>OX941089.1:84142500-84830000 GCA_954870635.1 Arctium minus | reverse complement strand
TCCAACGAACCAAACGTCACCTTATGAGGTGTTTGGTTCACATAATAGAATTTGTTGGAATTGGAATCCATCGAAGGAATTTGACTTTGAAGAAAATTGGAATGAAATTTGATGGAATTTGACCATGCGTTTGGTTAGTAGGAATTTGATGAAATTCAATTATTTCACTTTAACTAAGGAACGATGAATTCCTTTATTTGTGGAATTCAATGGATTCCACCATGATCAATACGTGAACCAAACAAAGGAATTGGAATTTGGTCAAATGAATTATCTATTCCAATTACTTTAAAATCCATGAATCAAACACCCCATTAGTTGTCTTATGAATCTGGTATCTACCACTAACTTCGTCCAAATGCAAGTCGTTCAATGTTGTCACTTTTAGGGCAAACTTTATGCAAAAAGTCAACTTTTATCCAAACCTGTCATTTCCAATTAAAAAACATATCCCTTTCATTTATTAAAAAAACCTTCAAAGTAAAAACATTATCAATCTATAAAAACAGATTAATCCATACAACAATTATTCTTATCTGAAAAAGTTGATACAGAACCCCTTATTCTATTGGCGAAGGATTCAAATCAACTTTTCACGTTTCTCACCGTTAAATCAATTTTTCATTGGAACTCAACCCTATTCTCTTTTGCTCAACTTTTAAATGAAATATATAAGCCCATACGACGTCATTTTTAGAAAATAGTGGGTATATATTGGGCCTGGCCCAAATAGAAGGATTATTTCCTAACAAACATTGTGCACTTTTAGGGCATTTTTCAAACCCTATATAAATAACCCACACTGCACATCATCAATCCAACAACTCTCATTTTAGTCGATACTTCATTAGGGTTTCGAATTTTTCTGCTTGCTTTCTGCTAGGGTTCTGAGATCTAGCTGCGATGAAGAGAAACGAGGAAAAATCACGATGATTGCGGATCGATTTTCGCAAGATGATTCACTTTTTTCTTAATCTGGTTCGTATTCACTGAGCAAATCTATTTTTTTCTTATTAGTGTTTTAGATCGATCGATTGATTGATTGAAAACGAGGGACCTATGGAGGGAGTGCTATCATTAGAAATGCGCTTTCGGCCAAGTTTGCCTTCGAATATCAAACTTTTTGAATGCAGATCGTCGTACTGGATTCATTTCGTTTCCGGTTCGGTAATTATATATATATTCAGATCTAATTATTCATACATTTTGTTATTGCTCAAACTTCAATTTTATCTGATCATTTCTAATTCTATTTTGGTTTTGGTAATCGATCTTAGTGAATAGTGATTCCACTTATTTTCGGATTTCGTTTATGAATCAATACTTTTTACATTATTTTTTTGGTAATTAAAATAATAGATACCGATTTTGAATTTCATTGTTATATTTGCGGGAATGAGTATATTGTTTTGGATTTTAGGCAACTAGATTGTACTTGCTATACAATTCTATTTCCGAAACTTTTGAAGTAATTTTCTTATTATCGTATGTCAAATTGATATTCAGTTCTCGATTTTAATTCATTATTTCCCTTTTTTTTCCAGATTGAATCAATTGCCAGATATTTTAAAGCAATTTTGTTTTAAATCAAATTTGTTAAGAAGACATAGCTTGTTTTGTTAGAAAAAAAATTGAAAAGCAAATCGAAGGTCCCAGCAGGGAGGTTGATTACTCTACACGAGTCCTCTCTAACACATTATATTTACCTTCGAAAATATATTTGCCGAATCGTAGGATGCTCCGAATTTTTCATTTTGGTGATGTCTTGAAATCTCGGCTATATCGTTTAATATCAGCTAGTATATGTTTAAAAAACACTATAGAGGTTTTGGCTGTTGGAGTAAGGATGATTTAACATTTTGCGAGGGGGCTAGAAGTGTGATATTATGGCTGTGCTTAATCATATATGATTAATATTGTCAATATATCATGTGTTCAATCATATATGATGCATGCATATCTTGTAAAATGTTTAGCTTCTCATTTGGGTGTTGGGTGGATTAACCTTAACCCCTAATTTACAAAGTATTTGATAGCTTGTGACCCATATTTGTCAAATTGGACTATAAAAGTGCGGTCTATTCTCATCGGTAGCTAGTCGAATATAAAAGAAATGACCATCTTTAAAATCAATTAAAAATATTGAACAAGTTAAAAATGTTAACAAGTCCACAAACCATAGATTTAAGTTTGAACTAATATTTTGCAAGTTAAAAAAATGATTTGGATTTTTGATGAATTTTGTAATTTTGCTAATTTTAAAGAATTCTGCTAAATGGGCTATAAAAAGTGTATATAACATCAAAAATAAATATAATTAATGTGTATTTTTGGGTGTCGGTAGTTTAAACCGCTTAAAATTGTTTGCAAAGTAGACTGTTGTGTGGCTATAATGTAGACCGGAAAAGACGGTTTGGTTTGACTGGTTTTTTGAATACCCCAACCAAAGTAAGATGGCGAAATAGGGGTATGCAGGTTGGGTTGGGCGGTTTGGGACGTTTTTACAACTCAATCTAATTATGGCGGTTAGAAAAATTCTAACCCAATCCCTTCAAAAGTATAACCCGTTATTAGTTATTACAATCATCTAAATATATATTAGAACCCACAAATCTTAAGTTAGGGGCTGTTTGTTTATCTTTTAATGGTTTTATTAAGAGACAACATCTGAATCGTTAAGAGGTAAAATCCTGTTTGGTAGAAAAAATGTTGCTTTTTAATGGTTCCAAAATTCTCTGAATTATTTTGTATCCTGGGTCTCCCTTAATCATTAAGCGTCTTGATTTTATTTTGAATAATTGCCAAACAACCATATTTTATATTGCACTATATCAAAAGAGTCTCTTAATCATTCCGACCCATTAATAATTCTACACCAAACCATTCATCAATCGCAGCCAACTTCAAAAGTCTAAATGATAGCAATCAAATATTCTCAACCAACTATGACCGTCTTAGCCCTCTTCGACCCCAACGTTGCATTCTCCTTGAGCTTGTCTTATAATTCAAAAACAAAAATTAAACAATTTATAAATGAGTCTAAAAATTAAAGAATTTATAAGTAATTTATAAAATACCCCAATATAAGCTTGAATAAAGAAACACTGTTATATTTACTTTCTTCAAGAAAGGATGCAATTTCATCCAAATATTAACCTATTTGAATGCCTTTATTATTCTCTTTCAACTAACTTTGTGTGCACACAAGGGCCTCCACCATTCTTGGACTCAGAGCTTCTAAACGAGTCTAAAATACGACCTCGCTAGTACTAAAGGTGGATTCAGATGCTATGTAGATATAGGTATATCAAGAACATCTCTAGCTATCATAGACAAAATGCTATACTTATTAGCATTATCTTTCCACCAAAGTAATACCTCAAATGATGGAGTCTTTGGATTGATAGATTCATCAACTAATTATCTATCAACGTCATTCATGTTCTGCGACACGTCCATTTGTTGTAAAAATGATTCCAATAACTTTCTCTGATAAGTTTCTTTAGAATCACTCATTGGTGGTGAATCTAGTCGTTCATGTTCTCCGGCACGTCCATTTGTTGTTGTAAAAATGATTCCAATAACTTTCTTTGATAAGTTTCTTTAGAATCACTCCTTGGTGGTGAATCTAGTTTGGTAACCTATACATATAGTAAAAAGAAATACAAACATAAACTAAACAAATGATTATATATTAATAAGCATAATAAAATTGTAAAAAACAATTATGCATAAAACTAAGTAACTAGCCTCATCACCATCTTTACCACCTTTTGAATAATGGTTATACATTCGATGAATAATTTGTTTTACCTTGACAACAAGCTTAGCAACAGTTTGAGTATCATATAAGGACTCAAAGCAAAACTTTAGATACTTCAACTTATACCTCGGATCAAGCACAACCGCTAAAAACAACACGGGATTGATGTGATCTAGATCACCCCAATATTTGTCATATTTACTCTTCATCTTGGTAGCCATTTTGTATAACAATGAACCATTGTTACGAGCTAAGTAACTCAATTGAGAATCAATCTCACAAAGCTCATGAAAGAAATTGTTGGAAGTTACATGTAATGTGCCACTAAACTTCAAAGCAACTTCGTAAAAAGTGGACAAAATTTTGACAAAAATAGAAGCACACTCTCAATCACTAGAAGTAGGTGGTCCAATCATCTTCTTGTCGTTTCCTTTCTCCTCAAAATAACTACAAACTTGTCATCTTCCTCCGCATACCTTTCAAATGCCTTTTCAAATTTAAGAGCTACATCCAACATCATAAAAGTAGAATTCCATCGTATATGAACATCTAAAACTAACCACCCCTTGTATTCAATTTTTTCCTTCTCAACGCAAGACTTAAACTTTTGCAACCGTAAAGGAGATGAACGAATATATCTAACACAATTAAGAATCGTAGTAATTGAATTATGCATCCCTTTCAACCCCTCGTTTACAATTAGGTTTACTATGTGACCACCACACCTTAAGTGCATGTACTCACCATCAAGAACAGATCCACCCCATGCATTAACCCTTCTTTTAATGAAAGCAACATCTACATCGTTTACAGATACATTATCAACAGTAATAGTATTAACATTCTCAATCCCCCACCCAAGCAAACAAGCTTCAATAATCTTACCAATCGTCTCACCCTTATGATTTGAAATCTGGCAAAAATTTATAATTCTTTTATGTAAACGCCAATCACTATCAATGTAATGTGCAGTGAGACACATCTAAGCCATTTGTGTGGAAGATGTCCAACAATCAGTTGTTAAGCATATTCTTTGTCCAACCTTTGTTAACTCTTTCTTCAAGTTAACTCTCTTATCACAAAACAACCGGTAAATATCTCTAGCAACGGTTGCTCTACTAGAGACACCAAATTTAGGTTGTAACTCTTTAACAAGTTCCCTAAATCCTTCACCCTCTACAACCCTAAAGGGTTGTTCATCCTTAACTACAAACCTAGCCACGACTCTTCGACATTTCTCTTTATTAAACGACCCCTCATTATCATTGCTAGAAGGAAAGTTAAGCAAATTTTGTTTTTTATCGGACAACGTATCCAAATTAGGCATGGAAATGGGCCCCGACCCGTCGGGGAACCCGGTTCACCCGCCCCGATCGGGGATGGGGATTCCCCGCTAAACTGGGGATGGGGATGGGGACGGGGATCCCCGTTTGTCTCAAAGCGGGGATGGGGATGGGGACGGGTATCGCACTCCCCGCCCCGTCCCCGTTATATATTTTAATTAATACTTAATATATATTATTTATTTAAACTAAATCGGTAATTCATAATTTTCTATTTACTAACTAGGTTTATAATATAAATTTTTTATTTTTTTGATGTTAGTATGTATTTTGGATGTCAATCAAAATACAATTACTCGATATGGTTTTGAATATTACTCGATATCTTTTGGTACGTGTGAAGTTAAGTTTTTTTTTTCCGAATTCGGTTGAATTTTTGTTGGTTTTAAGTTATTAATTATTATATGATGTTGTGATTTTTTTATACTAAATTAAATTTATTTCGATTTTAGGTTTATTGGAAATATGTGATATTTAAACATGTGCGGTGTTTCATATATTTGATTTAAATAACTTACATAAACGGAAAAGAAAATCCCCGTTTCCCCGATGGGGATCCCCGTTCCCCGTTGGGGATGGGGATGTGATCATATTCCCCGACGGGGACGGGGATGAAGATGAGGGATTGGGGACGGGGATGGGGATTGAGGTCCCCGCCCCGTCCCCGCCCCATTTCCATGCCTAATCCAAATATTTCTTACATTGGTTTCTCAAATGATTCCACAAAGAACTGGTACCAATTTTCTTACTATGATATGCATAGTCTTGTCCACAATAAACACACACAGATCTAGAGTACTTTTTGGAAAAGTGATCCCAAACGTTTGAAGTTCTACCAACTCTGTTTAGACGTATTTTGTTCATCAATGTCTTCGATTTTTGGAGATTTAGGAGTATTTTCCATTGCTCCTATAAATATTGATAAAACATATATTTAGATTCAAACAACATACTTTAAAATGAAAATCAATATATGCAAACACCAAACAAAATACTTCAAACAATATATGCAAACACCAAACATTATACTTCAAACACCAAACAGTATACTTGATGCAAAAATGAAAATAAAAAAGTCTACTTCAATCAAAAATCAAAGTTTAGGATCGGCGTTCTCCAGCAGGTATTGAAAATCAAACGTTCTCCTGTCGGCAAACACCAAACAATATACTGGCAAAAATGAAAATCAAAGTTTAGGATCCATACCAGTGAAAATCAACATCGTCGTCCAGCGTCGTGAAAATCAACAACGTTCTCCAACTCAAACGGCAAACGACCTTGAATCATTCTCCAGTTGTTATCCAATCGCGTTCTCCAGACAGTAAGTTCCAATCGATGTATTATAAGAATGTAGGGTGGAATCGGCCTCCAGACTCAAACGTGAATGACCTAGTTCAATACGTTCCAATTGCAATTTGGGCCTAAGCTGATTTGGGCTTGATTTAGTTAGATTAAATTATTATTGTCGGCCTTAGGATAGATAATTAAAAGTTAGACACATGGACCATGGTTTCTAAGTTTTAGTTTTGTTGTGAATATAATTTATATATATATATATATATATATAATTTTCTAAAAAATAAATAAATTAGCGGCGGGTTGGCGGGTTGGATTGGGTTGAGTTTTCTAACCTAATTTCAACCCTTCTAATTAGCGGTTTCACGGGTTTAATTGGGTTGGGAGTGGGTTGGGTGTAACATATGTATTCTCAGTACGTTTTTATCGAGTACCTCTACTTAGAATTATACGCAACCCGATTATATTTGGTTATTGATCAATTTAGAAGATGGATCGTGGGCTTTATGGGTCGAAATATGGAAAAATTCAGGTATCAGTACACATGGGGCGACTGTGCCCGCGATTGTGACAGGAGTCACTCTCGCGGGGCACAATCGCGAAGAACGTACCGAGAGTGCGGAGAGGTTGGTGATAGTGCCGGCGATAGTGACACTTGGTCATTGTCGCAGGGCACAATCGTTGGATCTATACCGCGGAGGGGTGATAGCGGGCGACAGTGCTGGCGATAGTGACACTTGGTCACTGTCACAGGGCACAATCGCGGGACGAGTTCAGATCATTTAATACCCTAAAACGACCCATTTGCTCATTTATCTCACTTTCCTCTTGTTTTGGGCGATTTCTCTTGGAAGCTAAGGTAAGAACTCTTCTCTCTTCATTGATTTCTCATAAGGGAAGTCATTAAATGAAGTTTGTGTGGTGGGTTTAGGTTGGTGATTGTGGTTAAGATCATGTGCTCGAAGTGTTAAAGTCTCCTACTAATTTCCCTCAAGTCTCATCTAGGGTTTGTTCATATTTTCAACAAGGTGAGTTTTCTATCCTTTGATTCTTACATAAATACTAGGGTTTATGTGTTATCACCCTCAACTATGTCTTATAACCATGTATTGGTTTGTTGTGTTTTGACCTAAATATGAGTTTTGGGAAAAATGGTGGTTTATGACTTAAATATGAATGTTTGAGAAATGTGTTTTAAACTAAGATAAATGGTTTTCTATACTCCTCTACTTATTTGGTAATCAACTCATGTTCCATGGGATTTTGGTAATACCCCAAAGTGAGAATTAGGGTTTTGGGAAAAAATGCAAGTATTGAAATTATTATTTACAACCATGATTTTGAGAAAGGGAATATGTGATATTATTATTGATGGGTTATGTTGATAAAGTCCCCTCCATGATGGGAGTCAAGATTTCATGTTAATAACCTTGTATATATGATTTGTTTACATACATGATTAATGATGAAGGTGTTAGCAAATTATGGTGTTTTAACTTAGTGCAATGGATCCATAGGCACGGTGTTCCTATGTCCCGTTTTGGACATTAGGTTCACCACTTTTGCACGGAATAGGCATCGGGTCACCATGGTAAGTAAAGTGTGGGCCTATATGGTCGGGCAGCGTCCCATGGGCAGTAAGATGTAATTCCCTTGTGCTAGAGTTCCCGTTTTGGAACTCTCAAGAAAGACCTAGAGGGGTTGACTTGATGTTTTCGAGCAATAGACTTAGAGGAGTTGAGCTCATTATGTGATTGGTGTTATTTGTACCGTGTTTTAATCACTAATGGTTTATTTGATTGATTGACTTAGCTCATGACTATATCCACCGTGCGACATCAAATGGGTTTAGTACTTCTATTTCTATTGATTTATTCTCACTAGGCTTTAGCCTAACGCTTGCTCTTTGGTTGTCATGTCTGACAGGTCATCTTAGCGGTGGGGCTTGTCGGGACTGAGCGGACGACCTTGGGGTCGTGAGTGGTCTTTTTGGGAGATATAGTGACCATCATACGTGATTTTGAAGATATACGTTTTAGGAGGATAGCGACACCCGACTTTAATCTTGTTGTCAAATTTAGATTATTAGGTTGTCGGTTTTATCCTTCATTAATTTGGGTTGTATATACCATACCTTATTCCCATTTGGGATGATACACTTGGGTTTGAATTCGTTATGTCCAAACTATTCAGGTTTAATTGATTCCCTATTTTAGGGCGGTCATTTTTCCTTATTTATAGATGTTATATTGCCGAAATTTCGAATTTTATTTCACTCTAAATTTTAGGATGTTACAGGTTTAGCGGGTTGACGATTTTCTGTACACCCCTATGTCGAAGCATATTCTACCATGTTTTTTGGAAAAAGTGAAGTGAATACTTGTTTGTTATTAGTTTAATGAGCTTAATAGCTTAATAAAATTTATAACTTATTTGATTGGTTATAAATGTTTGATAGATTAATGATATAGAAAATGATTTATTTATTAAATTTATCGGAGGAGTTTTATATAGAAAGTCAAAGTTTTTTTCAAGCTTGCCCTCTTAATAAAAAAGACCTCCTTCCATCAATGATAAATCCTCTTAGGTGGCGTTTGGTTCGTAGAATGTTTTTGGATGGAATGGAATATGTCAAAGGAATTTGACTTTGAAGTAATTGGAATGGAATGTTGTCAGGTTTGACCACTTGTTTGGTTGACAGAATTGAAATGAAATTTGTTAAAGGAATTGGAATCTGTCTGTTTGGTTCACAGAATGTAGCCTTGGAATTAGAATGAAATGTTGATAAATGACCAAAATACCTTTTTCGATAATTTTAATTTTTCTAAACAAAACATGCTTTAATATAATAGCCATTAAAAATACTTTATTTGTAACAGTGGTTCAGATTGGTGGTGGTCAGTGGCGATTTAGAACGATGGTTTAGATCGGATGTGGTCGGCGGTGGTCGGTGGTGGTTCAGATCGGCAGTGGTCGATGGTGGTCGGTGGTCGGAGGTGGTCAGTGGTGGTCGGCGATTGTTCAAAATGGCGGTGGTCGACGGTCAACAGTGGTCAGCGGTGGCCGGCAGTGGTTCAGATCAGCGGTTATCTATGGTCGACGGTGGTTCAGATCGACGGTGGTCGGCGGTGGTTCTGATCGGCGATGGTTCAGAACGATGGTGGTCGTCGGCGGTTTAGATCGGTGAGGGTCGGCGGCGGTTCAGAACGGTGGTGATCGACGGCGGTTCATATCGGTGGTGGTTGGCGGCGGTTTAGAACGATGGTGGTTGGCGGCGGTTCAGATCGGTGAGGGCCAACGACGGTTCACAACGGTGGTGGTCGACGGCGGTTCAGACTAGTGGTGGTCGACGGTGGTCGGTGGTCGTTCAGGTCGGTAGTGGTCGACAGTGGTCGGTGGTCGTTTAGATCGGTGGTGGTCGGCGGTGGTTCAGATCGACGATAGTCGACATAGGGAATTCAAGTAGGGAAGATGAGGGTAGTTTTGTCTTTTTGAGAAAATGGGATGGAATGGAATTGAATTCTTTCTCAATTGTAATGGAATGACCAAATCCATAAATGGTGGAATGTGTGGAATTCAATTCCATTCCATAGGTAACCAAACGCCTTAATGGATTTGGTCAATGGAATTGAATCATTGATCATTCCAATTCCTTCAGATTCCATCGGAATTCTGCGAACCAAACGCCCCCTTAGATTCCCTCATTTGTGGAATTTGATAGAATTTAAAGATTCCTTCCGTGAAAAAATAATGAACCAAACAAATGAATGAAATTTGGTCAATGAAATTCAACATTCCAATTCCATCAGATTCCATCAGAATCTGCGAACCAAACACCACCTTAGACAATTTTATTTTCAATCTATACAGATAAATTAATCAATACAGACAACTTTATCAATACATGACTTAATGGAAAACTAACCAAACATCTCATAATAACAAAAATTATTCAATTGAAACTTTAAATTAAATTTAATACATGTTCCATGGCATTCACCAATTTATCACAAAAATTGGTTGAAAGCTATAATCGGTGGGGTATTCTCAAGCGTTGTTGTATGTTGACTTATTTGATCAACCCTTTCCTTTAAGAAGTATCGTCCGAATTAAAAAATTATATTTGATTTAAAACGATATTTGAGTCGACAAGTAAATATAAAAAATTGTAAAAAGTGACAGAAAAGACGATGGTCAAATGATGGAACCAATGGTGATCGACGAGGTTTATGATTAGAAAGGAAAAGGGGTGGGGTGATCGACGAGGTTTATGTATCCCCTTACTTTATGTTATGGATTATTAAACTTTGTGAGGTTAACTCAATTTACAATAAGGTGTTTTTTTTTTCAAAAAACCTCTTAATACCTTTTAAATCTGAATTGGTCGGACTTTTTACATTTAGACCGTTTGTTTGTTTTAAAATTTCATAACCTCTTAACTCTTAAATACATCTGAAATTAAAAGTTGTGACATTTTTTTGATTAATTGTTATCACAAACAAAAAAATCTTATTGATTCATATTAAGATTTCAGACTTCAAACGTTACAAAAAACAAACAATCTTATTGATTTATATTTCAGACTTTAGCAGCACCTCTTATTGATTTAGACTTTAGATTTCAAACTTCAGACCTCTTAAAAAACAAACACCACCTAAGAGTTGAGTCTTTGGGGATTCTCTTAAGAAGTCACTGGTTTGAATTCTACAAAGCCATTGGGGATTTTCTTGACTTTTCTTTAGAATCCCTGTGATTAAATAAAATTTTTAAATATGGTTCCTCAAAATACAATCAAAAACAATATGTTACATTTTATGCATAAATATGTTGATATAGAACAAAAAAATCAAATATTATTTGATTTTTTACAATGAAGAACTGCATCAGAGATTAAAATGTCCAAATCATATGTAGCATATGTGGAACAAGAATCGAATACCATCGGCCTATGACGAGTTGAATTGCTATTATCATCAATTCTAATATTTTTTCCGTGTCTTAGAAACCCCAACAACTTTTCCAAAATTTGCTTCGATGAACTTCTACATCCTTTGAATATATCTCGAAAACGAAGATTTTTCGTGGAATACGGACGCATAAAGTTCAAAGAAGGTGTAGGGGGAGCGGAATTAGAGAAGTTGAGTTGTTTAGGAACAATTTGTCCCTCACCAAACATTTCATCGGCAGTTGTTGTGGCGATTGAAGCCAAGATACTGAAACTGAAATCGCTCGTTGACTCCTCCAAAATATGCTTTGTATTTTCTTCAAAAGAAGCTTTGTCGTTTGTCAACCAACTAAATGAAAAGCTCTCGGTGGCAAGAGTCGGGGATATTTCCATTTACGAAAAGAAATATCAGGACATCAGAAAGTGTATAAGAGTAACAAAACTCGCCAAAAACAACTTTTGATTTGTGTGGATTTTAATGAATCAAAATAGGTTATATATAGAGGAGTCGGATGAGAGAAGAGTCGCCACAAAAATATAAATCTAATTTTGATTTGAAATTGAATATTATATATATATATATATATATATCGTTTTCATTAGGAATAGGGAACCATTGAGAGTGTGTCATGTATCTGTTACATTTATCATGAATGTTGTAAAAAATTTACGTCCATTTATGATGAATATAAACACATGGCATGCTCACAGTAGTTTCCCGGTTCGCAATGAAGATGCAGTCTCAAATCGATTTTCCTATGTATTAATATAATATTTCTTACAAAAATAAATAACATAAATTTTTGAGTAAACTACAAATTTGGTCTCTATGGGTTGTTAAAAATAACATTTTTCGTCTTTACAATTTCAAGATTACGAGATGGTTATCATAGTTTGTAAAAACGTTCGAATTTAGTCCCTTCCTCTAACGACCGTTTAAAAATACGGTAAATGAGATACATTTTCGTTCTTTTATTCATTTTTTTCCCTCTTACCTAGTAAAAAACCACATGGACCAAAATCATAAAATCAATTTTGTTTAGTAAAAGACAAAAGGTCGATAAAATGACAAAAACGCTTCTCATTTAATATAACTTTTTAACGGCCGTTTGAAGGAGTACCAAATCCGGACGTTTTTACAAACAACGATGGCTATCTTGTAATTTCAAAGCTTCAAGGACGAATAGTTTTATTTTTGACAAACCACAAGGACCAAATTTGTAGTTTACTCTAAATTTTCGTTATCACAATTATTTAATTTTAAAAATTGTCATTTTGTAATACCTATTTTCCAATTTTAAAATAAAAGATTCGGTTGATTATTATTATATTTATAGACCAAAATCATGTTTATTATTTAAAAGAAAAAAACAATATGTTTATTATATTTAAATTGAACTTTACTTTAAAATAAATGCCTATTTTGAAAGTTAAATAATTAAATTTTTAAATCTATCATTAATTAACACATAAATATTTAATAGTTGGAAACATAAATAGATTAACTAAAGATAAAGTTATTGTTTGATTAACTAAAAAATGTAATAATTACTTACATCTAAAATTGTATGTCAAAGTTTATTATAGACATATGGTGAAATGGGAGTGAAAAATAGAAACAGAGGGATAAGGTTTCTCTCGTTTTTGGCCATTGTAAAATCATCAACTGACAGTGCTTCTAAATTGTAAGCCATCCGCACGAGTGCAATGAGGCCATTTACACTGATGCAATTACAATTTTTTAACTGTTACTTTGCAATTACCTGACATGAATAAGATCTCAACTTCTTAAATGTCACATCAACTTAATAATTTATTTTAAGAGTCAATAAGAACTTTCGTCCTTATGTTTTGTTTTAAACTTTGGGTTTTGTCAATTGACAACTCCATTTCCAACGTTATTCGTATACCAGTTTTTTTTTTGTGTTTCCAAGTAAATTAGACATATTTTGACAGTTTAATTCAAGTTTTGGATATATCTCAATTTTGGAGATAAAGCAGAGGAAACCCTGAGTTTTTTGTACAATTCATAAGGATTTGGGAGTGCGTGAAGCTGGGATTTGGTTTGGAACTCAATGATGTTATTGGGAGGAAAATCTAAGCTGAAATGATGTTATCAGGAGAAAAATCTAAACTGTACAGTTCATATGGATTTGGTTTTCCATTAAATTCTATATGAATAAAGTTGTCTGTGTGAATTAATCTGTCTGTATAGATTGAGAATGTTTTTGTTTAGGAGAGTTTTTTCTTAAATGGAATTAACGTATTTTTTAATTTGGAGAGGTATGTTTGGGAAAAAAACTTGTCTTTCTATGTAAAACTCCCTTTATGTAGCACTCGAATTTTCTGGTAAGGATTTTTAATCTCAAGCCTTGGATCTTAGTCTATTTTTACAAATCCTTAATTTATAAATCGTATGCCTTTAATCTTGATTAAATTGGGTGAGAAAACGTGACACATGGGGCGATAGTGCCTTGCGATTATGACAGGGTCGCTATCACTGGGGCACAGTCGCCGGGGGTGGTGATCTCTCAGTACATGTTTAGCGAAAGTGCCTCGCGATTGTGACAGTGGTCACTTTCGCTTGACACAATCGTCCGAGCACCCCCAACTCTTGGTATACTTGGAGCAATAGTGCCTCACGATTGTGAATATGTCACTCTCGCTTGGCACAATCGCCCGCAGGGTCTGAGAGTGTATAAACCTGAATTTCAACACTCTTCATTCATTACACTCAACTATCTCCCTCAAAAGCTCTCACAAAAGCCTCCCTCTTCATTTAATCCGATTTTAGGGTTACTCAAAGCATCTCTTCACCATTTATTGTAATAATAAAAATCTACCAACCAAGTGTCTAAGCTAGGAACAAAAACTCCATTTCCTTCTTGTCATTTACTTCAAGAAAAAAGGTTATAGGGTTTTGGGTTTTCATCAAAACCCATTAATGTGAGTTCACCCATACCTTTCTAATACTATATACACATTTGAGAACCTTTTGTTTATGATTCTTGAAACTCCTACACCATTTCACTTTTATTTGGGTATTTGACTTATTAGGTCAATAATGGTGAGGTTTCAAGGTAAAGATCCTTTGGAATTCCTTGGGCTAAAGATTTGGATTAGTTGAACCCGTGTTTAGGTTGAATTAAAGACATGGATAGAGTTGATGTTCAAACGGCTAAAGACTTTGATAGAGTTGATGCCGGTAAATATCCATCATTGACATATGTAAAGTATGTGTTGTGTCTTTCTTTTGTGTTCCGTCACAACTTATGGTGGAACGAGTCTCCCCCCGTCTTACATAAGGGAAATTAAGTAGTGGAAACCCAAATAAATATTCTCATTGGTGTTGATTAAATTAAAGTGTTGATTATGCAATGTCTTTTATGTTCTCACTGTAATAACCAGGTTCAAAATCATTAAATTGTAAGTTTAGGGGTGTTTTAGTCAAAACCCAGAAGTTGAGGGGAGCTAAGTGTAAAAGGGCATTAAGAAGGGTTTTATGTCTAGGGATTCTCTCATTTACCAATGTTGGCGACTGGAGCAGGCTGAGATGTAACACCCCAAAAATTGGGATAAACAAAAATTTCCGAAAAAGGAAATATGGTAATCATATTAATGCCACAACATGAGCTCCTCCCAAAAGGGGAGACAATAAACGCCAGTTAAGATTACAAGTTTGTAATATATAACAATATGTGGGAAAACAACCCTTTAATCTAAATCCTATCTAGGAACAAGATTAACAAAAGTTGTGATCCAATCCAAAAATAAGCTTCTATGTTGGGCGTCCCAAAAATGTCCCCAAGCTCGCAACTAAGCCATCTAGCCTTTCTTGGCGGCCGCGCCGCTAGAACCTGAGATACATATCAACCAAACAAGTGTTAGGCCAAACGGGCCTAGTGAGTTGTACAAAAGCATGACATGATATTCAAGAGACAAGTTAAAGCATTAATAACGACTCAGTCCACTTGGCCATACTGGAATCAATGGGGGAGATCCATCACACCAATGAGTTTTACCTCAAGTCAATGTACCTTGATGTTTGTCCGCATAACAACATCCCAAAGGCTCGGCACACCGTCCCGGTGGCGAAGGCCTTAGGTGCATACTGTCCCGGTGGCACCTAAGACTACATCCTCCTGGCACATACTCACGGTTCATCCAACATACATATATATATATATATATATATTAATCTCTTCTACATATCTCGCATCAACAAGATACATATACATACTATTCATCTCTATACATATCCTGCATCAACAAGATACATATACATATTATTCATGATTTCAATCCCATGTTAAGTCTAAAACACCCAAACATGTATGTTCAACAATAATCTTTGCAAATTCCATGAAATAACACCACTATACCCAATAATAACAATATAAATCAACTCGACCAACCCACATGTGAATCAATAGCCAAAACCCCCAAATATCATAGAAGTAGCAGTTAGGTCAAACTTATCAGGTGATCAGATTTGTACATGTGTATGAAATGATACAAGTAAGCATTCAAGATATGTATCTCATTTAAATATTTTAGTAAAGAAAACTCACTAACTAGGTTTTATAGCAAAACCCTATAAACTTGGGAAAAACCCTAGAAATGGATGGAGGAAGGAGATGATCTTGAAGCTTGAGATCCTTGGTTGAAATCTTGGTTGAGGAAGCTTGATTCTTGAAATAAATGTGGTAGATGGTGATTGGGATGGAGTTTGGTTCGGATTTG
This sequence comes from Arctium minus, assembly GCA_954870635.1. Taxonomy (NCBI): domain Eukaryota; kingdom Viridiplantae; phylum Streptophyta; class Magnoliopsida; order Asterales; family Asteraceae; genus Arctium; species Arctium minus. The sequence goes on along the minus strand of OX941089.1, from coordinate 84,813,910 downwards.
GGGAGTATTGAATGAAGAGAGAGTTTGAGAGAAAGAGAGGTTTGAGAGTAAATGAGAAATGGGGCTGGAAACTCATTTAAATTCGTCAGGAGACCCGCGCGGCTTATGGTGTAACATCCTAAAAATGGGGGTCAATTTAAAAATTGGAAATTTGGCCATATAACGTCTGAAAATGGTATAAACCAGTCTACCCAAAACGGGAGATCCAATAACCTGTAATAAAATATACAACCAAACGGACTAATGTATGTCAACCCAACACGGGGACTATAATACGGTAATTACAACCCATGGCAAAATAGAGAATAAACTCGACAACCTAATAATCTAACTTGAGTGAGCAAGATTAAGGTCGGGTGTCGCTATTCTCCCAAAAGTAACAATCTATACTTCCAAAAATATCGGTCACTAAATCATCAAAAAGACCGCTCTCGAACCCAAAGTCGTCCACTCAATCCCGACGCATCCCATCGCTAGAGTGACCTGCCATACATGACAACCAATAACAAGTGTTAGGCTAAAGCCTAATGAGAATAAATAAACGAAAGCTAAAATGAACGATAAACCCGTTTGAAGTCATGTAGCCGATCTAGCCGTGAACTAAATCAAGGTAAAGCCAATAAACCATTAGTATTCAACATATACTGTCAACAGTTCAAAACCACGTAGCGAGCTCAACTACTCCAAGTCTTTTGCTCGAAAACATCAAGTCAACCACTCCAGGTCTATTCTTGAGAGTTCCCAAAACAGGGCAACTCAAGCACAATGGGATTACACCATACTGTCCATGGGACGCTGCCCGACCGTATAGGCCCACACCCTACTTACCATGGAGCTCGATGCCTATCCCGTGCTAAGGGTAACCAAATGTCCGGACAATACATTGGGGTACCGTGCCTATGGATCCATTACACTAAACCAAGAACCAACTTACCATCATAACAATATATAATCATGTATATAATTCATGAGACCAAATTCCAAACATATGAGCTACTAACATAACTCATCTCCCATTTGTTAAGAAATTCCATAAATGTACTCTCATCAATGATGACACCAAAATCTCATTTCAAAGGTCATTATGCCCAATAATAAATCTAATATATCAAATATTCCCAAAACCCTAGTTTTCATTTCATGTGATACCAATGCCCCAAATAGCAAATATTAGTTAACAAATGATTGAATGAATATAAACACCATTATTTTCTTTAACACACCATTCCATAAAACTTGTTTAGTCAAGTAATCATAGTGTCTTCAAAAACCCTTAGTTAGGTCAAGACTCAACAAAATCCAACTATGATTAGGAGATAAGGAAAGGTTATAATACAACAACTAAAACATTTATGAGGGAGAAGTGCCTAAGAAACTCACCTTGCAAGGGTTATACACTAAACCCTAATTGATAATTGAGAGAAGGAAGAAATGACACTTGATCTTCTTAACCACAAGAAAGAACCTAACATTAAATCCACCAACCAACCATAAGTAACAATACTTAGAGCATTCAATGACGGGGGCTGGAAACCCTACCTTTTGCTCTCCAAAACCGCCTTTCAAAGCTTCCCAAAAAGACCTAATGAGTTAAAATCCCGAAAATGAGCATTTAAGACCCTGCTGCCCACTCGCGATAGTGACAATGTCACAATCGCATGTCACAATCGCCCGAATAGTTGGACCCTCGGTACAGTTTCAGCGATAGTGCCACGCGATAGTGACACTTGTCACAATCGCTGGTCACTATCGCGCTGAGCCAAACACCTACGGTACAACTCCCGCGAGAGTGCCCCGCGAGAGTGACCTCTGTCACAATCGCGGGCACTATCGCCCCAGGTGTACCGTGCCCCATCTTCACCCGATTTTGACCCGAATGCACGCGAAATCAAAAGTACGGTATTATAAATGGATTTATAAATAAACTGAGTACATACCGAAACGAGGGTGTTACAATCCTCCCCAACTTGAAGGAGATTTCGTCCTCGAAATCTTGACTAGGTGAAGAGGTGAGGGTATCTCCGCCTCAAATCTTCTTCAGCCTCCCAAGTCACATTAGCACCCCGGTGGTGCTTCCATTGGACTTTCACCATCGTGACTTCCTTGTGGCGAAGTTTCTTCGTCTTCTTCTCCAATATTGCTTCCGGCTCTTCTATGCAACGATTTCCTTCATCAACTCTAATTTCGGAAAGTGAAATGACACTCTCCTCTTCCGCTAGACATTTACGGAGATAACACACATAAAAGGTGTTATGGATTCCACTCATTTCCGGAGGGAGTTCCAACTGATAAGCTTGCAATCCTACTCGCTTAAGCACCACAAAGGGCCCAAGGAAACGGGGACTTACCTTTCCGCGTTTTCCAAAGCGTATAATCCCTTTCCAAGGAGACACCTTCAACATAACACGATCGCCCACTTGGAATTCTATCGGTCGTCGCTTCTTGTTAGCATAACTTTTCTGTCGATCTTGGGCAGCCTTTAAACGTTCACGAATATCCCTCACCTTATCCGCCGTCTCTTGTACAATTTCAGGTCCGGCAAACTGCTTCTCTCCCGCCTCTAGCCAACATACGGGAGTTCGGCATTTGCGACCGTATAGAGCTTCAAACGGTGCCATTCCAATGCTTGAGTGATAGCTATTGTTGTATGCGAACTCCACTAAAGGTAGGTGTGAATCCTAACGACCCCCAAAGTCAATTACACACGATCTCAACATATCTTCTAGCGTCTGGATTGTTCTCTCGCTCTGTCTGTCGGTTTGAGGATGGTAGGCCGTACTCAACTTCACCCGTGTGCCCAATTCCTTTTGCAACCCATCCCAAAAATGCGACGTGAACCGACTGTCCCTATCAGAGACAATAGATAACGGTACACCATGACGAGATATTACCTCGTCGATATACAGTTTTACCAGCTTATACATAGGTAAGGTCTCCCGCATAGCCAAAAAGTGAGCACTCTTGGTCAAACGGTCCACGATCACCCATATGGTGTCGTGACCGCGCAATGTCTTCGGCAATTTCGTCACGAAATCCATCGTGATATGCTCCCATTTCCACTCCGGAATTTCCAAAGATTGCAAACTCCCATAAGGTCGTTGGTGCTCGACCTTCACTTGCAAACAAGTCACACACCGCTCCACGTACCGCGCCACATCAAGCTTCATGACCGGCCACCAATAGTGTAACTTTAAGTCCCGATACATCTTCGTGCTTCCCGGATGAATGGAATACTTCGACTTGTGGGCATCCTCGAGAAGAAGTTCTCGGTTGCCCCCGATCTTAGGCACCCAAACTCGCCCATTGAAAAGTTTTACCCCTCGACTATCCTCCGTCAAGAGTAGATGTTGTTTTCACATGACTTCCTCCTTGAGATTTTCTTCTAGCAAGGCTTCCAATTGCGACACTTTAATCCGGTTGATGAGTGTTGATGTCAACTCGATCCGCGTGAAAGTAGCTTTAGAATTTCCTCCATAATCCTTCCGACTAAGAGTAGGGCTGTGCAAAACCCGAACAAATCCGAAAAACACGAAAACCCGAACCGAAAATCCCCGAAAATCCCCGACCCACAATACCCGATATAACCCGACCCCCGAAACCCGACTACCCGAGTGATTTAATAGGGTCGGGTAGGGTGTTCAAATCCCCGGTCCAAACCCATCCGAAACCCGACGGAGATGAGATCTTGAGAAATTGAGAATACTTTCCTTTTTTCTTCCTATTTCCTTCTTTTATTTTCTTCTAATAGTTGGTAAGTCAGAGTCATACCTCATACGTCGGTAACTATAAAAACACGTATATATAATATACGGTCTAGTTATCATCCATCACCATCGTGATTTGTGAATCCATAAACCATTGATTCATCGACCATCGTCAATTCGTCATCAATAATATTCAAGTATTCAACTTCCAGACTCCAGAGTTCCAGTCTTCCATAATTCCATTTTCGTTTGGTTCCAGTAATACCCACGCTGGCGGCAGGCCATCATTCTTATGGTATCTCCTCTCTCTCTTCATCTCTTGTTTGTTACTTTGTTTAGTCAGCAAACCTTACGTAAACGTGAGTATTCATGATTCATGAACTCTTCTAGTTTGTTCTCTATTTCATGTATGAGTATCAGAGTATGTATATATCATATATGAATATGACTGCACTGAGTATATTAAGATTTAAGAGAGAGAGAAGAGGGGGTACGTGTATAGTGTGAGTGTCTAGTTAATAGCTATACTAGTTTCTTCACTTTCTCAGTTTCTTGTCTTTGCACTTTGCAGGCAGCATGTGCATGGAAAAGATAAAAAACATTCTCTACATATATTCTATATAATTAAATTGGTGTGAGAGAGAGGTGTAGGTTATAGGTGTAAGTATTTAATTATTCAATATTTATGTATGCCATGTTCACTGTTCACATCATCACATTCACGTATAGACATGCAAGTAGCCAAGTACTAATGTACTATATTTATTATATAATATATATAATTAAGACTTAAGAGAGAAAGGATTATGTTTTATTGCTTTTACAACAAAAGTAAAAAAACTAGTCAATTAATCATAATCATTATGTATGAAAATTTTAATACCGTAAAAGCAAACAACAAAATTAATATTCCTATTAGTTAGTATATAACAAATTAATATATAACATGCAGCTTGTAGCAAACAGAAAAATCAAAGCAGAAAAAAACATTTTTTTTAAATAAACCCGACCACCCGACCCGATTTTACCCGAACCGAAGTGGTCCGAAACCCGACCCCCCGCAACCCGTTTATGCTATTTAGAAGATTGATTTCCTTACTCGAACCCCGATCTGGTTTCCCTTTTTTAACCCCGACCCGACCCGACCCACGCTTACCCCTAACTAAGAGCATCGGCGACAACGTTTGCCTTACCCGGGTGGTAAAGCAACTCGCAGTCATAATCTTTTAATAATTCCAACCATCTCCGTTGCCTCATGTTTAATTCCTTTTGGTCGAAAATGTGCCTCAGACTTTTGTGATCCGTAAAAAGGGTACACTTTGTGCCATAGAGGTAGTGCCGCCACAACTTTAAAGCAAATACCACCGCCGCTAATTCCAAGTCGTGCGTTGGGTAGTTGACTTCATGGACCTTAAGTTGTCGTGAAGCCTAAGCAATCACTTTACCCTTTTGCATTAGAACGCAACCCAATCCCATTTTTGACGCATCGCTGTAAACCACGAAATCTTCTGTTCCTTCGGGTAGAGAGAGAATGGGAGCTTCACAAAGCTTCTTTTGCAGAGTTTGGAACGCCTTCTCCTGACTCTCGGTCCAAACGAATTTCACATTCTTTCGAGTTAAGGCCGTCAATGCTGAAGCTATCTTAGAGAAGTCTTGGATGAATCTTCGGTAGTATCCCGCCAGTCCTAGGAAACTTCGGATTTCGGACAGACTTTTGGGCGTTTCCCAATTCATCATGGCCTCAATTTTAGCGGGATCCACCTTCACTCCTTCCCTTTTAACCACGTGCCCCAAAAACTGCACCTCTTGAAGCCAGAATTCACACTTGGAAAACTTTGCATAAAGTTTTTCTCGTCTTAAAACCTCTAACACCTCCCGAAGGTGTTGCTCGTGACTCTTCTCGTCTTTGGAATAAACCAAGATGTCATCAATGAACACAATTACCGATTTGTCGAGAAGTGGTCGGCACACACGGTTTATCAAATCCATGAATATAGCCGGCGCGTTGGTTAGACCGAACGGCATCACTAGGAATTCGTAATGACCGTAACGCGTCCTAAACGCCGTCTTTGGGATGTCACTCTTGGCCACCTTTACTTGATGATATCCTGACCGCAGGTCGATCTTGGAAAAGCAACCCGCACCTTGAAGTTGATCGAACAAATCGTCAATCCTCGGGAGTGGATACTTGTTCTTCACCGTCACCTTGTTCAGTTCTCTGTAGTCGATACACATCCTCATTGAGCCGTCCTTCTTCTTGACAAACAAGACCGGTGCTCCCCAGGGTGACGAACTTGGTCGAATAAAACCCTTCTCAAGAAGGTCTTGGAGTTGAGTCATCATTTCTTGCATCTCGGTAGGAGCCAGCCGGTAGGGAGCTCGTGCAATCGGGGCTGCTTCTGGAACGAGATCAATTCTGAAATCCACAAGTCGATCGGGTGGCAAGCCAGGCAAGTCTTCCGGGAACACATCGGGAAACTCACATACCACCCTTACGTCTTCTAACTTCCTCTTCTCGAGTTTGGTGTCGATAGCATAAGCCAAGAAAGATGAACATCTCTTCGCCAGGAATTTCTGCGCTTTGAGCATTGAGATAATCGCTACCTTACCTTTTCTCCTTTCACCATAAATGATCGTCGCCTCACCATTTGCTACGGGTATTCAGACCATTTTCTTCGAACACATAATCTCGGCGTGGTTCTCCGATAGCCAATCCATCCCGATTACTACATCGAACCCGCCTAAATGCATAGGCATCAAGCTAACCGGAAATTTTCTACCATCAAACTCAAGAGTGCAATCCCTTACTACATCCCGAATTATCACTTGGCCCCCGTTAGCTATTTATACTACAATGGCTTCGTCTAAACTACTCATAGGCATGGCAATCTTTTGACGAAAGGTATCGGATATAAATGAGAAGTTAGCGCCCGAATCGAACAATACACGCGTAGGTACGGAGTTTAGGAGAAACGTACCCGATACCACATCAGTAGAGGCTTTAGCTTCCTCAGACGACATTTGAAAAGCTCTTCCGGCCACTCTTGGAGGTTCCGTCTTCTTTCCGCCGCTTCCGCCGGTCTTTAGTTTCGGGCATTCATCCCGAATATGACCCGACTCTTTACACTCGTAACACAGACGCCCCTTGACGGGACAATCCTTATACACATGTCCGAGCTTTCCGCACTTAAAACAAGCCCCGGGAAAAAAGTTGCATGGGCCGTAATGTTTGTTTCGGCACTTGGAACACCACTTAGCCTCGGGTCTAGAATCTGTTTTCCGGTGGTAGTTGTTGTTGTTGAACGGTCTCGGTTTCTTGGAGGCTAAGGAATTTCCTTCCCATTTTCACTTTTCGGCTAGGCGAGAACCTTCTTCCCTTTTCAAGGTAGAAGTGTCCTCCAATAATTGTGCTTCCTCAATCGCCTCCCTGAGTGTAGAAGTCTTCGATACCCTTACCATTGACATCATGTCGGATGGAAGCCCTTTAATGTAGGCTTTGATCTTTTCCTTCTCGGTAGGGACCAGGTGTCCCACCAACCCCATCTTGTCCATAAACAATCGGGTGTACTCTTTCACTGACCCGTTACCCATCTTTAGATTTTGAAATTCATCCTTTATTCGTTCCATCGACCTCTCATTGTAGTACTCTTCAAGAAGTTTCTCTTTGAATGTGGCCCACGACAATTTGGCCAACACCGTCACTTCAAGAGAAGCGGAATACACATTCCACCATGTGAGGGTCGTCCCACTCAACATTTGCGAGCCAAAAATTGCTTTTTGCCCCTCTCCACATTCACTTGATCGGAAAGCATGTTCCATTTCTCGAATCCAACTCACACAGACCGACGGATCATCCGAACCCTTAAACTCCGGTGGTCGGCAACCCAGAAAGGCCTTGAACGTGCAAGTTTTTGCCACTTGCTCAACTTTAGGGGTTGCGGTGACTTCAGTAGGGTTTATAGGTCCGGGACCTCCGGACCCCGCCACAACAACGTTTTCGTCCACCGCTTCAGGCCTTCGGTTGTTGATATCACAGTCCTCTAGGAGTTTGAGAAACATTTCTTGTTGTTGGGCCATCGCTCGGTTCATAGCTACCATCATGCGGTCCATCATCCTTGTTTCCACCGTCACCTCCTCCATAATGGGATCATCCGTTTCCAGGTTGCGACGAGGAATGAACTCGGGCCCCCCGCCCAACACATTTACCACGTGAGAAGGTTCTTCCACAGCAGTCACCCTCGGTTGGTTGGACGTGGATACTGTGGCCTCTTGACCTTCCGGTCGATTTCGGGTAATAACCATGATTCTGCCACACACAAAATACCACAGAATGAGAGACAAGCCCACAAAAGTAGTACAAGGAACGTACTATTACATTTATCAATTATCATAACAATAGTAGATCAAACATACTCACGTAAAACAACTTCATAATGACGTTAGCTAAGTGAAATTATGAACACATTATACGTAAGAGTTATCGTTACCATCACTACAACTTTCAACTTGTGCAAGTTCCGTCGACTCTAAGTACATCCTATCTTAGTAGTTCTACCCCCTCTCACAGTTCAAAGCTTAACAGTCACAGTTTAAGTCTAGGCATTCTACCTTCATACCTAGTTCACTTAAACTAAAGCTCTGATACCAACTTGTAACATCCTAAAAATGGGGTCAATTTAAAAATTGGAAATTTGGCCATATAACGTCTGAAAATGGTATAAACCAGTCTACCCAAAACGGGAGATCCAATAACCTGTAATAAAGTATACAACCAAACGGACTAATGCATGTCAACCCAACACGGGGACTATAATACGGCAATTACAACCCATGGCAAAATAGAGAATAAACTCGACAACCTAATAATCTAACTTGAGTGAGCAAGATTAAGGTCGGGTGTCGCTATTCTCCCAAAAGTAACAATCTATACTTCCAAAAATATCGGTCACTAAATCATCAAAAAGACCGCTCTCGAACCCAAAGTCGTCCACTCAATCCCGACGCATCCCATCGCTAGAGTGACCTGCCACACATGACAACCAATAACAAGTGTTAGGCTAAAGCCTAATGAGAATAAATAAACGAAAGCTAAAATGAACGATAAACCCGTTTGAAGTCATGTAGCCGATCGAGCCGTGAACTAAATCAAGGTAAAGCCAATAAACCATTAGTATTCAACATATACTGTCAACAGTTCAAAACCACGTAGCGAGCTCAACTACTCCAAGTCTTTTGCTCGAAAACATCAAGTCAACCACTCCAGGTCTATTCTTGAGAGTTCCCAAAACAGGGCAACTCAAGCACAATGGGATTACACCATACTGTCCATGGGACGCTGACCGACCGTATAGGCCCACACCCTACTTACCATGGAGCCCGATGCCTATCCCGTGCCAAGGGTAACCAAATGTCCGGACAAGACATTGGGGTACCGTGCCTATGGATCCATTGCACTAAACCAAGAACCAAATTACCATCATAACCATATATAATCATGTATATAATTCATGAGACCAAATTCCAAACATATGAGCTACTAACATAGCTCATCTCCTATTTGTTAAGAAATTCCATAAATGTACTCTCATCAATGATGACACCATAATCTCATTTCAAAGGTCATTATGCCCAATAATAAATCTAATGTATCAAATATTCCCAAAACCCTAGTTTTCATTTCATGTGATACCAATGCCCCAAATAGCAAATATTAGTTAACAAATGATTGAATGAATATAAACACCATTATTTTTTTTAACATACCATTCCATAAAACTTGTTTAGTCAAGTAATCATAGTGTCTTCAAAAACCCTTAGTTAGGTCAAGACTCAACAAAATCCAACTATGATTAGGAGATAAGGAAAGGTTATAATACAACAACTAAAACATTTATGAGGGAGAAGTGCCTAAGAAACTCACCTTGCAAGGGTTATACACTAAACCCTAATTGATACTTGAGAGAAGGAAGAAATGACACTTGATCTTCTTAACCACAAACAAGAACCTAACATTATCCACCAACCAACCATAAGTAACAATACTTAGAGCATTCAATGATGGGGGCTGGAAACCCTACCTTTTGCTCTCCAAAATCGTCTTTCAAAGCTTCCCAAAAAGACCTAATGACTTAAAATCCCGAAAATGAGCATTTAAGACCCTGCTTCCCGCTCGCGATAGTGCCACGTGATAGTGACACTGTCACAATCGCGTGTCACAATCGCCCGAATAGTTGGACCCTCGGTACAGTTTCAGCGATAGTGTCACGCGATAGTGACACTTGTCACAATCGTTGGTCACTATCGCGTCGAGCCAAACACCTACGGTACAACTCCCGCGAGAGTGCCCCGTGAGAGTGACATCTGTCACAATCACGAGCACTATCGCCTCAGGCGTACCGTGCCCCATCTTCACCCGATTTTGACCCGAATGCACGCGAAATCGAAAGTACGGTATTATAAATGGATTTATAAATAAACTGAGTACATACCGAAACGAGGGTGTTACATATGGCACGGGTTGACCCGCGCGGTAACTCGCGCCATCCACTGGTCCTTCACGCGGACAGTGCTCCGCGCGGCTTGTGTCGTGGCCTAACCCGCGTGGGGCACTGTTTCTTGCAGATTTTCCTTAAACTAAATTTTAGAGTGTTACAATCCTCCCCACCTAATAAGGATTTCGTCCCCGAAATCACTACCATTCAAATAGATGAGGGTATCTCCTCTTCATATCCTCCTCCAACTCCCATGTCACGTTTGTACCCCGATGGTGCTTCAATTGGACTTTTACCATTGTTACCTCCTTGTGGCGCAATCGCTTCGTCTTAAAAGCTAATATGGCTTCCGGTTCCTCTACACACCGGTTGCCGTTGTCGACTCGAATCTCTGTCAACGGTATAACGCTTTCTTCTTCCGCCAAACACTTACGGAGGTAGCATACGTGAAATGTAGGGTGAATCCCGTCCATCTCCGGTGGCAGGTCTAGTCTATAAGCTTGAAGTCCAATCCTTTCCAAACGGGGATTAAGCTTTCCGCGCTTCCCGAAACGAATTATCCCCTTCCATGGTAACACCTTCAACATAACTCGTTCACCCACTTGGAACTTGACCGGTCTCCTCTTCTTATCCGCATAGCTTTTTTGACGATCTTGTGCCGCTTTCAAACATTCCCGGATCCCCTTAACCTTGTCTGCCGTTGCTTGGACTATTTTCGGTCCCGCAAATTATTTTTCTCCCGCCTCGAGCCAACACACCGGTGTCCTACATTTTCGCCCATAAAGTGCCTCGAACGGTGCCATCCCAATGCTCGAGTGAAAACTGTTATTGTAAGTGAATTCCACTAATGGCGAGTGGGTATCCCAACTTCCTCCAAAGTCCATGACACACGACCGAAGCATGTCTTCAAGGGTTTGGATGGTCCTTTCACTTTGTCCGTCGGTTTGGGGATGATAGGCCATGCTCAACTTGACTTTCATGCCCAACTCCCTTTGCAATCCATCCCCAAACTTAGAGGTGAACCGACTATCCTGATCCGAAACTATTGTAACACCCCGATTTTCGAAAGGTATAATTTCGAGTTAATACCGAAACCGATATATTAGGGAAAAATAAGATAAAATATTTTGGACTTGAATCCTAGATTTTATAGTCTAGATGGATGAAGGATTCAATTACGAGTCCATCGGTTCTTTCCGGAGCAAAATTGGAGCTATAACGAAGAAGTTATGGCCAAAACAGTGAACGAGAAGAAAACAAGGGGAAGCGGGCGACTTATGCCGCGACTTAAGGTCTCGGCACAAGTCGCGAAACCCCCTGGACGAGCTTAATACCGATTTTCAGCCACCAAACTTCATTCCTTCATATCTCCTTCATCCCAACTCCGATTTGGGTGATTCAAATTGCTACGGTTTCGTTTTTTGAGAGCTCTTCAAGGATCTAGCAAGAGATTGGAAGTTTATTGGAGTATACAAGAGTATTTTTTGGTGGTAAGCTCATCATCCCTCCCTCTTCATCTTCTTCATCAAAGTTTTCTAGGGTTTCATCCACCCTTTGTGCTTCCTTTCATAGATTAGAGGTTTGTAACCATTTTGGTGAACTAGAAGTGTTTTGGTTGGTGGATTCAAGCTTGGGTTAAGGTAATCTTCTATTCTCTTCAGTTATGGAAGTTAAGGTTTCGGTATTAGTTGAGGTATTCATGTATATGGTTTGGGAAACGATTCTTTGTGGTTGATTATGTTTATTTATGGTTGAATATGTATGGATTTAGGTTTTTGGAAGTTTTGTCTTGATAATCCAAGTGTTCTTCAAAGGAGCTCTAGTTGGGGGAAAATCTAGATTTAGCCTAAATCTAGCAATGTGAGTTCAAGTTGATTTGTGAAAACGGTGTACATGCCAAAATGTTTATTTTAATGTGTTTTATGTCTTACATGAAATTGTTAACTACTGATAAGTTTGGTTATTTTGAAAGTGTTTAACTTTATAAACTTATATAGCACACATCTTTGGGATTTTGGGCATTTTGGATAAACAAATCATACATTTTGGTATCTTAATGATTTATTTTATGGAAGTAGATTTTGAGTATAAATGTATTTCATTTTGTGTTTTGAATAAATGCAAGGTTTTGTGTTATGGGACGTTTTGAAAGGATAAATGTTATAAACTTACTTGGAAAACGATTTGTCCCAATCTACACTACGTTGGAGTCATTTATACAAATTGGAGTATGGGTTTACATACATGCGGGTTGTTTACATTTGATTTCACTTTATGATTTTCAACGTTGGGTCTTTGGGTTTGTTGAGCTTATGGCTCGGTTTAGATTTTGTTGGGTTTTGAGGACACTTGTCCGTTTTAATAGCTCATTGTAGAGCGTTTGGTTATGATTTGCATTTATTGCATCTTATTTGAGAGTTACATGCTTAGAATGCATTAGTTCATTCGTTTTGAGTCATGTAAGGTTTTAGTTAGTGCAATGGATCCATAGGCACGGTGTTCCTCTGTCACCGTTTTGGGAAGTTGCTTCACCATTTGGCACAGAATAGGCATCAGGTCACCATGATAAGTAAGGTGTGGACCTATACGGTCGGGCAACGTCTCATGGGCAGTAAGGTGTAATTCCATTAGGTTCCTGAGTTCCCCTGTTTTGGAACTCTCAAGGATAGACCTGGAGTGGTTGACTTGATGTTTTTGGGCAATAGACTTGGAGTAGTTGAGCTCGGTGGGTGTTTTATGTGTAACCCACATGTTTTGATTTACTACATAATTATGTGACCTACTTTGTGATCCGTCACGTAAAATGTAATTGGGTCTTCCCCGTCACCATTAGGTGTGGTTTTGGTTATGTAGTTTTATAATCCATGTTGTTCGGAGACGTTTGAGTATGGATATATATCTATGTTTTAAGGTTTTGATTATTGAAACTCAATCGAGTTATTGGATGTTTTGGGAAGTTGGAGTTATCTACGTTTTCAGTGTTTGATCATTATAATGTCGGTTATGTTTTACGTACGCTTTGGGTTTTGGCTTTATTTGAAGAGGCGTCTGTTTTATGATTTTAATCACAAAAAGGGTGAATGATGAAAGGAGATTGCTTTGAGATTTTAATGTATTTCATCTTTGGTTGCTTTCAAATCAAATGTATTTCATTTTGGAAATCGTGATTTTAAATAACATTCTTAAAGTTAATGCTTTATTTATCTCTAATGAAAACTCTTGAGCTCACTAGGCGTTAAGCCTAACATTTTTATTTGTCGGCATGTGCATCAGATTCCAGTTGGGGTTTGGTTCATGCAGTGCTTTGAAGAGTTGAGCATTAGACTTACACGAGAGTAAGTAGTTTGGTGAAGTCTTCCGCAGTTAGAGATAGTGACTATTATTGGGTTTTAGTAACACCCGTCTTTATTATAGACTGTATGTGTAGAATGAATGTGTGTATTGAGGTTGAATCTTAAATTGGTGCTTATAGATGAATCATTCATTGATGTATTTAGAAAATTTTAAATTAGTTGCTATTGGCTACTTCTACCACTAAAGCATCATCCATTAGGCTAGAAGGAGTAGTGAAGTTCTTACAGAATGAAGTGGACACAAAAGATCGGTTTACTCCCGAATCACACAAAACACGGGTAGGTAGAGAGTTCACTAGAAACGTACCCGATACCACATCCGCTATCTCCCTCGCCTCATCTGTCGTCATTTGGAAGGCCCGACTCGGCGCCTTCGGTTGAATTTCCTTCTTTGGCATCACCGTACTCGGAATCCCTTGGTGATTCTTTGCTAACTTTGGGCAGTTCCGCTTGAGGTGTCCCGGTTCTCGGCATTCAAAACAAACTCCCGTCCGAGAGAGGCAATCCTTACTCGAATGGCCCTTCCGACCACAATTAGAGCATTCAATGGAGTTGGGTAAAGATCTTTGGTTGCAAGGCCCAGAATGTTTATACTTGCACCTGGAGCACCACATTGTGTCACGTCTTGGCTCCACGTTCCTTACCCCGTTAAAGGGCTTGGATGGTCGCACGGGCCTGGTCGACCCTTCCCACTTCCTCTTTTCTCCTTGTTGTTTCTTCTCTTCCTTATCTTGTATCATGTCGTCCTCTACCAGTTGAGACGCCTCGATCACGTCTTGTAAAGTACTCTTGTGAACGTTCCTCACATCGGTCTTCATATCCGTCGGCAAACCCTTCACGAATGCCTTTATCTTTGATTCTTCATCCGCTGCCAGGTGCTCCACCAAGCTAAGTTTATCCATGAACTGTTTCGCATAATCGGCAATAGACAAATTGCCCTTCTTCAGATTACAGATCTACTCCTCTATCTTGTCAATGGCCCTTGCATTGCAGTATTTTCCATGATCTTTTTCTTGAATATGGGCCAAGTGATTTGGGCTAGAACCTCCGGTGTAAGCGCCCTTTTGGTAACATTCCACCAACTTAGTGCATCCCCTCGGAGAAGTTAGGACGCAAACTTGACTCTCTGAGAGTCCGCACACTCGCTGGACTCGAATGCCATTTAAACGTTCTATATCCACTTCACACATGCTAGTGGGTCTGTCGTCCCGGAAAACTTGGGAGCTCGACTACAGAGGAACGTCTTGAAGGAACAACCACCATTCTTCTTCTTCTCGACCCTAACAGCATGCTATTCAGTCCCTATAACGGTCGGTCCGCCGCTCGACCCGTTCACCACATTCTCCGCCATGACTTCATTCCTTCGATGACTGGCATCACGATCCTCTAACAGTTTCAAGAAAAATTCTTGTTGTTGTGCCATGGCCGAGTTCATGGCTTGCATCATGTTGTCTCGGATCCTTGTCTTCATAGTTACTTCCTCGATAATCGGATGAGAGGATGCGATGTTGGTTCTCGGTATTTGTTCGGGTCCTCCATCCAAGACATTGGCTACGGGTGGCCTTTCAGTAGCCACGATCAAAGGAGGTTGATCGGCGGTAGACTCATCTTCAACGTGACCATCCCGCAGATTCTGGAGAATATTTCGAGTGTTTACCATTGTGAGTTGTCACACATGATAAAGATCATACCGGTTAATCCTTAAAAGATAAGTGGTTCCATACGTACTACTACAAGATTAATCATCATGATAAAAATTTCAAGTATGCTCACGTAATCATAAATTCAGAACAACACTGTCCAAGTGAGATTGTGAACGTATTTTACATAAGAATTCTAGTTATCATCATCAAAAATTTTAATCATTGCAATTCCGTAATCGTAATACTCTCTCCCCACCTAGGAATATTCTACCCGTTAGGACAGTGATACTATGTGCGCAACCAGCTTAAGTCTAGGTACGCTAAAGTCGACACCTAGTTCAAACTTAAATGTTAGGCTTAACGCCTAGTTGAATTAAAGACATGGATAGAGTTGATGTTCAAACGGCTAAAGACTTTGATAGAGTTGATGCCGGTAAATATCCATCATTGACATATGTAAAGTATGTGTTGTGTCTTTCTTTTGTGTTCCGTCACAACTTATGGTGGAACGAGTCTCCCCCCGTCTTACATAAGGGAAATTAAGTAGTGGAAACCCAAATAAATATTCTCATTGGTGTTGATTAAATTAAAGTGTTGATTATGCAATGTCTTTTATGTTCTCACTGTAATAACCAGGTTCAAAATCATTAAATTGTAAGTTTGGGGGTGTTTTAGTCAAAACCCAGAAGTTGAGGGGAGCTAAGTGTAAAAGGGCATTAAGAAGGGTTTTATGTCTAGGGATTCTCTCATTTACCAATGTTGGCGACTGGAGCAGGCTGAGATGTAACACCCCAAAAATTGGGATAAACAAAAATTTCCGAAAAAGGAAATATGGTAATCATATTAATGCCACAACATGAGCTCCTCCCAAAAGGGGAGACAATAAACGCCAGTTAAGATTACAAGTTTGTAATATATAACAATATGTGGGAAAACAACCCTTTAATCTAAATCCTATCTAGGAACAAGATTAACAAAAGTTGTGATCCAATCTAAAAATAAGCTTCTATGTTGGGCGTCCCAAAAATGTCCCCAAGCTCGCAACTAAGCCATCTAGCCTTCCTTGGCGGTCGCGCCGCTAGAACCTGAGATACATATCAACCAAACAAGTGTTAGGCCAAACGGGCCTAGTGAGTTGTACAAAAGCATGACATGATATTCAAGAGACAAGTTAAAGCATTAATAACGACTCAGTCCACTTGGCCATACTGGAATCAATGGGGGAGATCCATCACACCAATGAGTTTTACCTCAAGTCAATGTACCTTGATGTTTGTCCGCATAACAACATCCCAAAGGCTCGACACACCGTCCCGGTGGCGGAGGCCTTAGGTGCGTACCGTCCCGATGGCACCTAAGACTACATCCTCCTGGCACATACTCACGGTTCATCCAACATACATATATATATATATATATATATATATATATATATATATTAATCTCTTCTACATATCTCGCATCAACAAGAAACATATACATACTATTCATCTCTATACATATCCCACATCAACAAGATACATATACATACTATTCATGATTTCAATCCCATGTTAAGTCTAAAACACCCAAACATGTATGTTCAACAATAATCTTTGCAAATTTCATGAAATAACACCATCATACCCAATAATAACAATATAAATCAACTCGACCAACCCACATGTGAATCAATAGCCAAAACCCCCAAATATCATAGAAGTAGCAGTTAGGTCAAACTTATCAGGTGATCAGATTTGTACATGTGTATGAAATGATACAAGTAAGCATTCAAGATATGTATCTCACTTAAAGATTTTAGTAATGAAAACTCACTAACTAGGTTTTATAGCAAAACCCTAGAAAATTGGGAGAAACCCTAGAAATGGATGGAGGAAGGAGATGATCTTGTAGCCCACTCTTAGACAAGTGTGTCATAGTCTTTATAGATGACATACTGATTTATTCACGATCTAAGGAAGATCATGAGACGCATTTGAGAGCAATATTAGAATTGCTTAAGCGCGAGAAGTTGTACGCCAAGTTCTCAAAATGCGAATTTTGGTTGAGAGAGGTACAGTTTCTAGGACCCGTGGTGTCGGAAGATGGGATTAAGGTCGATCCGGCTAAGATCGAGGCTATTAGAGGGTGGGAAGCACCGAAATCGCCATCAGAAGTAAGGAGCTTTCTAGGATTGGCAGGTTATTATCGAAATTTCATTCAGGACTTCTCGAGGATAGCCACGCCACTAACGACGCTAACCAGGAAGAATGTCAAATTTGTGTGGGCGGAGGCTCAGGAGGAAGCGTTCAATAAATTGAAAGAGAGCCTGAGTAGTGCACCTATCCTGTCCCTACCCAACGGGACGAAAGGATTCGTAATCTACAGCGATGCTTCAAATTTGGGTCTGGGGTGTGTGTTGATGCAAGAAGGCAAGGTGATTGCTTACGCGTCTCGTCAGCTGAAAGAGCATGAGAAGAATTACCCGACACACGATCTGGAATTGGCAGCAGTAGTCTTCGCTTTGAAAATCTGGAGGCATTATCTGTACGGGGTTAAATGTTAGATTTATACAGATCACAAGAGCCTTCAACATCTATTCAACCAGAAAGAGCTCAATATGAGACAACGAGCATCTATTCAACCAGAAAGAGCTCAATATGAGACAGTGCAGGTGGATGAAGTTGTTGAGTGATTACGACTGTGAGATCCTGTACCATCCGGGCAAGGCCAATGTGGTGGCCGATGCCCTGAGTCGTAAGGAACGTGGGGAAGCAACAAAAGTGGTGGCCTATCGAGTCGAAGTCACTTCTAATTTCTTGGAAGAATTCAAGAAGTACCAAGAGGAAGCGGTTTTAAGGGAAAATTGGAAGAGCGAGAGAATAGTGGGAATTGTTGATTTGTTGATTGTCGACAGTCGCAGGGTGAAGTGCTTTAAGAACAGAGTGTGGATTCCAAAGGTGGGAGAACTTCGGAAGAGAGTGTTGGAAGAAGCGCACAAGTCACGTTACTCCGTGCATCCAGGAACCAACAAGATGTATCGAGATCTGAAGCAAGATTACTGGTGGCCAGGTTTAAAGAAGGATATTGCTCACTTCGTCGAGAGATGCCTGACATGTTTGAAGGTGAAAGCAGAGTACCAGAGGCCTTACGGGGAGCTTCAACCGTTGGAAATTCCAGTCTGGAAGTGGGACGAGATTGTGATGGATTTCGTTATCGGGTTGCCGCGATCACCTAAGGGGCACGATGCCATTTGGGTGATAGTGGATTGACTCACAAAGTCAGCTCACTTTTTACCAATCAAGGAGACGTACCCATTAGAGAAATTGGCTCGGCTGTACATAGATGAGATAGTAACCAGGCATGGGGTACCATCGTCTATTGTGTCTGATAGGGATGCTCGTTTCACGTCATCCTTTTGGAGAAGCATACAAAGAGAGTTGGGATCGCAACTCAAGTTGAGTACAACCTATCACCCACAGATTGATGGTCAAAGTGAAAGGACCATACTGTAACACCCGTAATTTTCGGTAAGTAAATGTCATCGGGACATTTTTGTGACTTGTAAATAGTGGGGTTTTGTTGGGAAATGTATTGTTTAAAGTCCCTTGGTGTATCAGGAGTATTAGCAGCGAAAAGGTCGAGTTTCGGGGCTCCGGAGAGGCCCCGCGACAATGCCTGACGACTATGATGAGTCACAGTCGCACTGTCAAAGTCGCAGGGGGTGTACCGCGAGCTGGTACATACCAGCGACTATGACCAGCGACATTGCCCTGGGCAATGTCGCATGGGCAATGTCGCACCAGGGCACAGAGGTGTTGTTAAGTGCGGGATTTCAGCCTATCTTCTCATTCCTCACTTCTATCTTCTTCCCTTTTCTCTCCCAAACCCTAAAACCGAACCCTAACCCATTTTGGAGGCTTTTCTTCTTCATACCACATGATTCTTAATCATCTAGCTAGTTGGGATGATAACCCACAAAACCTTCATCTTCATCTTCCTCATCAAGTTCAACGGTTGGGAGCTCGGGTTGAAGTGTTGGATTGGGTGTTCTCGGAAGTCTCTTTGTCTTCAAGGGTAAGTTTTCTTGTAATAAGGTTATAAATTCTCCATCGGTGGTTTCTTAAGGTTCGATATCTCAAATCTCGGATTTGATGGTTTTGGAGAAATTAGGGTTTTGATCTTGTTTGGGATCTTGGTATTTTTAATGTTTGGGAAATGTTTCTAAGTGGTTTGGTATGTATGGATCTAGGTTTTGGAAGTTCTCGGCTTAAGGATTCAAGTGGCCTTCAAAAGAGCGTGTTGGGTGAAACCTAGATTTAGCCTAAATCTATCAAGGTGAGTTCAAGTTGATTTGTGAAAACGGTGTACATTCCAAAATGTTTATTTTAAAGTGCTTTACATGAAATGGTTAACTGCTGATAAGTTTTGGG
The DNA here is from genome assembly GCA_954870635.1 of Arctium minus. Classification (NCBI taxonomy): domain Eukaryota; kingdom Viridiplantae; phylum Streptophyta; class Magnoliopsida; order Asterales; family Asteraceae; genus Arctium; species Arctium minus. The sequence continues at coordinate 84,794,307 of OX941089.1, read as the reverse complement.
TATTTCGAAGTAAAATATGTTTTACTTGGTTATTCGTCAAAGTGTGAGTATTTTGATAAGTTTTCATACTTGGTAAACTTGGGTTGTGTTAACCTCTTAAAATGTTTATATTGGGTTTGAACCTTTTAGCAACTAAATAGCATGATTTACGTATTCTGGGTGACTCTGTACAAGTAAGATCTATTTCATGATTTATGCATATTTGATGATTTTGTACAAATGGAGTATATTTCATGTTATATGCATTTTGGTGCAATTGCATTCATAAACCCTTTGGAAAATCATTAGTCCCATCTCGTGTGGAGTTTTGGGTTAATCTCGTCTTTGAGATATGTGTATTCATAAACGTTGTTTAAAGACATTTCATTATTTGGAGGACCATCGATTATTGGTCAAATGGATTTTGAGCATTTTAGCTCGGTGTTGGCTTAAAAGAGTCTTGTGGACATTTTTCCGGGTTTAATGGTTCGATGTAGAGTCCCATTTCATGGTTTACATCTTAATGCATTTTATTGCATTATTATTGACAATTACAGACTCGAGTGCTTTAGTCATTCAGGTATAGTCATGTAATCTTAGACAGTGTTGCATTGGATTCATAGGCACATGAGTCAGTCTTATTTGATGGTCATTTGAGTGGTACGGGGTTGGACTCCGGGACTCTTGGGTTATGACCTTGTCTTTGCAAGTAGGCACTAGGAGGGCTGAGCCCGGGTGAGCTATCATGACTAAGGGGGGTCCTCTGATGGGCGTTTGGGGCCTTCGCCGTGTGGGGCAATGCCTTCGGGGTATCCCCCGCGTGCCGAGCCTTTGAGCGATAATTTCTGGTTGTATTCGCTAAGGTCAGTTGTCTCTTGGGTGATACTTGTCAAGGAGTCGTAGGAACACTTGGGCATTCGTGTCGTGAAGTGTCATGCGACAACGTTGTTTGAGTGGCATATTTTTGTATTCCTCCGCTCTCAACGGATACGGGTATCCCCCGTTGTCGGCCTGCGGTATTTTGGATATTTAATTGTCCATGCTTTAATACTTGGATTTCATTCCATTTCATGGTCGCGTGAGTATTACGTCTCAATTCCGTGTTTTAATGGCGTATCATAGTTACATGGATTGTTTTCCGTTATTTAAGGGTCGAGTATTATGTCCCACCCGTGTTTTAGGGTGTTTTGGATTATGAAGTATTATTTACATTTTCCTAAATGTGAGTATTGAACTATGACCCCGTTTGGGCGAGTTACGGGTTGCATCGTTTTATAAGAAATGTGAGTTTGGGAGCATTGTCTTTAAAAGTGCATATTATGGGAAAATGTGTCGTTCCATTTTGAAGTATAATATTTCGAAGGATCTTGCTTTAAGACTGAATTCCTTTCTTTTAAAGATATATTCATTCATGCTAAAACTTTTGAGCTCACTAGGCGTTAAGCCTAACCTTTTATTTGTCGGCATGTGCATCAGGTTCAGTTGGGGGTTCGGACTCTAGTAGCCTCATGAAGAGTTAAGTCTTAGCTTTATGCAAGAGTAAGTTGATGGTGAAGTATTCCGCAGGTTGGAGATAGTAATGGTATTGGGTTTTAGTAGCACCCGTCCTTGTCATATATTGTATGCATCGGATGATTGTGTGTATTGAGGTTAACTCTTAAATTATGTTTGTAGTCGAAGTAAATATTGATGTATTTAGAAAAAAATTAATAAGTTGCTATCTTCAGATTTAAGGGTGTTACACATACAAACGCTGGAAGACATGCTCCGAGCATGTGTGATCGATTTCAAGGGTTATTGGGAAGTTCACCTACCATTGATAGAGTTTTCCTACAACAACAGTTATCACGCGAGCATTCAGGCAGCAGCGTTCGAAGCGTTGTATGGTCGTAAATGTAGGACACCGTTGTGCTGGAACGAAGTGGGAGAACGTCAGTTGACAGGTCCATAGATAGTACAAGTGACTGCAGATAAAGTGAACCGCATTAGAGATAGGTTAAAGACGGCTCAGGACCGGCAACGGATGTACGCGAATAAACGAAGAAAGCCTATCGAGTTTCAAGTAGGAGACAGAGTCATGTTAAAAGTCTCGCCTTGGAAGGGAGTAGTCTGTTTCGGAAAGAAAGATAAGTTACGCCCGAGATTTGTCGGACCCTTTGCTATTTTAGAATGTGTTGGAGAAGTAGCGTACAAGCTTGAATTGCCTGGGGAGTTGCGAGGAGTTCACCCCACTTTCCACGTGTCGAATCTGAAAAAGTGATTGGTGGAGACTGATATGTATTGAGAATTCAATACATATTGCGTCGTTTTCTTATCTTTTAGGATTTTAAATTATCTTTATCCCAAACAATTGAGTCATTTTCTTATCTTATTTTCCAAATTTTCTTATTCATGGATCTAAGTTTATGATTTACCTATTTGGTGTTATTTTTTTGTGTAAACCAACTTAAAATCTTTTATTTATCGTGATGCCAGATTGATGCTGCAACATTGGAGGCTGTTTTGGATAGGGATGAGCAAAACGAACCGTTTTCCCGAACCGAACCGGTACCGTATCGGTACCGTACCGGTACCATATATTCGGTCCGGGATTCGGTTCCAACTATTCAAGAAATTCGGTATTCGGGATTTCGGTATTCGGTACCGGGAATTTCCCGAAAATACCGAAACCGAACCGTTGATTTTATAGGTTAGATTTTTTAAATCTTCTTTGATTCTGTAATATTTTCCTAATATTATGAAGATTATCTTTTCCTAATCAAATTAAATCATCTCCTAAACAACTTAAACTTTTTCCATAAGTACCTATTATTCTCCAAATTTTTTATCACCGTCAAAAAATTGGCACCTACATTCACATAAAAAAACCGACGAATTCGGGATTCAGGATTCGGGATTTGGCACCTCTATGGATCAAACTCAAGTAAGTTTTTATGTTTTGCACCTTTTTCAATTATGTTCTTCGTTAAAAAGATGTAAAAACATGCTTTTGGTTAAAGTAATCATGCATTCATATCAATTGGATTTCTTTTAATTGGATATTTGTGAACTTAGTCGTTGTTTATAATGTTACTTATGATTATCGTTAAACAACATAATCCTTTATAAGCCTTGAACTAGCTTATATAAATGTGTTCAAATAAATCGTGAAATTCTGATGGCCTAATCACTATTATGTAGCAATTAGAGTTAATTGTGATGTATTAAATTTACAACATGAATTCAATTTAAATAAAATTCAAAACTTACATAGTATTCCATATAGGATTTATGCACAAATTGGGTATCAAAACATTAACTATGGTACCCAATCGATTCACATTCATGCATGCATTTTGAAAACCATATGAATGCTCAAGTCTCAACCACATCGTTAACTGCAGAGCAATCCACTAATTGTCAAAGATACAATGGTCTTCTTAATTGATTGTTTATAATTTGACCAAAAAGGTTTTAATTTTATTTCAATTATGTAAACCACTTCAATTTTTGTACCGATTCAATTTTCGGTAAGAAATTTTCACTACCAAATTGGGTTTTTTAATCACAGAATCATTACTTTAATAAAAAAATATCACCTTTTTAAAGATGTTTTAATCAAACGTTTAATGATAAACATTTTCTTGTTAATTTGTTATTATATGTAAAACTGAATTTTGCATTATTTGGAACAACATAGCATCACCTATATTATAATATATCATGTTTTATTTAATAGTATTTGAAAACGTAATGGGAAAATAAACATATAAAATCTATTTATTTAATGTGGTTTTTTTTAGGGAGATGATTCATTTGTTGAGAAAACCCCTTATGTGGTACTCAACAATGATTTTGATGAGACACATGAAAAAGAAGATAATGTCGAATCAAATGGCAAAAGAAAACGAGCAAACAAAGGTCCTAAAGGAGGGAAGGAGAGGGCCGAGTGTTGGAAATACTTCGATATTTTGTTTATTGATGAGGATGGAGTAAAACGAAAACCTGGAAAGTGCAAGTTTTGTGACACGATACTTAAAGCCGATCCGGTAAGAAACGGTACTTTTGGCCTTAAAAAACATTATTCTAATTGTGACAAGAATCCCGAGTTTCGCATGAAAAAACAAAGTCATTTATCATTTAAAAAAGAAGCTAGTGGGGAAAGTAGTGTGCAAACTTGGAAGCATGATGAGGGTAGAATAAAAAAGGCTTTATTGAATTTGTTTGTTGTTGGTGAATTGCCTTTTAAATTTGTTGAAAATGAGGCCTTTGTTGAATACACTAGTGCTTTAAATGGAAGGTTTACTTTACCATCACGTCACAAAGTCTCTAAGGATGTTGGAAAATATTATATCGATGAAAGGAATAAGTTATTGGCTTATTTAAGTAAACCAACAAACACCGTTCACTTGACTACGGATACTTGGACATCATCGTGCCAAAGGGTGAACTACATGGTTGTTACGGCTCATTTCATAGATGACGATTGGGTAATGCATAAACGAATTATTAACTTTAGACCCATTGATAGTCATAGGGGGGATAATGTGGGTCGTGAACTGTTAGATTGCATACATGGTTGGGGGATAAAAAATGTTATGACTATGATGGTTGATAATGCATCGAGTAATGATAAGGCGCTAGAGTATTTGGTGAAAAAGTTGCCTAATATGTATGATGGTGGGAGACATTTTCATGTTAGGTGTATGGCGCATATTCTAAACCTAATTGTGAAATATGGTTTCAAGGAGAACAATTATCATATTGATTGTGTGCAAAAGGCGGTTAGGTATATTAGACAATCGACGCAAAGAATAGCCAAATTTAAAAGGTGCATGAACGTTTGTAACATTGAATCAAAAAGGTTTTTGTGTGGTGATTGCCCTACTAGGTGGAATTCCACCTTTGAGATGTTGAAGATTGCCGTGGAGTTAAGGGAGGTATTTTTCATGTTTGAAGTTGAAGATGCTAGTTATTTTCGTGATCTTGATAGAGTGCCTGAACATTCAGATTTTGGTATGTGCAAACTAGTGGTCGATTTTCTAGAGAAATTCAAGATTAAAACGGAAATTGTATCGGCCACTTCAAAGCCCTTAGCTCATCTCTTTTTTAGAGAAATTCTAGATGTAGACAAGCATCTACGTGTGTGGGAGGAGAACCTCGATTTTTGTTTCATGGCTCAGTCAATGAGACAAAAATACGATAAGTATTGGGGGAAGTTTGACGAATTTAATGACTTCATGTATTTTGCCGTTATGTTGGATCCTACAATGAAATCATCTTTTATTGGACATGCGTTTAGAAAGATGATTATGTATAACATACCAAAGGACAAACCTATGTCAAAAGAATTGCTTGAGATGAATGTGGCAACTATGGTGCAAGAGCTTGAGAAAAGATTGGATGTTTTGTTTAAAATATACAAAGAAAGATTGGACACGGTTGACCTTACTTCCGCATCTCAAGAAGCGTGTAATGAAGAAGATTTGATATCATGTGATGTGGGTAATGATTTTTTGGGGGAATTTCTACATGTGGAAGAAAGTAATTCGGTTGCAATTGAAACCGAGTTAAAGAGGTACCTAAATGAGCCTAAAATTTTGTTTACTACCGGGTTTGATATACTTAGATGGTGGAAACAAAATGTTATGAGGTTCCCAATTGTATCTCGGATGGCCAAAGGTAGTTATTTAACTTTTCAAGCTTTTTTAACATTATGTTTTACATTTTATTGTTTATGAACTTTGTATTTTTTTTATAGATATTTTGGCAATACAAATTTCCACCGTGGCATCCGAGTCGGCGTTTAGTACAAGCGGTCGTGTACTAGACTCATACAGAACAAACTTGTCAACTTCCATAGTCGAGGCTTTGGTTTGCACTCAAGATTGGGTGAGAAAGTCGAGGAAACCGATTGTAGATGACATTGATGATATATTAAAGGACGATGACATTGCCAAAGGTAATAAAAATTATGTTAGCAACTTAGTATTAACTTTATTTGTTTCTTGATGGTTGTTGATATTAACTATCTTTGTTTCTTTTTGTATATATAGAGATTGAAGAGGCGATCAACGAACAAAACGGAAAAGGAAAAGCATAAAAGAATATCGAAGATTGTTGAACTTTTGCTTGGTTTTGAACTTTTAATTGTTATTTTTTTTTATTGTTTGGGATTGATTTTGAAACACATTTGAATCATTATGAATATATTTTGGTTTGTGATTGGTTTTGATATATATATTTGACACATTTTTTAATTTTCGGTCCTAAGTGGTACCAGTACCGATTTTCCCGTCCCGAAACCGAAACCGTACCGGTACATACGGTTCGGTATTCGGTACCGTTTTTTAGTCCCAATTTTTTTCGGTACCAACCAGTTCGGTACTGGTACGGTACCGATCTCATCCCTAGTTTTGGATGAAGCTATGAAGATATTTTTCTTGAAGAAGATTGAAATCCCTGATTTTTAGCTCTCCAAATCTTTTGATAAATTAAAATCAGATAAATGGCTGGAGTAGGAAATGGGTACAATATTTTGGGCAAATATTTGGTTATAACTTTAGTGGTTGTACTTTTAGTTTATTTTAAGTCTCCTATTTTACTAGTTTGCCATCCATGGTTGGTATAAATAGGTGTAGTGTTATCTTGTTTTGGAGATATCTCTTTTGGTATTCCATCAGTTGTAAGAACTGATCTCGTGAACTTCTCTCTCTAAATTTTAATATTAAGTTTTCAATCTTTTATAATTCTTGTTCTTCATTATTAGTTGTTGCAGCATTACTTGTCTTTACATTTCACTTTTACTTGTTGTCTTTCTTTATTGCATTTTACATTTCCGTCATTTAGGGGTGTCAAAAATAACAGAAACCGAATAACCCACCCGAACCGAATGAAATTTGGGTTAAACGGTTTCGGGTTATTCGGTTTTCGGGTTAAACGGTTCGGTTAACCGAATAAAGATCCTTATTCGGTTCGGTTTTCAGTTAATTTTTTCCTAATTCGGTTAAACCGAATAACCCGAATAACACATTCGACTAATATTTTATATATTGCATGTTTATAAAAAATAAACCTAAGACATGTTATACTATTATTATTTTACATATTTTATTGATATATAATGTTTTTTATTGGGAGTAGATAATGTTTCTTTATTAGATTACATTTTATGCTTGAATACATCGTCGTATGAAGAAAAATAATGTCATATGGTGGAAATAGGTTTTGATAGATGGTGTATTTTACTTAATATAAGTCAATTGTTGAGTAAAAATGTATGCCACAATTATATATTATAAGCAACGAACACTTGATTTGAAAACATTATTTGAGCAAATGTCCAACGAAAAAATATAAATCCTTATTCGGTTTAACCGGTTACCGAACCGAATAACCCGAAACCGAATAAACCGAAACCGATTAAACCGAACCTTATTTGGTTTGGTTATTGGTTAGTTTTTAAAAAGTTTGAAAACCGATTAAACCGGACCGAATAAACCGAAAACCGATTTAACCGACCGAATAACACCCCTACCGTCATTTACATTTCCGTCAATTATTTTATGTCATTTACATTATGTCTTTAATTTATGTCATTTACTTTTCTTGCAATTTATATTACATAATGAGTAGCTAATTTTATAGTTTGGGTGTGAGACGAAAAGGGAGGTTGTAAACCAAAAACTAGTGGACTTTGTTCTTCAATAACATTGTTCCACTATGTCATTTTAAGTTTTATAAATCCAAAAGCACTTCTTGACGAATTGATCACTTCTTAAAGTGTGAAAGTGCCATGGACTTAGGAATAAGCCATGAAAAAGCACGTCAGTTTGAATGATACGGGAAGTATACTTGGAAGAGTCACTAGCAAGGGAACTTGCTATCTTTGTTTTTCAAACCGATTGATTCTTGACGGGTTGATCACTAGTCAAAGTGTTAAAGTGTAGTGGACTCAGGAATGAGCCACTAAGAACATGTCAACTTGAATGATATGGAAATCGACTCGGAAGGGTGATTTTTAAACAAATGCATTTGTTTTTTCATATACTTTAAATAAACCATTTGACACTCACACTGGTCCGGACATTTGCATAGGCATATGTTGATTGAAGGCTAAACAAAAGTGCAATGGTAGATATCCGGAAGGATACTCTTTAAAGTACATGGTGGAACTTGTTGTTGTTGAACTAATGCTATAACATCCCTATAACATTGGCCTCCAGAATTTGTGTTTACTCCTCACTTCAAGTCTTGCACCCATTCTATCTTTATATATCTTGTTAATCATATCACTGTTAACCAACTCAAACAAAGTCTTCAAAAATCGCCATCTGAAATCTCTTCTTTTACTACACTTTTATTACACTTTTACACCAATCTTTGTGGAACGATATTCGGTATTTTACCATTTTATTACTTGAAAAGACGATATTGGATCATGTTGCATACTTGCTTTGAGATTCAATTATCACATGTCTTAGAGGTGTGCAAACATCCGTATCAGAGACCGATGTTGTAGTACCATTGGAGGATATCCAAGTGGACGAAAAATTGAGCTACGTCGAAGAACCGGTGGCCATTTTGGACCATAAAGTTAAGAAATTAAGGAATAAAGAGATTCGATTGGTGAAAGTGCAATGGAGATTCCATTAAGGGCAAGAATCAACATGGGAAGTGGAGGCGGACGTGAAGTCTCAATATCCCCATCTTTTCGACAAGGGAATTACGGGGACAAAATTCTTTTGAGGGGAGGATATTGTAATAACCAGGATCAAAATCATTAAATTGTATGTTTTGGGGGTGTTTTAGTCAAAACCCAAAAGTTGAGGGGAGCTAAGTGTAAAAGGGCATTAAGAAGGGTTTTATGTCTAGGGATTCTCTCATTTACCATTGTTGGCGGCTGGAGCAGGCTGAGAGAAAGAGGATCAGTGTGTGTGGCGATTTGGGGAAGAAAGAGATTTCAGAGTTGGGTAGTTCCTTTCAAGGTAAGATCCTGAATTCTATGTTTCTTCTAAAGTCTTGTTGATTATATATCGTTCCTTTGTTGAATGGATTCTAATGTTAGTAACCTGTTGATGAATCTGGGCTGGGGAAGAATGGCTCCTTAAATTCAACTAGTTGATTAATAATAATCGGTTTAAGCAATAGTTAGATTAAGGGAAGGTTATTGTTTTAATTTTAATAGGAGTAGGAATCGTTTGGTTTCAGTCAAGATTTTGAGTTTAAATTTTGGGGTTGTTCGATAACCCCAAATCGCCTTCGGTAAGGTTGGCGATCGGGGTGAGGGTGGGAACCGGTCGACCACAGGAGGTGGGGGACCGGGGTGGTCGAAGAGACCTGGGTCGACGAGACTTCGGTCGAAAAGACCCCAGTCGATGAGACCTCGGGCCGTGACCCCGGGAGTCGGGGAAGCTTGGGGGGTCCGGGGATTGGGGTTTGTCGGGGGTATTGCACAATAGCCTTATTTAGGATGTTTAAAGAATTTAAGGCTCGTTGAGTGATGCGTTTTATCAGTTTCGTCGGTATCATCGTAGGTTATAAGATCAATAGTTCGCGGGTTTCTTTAACACGGACCACAGGTGAGTTTTTCATAACTAAAGTTGTTTATGACGTTGAAAGCTAGTTATACATGCGAGTTGTTTCATTTAAATGCTTTATCATACTAAAACAGTTTGTTTTGCGTAGAAGTTATTCTAAAGCACAATTTTGCCTTACGTGAGCTTTATACATGCGAGTTTTTATTGTAAGCGTGGTTTAAGCTTTTAAATTGTTAACTTAATGTATGCATACATTGTTGTGAGCGGCCAAAGACCAAAGCCGGGGGGTGTGGCCCGCCTGTACTCATACCGGGGGGGGGGGTGTCCCGTTTATGCTATATGGGGTGTGTGTCCCATCTAAGGCAGTATGAGACAGACACGTTGTCACTTTTAGTGATGGTAGTGTGTGCTGGAAGAGAGTTATAAACATGGTTTATGTGTTTCAAAGTTGAAATGATTGATTTATTCTGTAAAATGTGGTTGAACTATATTTTGAGGGATCTCACTAGACCTTTGGTCTAACCCTCGCTCTTTCGAAATTTTAAAAACCTTTTCAGGTCATCATGAATTAGACAGTGCGAGCAAGGGTAAAGAGAAAGTTTGACCGGGAGCCGAAGTAGAGGACTACCTTTAGAATGTTTTGTTTCATTTAAATCTCAGTTGTAATAGGTTGCTGTTTGCAAACCTGATATACATTTAAATTGATGATTGTTGTCTTGGCCGTTTTGGCAGAAGCTTATCATTATTTTATTAGTCTACTTATTATTAAGTTTGGGTCGTTATACTCACCAGGCTCCAAGCCTAGCACTTTTTTTTCTTTTTAAATTGATGTGTACATCAGGTTCCTTTAGCGGTGGGGTGGCGAAGCCTTGAGAGGAAGGATTGAGTTCCATAGAGGACAACTCTTAAGTATAACCATTTTCGGAATCTTGAGCGTGCATAGCTTTTGATGGGTTCTTTTGGAGAATGACATGACACCCATCTGTAATCTATGCTAGGAAGGTTTAGACTAGTAGGTTGTCAATCATCATTTTCATTTTTATGATGTAAACGCTTTTACAATTTCCCCTTATTGGGTGACCACATTTTATAGATGTAACTTTTACGTCATTATTCAGGTTCAAATTTATTCCAAAATTTAGGGTGTTACACGTTATAAGCTTACTGGATAAGTCACTTTATATATCATTAAACCACTACCAAACTTTCATATATAGTTGACTGAATAAGCTGTGAATCCTATTAAGGCTATTAAACTACTAACAAACAGACTCTTAGTTTATCCAGAATAAGTGTACATTTTCAAAAGCAAGTTTTCACTTTCCTATTTTATCCTTAATTATGAGATGAAGAAAGTTTCTCCCTCTATTATCAAGAATAAAAATATCATTTAGTTACCGGGACGGACCCAATTTTTTTTCTTCATATGGTGACACCATATAATATAGACAAAAAAATTTACAAAAAACACGGTTTTTATCGATACGTCTTCATCTTTTTACCGACGTTCAATATTGTCTGATGTGTTTTTAGCCTAATTCCACCACTTCGAGGGGGTTTTTTTAAAGTTTTTTGCTTGATTTCGAGTGATTTTTAGTTTTTTTTAATCGATTTCAAGTGATTTTTTTGGTTTTTTTAATTGATTTCAAGAGTTTTTTCCCCTGATTTTTTGGTTGATTTCAAGAGTTTTTTTTGTTGATTACGAGGTATGGTTGCACCTTCTTAAAGTTCCCAAAATAATATGGTAGCACATTCTAAAACGATACGGTTACACATTTTACGAACCTAAATTTTTTTACCTTTCACCGGAGAAATAACAGAGTGACACTTGCCACCATTACCACCATACTAGGTCCGTCATTGTTTAGTTATTTAAAAAATATAATAATAGACAATCCTAAAATCATGTATATTTTTATTATACAAAATTTATTTTGGGTCGGATTACATATTTAGGGGGTGTTTGGGATTGTTTATTTAAAACAACTTATGTTTTTTTTTAAAGTGTTTATTAACTTTATATGGTGACAAAAATGAGTTTTATAAAAAGTGTTTGCATTAGATTATTATGATACAAAAACGTAACAAGTTAATAAGTTGTTATTTAGAGTGTTTGAGATTACTTATACATGTAAAATAACCCAAAAAAATCATAAGTTATTTCAAATAAGTTGATAAGTCAGAGCATCTCCAACAACTTTGCTAAAATAGAAAAAAATGGGTTTTTGTTCTCTAAACCTCTCCAACAGCTTTGCTATCTTGTTTGCTATAATTGAAAAAACTTGAAAATTTTCCAAGTTTAGAGAATTCTCTAAAACTTGATGGTAGGAAAGAGAAATTATTATTTTATTCAATCCTACCAATGAGATTTAATTTTATATTAAGTTTTTTTTTAAAGTGTATTGGGATGATAAATTATTGAATATTATAAGAACATCTCCAACAACATTGCTAAAATACAGAAAATTGGCTTTTTATTTTCTAAACTTTTCCAACAGTTTTGTTATCTTGTTTGCTATAATAGAAAAAACTTGAAAATTTTATAAGTTTAGAGAATTATCTAAAACTTGATGCTAGGAGAGATAAATGATTATTTTATTCAATCTCACCAATGAGATTCAACTTTTATCATTTTATTTTAAGTTTTTTTTAAAAAGTGTATTGAGATGATAAATTAGAGAATATTATAATAATATAAGTTATTTTAAAATCTCTAAAATAGCAAATCTGTTGGAGATGAGTGTAATACTTTTTGGAGATTTTTACTTTTGGTTCTCTATTTTAGAAAAATTATAGGAAATATGTTGGAGATGCTTTAATACCATAAGTTGTTTTAAAATATCTAAAATAACAAATATATTGGAGTTGAATGTAACACTTTTTAGAGATTTTTCACTTTTGATTCTCTGTTTTAGAGAAGTTATACGTCAGTTGTTGGAGATGCTTTCATAATGATTTAACTTATCAAAAATTTCTTATTAAAAACTATAAAGTATAAACATTTTTCTTTTTTCTATCCAAACACTCAAAATAACTTATTAACAATGTAGAAAAACCAATAATTGAATAAGAAGTTAACAATCCCAAACGCCCTGTTACATGTCAAATTTGGGAGGCAAAACGAATTATCGTAACACCAAAATTTGGAAGATGAGAAGCCAAAGTCAAACAACAACAATAGTGGTTGATTACTTGATTACATAAAATCAAAATCAAATCCACCTGCAAAAATCGCCATTACCAGCTACGCTATCTTCACACACACACACACACACACACACACACACACACACAATCACGCACATCAAGAACAAAACAGCTCAGTGAAATAAATACAAACAATGGTTTCTTTAGGAATCGCAGTCGTATCAATGGCGAAACCCTCGTTTCCACGAGCCGAACAACACTTACCTTCTGATCTCTCCGCCGCAACCTCTCCAGGATCCGCCTCCTCTCGCCGCCGTGACCTCGTTTTCGTAGTCAATCCTCAAGGTTAGTATCTCAATCTCAATCTGTAATGATTTTTTTGTTTTTGTTTTTATTTTTGTAGATCGTAGTTGTATAACGTGTTGATCAACACTTTGCGTTTGATCTGTTAAAGGTGCTAATGGTCGAACGGGGAGAGAATGGAAGAAGCTGCTGCCGTATCTTAGGTCTCGCCTCGGAAGTGATTGTAATGTGAGATGTTTATCAGCTTGTTGTTAATTCTGTGGTACTTGAACTCATATTTTGATGGATCTAAACATTTTGCATGTTGTTACATTAAGCATTAGCTGTGATCATAGATTAAGTTTGTTTTTGTGTAACTTAATTGTATTAGCTAGACAATTTATGAGTTCATTCATGAAAACTCTTTGATGTAGAGAGCCTTATTATTGTGGAATGCTGAATCATGGGACTTGAATTGAAGAGAAAAACAAGTAGAAATGTAGAATAAACAAAGGCCTAGCTGTATCTGTATCTGAGTAATGGATAACTAGAAGCCTGATTCATTAGATTATCGGATGCTTTCAGGAGTTATATTGCAATCTTCAAATGTGAAGCAGTAGGTAATAACTTGGATTTCATGCTTCAATTTGAACAAAATAAGTCTAGAAAATGTTAAAAATTATCTTGAAGACTTCCGCTTTAGAGTACTCATTGACAGGCAATCACATTGATGTGAGTAATTGCTCATTGAACCTTTCATCTCACTGTAAAGGCACTATTGGAGATCATTCTAGGAATATATATTTAACGGCACCTCTATTAGTAGTTGAATTCCATGTACTGCATATGATTGATGAGAGGTGAGACATTGTTGTTGTTTGGGTGTTTTACATTGCTCAAGCTGTCATATGACAAGTATATACAAATACAATTAACAATGTTAAAATTTGCTCCGAGGTGATCCATGAGAGGGTACCAGGGGCCAGAAGTTCAATTAACAACTTCACATTCTGGTTTAGTGTTTCTATATGCCCAGGATCTGCTAGAGGTGACTGTATCAGTTATACAAATGAAAATCATTTCTCCTGTCTGAACTTCCATCAACTCAATATGTGGGTATAGGCAGATAGACTGTTTACTATTTGACGTAACAACAATGTTTCGTTGAATACTTATAAAAGAAACAAATGGGAAATCGTAGACTTAATTTGTTGCATATGAACAAACCTATTTTAGGGGTTGTTTGGTTAGTTTTCCATCAAGTCCTGTATAGATAAAGTTGTCTGTGTGGATTAATTTGTCTGTATAGATTGAGAAGGTTTTTGTTCGGGAGAATTTTTCATAGATGGAATGAGCGTGTTTTTTAATTGGGAGGATAAGATTTAGAAAAAAAACTTGGCTTTCTGCATAAAGCTCCCCCCCTAGAAGCTTATTGAATAAGTCACTTTCTGTATCATTAGTCCCATTAAGTTCTTTAAGCTGCTAAAAACAGGCCCTTAGTTGTCAACATAAGATGTTTAGGTGATTTTAGTTATGATATGGAGGGTGATGCCTAACTGATTGTTGTTAATGTTTTGAGATATTTATCTACGATCCCAAGGCGGGTCATCTATGTAACTTAGGAATACCAACAATGGGCATATCTAATTTCCATGGGGCGTGTTCTTCTAAATCTATCTCCATAATTGTAAAAATTCTCTGAGGATTCATGGTAGCAGATATTGTTATAGTGTAATTATTCCAAAATTGGTAACCATACATTTACGTGCCTCCACATCATTGAAACGGATATCTGAAAGTTGAAAGCTGAGAGAAAGCGGGAGCGGGAGCGGGGATTTTTTAACCAGGAAACTACATATACCGCCCCGCGCCGGGGGGGGGGGGGATGGTGATCGTGGTTGCAACATGTAGTCTCATTCAACGTCTCTGTTGTATGTGTTTAGAAAATATGTAGGCATGCTTCAATGATTTTTCCTTATAAGACATGTTGACTTCTCTCCATTTTTCAACAGATATGTGAATCTTTGACTTCAGGTCCATCTCATGCGATAGACATAACAAGGGAGGTAGGCATGTTGACCTTTATGTTTACACTAAAGTAATGTTCTTAAGTTATTCAGAAATTCAAACGGACCAAATGTTGGCAGGCCATACTTGAAGGTGCAGATGCAGTGGTGGCAGTTGGGGGTGATGGGACTCTTCACGAGGTGGAACTTCTTTTCTGAATGATTTATTTTTCATGCATACCAGGTTTGGGAAGTACTTTGTCATGACACCTTCTGTACCTTTTTGTATGATACCTTTCCAGCTAAGAATCTAAGATTAAAGTTACAGTCATCAACTTGATGTCAATCATCAACTGATTTTAGTAACTAGAAACACCAAGTTCTTCATGTTTCTTGCAATTGCAGACAATTAAACATTGGATATCTCATTGAAAGTACAAAGAAAACTTGTTGAAGAAACTAGAGGTTTTTTTATGCAAGAGGCAAGTATCTCCGTTTTACACCATCAAATTATTGACACAGGAACATATAAATGCATAGCCAAGTATTGTTATCGTGCACTCATTATGCTGCTAGTTCATGTAAATTTCAGCTATGCAACTTGATTACTTCTTTGAATTTCTAGTTATACCTCGTAAAAGAAAAGACTTTCTTTTGTGCAATTAAGCAGTTCCTTTCTTTTAGAAAGAATTATGTTCAAGTAAACAAATAGAAAAGATGTCATGGTTATAAGTGCTGGTAAGTTATCATTATACTGCACATGATGTAGTCATAACCTATTAAAGAGTGCAGGATATCATTAAGATGCTTTAATTAGTGTTTGCATGACCAAAATTATTTTCTTTTTTTTTACTCTTGATAGCGTTTGGACAACATTCTTGTAATTAGTGAGCGTGCAAATTTGTGTATATACATTAGCAGGTCAAACTTAGTACACTCCTAGGTAACATCCGATATTGGTCCACTGGGTTGATTTATCTACCATGTTTATCTTTAGTGGAATGTTTGAATCATATTTGCATCAATTTTCCTTTTGTCAAATATGAAGTATAGGGCAATTTCATAGCTACCACCAATATTACTATCAAACTGATCACACTTTTCATATGTAGGAAAAAACATGTGATGTAATACACATTCTCTCTCCTCGTAATTATACGCTCTCTCCTTAAAAAAGAAAAAAAGTGGTAAGTTTAGTGGTGAAATTGGTGGTGGCCGGATCTTTACTCTAGAGTATATTAAGCATTCAGGCTCTTGAATGTCAGGTTGTTAACGGATTCTTTTGGGGTGGAAAACCAGTTACTAAACATGATTCTAAGGTTCCCCATACAACAGCGCTTGGTGTAAGTGATTGCATAGAACTCTTACCTCATAATCCCATATCATTATTTTTCAAATATTTTGTTAATTAATAAGAGGTATCTACAATTCTGTGCATTTATAGTTAATCCCTTTGGGAACTGGATCTGATTTTGCAAGAACCTTTGGCTGGTTAGTACTTTTTCCATTGGTTTCTTCCAGGTATTTGATATTTACGTCGATCACCATCTTAATATCCTTGCACAAATTTTCACTTTTTTAGGACAAACAATCCTGTTGACGCCATTGAACGCATAGTTAAAGGTTGTGATTCCTCTTTGTGGTAGTACATATAGTTGTTTGAAGTGTAACTTGCTTTTATGGTTTTACCATATACATTCTTTTCCTGAATTTTCGAATGGAAGCAATCTGTAGGATCTAGATCGCGAATTGATGTAGGAGTAATCACCAAAGAAGGTGGAGATTTGCATTACTTCATAAATGTTGCCGACATTCATCTGTAAGTGTATCACATTTAGAAATTATGAAAATATACCTCACTACGTAACCACATTGATTTTCTATAGATTGCTTCCCACGGTTATGTGCTATTTGGCAGTCTTTTGGTACGAAAGAAAAGAGGAGAAGCTCATTTTCAGATTATCTTTATATCTGACCTTTCAGGAGTGCAAAAGCAGGCTATCATGCATCTAAATACAAAAGATTTGGAAACTTGTGTTATGTTATTGGTGCATTGCAAGCCTTTTTTGGGCATCACAACCACGACCTAAAGATTAGAGTTCGTACTTCCCTACGCTTTCTTGAATTAATCTTGATTGTTCTTTCTTAGCCTACAAATCTTTGTTCCGGGCCACTGAACTGCACATGGTATGATTTATTTTAGGTTAATGACGGCGAGTGGGAACTAAATCCCCAGGTAACAGCTTTGTGCATTGGAAATGCACAATTCTTTGGTGGTGGAATGAGGATAACTCCCAATGCCCACCCTTCAAGTGGAAACTTTGAGGTGCACTATATAATTATCTGGGAACAATGCATACAATTTTTTCTCTCAATCAACGTAATGAAGTTTCAAAATTGTCTATTTTGTACCCATTTTCGTCAAAATGGGTACAAAATAGGAAAATATGAAACTTTGTTACTATTGATTGAGAAAAAAAATTCTTCGTTACACTAGATAGGAACTAAACCAAACTTTGTTGCTTTTTTTGTCCTATTTATTTTATATTTTTTAAAACCTTGCCTGCAAAATCCAGAAAACCCTTAACTCTACAGTTAATGTTGCTAATCTTCCTCATATCAGGTGGTGATACTTCAGGATTTCAAATGGTACGACTTCGTTTTGAAATTACATAAGCTGTACAACGGAACACATTTGTCGGTGAATAATGTCTTGTCAAGAAGGTACCTACTCTTTCAAAATCAAAAGCATTATTGATTAATCATTATTGTTAACGAATAAACCTTTGGTTTAGCAAGTGGTTTATTTCTTTTGCTATCGTAATCTGCAAGAACTGAGAAGTTTTGATTATCGTTCATAATTAGTAACAAAATCTAGAAAGACTATTCCGTTTACGAACACAAATAGGGTAAATTCTAACTGGGTAAGAATGCAGTGGTAAGTGCTGACTGAAAATGGTTAAGGACCTACTGATAAAAACAATTTGAGTAAGCATTGTCTGACTCGGTCAATGACATATTGTTGGCTGACTCAGTCATTACCTGAGACAGTCAGAAGTGTTGGTAAACAACATCATCTCTTACTGGGTAGGAGGCATATACAAACAATCAGGACTAATTAAACAGCCCCTTAGGTATTGTTTGGAACTGTTTAAACAGCATATAGTTAACGGTCTCTTAATCGGACCTGATTATATTTATTTTAACAAGAAATTTAAGATTCTTGTGATTCCTTCTTATTTCTACAGAAATAGATCATCCTTGCCCTTTAAGAATTTAAATACCATCTCATGATATCTTGGCACTGCAGCCGGAGAAAGGTCGAAGGGGGTGTGTTGTTGTTGCTTAAAGGGAAACTAAAATACTTGCTCCATCCCATGAATTTGCAACATGATTTAACACATGGTTGAAGGAACGTGTTTGATTATTCCAGAAATATTTAAAATAACTTGTATATAAGCAAAAAAGAGATTTATATATATATATATATATATATATATTTATAGAGAGAGAGAGAGAGAGGTAGTTTAAAATACAAACCATGTAATTGTTACAAACCCTACAAACCAATCTCAACCGTCTGTGTAGATGATAAACGGTGTAGATTAAATCGGTTCCTATATTTACTCTCAACCTCATCTTTAACCGATTTAATAACCGCCTTTAGATTTCAAAATAAACAAAATCAAGAGTCTAGATTTGGATCGTAGGGTTTGTAATAATTACATGGTTTGTATTTGATACCCCCCCTCTCTCTGTATATATGTGTGTTAGAATATGTGGAAACCCCAGATTTACAATCCAAAAGAGCCCTTGAGGTGAGAAGGGAGGTTCCATCTAATATATAGAGGAGAAATGATCCAAATCTAGCTGTTGTAGGACTCTAACACGCCCCTCCAACGGAGGTTAGACGGGCACAGATGTCCTGAAGTGTGGAGAGGGGGCTAGACAGGTGAGAGGACTAGATGAGTATAGATTGACCAGTGTGTCGAACTTGATGTTAGAATATGTGGAACCCCCAAATTTACCTTCCAAAAGAGCCCCTTAGGAGAGAAGGGACGTTTCATCATATATAAAGGAGAAATGGTCGAAGTCTAGTCGATGTGATGTGGTGGGACTCTAACAATATATATATATATATATATATATGTGGGGGGGGGGGAGAGAGAGAGAGGGAGGACAAATTAAATACAAACTATGGAAATATTACAAATCAATCAATTAAGATATTTATGGAAATGTTGAAGGTTCATTTATTATGATTTAAGTATTTATGGATGATGATTAGAGTTCATTAATTATGATAAATGCTTTATATTAAGAAACAATCCATATATATATGAAACCAGATATTTGTTAGACTAGATGGACGGTAGAGATTGGTTTGCATGGTTTGTATTTGATTGGGGGCCCCTCTCTCTCTCTCTCTCTCTCTCTCTTGAGATCATGTGAGACCAAGCTATTTTCGTGAGACCCGTGAGACCACAAAAATAACACTAAACCTTCACAACAAAAGACTGTGAAAGTATTATAAAGGTAAACCTTCAAAGTGTTTTTGTTGTGAAGGTTTGTTATTTTTCTTTCCTTCACAATGAATCGCTGTGAAGCTTTAGTGTAATTTTCTGGTCTCATCGGTCTCACGAAAACAGGTTGGTCTCACGTGAACCCAACCCTATATATATATAACCAAACCAAACTGACCTGGTATATTCACTAGGTGTGATGTATGTAGACTTGTCCTTTACTCGAATGAGTAGAGAGACTGTTTCTGTGAAAGACTGTGTTGTACAAGAGTTTGAGTTAAAGTGTAAAAGGGACAATGACTGGTGTATTTTAATCACAAAATGAGAGTAAGAAAAGTGTGGAGAAAGTACATTGAAAACATAGAGGTTAAAATCAGGTATATGTAAATATGTAATATAATGATGGCTGACATGTGTGAATTTAACGTGGACTTCTTTTCAGAAAAGAAAATTAAGGGATCTTGTGAAGCCAATAATGGGTGAATAGGTGATTTATTTTTCAGAAAAGAAAATTTTGGAGTACATGATACAGTTGGAGGGTAAAATTGTAATTTTATATGTATATCTTCAAGCCATCTTTCTTTAGTTAACGGTGAGAAACTTGAGAAGTGGTTATCAACCGTTGGATGAGAAATGAACGCACATTAGGATGGGATGCACCGAGATGCACAACTCCGTTCTAAGCCACAATTCATGGGAGTACTTGAGATTAAAAGAGATCAATGGTTCAGATCCGCTTCTCAGTTTCTCACCATTAAGTCAACTTTTCACATGATCCTTCGCCTGACCATTAATATAATATTTTGATAACATGTGAACAGGCTATTTCATGTATTATTCATAATGGATAACCTTAAATATTCATGAATATCATGCATATTCATCATGAATAGTTGATTTCTCTAAATATTTATGGTTATCGTTTTTTCCATTAATTCTTTTTTAATTGTAGTGCATTCTCGATCGAAGTAGAGGAGGTCGTGGGCAGTAGCAACAGCATTTACGTTCAATCTGATGGAGAGTTTCTGGGATTCCTTCCACGGAAGTTCTCGATTCTGCCTGGTGTTATCAGCATGATTTGCTGAATGAAAATTGTACTCGGTCATTTTCCGACATCATTTTTGTTAAAACAAAGGCGATCGAGACAACGATAGGCTAGCATAGGCGAGTTGGAAAATCAATCAAATTAAAGTTCATAAGCAAGCTCATGGTATAGATGGTAGGGTTCAATTTTCGACTCATTTCTACTTTGAATCAATTTTAGGGAATGTTTGTTAGTAGCCTAATGAGCATAACGAGACTTACAACTTATTCAGTCAGCTATACATGAGTTTTTGACAGTGGTTTAATGATATGGAAAGTGGTTTATTCAATAAGCTTCTAAGCTTTATGCAGAAAACCAAGTTTTCTCCAAAATTGCCCCTTCGAATTAAAAAAAAAAACATGTTCATTCCATCTATGGGAAAGCGCTCCCAAACGAAACATTTCCAATCTATACAGACATATTAGTTCACATAAACATCTTTATCCATAGAGGATTTAGGTGTTGTTCGGTTGCTTTTCTAACAAGTCCGGTATAAATTAAGTTGTTTTTATAGAACAAGTTGTCTGTATGAGTTAATTTAAATTGTTGTTTGGTTATTGTGTTCAATAGACTGTCTGAATAATATAAATGATTATTTTACCCCTTATTGTTATACTTTTATTTTTTCCCCATCAAACTCAATATCTTTTTACTCCCAAACTTTTATTCTTATTCTATTATAGATTATAACATAGTTGTTTAAGATATTTAAAGTTTTGATTTTAAAGCGTTGCACTTTTAAGTATTTTTTCCTTTTTTCAATTCTTGTTATCTTGTTAAGAGTGTAGAGACACATCTCATTTAAATATAAATTTTGGATTTTTTTATTTAACACGGAACTTTATTAAGTTTCAACCTTTAATTACTTCTTTCATGACGAGAAAACTGCGTCCATATTTTCAATTTACAATAAAATTTTGTATCCTAATGCTAGAACAAAACCTATATATATTAGAAACAAATCGTCAAGCACAACAAAGGTTGTGTGGAACGTTGACCACCTTTTTATATATTATTGAGTGGAACCGTGTCTTTATTGTATTGTCGTACTATGTTGTTATACATCGTAGTTAACACAAACTCCAATGTCATGTCTCTGTGTTTTTCAAACAACGTTATTTTATAACATTTTGAAATAATAAACTCCTTTCTAAACTTGTTTGGTTGTTCCTCTTCAATTGTTTCATCATGAGATGTGGTCTTGCTATTATTGAACTTGGTCTGTGTTTTGATCAGTCTTAGATGTGCGGATTTTTATCAAATTATTTAAAGAAAATTCTTAATGAGCAAGTATAAATGGCTCAACATATATACAAAGTATACATGATCATGCATAGCTGATGTGGGAACATACCCCACGATTCTCCAGAGTGTCGAGTTCTTTTAAGAGGAAGACTCTGGTTCTATTGCATGTGGAACTCTATGATTTTGATCGGGTAAAAAACAAACAAAGAATTGATAATGACGAAATTGTTTCTCATTTTGAATTTTTTAATGCCCGTTAGAGGAATGGATCAAATCTGAACGTTTTTGCAAACCACGATGACTATTTTATAATTTCAAAACTACAAGGACGAAAAGTGTAATTTTGACAAACCATAGGGACCAAATTTGTAGTTTACTCTTTAACAAAATAATAAGTTAATAACAACCATAAAAACTGTGAAACAACTTTCTGTCACAAAAATGGCGGTCACTCTCTCTCCTACTTCTTCTCTCACTCTTCATCACACCTCCAATCACCGTCCCGTCGAGGTTTTCCGATCAAATCGCCACCTGAATTTCACGAAACTCCGGTGCACCGGAGGAGGAGACAACTCAACAACTACCGATTCATCCACCTCCACTCAAAGCTCCGACTCCGAATCTGGAAATCTACTGCTCAAAACTGCTTGGTATGGCTCCGAGCTTCTCGGAATTGCTGCCTCGTTTTTCCGATCGCCGGAGAAGATCGTTGAAGGAGGCAATAGAACCGTCGAGCTTGCCGGAGATGGAGATGGTGTAGTTGACCGTTCAATTATCGTTGAAACTATCAAAGGGGATTTTCA
Source organism: Arctium minus (assembly GCA_954870635.1). Lineage (NCBI taxonomy): Eukaryota > Viridiplantae > Streptophyta > Magnoliopsida > Asterales > Asteraceae > Arctium > Arctium minus. The sequence goes on along the minus strand of OX941089.1, from coordinate 84,771,720 downwards.
GAGGTCTTATTTCGTTACAGGTAAAAACCAAATCACTTTCCCTTCCAATCTGTATATTTGCAATTTCTGTGAGGATTTCTAATTTCGTAACGAATTTGATGTTGGAAAGCAATTCGTACATTGGTAGTTTTTGTTAATCGTGTATCTATGCCCTAACTTTACTTCATTGAATTCATTTTTAGGGCACAAATGTGTCATCAATCATTTAGTGTGATTGTGATTTATATGAGATCGATTAGGTGATAAGGCAAACATAAGTAAGTTAGGAGGTGTGGAGTGCATATTTATCACTTTAGATTGCCATAAAGCATGGTTCAAATCGCGCCCCCTTGCTGGGTTCTAGGGGCAGTGCTCCTAGCGGGGTCCAAGGGGCAGAGCCCCCTAGCAATGGAGTTAGAATTAAAGAATTTTGAGTTTCGGGATGATCCGGACAAATTTCAGAAGGTTGGAAACCTTCTTGAAAATTGTTCCCGAAATTGGTAGAAATTTGACCAAGTCTTTGTTAGAGATAGAGCAATCAGAGCTCTGGACCGTGGAACCAAAGCTCTAGACGTTGCTTCTGATTCTGATACAGATGCAATTGCTCCCAAACTTTATCCGTTAACGGTTATTGCTTTAACAGTTTTAACAATCCATAACCGTCAATATCTCATATAATCTGGGTGAGTGTATATAAGGACTCAATCACACAGCCTTTGAGATGAGAGTTTTGCTTGGATTATCTCAGTATGAAATTCGTGATACCTAAGGCTCTTATAAGGGACGAATTATTGTATTTGGAAAGTGAAGTTTCACAATCCAAAGCGATTATCCGGTCTACGAGTCATCTCCAATCCCCCAATTTCTAACACAATTTCTCAATTCGATATGTGTTCTTTTCTCGTTCTAGCTCTTTAGATTCATCTGGTCTAAATGATTGCAAATTTTCACTTGTTAATGTTAAATTAGGTGCTGTTACACTGGATGCATACGAAGACGACTGTGAATTTGCTGATCCGGCAGGTTCATTCAGAGGTTTACGTCGATTCAAAAGAAATTGTACAAATTTTGGTTCTCTTATTCAGAAATCAAACATGAAGCTCATGAAATGGGAGGATTATGAGGTACGTCTAGGCAAATACATAACTTTTCAACTTTTCATTTAAAGTTATTTTACATTGTTATCTAGCTTATCAACGGATTTTACCAAACATGACTATGACTAGGTTATTAGCGGTGTCGTTCCAAGAGTTCCTTTCGTACATGTACCAAGACTAATGATAAATAGTAAATTAACATTCTAAACCTAATCTTTTAGAGTTTTCAAAAAAAATGTCAGAAAGCAAACATATTACCAAGAAGAAAAGGTCGGGCTTATTGACATAAAAGCCAATCCCTAAAAAAAGAGGAATGTTTGAGTTTCGAACCCTAATACTCGAAACCCAAAAGGCAATCAACTTTTAAAGATCAAAATCATCAGTTGGGTAAAATATCAAGCACAAATGCACAATAGCACATATGATAAAAATAGATTGGCTTACAATAATGACGTCAAAGACGAGGTGGACAAAGTTGAAACCTTGACATGTAGGGTAACTTAGTTGTCTTGTGTATTATTACCCTAACAGAATTGAAGAATTTGAAAGATAAATAAACCCAAAAATTTCCAAAAAAAGAACATAAGGGTAAAAGGGTCATTTAGTTATTTAAAAAATGTAATAATTACACATTTCTAAAACTATGTGTCATTTTCATTATGGATATTTAGTTTGGGACGGAGGGATTATATGTTTCTTTCATTGGTTGTTCATGGGAAAAGTCTTGATTTTGAATCGTTTATGTTGTAGGATAAAGGAATCGGGCATTGGCGTTTCAGTTGCACCATGTCGTTCCCATGGAAACCTATTCTTTCAGGTATGTTTAGCCGTAAATGTAAAAGAAAATAAGTCTATATAACACAAGTCCTACAGCCTCTCTACCAGGGGTGGAGCTAGAAATGAGTACGATAAATATTGTATTTGATAACTTAATAAAATCTCATAATTTGAAAAACAAATGAACAAAAAAATTCTTGTAAAATACAAAAAGCTTACATGTCATACTAAATTATTACTAATACATGAGTGATGAGACGTACTCAAATCAATGTCAATGTAAATTGTCATCTTTGAAATTAAAAAAAAAATCATTACATTCTAAATTAACACATAAGAAAATTCATTAAAAACAAACCATCTATTTTCTCGTAACTTTGTTGCAATTTCTAATTTTATTTTGATTCAGCTTTCACCATATTGATATTAGTATCCAACTTGCTGTTTTCTTTTCAAGCATTTGAATGGCAATTATGTCATTTTTATTGCTTTCTTGACAATTGAATTTCATTACAGCTACCGGTTACACGGAGTATTATCTCAGCAAAGAATCGGGAAAAGTATGCAGGTAATATAATCGACTACAAATTTGTGCAACCAAGGCTTTTGCAAGTATTCGATAGAGCATAGCTTAGTTGCAAGCCTGCTTTCCGTTGTGAATCAGGGAGGTAAAGGAGAGCACGACACGTGTTCCTGTTTATCATGAATAATAAACATGATTTTTTTACAACATTTATGAGGAATGATACACCATTCATGATGAATATCCCGTGAACGTCTGGGACACGTGGTGCACTCTTCTTTTACCATCTCCTCCGTTGATGATTCTTGCTAATAGAGCCTAAGGGTCTGTTTGTTTGCAGCTTAATGAGCTCAATAGGACTCACAACTTATTCAATCAGCTATACATGATTGTTTGGTAGTGGCTTAATAATATAGAAAGTGGCTTATCCAGTAAGCTCATAGGGGGAGCTAAAACCAAGTTTTTCCCAAACCTGCCACTCTCAATTAAAAAACACGCTCCTTCCATCTATGAAAAAACCTTCCCAAATAAAAATCTTCCTAACCTATACAGACAAATCAGCTTTATCCATACAAAAAACCAACCAACCAGCCCCTAATACCCATATGTAGGGTTCAAACTTGGGACATGTGGTTGTAGTCTATCAAATACTTATTGATAATGTAACGTTTGTATTAAGTAGAAGTATTTTATGGGAACTTATTTTCAGGCATGTGGAGCATTGGAATGTCCCAAAGATGGCATTATTCAAACAACTCCTAAAGCCTAGCAAAGGGTTTTGGGGTAAGAACGAACTTGGTTGATTTGGATTTGATTTGATTCAAAGATGATCATTAATTGTGAATTTTTTTCTATTTATATATTTTTGAAACAGTCTGAAAATAGTTGGATGACACTATTACAAGATTATACAGAATTCTTGATTCTTGTGTTTTTGCTTTATTTAGATATGTTCGATAGATGTTGAATAATTAAGTGGTCATAATGATTAAGGAACTTTGTATCATTTTGGGCATAATGAAAAATGGTTGTTAGGCAAGGGTTATATGAATAGACGGTCTGAATAATAAAAAAAAACACCACTTTTAACCATCATAAATAATATATACCTAATAAAAAATGGTTGTTTGGTAATTGTTTGTCTTACCTTACTTTCTTACTTATTTATCTTACAAAGCTAAAATACTTCTATATTATGAGAGAAAGCATGAAACTAAAAATTAAGAGAAGTTGAACCTACAAGTACAGATGCACAAAAACCCGAAAAGCCCAGGCCTAGGGAGCCCTAAGCGTGGTCGGGCTAGACCTCAAAGCCTAATCAATCAGGCTGAAATTTTGGTGGTAGCCTAGCCTAAAGCCAAGTTAAGCCTACAAAAGCTTGATCGGACCCTTTTTCAACCCTAAAGCCCGGCCTAACCCGCACCTAAAAAAGCCCATGCTTTTTTCTTGCACCTAAAAAAGCCCATGCTTTTTTCTTGCTCACTGAAAACAGGTTTGGAAGGCCCGGACCATGATCATCTCTACCTACAAGTAGGAGTGTACATATGATGGGTTGATGTGAGGGCATTAAAATTGTGAAAATATATGGAACACCATTGATTACTCTTCAAAAGATCTCTTAAAGAGAAAACATATGTTCCAACATATATTGAGGAGAAATGGTTCAAGCTTAACCAATGTGGGACTACAACACAGAACTTAAACGGCACAAATCGTCCCAAAGTGTCAAAATCCCTAGAATGATAAACTTGGCTCTGATACCATGTGAGAATATATGAAATCTATTGGATTATTCCTCCAAAAGAGCATTTTAGGAGAAAATGAATGTTCCAACATATATTAACACGAAATGGTTCAAATCTAGCCCACGTGCAACTCTAACATATATAACCCAACTCAACCCAATTTAACTCAACCCAACTCAAATCAACTCAACTATTTGCAAATTACAAAAAGGGCAGTCCAAAATTAAGAGAAAAAACAAACCAACAAGTAATTGGCAGTTAAATTTGAGAATAGAAGCTCTTGCTTCATCTTCTTCATAGACCATTTGAATATTACAAGAAATGGATTCAGGAAGTTAAAGAAACTCCAAAAAAGTGGAAAAAGAAAAAGGAAAAAAAAACAAATGATGTAAAACCCCAATATGCCCTTTGTGTTTATTGTATTTCTAACTTGGAAAGAGGATTATGTGGGGGATAATAGAGCAAGTCTAGGATCATGTCACAATGTCTAAGTTGTATACATCACCTACATACACACACATACCTCAGTGTGTTGGGTCTGGATTGAATTTTACAGTCTCCCTCCAAATCAGCTCTTTGATATGTTCTTCCGTGCACGATGGCTGCTCAAAGTCGAAACTAAAAGGCCGAGGGCAGACTGGCTCATCGTTGATCTCGTGAAGCGGTGCTAGGTACGGGTGACACAGTGCCTCATCAACTGCAATTCATCCAAAAACAATATTTCTTGATGATCACAATTATACAAATCAAACAGAACTAAACGAAGCCAGCATATCCCATTTGAAAGTAGAGTATCGCGGTGGATGTAGGCATACCTGTCCTCTGCCCCAAAAGGTAAGGCAGTTGTTTCTGTGAAGGCCCCTGGGGGCGTGTTTGGTATGCAGACAGGACTGGGCCGAGAGTGAGGTAGGATGGAAAATGAAGTATGAAAGGTTTAAGGTTTTAATTTGACAAGGGTAGTTTAGTAATTTACCAGTATATACAAATCAAACATAATCAATATATCTCACTCGAAAGTAGGGTATAGGGGTGGGATGCAGGTAGATTTGAACTATGTCCCAAAGGGTAGAGTGGTTTGTTCCCGTGAAGACCCCTAGCCCCTAGGGGTGTGTTTGGTACGCAGATGGGACTTGACATAACAAGAATGGAGTAGACGGAAGATAGTGAGGTAGGTGGGTGAAAGAATTATGGAAGGTTTTTAGGGTTTTAATTTGACAAGGATAGTTTAGTAATTTACCAATCTTGTCCCATCTCGAAAGATTTTTGTTCTACCTATTTCGGTGGGACACTCAGGTGTTGTCTTATACCAGTCTAATGTCGCACCAAAGATGGAACAAGTTTTTGTACCGTCGTGTCCATCCTGTCCCATGTACCAAACACACCTAGGGTGCGTAGTGATGATTGTGCAAAAGTGTGGGCGAAAAGAGAAGAACCAAGACTAGTGGCGATTGCAACGTTATGTGTGTATGTTTATATCGCATGCAGGTATCGATAACCACATATGTATGTTTGCATGCACACCCGAGGATGGTTACTCAAAGTCGAAACCAAAAACCCTAAGCAAACCGCACGTTGTTTATGGTGACGGAGTGCCTCATCAACTACAATTCACAGGTAGGGGATCTTTGATGATAGAAACCTCTAGAATATGTGAAACTCCTTTGATTCCCTCTCTTATAGAGAGAGAGGGGAAATTCCTACATATATATATATAGAGAGAGAGAGAGAGAGAGTCGGGTTCAAACGAGAACAATGACCAAATAAGAGAACACCAGAACGGCCAAATCACATTTGATTTTACCCTAAACTCACGTGTAAAATCACATGTGATTCCGGCGATCTAGGTCGAAAGAGCCAAGTCGCCCACACCCTTTGCGTTAACCGTGTTCTGCAATCGCATGTGATTTTCTGTGCAAAATCACATGTGATTTGGCCATTCTCCTGTTCTCTTATTGCGACTCTGTTCTCGTTTGATCCTCCATCTCTCTCTCTCTCTCTCTCTCTATATATATATATATATAGGTTGATGGCTTGTATCTAGCCGATAACATAAACTATGTCTACACGCATCATGCATGTATCCATGTATAGCGTGCATGCAAGATTGAAACCAAACCAAACAAAACAAAACAAATCACGAGGAAAAGTAGCCAAGTATGCTTAAAAATGCGTATTATTAGTTACACGTCGATACCTGTAATACGCCTATTTGGGTCAAAGACGAGCATCTTTTCCAGCAAATCTAGAGCTCCTGGAGATTTATTCGGGAATCTAGCAGAGAATTGTTGCCTCGGATACTGAGGAAGTTGTCTAACGTATCTTCGTGCATTATCACTTCTTAGAAATCCAAGACTCGCGTCATCTGGTGAACCTATGAGCTAAAGAAAGTCGAAGAATAACAACAAATGGTCAAACCCCATCTCAGTAAAAGATCAATATCTCCATCCCAAAATAAATGCTAACATTTCCCTTTTTGGCGAATTCTTAACCTGAAATTACTTCTTTACCCGTTAGTAACAATCGTAAAATACAAATAGCACTGACCTTTTGGTCCATAAAATTTTTCAAGTGCATCTTTTTTTGGTTACAGTGGGTGTTCGGGTAAGCTTGTGTGCACCCATGGGGTCCTGAAAGCCTCAAGGTTTTCGATTTTGGTCCATAAAATTCTGCAATTTTGTCCTTACCGACCGGTATTTTAGATAGTTGACTAATAGTCAAAGACTTTCGACAAATCAAATACCAACTTTGATGTTGCATTTATTTTGGGACGAAGGGATATAAAAGTTCATAGATTTCCTAGGACGCAAAATTTCATACTAAAGTTAATTCGGTTTTAACTGGTTCTGGACCGAACCTAGAACCAAATTTTCTAACCCATTGGAACCGAAAACCAAATCATATGTTGTCAGTTTTCGGTTCCAAAGTCAATTAGTTTGGATTGAATTTGTGCACGCCTGTAAATTAAGACACACTTTAAGGCTCGTTAAGAGCTGCAAAAAACAGTGTGAAAGGAACTGCTACCTCTGTGATAAGCCTGAGCTGATGAACATAATCTTTGCCGGGAAACAGCGGTTGTCGAGTCATGATTTCACCGAGAATGCAACCTACCGACCAGATGTCGATAGCTGCTGTGTATTCCGAACAATTTAAGAGCAACTCAGGGGCCCGGTACCAGCGAGTAACAACGTACTCGGTCATGAAGTCTGTTTCAGAAGTTGTTCTTGCAAGCCCAAAATCTCCGATTTTTAGGTCACAATTTGAGTTGAGAAGCAAGTTGCTTGGTTTTAGATCACGATGCAAGACATGTGCGGAATGAACATACTTGAGTCCTCGTAGTATTTGGTAAAGAAAATACTGCACAGTATCAAAACTTAAATCAAACGGTCACCACGATACAAACATTTGCATAGAAAATTGAGTGATTAACATTACGAACTTTATTTTTTTTTGCGAAAATGCAAAAAGAAACATTACACTTTGCATGAATGAACGATTTTGAGCATAAAATAAAATGCGATAAAGAAAAACCATCGTACTTGACACTTTCTGATTTGATCTTTCCGAACTCTGTCGTAACTCACTAAGACTGGACGGGTGAGAGTGAGGTAGGTGAAAGAAATTGTGGAAGTTTTTTAGGGTTTTAATTTGACATGGGGTATTTTAGTAATTTACCAAGTTTGTCCCATCTCCCTAGATTTTGTTCCACCTATTTTAGTAAATTGACATGGGTATTTTAGTAATTTACCAAGTGTGTGTGCGACTTTTTCCATTTTTCTCAAGAACTATGGTTTGTTCGCAATTACAAGCCAAGAATGATGATTAAGAAGAATTTATATATATATATATATATATATATATATATATTTTGAAATTCAATTATTAAGGCCGACTCGAACATTAAGAGCAATTGAGCATATACCAAACAACGCATTGACAAATTAAGTATCGAGAGAATGAAGGCAAACCCGACAATGATCATCAGCTAGAGGTTGGTTAGAGCGTATTATCTGATGAAGATCGGTGTCCATTAACTCATAAACGATGTACACGTCATTGAAGTTTTCCTTCTGTGGAGGCCGAATGATGTCTTTGATTGCAATAACCTGCAGAGGTTGAAGATGAAGCAATAAGCTTATGATTGTTCACCAAGTTTGACTATTTGTCAAATATCTTAAACACCCTTCAACCCAATTAATACCATCAATATATATATGTAACGATGATAATGGGCACATAGGTAAGAAGGAAACATCGATGCTTCATAGACGGAAAGAAAGATCTAAACCATATATAACAAGAAATAAGATATATATATATATATATTGATGGTATCTTTTAGGATTAAAAGCTTTAATTTCCATAATCATAAACCAAATCAACCAAATCCAGTAAATCCCTCACAGAGTAGGGTCTAGCAGAGGCGGGTAGGATGAATGCAGACATTTCCTCTACTCAAAGGGGTAGCAAACCGAACAAATCCACTACACGTTGTGTAGGGTTTGGTAGTAGGGGTAGGATATACGCAGATATTTTCTCTACCCCAAAGGGTAAAAAGGTTGTTACCGTAAAAAAAATTCCATAACCATCTACACTTAAATACTTCAAAGGATCTTAAGCTTCCCAAGTTGAAAAAATCTCTTCTCACAATTCAGAGAGTACATAGAATTGTCTTGGATATAAAAACTCGACAAATATATTCATCTATGTAGTCAATTAACGGTTTTGACAAGAGTTTTAACCACAAAACCAACATGTTACGCGGTACATATTAGCATTTTGGCAAAATAGATGACAATCCCACAACATAATGTTTTTTAGTTGATTTTGGAATAAATTATTTGTCGAATTGGTAGTAACCAAACCAAACAAGACCGGTATATCCCACCCCAAGGTGGGTCCGTGGGTGAGATGTATGCAGATCTGACCTCTACCAGATGGTTGGTTGGTAGTATGTTTGTCAAATTACCCTTATTAGAAACCACAACCATGTTTCTAGATAGAAAGTAGGATGCTATTTTATGCACACAAGATGATGGCATTAGACTTGCTTTGATTCAAGATTTTATATAAAGTCGACTTCAATAGTTTCGTAAAGGGAACTCACATTTTCATGATCCATGTGACGAAGAAGCTTAATCTCTCTTAGAGTCCTTTTGGCATCTATTCTGTTGTCGAATGCATTACCGATTTTCTTGATGGCAACTTCTTCACGTGTCTCCACATTCGTCGCAGCACTGAAGCAAATCAAGAAACATCAATTCTCTTCACATTATGACATTAAAAAACGAGAATGAATAACGTTAAGCAAAACCATGAAAATAAAATCATTGGATACTATTTAGACGACACAATTACGCTAGTAATTAGAAAGATTGATTGCTATATAAGGCAAACGACTAATAAGAAAAGAAGCCCCACTAGACTCAGTTAAACGGGCAAATAAAAAGCTAGGCGTTGGTGATTTTCCTCGAGGCTATTGGGGATTTTTCTGGCTGTTATATTTAGGGCAAGTTCAACCGGCAAATAGAGGCTAGGTGTAAGATCCCACATTGGTTGGGGAGGGGAACGAAGGTTGCCTTATAAGAAACTTGATACCTCCTCTATCAGACGCGTTTTAAAACCGTGAGTCCAGGTGTGTGGACAAAGCGGACAATATATGGTACGGTTAGCCTGGGATGTTACACTAGGTCTCCAACTCGAGTCTTCTCAGGGCCACTGAGGATCTCCGGCTCTTATATTTAGGGCCGATGGGACTAGTCGCACGAGCTGGCCCTGGCCCTGGCCCCTGACACCCACGGTTACCAAAAAAGAAGTAGTCAGAATTTGTTTAGGGTGTGTTGGCGATTGGCAAAACTTTCCCTGCTCGGGTGTGGTTTCCACTTTCTTGGCTCTTCAAAATAAAACAATAATTGGGCTCATGTTTAGTTAGTCAACTTCCTATGGGACGAACCTATAGCGGTTAAATTTCACAATTTGCCATTCCTTATGACATATCTTATTAATGAACACAACGAGTCAATAAGCTACGAATATTATGTAACTCCTTTTCCTATTCTCAATCAACCTTATTCGAACCTAATGAGATCAATAACCATAACCACATTTCAGAATTTCTCGACTATCGAACACAATTCAACTACATGACCCTATTCGAAGCTGATTCGTCCAGTCATCTTTTCTATACAACGATCAAAACTCATTACATTTCAGCCTTACTAGTCACTAGATCACATCTCAATTAACAAATCACTGTATTTAATTCACTAAATTCAACAAATTTCCAACTCAAAAACTATAAACCCGAAGTCTCAAGCCCTCCCTCCCCCCCCCCCCCCCCCCCACACACACACACAGGCGAAACAAAATCATCCGACCGAGTATCAACAAGCATCATCAAAATGCAGCTAAATTTGATGAATTCAACCAATCATCAAGAAGTATAAGCTCAAGTTTCCTGTAAATCAAGATGGGGTGATTATGAACCCTAATGAGATCAATCACTACATCTAAAAAGTAAAAACCTTAGCATACTTGTTTGAGACATTTTCACAAACACCTCGTGTGCATTAAGATCACACTTCCTTTGAATCACAGATCAAGATCAAGATCAAGATCAAATCAACAAATCACCATAACTAAATCACAAAATTCACCAAATCGACCCCAACAAAACCGATCAAAAACCATAAATCAACATCCTAAATGTTCCAAAAAACAACAAAACAGAATTCGATTTTCTTACCAAACAATACCATAAGCTCCTCTACCAACAGGCCTGATCGGAGGAACATACTTCCGAGAAACTTCAAACAGATTACCATACACATTATACTGAACATAACGTCCACCATGTGTAGGAACACCTCTAATATTATTATTACTCTGATCTCCTGTAGTAGCAGAACTCGATTCCATCTCTCTCTACTTTCTCTCTCTAGAAATTAAAAGGAAAAAACCCAAAATTTGGGGGAAAGAAGATATGGGTTTTGACAATTCTAATTGGGGATTTGTTATATGAGTATATGATGATGAAGAGAGAGAAACTTTTGAACTGGAAGTGATATGATTACCCGTGAAGAAATTTACCCTTTTTGTTGATGTTTTTGTGTGGTTGAATTTAAGTGTAAAACTTTTTTCATGGATGATGAAGTCAAGTCACCATACACCTGTTTAAGGGTTTTTCATTACCATGAACTTGATTGAAACCCTTTTCATGGCGGATCATTTTCTTGAACAAATTTTTAGTGTTAAAAGATTCAATTTTTATTAAAGATTCAGCTTTTATTGAAGATTCAATTTTGGGGAATTGGCTTAAATAATCGAAAAATGAAGTCAATTTGGTCTCTTGGTTGTCCTTCTTCCGAATTTGCATTTTTGTCGCTACCTCTATATCACCAGGTTCGTAAGTGTGGATCTGGGCTAAAAATGTAAAAAAAAAATTCATATTTCACTCACTTCTGTGACATTTCCCCTATATTGCGAAGTGTCACGTGTCGAACCCACATGGGTGACATGTGGGTTGATGTGGTGGTGACACGTGACACTTCCACAATGTCATTGCGGAAGTGAGTGAAATCTGAAAAAATATTTACACTTTTAACCCAGATCTACAATTATAGACCTAGTCATTGCGGAGGTAATGACAAAAATGCAAATTCTTGTTCAATATAAATCTTTTTCCACCTATGGTAGTTCTTGATTTTATTAATTGACTATTAGCATATTAACAAGCTTAATGGGAATGATAAGTTATTCTATCAGTTATACATTATTGTTTATCAGTAATTTAATTATAATTAAAGGAAGTTTTATAAATAGAGTCAAGTTTTATTTTTTTCTTTTTAAACTTGTCTTTCCCAATTAAAAAACACACTCACCTCATCTATGAAAAGACCCTCACAAACAAAAACATTCTCAACTTATACAGATTAATCAACACATACAACTTTATCAATACATAACTTAATGGAAAATCAACCAAACATCTCGTAGAGGCATGTTTTTAGCAACTTAGGGGTTGTTCGGTTCGTTTTCCATTAAGACCTGTATGGATAAAGTTGTCTGTATTGAGAAAGTTGTCTGTATGATATCAAATAAATTGTTGTTCGGTTGTTGAGCTGAACAAACAGTCTGAATGTCAAAAATGACCATTTTACCCTTCAGTCTGTATTTTTATCCGAATAAAATAGTTATATTTGATAAAAATGTTTAATCTATGATTTTCAATGATAAAAATAATAACAATTTAAATGTTTTTTAAATTAAAACAACTTAAATATTATTTAGAACTATGATTATATATTTATATATTATTATACATTATTCATCATCTTCATATGTCATCATCATCATCATCTACCTCTCCATTTTTGAGGTTTCAAGAGAGAGGACAGGAAAGGGTTTTGCAGGCGATTTCAAATTATCAATTCAATTTTCTTCGAGAAAGAACATCAATCAAGCGTCGAAGAAGACAGGAGAAAGGAACAAATCTACTTCTAGCTAAAAAAACCCAAATCTAAATGGAAAGTCAACTTCTAGCTAAAAAAACGAACAGAGGATTAACAAAACCCAAATCTACAAAACCCAGATCTACAAGGAACAAATATCAAAGAAGAAAGGAGAAAGGAGAAGACGCAGAGAAAGAAATGGTTTGTTTCCTTTCACAAATCGGAGGAGAAAGGTGAGGATAGGGAGGAATGCTCGAAGGATGGGGATGAAGATGCAGCGGTGGAGTGTGGTGGTAATGAGTTGATGTGTTCGGTTAACGTTGACGGAGGTAAGGGAGAGTAGACATGGAGAAGCTCTGTAGATCAAACCCACAGTTTGTATTTTTGTTGAGTGAGGAGGGTAATTGAGGAAATTAAAGGGATTTTAATAGCTGAGTGTAAATGACCTAAGTTTTTTAGCTGACCGATTCAGCCATGGGTTGAGCGAATAAGCCGCTACCGAACACCTGGATATGGTTGTGCGAATAAGCCATATCCACCATACAGTTCATTAAGCCACAAACGAACAGCCCCTTAATAGGTTTAATGAGGCTCACAACTTATTCGATCAGTTGTACATAACTGTTTGAAAGTTGTTTAATTATATAAAAAGTGACTTATTCGGTAAGCCTATAGGAGAGGTTTTATGTAGAAAGTCAAGTTTTTGTTTTTCCAAACTTGTTCGCCCCAATTAAAAAACACACTCCTTCTAACTATAAAAAACTCTCCTAGACAAAAAAAAAACTTTCCAATTTGTACAAATGGATTAATCCATACAGACAACTTTATCTACGCAAAATTTAATGGAAAACCACCAAACAACCCTTCATCGTGTTGTCCCAAGAACATTATATGATAGATAAATCAGATATATAGTGTTCCGTTGTGTAGCTGGCTTATGATCCCAATCTTTTTAATATTAGTTGAGTTCAGTGTTGTCAACCCCAACATCTTGTTCATCATTTATGTCAATCTCTATAACTACTGAAACGTACAGAGATATAATCAAAGTTCTAAATGGCTCGAGCAGGAGTGTAATGTGACAACAAGGTCAAGTCTTTAGAGTCACGACGAGGTCATAACGTTTTTCAATATGTGACTTATAACAAATAATATGTGTAAACCACAAGGGCTGTGGTGTGGTGGTAAAGGCTTGGGGAGTTCATAGCGCTCAACCCGGGTTCGAGCCCCACTAGCAGCACTTGTGGCCACTGAGGATAAACTCAGGGTTGCACGCTTTAGCAGCTGGGCCAAAGGCCCTAATTGCCAGGGATTAGTCTGGACCATAGGCCCAGGATACCCTTTCCAAAAAAAAACAAATAATATGTGTATTATATAATATAATTATATATACACACACATGTTTTTTACTATTACTCGGTGAGTCAATGATATTAAGCAATTTAAATTAGGTTATATACTAAAACTACACTAAAAAGGTAAGAAAACTCAAGTATCCCGTTACAAAAAATGTGTTTTGGACCATGATGTGTCACAGGTTTGTAACACCCTTAAATCTGAAGATAGCAACTTATAAAAAATTTCTAAATACATCAATAAATACTTCGAACTACAACATAAATTGAGAATTAACTTCAACGCTCACGTTCATCCTATACATACACTCTATGAAAAGGACGGGTGTTACTGAACCCAATAGCAGTTACTAACTCCAACCTGCGGAAGACTTCACCGACTACTCACTCTTGTATAAAGCTAAGGCTCAATCCTCATTGCACTTGCTAGAACCGAAACCCCAACTGGAACCTGATGCACATGCCGACAAATAAAAAGGTTAGGTTTAACGCCTAGTGAGCTCAAGAGTTTTACATAAGTAAACACATTTAAGATAATGAACTTTACTTAAAAATCATAACCTTTCAACTGATGCACTTTAAAACGTGGAAACGACTCTTTTTCCAATGTCATGCACTTTAAAAAATGAACACTTCATTTCAAAACATGCTTTATAAATTGATGCAACTTAACTAACTTGAAACATGACTTATCATCAACCCATGTATATCGTACGTCCGAAAACATGGACACTAGGCCCAATACTCATGCGACCGTAAAGACCCAATGACAATAAAAGAAGACGTCCTTAATTTAAAATAATGATAGCCGACAATGGGGGAGACCCGTATCCGTTGAGAGTGGAGGAAACACAGAAGTATACCACTCATGCAACGTTAATCGCATGACACCTCCCGACATCACAGCCCGGTGTCCCTACGACTCCTTTACAAGTGTCACCCCAAGTCAGTTGACCTTGATGGATCATTCCGAAGAACTCCATCCCGAAGGTCCGACACACTTAAAGACTACCTCCCAGGCATTACTTCAAGCGGCGGAGGTCCTAGCGCCTACTATTCCGGTAGCACTAGCCGACTCAACCCTCCTAGCGATCACTTGTAAAGTTTCCGGTCATAAAACATGGGTACCGAAGTTCAACCCCACAATACCCAACTGACCATCCCAAAACAGACTGACTCACGTGCCTATGGATCCATTGCAACACAGTCTAACCTTCCCGGACTAAACATGAATGACCAAAGCACTCAAGTCCGTAACCAATCTCAATACGCATCACAGCGCATTAATACGTACGTCATAACTGGACTCTACATTAAGCCATATAAAACCAGACAAGTGTCCTCGAGACTCCTTTAATACGACATCGAGCCAAAATGCTCAAAACCTCTTTTGACCAAAGATTACGTTTTGCAAGTAATAAACTCACTCAACCCATACCATGAAATCACATGCTCCAAAATACTCAAATGGACTCCAACACAGTTTAAGTCGAGTCAAAAGGTTTTCCAAATAGATTTATGCTCCTTATCCTTTCAAAACGTCCCATAACACAAAATTGAACCTTTTACCCCAAACAACACTAAAATGTCTTTTAACCAAATAATCTCATTTATGCAATAAGTTACCAAACACACCAATTTATTACTCATTTATCAAAATGCCCAAAAATCACAAGAATGTGTGATATACAAGTTTATAAAGTTAAACACTTTCAAAATAACCAAACTGATCATCAGTTAACGATTTCATGTAAGATGTAAAATACTTTAAAATAACCATTTTAGCATATACACCGTTTTCACAAATCAACTTGAACTCACCTTGTTAGATTTAGGCTAAATCTAGATTTTCCCCCAACTAGAGCTCCTTTGAAGAACACTTGGATTCTCAAGTCAAAACTTTCAAAAACCTAAATCCATACATATTCAACCATAAATAATCATAATCAACCACAAAGAATCGTTTCCCAAACCTTAAACATGAACACCTCAACTGATACCGAAACCCTAACTTCCATAACTGAAGAGAATAGAAGATTACCTTAACCCAAGCTTGAATCCACCAACCAAAACACATCTAGTTCACCAAAATGGTCTCAAACCTCCAATCTATGAAAGGGAGAACAAAGGGTGGATGAAACCCTTGAAAACGTTGGTGAAGAAGATGAAGATGGAGAGATGAGGAGCTTACCACCACAAAATACTCTTGTATACTCCAATAGACTTCCAATCTCTTGCTAGATCCTTGAAGAGCTCTCAAAAACGAAACCGTGTCAACTTGAATCACTAAAATCGGAGCTAGGATGAGAAAGTTATGACCAAATGAAGGAAAACCCGATTTTATGCACTGCAGGTTTGGCGCGACCCTGACATGCAACACTGACATTTGTCACTGTCGCGGGCACTGTCGCGCGAAATGTACCGAAAGTCATTTCAAGTTTTTCGGCCGTAACTTCTTCATTATAGCTCCGTTTTCGCTCCGAAAAGGACCGTTGGACTCGTAATTTAATCCTTCATCCATTTAGACTATAAAATCTAGGATTCAAGTCCAAAATCATATATCTTATTTTTTTCATTTAAAGCTACTGATTTCAGTATTAACTTGAAATGATGATTTTCGAAATTCGGGGCGTTACAAGGTTTAATGTGCACATGAGACACGAGCCTTGAGCCACTGCACGTTACGATGACCATTATAGCGAGTCTTTTAGAACAGTGCATATAACCAAGGTTTTGTTTGAAGAAATTAACATTTTTCTCATTACAAGTCTGAATTTGAGGCAAAAGAAAGCTCGATTTGTTTAATTGAAGTCAAATAATGGTCCTATCAAAAGAGTGTTTTTATGATGTTTTAAAATGTTGTTTCTCTCTGTTAGTTGGCAGTTGTTAGGTTTCTTAAACATTTAAAGTAATTTGATTTATTATTGTACGACTAATTCTAATTAATGTTATGTTAATAATAGACGATTCAACCATACACTGTATAACAATATTAAACACCATATGGGGTGTGGTTGAAAGGTCTTACAAAATTACTCTGTACAATGTCAACGATTTTGTTTAACGTGGGCCCTTTAGATATTACCATATTTAATTGGTTTCGTGTACCTGACCCATATAATATTATAAGATTTTGGTTATGGTGATCGACTCAGATATTAACATTACGTGGTGTTAGCAGGTGAAATGTAAAAAAGGATAGACAACTTTATTTATGTTTCTAGTTTAATCATTGTATTTTCCAAAAAAGAGTTAAACTTTGCAAAAACTTTTATTTATATAGATCAAATCAACTGTATTTTTGTATTTAATTAAAAAGAAAATTAGTCTTTTGTTAATTCCAAGTCTTTTTCTTAATATTTTTTAAGTTTTTTTTTTGGAAAGGGTATCCTGGGCTTTTGACCCAGACTAATCCCTTGGCAATGAAACGACTGTTAAAGCATGCAGCCCTGAGGTTATACCCAGTGGCCACAAAGTTGCGAATGCAGGAAATCGAACCCGGGTTGAGCGTTATGAACTCCCCAGGTGATTACCGCTACACCACAAGCCTTGTGGTTTATTTATTTTTTAAGCTTTAATGGCTAATTAAAAATTATATTAAAAATAGTTATCATTCTTTGCATTTAATCGAATTTTTTAACCTAAAATTATGAACCGAATTAAATTGATCCAATATTTCTATTTCTTTTGAGTTTGTTTGGCCCCTACATTAATAATGCATCAAATTATAATGAAGTTTGCTTTAATTCTTATTTGATGTAACATTTTTTCTCTTCAAACAATATAATAAAGTTTTAAAATTTTATATTACATACCCGTTTTAACCGACTGGAGTACTGATCCACCATTATATTTTTTCAATCAATATATTTTGATACTTTAACATCCACGTCAATGCACCATCAAATGTTACTTACCTACCAAAATAAGTTCGAAACTGGAAAATTTTATCATTGTATTTTGTTGGTAACCTGCTATACTCGATAACTTAACATTCACGTTCATTCGTCATCAAATGCTACAAAATCAAAAGGTTGTCCGTAACAACTCGTCCCACATGTATGGCAAATGGGATTCATGAGCTCCATATAAATCTCAAATTTTGAGCTACCAGTAATTTCCACCATAGTTTTAAGTTGGACTCGAAGTTATTGGGCCAACTTATTACTTTGGACTTTGGGGGTGTTACAAATGGTATCAAAGCTGATCCTTGTACCATCGGGATGGTGGGGCAAACCTCTCGTGTATGACGAGTCCTCGAAGGGGGCGTTTTTAACATTTTAGACAAATTTCACATCACCGATTACAAGGAGGAAGATTCTGGGTAGGACTGATGAGGACGTCAGGAGTTTGTGACTCGAAGTTATTGGGTTGAGTCAATCTATTGCTTTGGGCTTTGAGGTGTTACATTGTCAGTCAAAATGGATTCAAAATAAAAAAATTATAAATATATTACATAAATTTAGAAAAAAAGAATTATTTAATTATCTATATCTATACTATACTATCTATACTATATTATAAAAGAGGTATAAAAATCTCTTAAAAACAACCCATTAAGCATTATGTACTATTATTTAATGTTAATCTACTTAAAATCTCTTAAAAATAACTAATGAAGCAATATGTACTACTTTTAAATGTTTTTAACCTTAATTAATAAATTACATCCTTATCCCCCAAAATCCTTATCTCTAATCCCCAAACCCTAAAATTATGAAATTTGAATTGTGATAAACATAATCAAAACAGGATAAACATCTCAATTTAAATATAAAAAATTTAAAATATATAAGTTTATTAATGAATTTTAATAAACTACTTATTTTTTTATATAAAAAATATTATATTATTAAGCCTAAATTAAACAAATTAAAAAAAAAAAAACATTATTACTCTCTAAAAACCATCCAATATCTATACTATATTATAAAGCATTGATTCAAAACTCTCTAAAAAACATCCAATATCTATACTAATTTAGGGGTTGTTCCTTTATGGCTTAATGGGCTGAATGGTGGATATGGCTTATTCACTCAGCCATATCTAGGTGTTCGGTAACGACTTATTCGGTCAGCCATGGGCTGAATCGGTCAGCTAGAAAAACTATCTCCTTTGGACTCAGCCCTTTTTCCAAATCAGTTATTCCCCTTTTACCCTTCCCCTCTACTCCTCCTTTCCTCTTCCATCAAAATCAGATCACTTCCTCTTCACCCCTCCACCCTCCTAACCATTGTCGCTGCTTTCTTCTTCCTTCACCCTCACCGCCCTACCTTCCAGATCACGTCGTCGCCGGTCTTCCAGACCTCGCTGGTGCCCTCGTCACGTCGTCGCCGGTGTTCAGACCCACGTCGTCATCGTCGTCGCTGGTGCCCTCGTCGCCCCGTGTTCCAGACTTCTCTACCTATCGATTTTCTAGTTGTATATCTCCATCGATTTTCTGTGTTTACGATTTTTGGATTTCTTGGATGAGGATTGCTGTGTTTACGATTTGGATGGAGATATACGATTTTTTGGATTTCTGGTTGTATATCTCCATCGATTTTATGTGTTGAAGTGAGAAAAAGAGTGAGAATGGAATAATAGAGATAGAGGAGAAAGTGGACTGTTGAAGATCAGAGAGAGAAATGAAAAGGGTATGAATTAAATATAAAATTCATAGTATATCAATTTTTTTAATATGGTGTATAAATCAAGCGGTTTTATTTAAAAACATTTAAATTGATTTTTTTATAATTAAATGTCATTTATTCAACATTTTTATCAAACAATTGTTTTATTCAAACAAAAACAAAGAGCGAGGGTAAAATGGTCATTTTTAACATTCAGACCGTTTATTCAGTCCAACAACCGAACAACAACTTATCTGTTAACATACAGACAACTATATCCAGACATACAGCTATATCCATTCAGATCTTAACAGAAAACGAACCGAACAACACCTTACTTAACTTTCAAGTTTACAACTTGCTATTGCCTATGGTACCACTTACTAAAGCACACTATCAATGCATATCCTTAAACACGTTCAACCTTATCCCTAAACCAGTTCAACTTCCTTTCTATCCCTAAATCCCTCCAACCCGTTCAAATCAAAATTCAAAACCATTGTTATCATCATTTTCATGTATCTCTATCTCTAAACACACCCTCTTCCCCCTATTTATATCCTTATTTAAACATGAATTTTGAATGGAGAATATGAGGATGAAATCGAAAAGATCGATCGAGTAGCGCCTTTTTTCAAACAACTGTATCAGGTTTTGTCTTCTTTTTCGTGTTTGTTTGACTTGCTTGAGTGTGTATTTGTTATTACCGTTCTTCTTGATTTCTTTGAGGTGTTTTTGTATCAGATTTTGTCTTCTTTTTCGTTTTTGTTTGACTTGCTTGAGTGTGTATTTGTTACTGGTTTCCTTCATTTCTACATATCTATTTCTTTGTTTGGATGGTTAACAAAATTTATCAACAGTCAACCCATTTAGCAACGGAGTTACACGCTCGAGGGCTTTTAATTTTTCATTTACGATAAAATTTTACACCTTACTCACCCGGTGCATTGCACGGGCATGATGCTAGTATTATAAAACATGGATAAAAAACTCTTAAATACAAATTATTACGCATAAGGTACCATCATTTTATGCAAGATTTTAAAAATCTCTTAATTTACAAGTATCAAAGCACAATTACTACTGCAGGCTTCCATGTATCATTATTAATTATATTATATTACTGTAAATTTGTTTTAATTATATTATTAAATATGTAATTGGTTATTTTTTCTAGATGTCATTAAAATATATAAGATAATAATTGAATTATAATAAAATACTTAATTTTTTTATATAAAAACATTATATTATTAAGACTGAATTAAACAAATTTATAAAAAAAACATTATCACTTTCTCAAAACCATCCAAGATTGTTCTGTAAATCAACAAAAAAACAAAAAATAAAATGAAACATTAAAATCATGATATATCTCGCTGCATTGCCGGACTACGCTTCTAGTATTTAAATAAAAACCAAAACAAAAAATGCATTTTGTTCTTAAAAAAATTTACAAAATATAAATAGAGTAGAAATTGGCCCAGGCCCAAACAAACATCACCCAACCCGATAACTAAACCCACGGATCCTGCAATCTGCATCCACATCCGATGCAATTCGATCTTCACGAATTAGGGTTTTAGTTCATAGAGGCGATTTGCGATTGGCGATTGAGGCATCGATTTCAATTCTGCAATCGCTAAATTGCTGGAGAGTACAATCGTATGTGGATACCTGCAATCGATCGAGACCTTAAGAGTTCAATTGTCGATCGTTCACAAAACCAGGTAAACTAACATTTGCGTAGTATCTACTCAATACACTGTGTGTACTCATTGAAGATTAAGATTTTCTTAGAAAGCAAAGCAAACCACTGTGCTTCGAATTGCTGGAAAAAATGGAAAATACGTTGTTGTGTGTTTCGAATTGCTGGCATATTTTTGTGTATCACTATTTACTGTATATTGGTTTTTGAAATACGATTGTAGTTTGTTCACCAAGTTGAGTTACGATAGATTGGTTTTTGAAATAGGATTGTGGTTTGTTCACCAAATTGAGTTACAGATTCTCTAACAGAAGGATTTTATCTTCTGTTTTGCTCAAACATATATATTGTTAAATCTCCAAGTTTGGAAAATTGTGATGTGTGGAGAGAAAAAAATTATTATTTTTATTTTTTTCCATTGAATTATTACTATTCTATATAAATTATTTTTGAGAAATGTATATGAGAATATTTCAACAATATAATGGATGTTGAAATCTTGAAAATAGAGAATCTGTTGGAATTAAATATGTTATTTTTTTAGATAAATAGTAAAGAATCTGTCGGAGATGAAGAACCCGAGACAGATAAGTGGTCTGCATCATTTGATTACAAAAAACGAATTTCGAGTCTTTTCCCCAAAATAAGTTCAGGAATATAATAAACGGGAAATTAAAAGCTAATAACTAGCTTTAACCATCGAACGAACCCTGAACCCGAAACCCAAAACAAAGCTTTATCGAATTTTTGCCGTTGGATCGTATTTTTGGAGTGAAATCATGATTAATAAGCTCATTAAATGAATCTGTTTCTAAACAAGTTGATGTTTATTTACAGGAAATTGTAGGCTGATTTATATTCTATAATTAGCTCAAAAAGAAAATCTGTGGATAAATCTGCTGTCTTCATTGAAGGTTAGTGACAGAATCCCATTATGTTTATTTGGATGATATTTGATTCTATTCTTATTTTTCCTTTCTGGCATATAGATTTGGCATCTTTGTGTTATTGAATTATAATTCAATAATTGCATTATTATAAGCTCTTTTATCAAATTCTCTTATGCAGAAATCTTTTATTATCAATGTTATCATCAGTATATTGTGTTTATAAAGAATCTAACACATTAAGTTAAGCAGACCAAGATATAAAACAACAAATGCAATGTTTATATAATATTTTTTCATATATGAATCGTTTAGTTTGCGTTTGGTATGTAGACTGGGTGGGACGAGACTGGGTTGGACGAGACTGGACAAAAAAAAAAATAGTCCCATGTTTGGAATGCCATGGGACAAAAATGAGATATCATGGGACAAAACTTCAAAATTTTTGTTCCGCTAAAATAGGTGGAACAATATGGGACTAAACAACAAGATTACAATATTACCCTACCTTTTTTGTTAAAACACTTCTGATAACTAAACCTAGAGGGTGTTTGGAATTGCTTATTTAAATGACTTATTGACTTATTGTGTTTTGTCACCGCATATAAGCTATTTCTATTGGAAAAAAAGTGCTTATCTGGTTTTCGATTTCTTCTTAATCTGTCTCGTCCTCTAGGTTTTTGATTTCTGCCTTCGAAATGGGGATTTCTGTTAAATCGAGTTCTGTGGTTTCGATCTCTGTTGAATCTAACTTATCTGGTTTCGATTTCTGTTGAACCGATTTTTGTGGTTTCGATTTCTCTTCAATCGATTTCTGTTGAATCAACCTATGTGGTTTATTTGCAGAAACCAACTTATGTGGTTTCGATTAATCTGTTACTGTTATATTCTACTTCCGTTGGCCTGTTTTAGTTAATTTTCTAGTTTTTTCTCTTCCTGTCTTAATTCTAGAGTGCCTTCTTGTTGGTAATTCCTAAAATGTAACAAAATGGAACAAAGTTTGATTTAGGGGCCGTTTACCACATACTTATCGGGTAAGCTCTTATTGCCTGCCATTTATCTTACCGGGTGAGCATGGCAAAAACTGCATAGCAAGGACTGAGAATTTTACCTGATAAGCGCTTACAGGGTAAAAGATGCTTACACAATCCATTATAATTGCCGAAAATGTTACCTGATAAGGTAAGTGAGAGTGATGACTTTTGTCGGTAAATGCTTACCTGTTAAGCATTTCATAAACGGTCCCTTAGTTTCTATTTAGTGTAACTAAGATTTTTTTTTTCAATCAACGTAACGAAGTTTCAAATGATTCTATTTTGTATCCATTTTACCGGAAATATATTGATCTTATAACATTTGATGAAGTGGATACATGTTTACAAAATGTTTACGCGAAGCGGACAATAAACTTGACATCTACGTCAACAAATGTTACAAGATCAACATTACGGTCTAAGGGTTGGGTTTCGGTGAGAAGTTGAGGATAGCGTGAGAAGTGGTTATCAACCGTTGAATGAGAAACGAATGCACATTAAGATAAGATGCACCGCCGATGCACCGGATCAACTCTCTTCTAAGCCGCAATTCATGGGAGGGCATTTGATTAAAAGTGATCGACGGTTCAGATCTACTTCTCACGTTTCTCACGTTAACCTCAACTTCTCACACGATCCCTCGCCTACGGTCTAAATGGGTAAAAAAACTGGACATTTTAAAGCTGATACATTAAATAGGAAAATTTGAAAGTTTGTTAGAAAATAAAAATTATTTGTTACATTAAATAGGAGTTAACCCAAAATTTGTTACATTTTGATGCATTTTGCCCTCTAAATCGCAATTTCATTAGCTTATTATAAACGAAGTTGGATTAACGTTCATCTATTCCTGCTCATTTTCTTTATGCCCCATTTTAGTCGACTCTTATGGATCCACCCAATGACATATTTGGTTCATCGCTAACTTTAGAAGACGCCCACTTGAATGAAGGCTTTCAAGAAGGCTATAATGCCGGTTTGGCCTCCGGAAAAGACGACGGTCGTGAAGTTGGATTGAGAACAGGGTTCGTAACCGGTGAGGAATTGGGGTTTTACAGAGGTTGCATCGACGTTTGGAACTCGGTGATTCGAGTCGAACCAACGTGCTTTTCGACCAGGGTTCAAAAGAACATCAAAGAGATGGATGAATTGGTTGCCAAGTATCCAATCTTGGATCCCGAAAACGAGTCTGTAACAGAAATGATGGGGTCGTTAAGGCTAAAGTTTCGGGCAATTTGTGCAACGTTGAATGTAAAGTTGGAGTATAACGGGTACCCAAAAGCCTCGGACTCGAAGGAAATGCAGTTTTGAGATAGAAGAGGCTCGATCGAAGAATTCTTCTTCCGTGCAAAACTTTTTTCTGTACATGTATAATATATCTCTTGTTCTTGTTCGGTAAGAGGCAATAAATGATATTTGTAGTTTTGTTACGAAACAATTGTTATTGTTTTGCTTAAAACCGTAACGTTCTACAAGTATGATTGGACCCGGTCCGATTCAATTGGATTCCGTCAAGCGGTATTAGTGGGTTTTACGGTCCGATCCAATTGGATTCGGTCAAGTTATATTAGCGGGTTTGACTGGGCCGGTACTGGATCTAGTCATCACTCAGACTTTGTTTAGGCTAATCCCATGACAAATTGCGACTGTAATCTTGAGGTAAATCTCCTAGGGGTCACAAGCATACATATAGACGATAAGATTCGAACTCGGGTTGTTTTTATCATCCTATTGATTTTATCCACCATGCTACCACCCTTGTGGTTAAGTCGAGCTATGTTAATGAGCATGACTTGACACGGTCCCTTCGTTTTTTTTGAAAGGGTATCCTAGGCACGACCTAGACTAATCCTTGACAATTTTTGACTGTTAAAGCGACAACGCTAGATAAACCCCAGTGGCCACAGGTTGCGTATGCCTGGATTCGAACCCGAGGCAGATGAGATATTCCACCACATCCCCCACAAACCTTAACCAGTACTCCACAAGCCTTCGTACCGAATAATTCGAGATATATCAATGGACATAGTCCCATCCTACTAAATCCATTCAAGATATATCAATAGACATGGTTCAAGATTTAGTTTTCGGTAAAAATAGGTGTTACTGTGAGAAAAGTAACAAGGGATATTCACCTTTGGATTAATCCCAATTGAATATCAATTAAAAATTTCCTTCTAATTTAATTTATCGGTTATTTTGAGACTCAATCTGAACCATTAGATTTGACACTAATTAAAAGTGATAAATGGTCTAAATCCCTTTACACTTCTCACCTTAACTCTTATTCTCATACAATCATTCGTCCACAGTCCAATCTTATTGTAGATGTGTGGACATAAGATTTTTTTTTCAAGTGGTGGTATCATTTAACTATAAAAAACAGTGCTATAATTCTCTTTTTTTTTTTTTACAAAATCATTATGAGTTTGTTGGTTGGTTTCTTGTTTTTCACAAGTGAGGTCCTAGAGTCTCTTATTCCCATTTTCTTTTTCCAGAAATAAGATAAACCTGATATCAAAAGCTAAAAACTAAGAAAATGATATAAATAGGATTCGAACCACATCTTTTTTTTTTTTTTTTTTGGGGGGGGGGGGGGGGGGGGGGGACGTTATAACTAACTCTACCAAGAGAAACTTATGTTATTCTTGTAGTTTCAAGAAATATACGGTTGCATTAAACAAAATAATACAGTAGTACCTAACTACCTTTCACGATGTTAATTTTTTTTAACACTACGACGGAGGAACAAAGCAGTGGCTCATGCTACCATGTGAACCATAATGGATTTGTCCTTTCCCACCGGACCCATTTTGACCACACTCCATAACCTTCAAACTCGTAAAGTTTCGTAGAAAAATAAGGGGTAGTTTCAGGGACGGACCCAATTTTTTTTATCATACGGTGACACCATATAATATAGACAAAAAATAATTACAAAAAACATGATTTTTATCTACGTTATTTCATTTTTTTAATGACGTTCAATATTGTCCGATGTGTTTAGCCTAATTCCACCATATCGAGGGATTTTTAAAGCTTCTTGCTTGATTTCGACGGATTTTTAAGTTTTTTTTATCGATTTCGAGGGATTTTTTGTTTTTTTGGTTGATTTCAAGAGTTTTCTTCGGTTTTTTAGTTGATTTCAATAATTTTTTTGGTTGATTACGAGGTACGGTTGCACCTTCTTGAAACTTCCAAAATAATACGGTAGCACCTTCCAAAACGATACGGTTGCACCTTTCACGAACCTAAGCATTTTTACCCTTCGCCGGAGAAATAATACGGTGACACGTGCCACCATACCCAACCTACTAGGTCCGTCCATGGGTAGTTCAGTCATTTACGCGACAGATAATTTCAAGGAACCAACCTTTTTAGAAAGTCTCTATATCTATACTAATTATAAAACAGGGATAAAAAAACTCTTAAATACAAATTATTAGGCATAAAGTACCATCATTTTATGCAAAATTTTGAAAATCTCTTAATTTACAAGTATCAAAGCACATGATACATATTACTACTGCAGACTTCTAACCCCCACCAATTTGGTATGTGCAGCAGAGCCTTCCTTTTATGCAAACTTTTCTATGTCTCACTATTAATTAATATGTTATATTATTATAAATTTATTTTAATTATATTATTAAATATGTAATTGGTTATTTTTTTTAGATGTCATTAAAATATATAAGATAATTATTAAATTTTAACAAAATTTATAAAAAAAAACATTATCACTTTCTCAAAACCATCCAAAATCGTACTGTAAATCGACAGAAAAACAAAAAATAAAATGAAATATTAAAATCGTGATGTATCTTGCTGCATTGCACGTCCAAAATTATCCCAAAACAGTGCATATTTTGTGTACAATCCATAACTTTGGTGTCCAAAGTAGAAAAAATGCTTACTTTAGTGGCGAAACTTAGAAATCAACAAACATTCGTGTCCACCATAGAAGAACCGCGTGTTGAAAAAGTCGACAGATGATATGCCAGTGAAGCTAAACAACGCGTAAAAATCCCCAAATTTCTTCATCATAAAATTCAATTTCAACAAAATCTTTGATTTCATTTTTCAATCACAAAATCATCAAACCCTAACGATGTCGATTCAAATCACACATCTTCTTCTCGCTTTCCTCGCCGTCGCAATCGCCGTCGTTTCCGCTTTCTCCCCCGCCGATCACTACCTCATTGACTGCGGCACCGCCGAATCCACCACCACCGTTGACCTAGATCACCGGAGTTTCACCGGAGACGGATCGTCTACGATTCTCTCATCAACCAAATCAGTCGCGTTGAAGAACTCGAATCCAGATCCCAATTTGTCTCCAATTTATCACACTGCTAGGGTTTTTATGAAACCGTCAGATTACAAGTTCAAAATCAAAGAGAAAGGGACGCATTTGGTACGTATTCATTTTCGGAGGTTCAATTTTCAGAATATTGGTAGTGTGTGTCATGATCAATTTCATGTTTCTGCTAATGGATATGTGTTGTTACACAATTTCTCTGCTCCGAAACGGAACCCTAAAATTAAGGATTTTTTTATCTCGATTGATGATGATGAGCTTTTGATTAGGTTTATTCCGGTAGATAAGTCTAGTTTTGCGTTCGTTAACGCGATTGAGGTCATTTCTGCTCCTAAGGATTTGATTCCTGATGAGTATGTGAATTCTGATCAAAATGATCGGATCAATATGAACCATGCATTTGAAACTGTTTATAGAATTAATGTTGGAGGTGTTAAAGTGACCCCTTTCAATGATTCTTTATGGCGGAATTGGGTTCCTGATGATGAGTTCTTGAAATCGGGTGACGGTTCTACGGAAAGTTACGGCAAAGTTCACTTCGATGGTCGAATTCAGTACCGTTTAGGTGGTGCGAGCCGTGAAGTTGGTCCCGATAACGTTTACAACTCTGCGAGAATCGTTTCTAGTTTGAACGATTCCATCCCGAAACTGAATCTAACTTGGGTTTTCCCTGTAAAGAATGGGTTTAGCTATCTTGTGAGATTGCATTTCTGTGATATTGCAAGTATTTCACTTGGAATGATTTACTTCAACGTTTATGTAAACGGGAATTTGGCATACGAGAACCTTGATCTTTCGACCCTTACGAACTACATGTTAGCTTCACCGTTTTATGCTGATTTCGTGGTTGAACCCGAGAAGTTTTCTGATGTTATAAGAGTCGATATTGGTCCTTCAAGTTTGAGCATGCCACATTCTGTTGATGGTATATTAAACGGTTTGGAGATATGGAAGATGGATAATTCGATGAGAAGTCTCGATGGAGAAGTATTTGCTGACCAATTGGAGTCCAAGAACCGATCGAATGGTCAAATGGGTCGTTTATTATCATTGACTGCCGCCATTTGCTTGTTGGCAATCGCGTTTCTGGTTATGCGAAGAAAATCCGAAGCAAAACATTCTGCTGGATGGTCACAATTACCCGTTGATATGCCTGAAATCGATCTTAAATCTATCCATCAGAAATCAACCGGGATTGACGTTTAATTTCAATGAGCGGAAAAGATTGGAACTCGAAGAACAGCTACCGAAATGTGGATAACACTATAAACAGTAAGTTTTTAAGGTTTCTTGAACCGTCTTAATTGAGTTTTTATCGTAAACTAACTATCAAGTGACGAAAGAATATCGTAATTTGCAAGAATGAACGGTTTTGGACAAATGTTGCGGCTTTTTGTCTGATTCCGTTCTTCCGAAAACTATGATATTTCTCGAACGATGGTTTTTTTGCAACGAAAATCCAGTTATGAGATCACGAATCAATTCACTTGTTTTTCTGCAGTATATATATGTTGTTGGTTTGTTAGATCATTGAACATTCATATGATGCAAATGTAGGAACCTCATTACATTGTGTTGTAGTAATTATTCAATTATACAGAAATAAACAATGTTTTATGTAATAAATTCAATTTAGGTTTTAGGGCTTTAATTTGATATTGGACTGACGAGAGTGAGGCAGGCAGGTGAAAGCACTCTTGAAGGTTTTAGGGTTTTAATTTGATATGAGTAGTTTAGTAATTTACCACAATCTCCCTAATTTTTGTTCCACCAATTTTAGTGGGACTAAAAAAAATGCATCTTGGCCCCTTCGGGTCCGGTCTTGTCCCTGTTTGATGTCGGGCCAAATTTGAGACGAGTTTTTGTACTTTCTCATACCAAATGCACCCTTAGAGCATCTCCAACAGATTCTCTAAAATGGAGATTTTGATCAAGTTTTTTGCTCTAACTGATTCTCCAAAATGGAAAATTTAGACATTTTAGACAAAAGGTTTTTGTACTTTTTCGCCCCATCTCACATACCAAATGTATTCTTGGAGCATCTCCAACTGATTCTCCAAAATGGAGATTTTGAGCAAGTTTTGGAGAAAATAGGAGAGGGTGAAATTCTTCAAATTCGGAAAACTCCTGAAAAATGATTACCATGAGAGAGATTATTATTTTTTAATTATATCCCCTTCAAATAAGAAGCCTCTCATGTTGGAATGTTATTACTCATTAGACCATGTCCAACCCTAGCGGCAAAACGCAACCACAAAGCATATATGTCGTTTGAACAGGAACACACGTCTCTTTTCTCTCCCATCTATGGTATTTTTGCCGTCTTTCTATGGTACGGTTGGAGCTTTTTCTCAGGAGAAATCGCAAATATGCAGTACGGTTGGAGATGCCCTTACTGCTATTTGGTAGTTGCCACTTGTTCGTTATAGATCTGCAATGTGCATGAGTCTAAGGTTTAATGAGTTCATGGTTTTTTCATAAAAGTAATCACCGGAAAAGAAGTCACCCTAAACCACCATGTATGATGGTGGATACGATACATACACAACTATATATGCAGTTTCTTGCCATATCTAGACCTTGATGTCTTATCGTATCTAGTTTTGTTTAAATCGGTTTTCGATTTATTCAACATATATGCAATTAGACCTAAAAATTGTTGGTTGAAAATAACGAAACATATAGTTTTGGTATTGGCGGATTTCTCTTGGTATCCATATTGATACCGGTTGATCCTTATACGAGTCACATTTACCATCAAGCAACTCGAGATTTTCACATAATTAGTCGTTATACTCTTTGTGGTAAAAGATAGAAGATTTGTATATATCCAATCTTTCAGATCCTGTCAGGTAAAATATACTGAGTTAGGGCCTGTTTGTTAGCAGCTTAATGAACTTAATGAGACTCACATCTTATTCACTCAGCTATATATAACTGTTTGGTAGTGGCTTTATGATATAAAAAATGGTTTATTCAGTAAGATTTCAAGGGGGAGCTTTATGCAGAAAGCCAAGTTTTTTCCAAACCAGTCCATCTCATTAAAAAATACGTTCCTTCCATTTATGAAAAAAACTCTCTCAAATAAAAATCTTCTAAATCTATACAGACAAATTAATCCATACAGACAACTTTATCCATACATAACTTAATGGAAAACCAACCAAACAACCCCTTAGTTTGGTTTAACCGACCTCAGTAATTAGACTTCAGTAATAGGTTTTCAATGTTTGGGCTTTATAGATATTGGGCTTTATGTAAATAACCCACTATTTTAAATAAACATTACTTTGGTAGAATTACAAATGGCCCAATACGACTCGGCCCAACCCGGGACGACTTGCAATTGTCAGGTACATCCCGGTTGCACTTTCCAACAAAAAAACTAGCCCGGCCCAGGGCCATTACCTAGAGATGGCCAAATGGACCCAGTCCATCCTGGCTCGGGACCATTTGGGACCTCGGTTAAACACTGGTTTCGATATTCCACCGAAAATGAGGTCCAACCCAGCCCAGGGTCGGTTATGGAACTGATCCGGGACCGATTTTGGGACTAGAACCGACTTGGCACTAGTCGGACCCGGGTAGGACCGATTTTTGAACACTTCTATCGCTATCGGTTACACCGTGGAATATTTTAAACGACACGGACTCTGTATAATGGTGGAAATAATAAATCGTTAAATTTATTTAATAAAAAATAAAAAAGGTTTTAAGCATAAGGTGATCGCACCATAATTTCTTTTGCTCATCTTTTAATGTTTAACGTCACAACAATAAAATTAGGTTTATAGAATTTGTAATGTCTAAGAGTTCTAATATAATACTTTATAGAAGTTAAGTTTATAGAACCAAACTATAAAATGTCTTATCAAAAGTGTTACACTAGATTTATAGTATATTTTTGTGTGTTTTAACAAATTTTTTAGAACGTTTTTAAAATAAAGTGTCGAATTAGTTATTTTATAAGACATTTATGAAGTGTATTATAAACTCATATTTTTATAGGACACTTGTAATTGTATGACATTTTTCAAATAATGTCGTATAAAATAGCTAATACGATACTTTATAAAATAGTCCAAATTTTTTTGTTAAAATGCCTAACACTATGTTCTCTAATCTGGAGAGAAAAGAAGAGAAAAGAAAAGAAATGGATGGAAAAGAAAGAAAAATAATTTTTTCATTTATGTTCTCGAAAGGGAAGAAAAAGGAAGGAAAGGAAAGGAAAGGAGAGACAATAGTTTTTCATGTTCTTGAACATGAGAGAAAATAAAAGAAAAATGTCATTTTTACAAATATACCATTTAAAAATATATTTTTTATAATAAAAGGTTGGGTAGTTTTGTAATTTTAATATTTTATTTAATGGTTTTAATTTTTTTTCTTTTCCCTCCTCCCACATTTGGCAGGAAAGTTTTAGAAGGAAACTTATCATTATTTTTTTTCCGTTTCCTTTCCTTTCTTTTCTAAAAATGTTTCGAGAACACGAGTTTTTTTACTTTCCTTCTATTTACTTTCTTTTTCTTTTATTTCCTTTGTAAAAGAAGTTTTTTTTAGGAAGGGTGTTCTAGGCTTTTGTCTAGACTAATCCTTTGACAAATTATGACTGTAAGACATCAGCCCTGATTGAATCTCAGTGGCCACAATTGTTGTGTACACTTGGATTCGAACCCTGAGCAGATGAGATATTCCATCACATCCCCCAGGGTCTTAACCAGTACGTCAGAACCTTTGTGGTTTTCGTAAAAAAAGTTTCGAGAACACAACGTAAAGGCGGTCTATAAATTTATTATAGCACTTTTAGATAAAACGTTTTTTAGTATAAAGTATTTTATTAGAACAGTTAGGTATAATGTTTTTTAATACGATCCTATAAAACATTTTATTAGAACACTCAGATATTTTTAAGGTCCTAAAAACCAATTTTAATCTTTTCAAGTGCATAAATTGACGGTGGTCGTGTAGGCTTTTGATTTGCCGACAAAGAGTTATTTTATTTTTTGTTTAACAAGAGATATTTAATTATGCCTATATTTTAATACTTCCAAGGTCCCAAACATAAATATCAGTAATGGAAAATGTATACGTTTTTAGAAATATATATTTATTATCTAACAAAAAGACCATTTTATCCTCAATTATAAATTGAGAAAATTTCTTCATTTTATAATCAAGAATAATATAGAAAAGTAAATTTTTACTTTTAAAAGTTGATACTTATTTTGGATAAACTAAAATAATAACGTAAATACTTATTTTTAGGGGTGGACCTATTAAACCCTAAGTGAGACCCGATCGGTTTATTTGCTAAATGTAACTTTTGATGTGGTGTGAAAGGTCCACCCTCTAAAATTTGAAGTGTGCTTCGGAATATTATAAATTACAAAGAATATCAACCAAAAACCTAGAAAAAAAATCTAGCGAAATTAACCTAAAAAATAGAAAAGAAAAAAAAAATTCTCGAAATCAACCAATTTTAAAAAAAAAAATCTCTTGAAACAGTGGAATTCGGCTAAAACACATCTGATGATTTGGCGACCCTTTAATCCACCTTGAACGTGCACTTCCTCGGTAAAAATCCTTAGACAACCACTGCTTATTTTGGGACGAATGGAACAAGATTTTTTTTTTAAATATTGTTAATTATGATGTTGGCTCGACCACTTAGGTCCAACTTAAGGTCACAAACCTGTACTATAAATAGCATTAATTATATCACTGAATCAAATAAAACACTTATTTGATAATTGTAAATCAATGATTAAAATGAAGAACCTTTGAATTGGACATGACAGAAAACGAATCATGATCGATGTATAAAATAAATCATTTTCATATTAATTATAGGGGAAGGCTAATGACACCCTTAAGACTAGATAAATCATTAGATTTTTTTTGGTTTTCCTTGTTTTTTTTTTTATCTTTTTGTTGTTTTTTTCTTTTGTCTTTTAATCAATATCTTGGATTTTAATTATAAATTATTAATATTCCTAATATATTTTATAATTATTATTATTAAATATTTTTGTTGTGGTATTTTTTTTGAATAAACTACACTTTTGGTCCCTGTGGTTGGGTGTTTATAACACATTTGGTCCCTACAGTTTAAAAATTACACTTTAGCCACTACAATATGCTATTTGGTCCGGATTTGGTCCCTCATCGTTAACTCCAAACAACCATATTTCATTTTGCACTATATTATAAGAATCCTTTTAATCATTATGACCACTTAGTTATTTTGCAACAAACCATTCAACAACTATCAAACAGCCCCTAATACAAATCTTTTTCTCATCTTCTCACCTTAACTTTTCTTCACAAACACGATCCTTCGATTTATTATAATAATGAAGCGTTAGAGCATCTCCAATGGAAGTTCTTAAGAGCATCTCCAACCGTCCTTTAAAAAACCCAAAATCACCAAATATGCATTCCAATCACACTCCAAACGGTAAAAATAAATGGTGCTTGAATTGAGAAGGTGGGTGTTGGCCTCCAAATTTGAAGGTCCTGTAGCAGCACCAAGTATTTTTGGACCCACTTTTCTTTTTAATTTTATTATTTATTTAATCTAAAATACAATTATGTTTACATTTAATATTTATTTTAAGGGAAAAGTTTGAAAAAACCCAACAAACTATCTCATTTTGAATGGTTAAATCCTTAAACTATTTTTTAAATGATAAAACCTTTAAACTTTCTAAAACCGGTTAAATACATCCTTGTAACCTGTAAAAGCAGGTTAATGTGATAAAATTTTAAAAAAACCCAACAAACTATCCGATTTTTGAATAATTTAGTCCCTGGATTTTCTTAATAAATAAATCTCTAAATAAATTCTTTTTACCAAATAAGTTCTTGAACTTTTTTTAAACAAATAAATCCCAAAGTTTTTCTGAAAAAACAACATCATGAACTTAATTTTGAACAAATAAATCTAATTTTTTTAACAAAATCATGAACAAAAAAATATATACAATTACTTTCACCAACAACAAAGTAAATAAACCAATTAAATAAAGAAAAATTATATACCATTTTCATTACTAAATCTGAAGCATTCAAAAGTTATGTCTAAAGTATAAATAGATGCATACAATAATAATATTTATACCTTCATAAAATACAAAAAAAATGTTCATCCTTTCACAAAATATACCTAAAAACGTCCATCCGTTCACAAATATACAAAAAAATGACTCACTTTTTTGGTATATTTGTGAACGAATTGACCTTTTTTTGGTATATTTTGTAAAGGGATGGATGTTTTTTTGGTATATTTCGCGAAAGGATTGACTTTTTTTGGTATATGAAATGGTGAGTATAATTTTTGTATTTATCTATTTATGCTTTAGGCATAACTTTGAAATGCTTCGGTGTTAGTAACGGAAATGGTATAATTTTTCTATGTTTAAAATTGGTTCATTTTACTTTGTTGTCGGCGAGAGAATTTGTATATATGTTTTTTCATGGTTTTGTTAAAAAAATTAGATTTATTTGTTCAAAATTAAATTCATGATTTTGTTTCTTCAAAAAAAAACTTTGAGATTTGTTTGTTCAAAAACAAAACTTCAAGAATTTATTTGGTAAAGAGATTTAGGAAAAAGTTTACCGATTTATTTGTTAAAAAAATAGGGACTTAATCATTCAAAATCAGATAGTTGGTTGGGTTTTTGTAGACTTTTTCCAAATTTTTATCACATTAACCTGTCAGGTTACAAGGATGTATTTAACCGGTTTTGGAAAGTTAAATGATTTTATCATTCAAAAAAATAGTTTAAGGACTTAATCATTCAAAATGAGATAATTTGTTGGGTAATAATAAAGACTTAATCATTAAAGGATTTTATCATTCAAAAATATAGTTTAAAGACTTAAGTGCTGTTTGTTTCTTAAGAGGTCTAAAGTCTGAAGTCTTATTTTAGTTATGATTAATAAGAGGTGGTGTGTAAAAATGTCTGAACGATTCAGACTTAAGAGTCATCAAGAGGTTTTTAAAAAAAAAACAACAACCCCTTAATCATTCAAAATTAAGACATAAATTTGTTATTAAATAAATAAAATATGTTATTTTAATTATTGTTATTATGAATAGTTAATTAATTAAAATTTGTTAATAATAAATAAAATATGTAATTTTAATGTGGGTCTATAAATTTGGTGTTTTTTTAGAGTGTGGTTGGATTTGTTTTTTTGTTGTTGATGGACCTATCAAAATTGATGTTTTTTGTGTTAAAATTGGTGTTATGGTTGGAAATGGTCTTATAAGAACTTATTTGTTACACCTTTTGTTGTCACCTCATTTCCAACTCATCAAAACAAGAACTCACATAACATGTTACAATGATAATTCTTACAAGAACATCTTTTCGTGGGTCCCATATAATACTTATATAAGTTAAATATATAATATTAATGATTATAGAGTCAAGAAAATAAAAAGAAAAACTAGTAACATATCACTTCACACCAACAAGGTAAGGACTAAGGTTCTTATTTAAGAACCTAAATAAGTTTGGGTTCTTATAAAGCATTTCCAACAACTTCTCCAAAATGGAGAAATAAAAAGTAAAAATCTCAAAAAAAAAAAATCACTTTCATCTCCAACAGATTATCTATTTTGGAGATTATACAATTAATTATATTATTAAGAGTGAATTGTGGATTTGGTCCCTGTGGTTTAGTGATTTCTTTGACCATGGTCCTCATTCTATGTTTATTGTGGATTTAGTCCTTGTGGTATTCAATTTATTTTGGTCATGGTCCTTCTGACTAACACTTCCATTAACTTTGTTAAATCAAGGACCATTTTAGTCATTTTGCCCATTTTTTGTTCTTTTTTGATAAGAAAAATATAAACAATATTTTTATTAACACATGCACACACACATGTATATAAATATATATATATATATATAACGATATTAAAATAAATAAAATAAGACATTATTGTATGATTTAATTGTTTAATTTTTTTTAAATTAATTATATTAAATACGATTTAATTTTATTATTTTATTGTAATTGTGGAAAAATATATATAGTTTTATTGTTTTAATGTAATTAAAATTTCAATTTAAACAAATCAGATCATAAAACTATATCTTATTTTATTTAAAGCGAATAAAATAAAATATGGTTTTATGATTTGATTTATTGAATTAAAATTTTAATTAAGTTAAAGACGATTTAATTATATTGTTCTTTTATTATCATTGCAACAAATAAGCTTATTGTTGATATTTTAATACAAAAAAATCATTAAAACCCGTTGAGAAATGAACTTTAATTTTATCATACTAAAAACAATATGAAATTTGAGTTTGAGTTTTTGACTGAAAAACAATATGAAAATTGGAGCTTCTAATTTTAAGATGATAAAATTATAGTTCATTTCTCAACGGTTTTCAATGATTTTTGGTGTTAAAATATCAACAATAAGTTTGTTTGTTGCAATGATAGTAAAATAACAATATAATTAAATCGTCTCTAACTTAATTAAAATTTTAATTCAATAAATCAAATCATAAAATCATATTTTATTTTATTCGATCTAAATAAATAAGATATAGTTTTATGATCTGATTTGTTTAAATTGAAATTTTAATTACATTAAAACAATAAAACTATATCTTTTTTCACAATTACAATAAAATAATAAAATTAAATCGAATTTAATATAATTAATTTTAAAAAAAAATAAACAATTAAATCATACAATAATATCTTATTTTATTTATTTTAATATCGTTATATATATATACATGTGTGTATGCATGTGTGTTTGTGTGTATAAAAATATTGTTTATATTTTTCTTATCAAAAAAAGACAAAAAATAGACAAAATGACTAAAATGGTCATTGATTTAACAAAGTTAATGGAAGTGTTAGTCAGAAGGATCATGACCAAAATAAATTGAATACCACAAGTACCAAATCTACAATAAACATAGAATGAGGACGATGGTCAAAGAAATCACTAAACTACAGGGACCAAATCCACAATTCACTCTATTATTAAAATATGAGTAAACTATAATTTTGGTCCCTATGGTTTACCAAAAAATACGAAAGTGGTCCATGAACTTCAATAAGTGTAGATTTCACCCCTGGAGTTTCGATTTTGCTATGAAAGTAGTCCCTCTGGCGTTAGCTCCATTAAAATCGTCCCTTAAATAAGGGGTAATTTCGTCTTTTAAGTTTTTTTTTTCATTTTTTATTAAATTGTTTTTAGAGTACACATGCTTAAAGCATGTGTACAACTCATTAATGCATCAACCTCTCACATTCTTCTCCAACCTCATCTTTTTCCCCAACCTCATCTTCTTCCCCAAAATTAATCATACACACACATATGTATATATATACACACACACACACACACACATATATATATATATATATATATATAATCATACACACACATATATATATAATATACATACACATATTTATATATAATATATATATATATATATATATATATATATATATATATATATAATCATACAACACAGACACAAAACCCAGATGAGATTTTGCACAAATTCACAAAATCCAGATGATATTTTGCAAAAATACACAAAACCCAGATGAGATTTTGCACAAATTCACAAAACCCAGATGGGATTTTACAGGAGTGAATTGTGGATTTGGTCCCTGTGGTTTAGTGATTTCTTTGACCATGATCTTCATTCTATGTTTATTGTGGATTTGGTTCTTGTGGTATTCAATTTATTTTGGTCATGGTCCTTCTGACTAACACTTCCATTAACTTTGTTAAATCAAGGACCATTTTAGTCATTTTGCCTATTTTTGTCCTTTTTTGATAAGAAAAATATAAACAATATTTTTATACACACAAACACACATGCATACACACATGTATATATATATATATATATATATATATATATATATATATAACGATATTAAAATAAATAAAATAAGACATTATTGTATGATTTAATTGTTTAATTTTTTTAAAATTAATTATATTAAATACGATTTAATTTTATTATTTTATTGTAATTGTGAAAAAAAATATAGTTTTATTGTTTTAATGTAATTAAAATTTCAATTTAAACAAATCAGATCATAAAACTATATCTTATTTATTTAAATCGAATAAAATAAAATATGGTTTTATGATTTGTTTTATTGAATTAAAATTTTAATTAAGTTAGAGACGATTTAATTATATTGTTTTTTTACTATCATTGCAACAAACAAGCTTATTGTTGATATTTTAACACCAAAAATCATTGAAAACCGTTGAGAAATGAACTATAATTTTATTATTTTAAAATTAGAAGCTCCAATTTTCATATTGTTTTTCAGTCAAAAACTCAAAATCAATTTTCATATTGTTTTTAGTATGATAAAATTAAAATTCATTTCTCAACGGGTTTTAATGATTTTTTGTGTTAAAATATCAACAATAAGCTTGTTTGTTGCAATGATAATAAAAGAACAATATAATTAAATCGTCTTTAACTTAATTAAAATTTTAATTCAATAAATCAAATCATAAAACCATATTTTATTTTATTCGCTCTAAATAAAATAAGATATAGTTTTATGGTCTGATTTGTTTAAATTGAAATTTTAATTACATTAAAACAATAAAACTATATATTTTTTTCCACAATTACAATAAAATAATAAAATTAAATCGTATTTAATATAATTAATTTAAAAAAAAATTAAACAATTAAATCATACAATAATGTCTTATTTTATTTATTTTAATATCGTTATATATATATATATATATATTTATATACATGTGTGTGTGCATGTGTGTATAAAAATATTGTTTATATTTTTTTTTTATCAAAAAAGGACAAAAGATAGGCAAAATGGCTAAAATGGTCCTTGATTTAACAAAATTAATGAAAGTGTTAGTCAGAAGGACCATGACTGTAACACCCGTAAGTTCCTGTCGATGAAAGCCAACCCTTTTGATAAATTCTTGTTTCTTATCGTAGAATTTCATCCCTTATATCTTACCTATTAAGCCTTATCGCGTCATGAGTGGTCTGTGCGGAAAATGGGAAGAAACGAGCCTCGGTACACTCTGGGCGATAGTGCTATGGCGATAGTGCCCTGGGCACAATTGTCGGGCACAATCGCCAGCGGGGGTGTGCCCGCGGTACGTTTTGGGCGATAGTGCCCTGGCACAATTGCCGGGCACAATCGCGGTCGGCCCCAGGGTCTTTTAAGAGTTGCGATTCTCAACCATTTCTCTCACTCTCACTTCTATCTTCTTCCCTTTTCTCTCCCAAACACCAAAACCGAACCTTAACCTATTTTGGGGTTTTTTTCCCTCCCCAAACCACATGATTCTTAATCATCTAGCTAGTTGGGAGCTTAAACCACAAAACCTTCATCTTCCTCATCAAGTTCAACGGTTGGGAGCTCGGGTTGAAGTGTTGGATTGGGTGTTCTCGGAAGTCTCTTTGTCTTCAAGGGTAAGTTTTCTTGTAATAAGTTATAAAATGCTCCATTGATGGTTTCTTAGCGTTTGGTTTCTCAAATCTCGGATTTGGTAAGTTTTGGAGAAAACTAGGGTTTTGATCTCGTTTAGGGTTTTGGTATATTTTTTGGGGGAAATGCTTCTATATGGTTGAGTATGGGTATTTATGGTTTGAAATGTTTTGATCTAGGTTTTGGAAGTTTCCGGCTTGAGGATTCGAGCGGTCTTCAAAAGAGCTCGTTGAGTGCAATCTAGATTTAGCCTAAATCTAGCAAGGTGAGTTCAAGTTGATTTGTAAAAACGGTGTACATGCCAAAATGATTATTTTAAAGTGTTCTACTTGAAACGGTTAACTGCTGATAAGTTTTGAGTATTTTGAAGTAAAAATGTATTTCACTTGGTGATTTTGGTACAAAAGAAGTCTATTTCATGATATATGCATTTTGGTGTATTTGCATTCATAAATCATTTGGAAAACCTTTAGTCTCATTATGTGTTGAGTTTTGGGTTAATCTCGTCTTTGAGGTATGTGTCTTCGTAAACGTTGTTTAAAGACATTTTATTACTCGGGGAACCGATAATTAGTTGGTCAAATGGATCTTGAGCATTTTAGCTTGGTGTTGGCTTAAAAGAGTCTTATGGACATTTGTCCGAATTTAATAGCTCGTTGTAGAGTCCCATTTCATGGCTTACATCTAAATGCATTTTTATCGCATATTTATAATTACAGGCTCGAGTGTTGTTGTCATTCAGGTATAGTCATGTAATCTTAGACTGTGTTGCATTGGATCCATAGGCACATGAGTCAGTCTTATTTGATGGTCATTTGGGTGGTACGGGGTTGGACTCCGGGACACATGTTTTATGACCTTGTCCGTTCAAGGAGTACACTAGGAGGACTGAGTCCGGGTGGTGCTATCATGGCGTGGAGTAGCCATTGGATGGGCGTTTTGGACCTCCGCCAGGTGGGGCAATGTCTTGGTTGTATCCCCCTTGGGCCGGGCCTTGGAGAGGTATTCTCGTTGTTATATCGCTAAGGTCAGTTGACTCTTTGGTGTAGCTTGAAGGGAGTCGTAGGGACACTTGGGTTTGTATGTCGTGAAGTGTCATACGATTAACGTTGTATGAGTGGCATACTTTTGTGTTCCTCCACTCTCAACGGATACGGGAAACCCCCGTCGTCGGCCCGTCATATTTTGGATATTTAATTGTCCATGTTTTAATATTGGGATTTCATTCTACTTTATGGACGCGTGAGTATTAAATTGGGTTACATGTTTTCAATGACATACCATATTATTTAAGAATCGTTTTCCTTTATTTATGGGCCGAGTATTATGTCCCGTCCGTGTTTTGGGTGTTCTGGGATATGAGGTTTTATTTACAATTTTATAATTGGAATATCGAACTATGACCCCATTTTGGGTGAGTTCCGGATTGCATCATTTTACATGAAGGGTGTGTTTGGGAGCATTATCTTTAAAAGTGCATGTTGTGGGAAAAATGTGTCGTTTCCATTTTAAAGTATATTATTTCGAAAGATCTCGCTTTAAAACTGATTT
The DNA here is from genome assembly GCA_954870635.1 of Arctium minus. Classification (NCBI taxonomy): domain Eukaryota; kingdom Viridiplantae; phylum Streptophyta; class Magnoliopsida; order Asterales; family Asteraceae; genus Arctium; species Arctium minus. The sequence goes on along the minus strand of OX941089.1, from coordinate 84,730,189 downwards.
CCTGTCTTTCAAAGATATATTCATTCATGTTAAAACTCTTGAACTCACTAGGCGTTAAGCCTAACCTTTTTATTTGTCGGCATGTGCATCAGGTTCCAGTTGGGAGTTCAGTTCTAGAAAGTGCTATGAGGATTGAGCCTTATCTTTATACAAGAGTAAGTAGCTGGTGAAGTCTTCCACAGATTGGAGATAGTGATTGTTATTGGGTTTAGTAACACCCGTCCCTTTTCCTAGAATGTATGTGTAGGATGAATGTGAGCTTTGGGGTTAATTCTCAATTTATCTTTGTGGTTGAAGTATTTATTGATGTATTTAGAAAATTTTAATTCAGTTGCTATCTTCAGGTTTGAAGGGTGTTACAATGACCAAAATAAATTGAATGCCACAAGGACCAAATCCACAATAAACATTGAATGAGAACCATGGTCAAAGAAATCAGTAAACCACAGGGACCAAATCCACAATTCACTCGATTTTACAGGGAAAAAGATCAAGATGAAGTCGTCGGAGATGGTGACCGGGGATATATATATATATATATGTGTGTGTGTGTGTGTGTGTGTGAGAGAGAGAGAGAGAGAGAGAGAGAGAGAGTGAGGTCGCCGGAGATAGTGGCCGGAGTGTGTATATATATATATGTATATGTGTATGATTATATATATGTGTGATATATATATATATATATATATATGTATGTATTTGTCTGTGATTATGTACAAGAGAGAGAGAGAGAGAAAAAATAGAACAAAAACAAGTAAAGACAAAAAAAAGGTGTAAAAAGACGAAATTACCCTTGACTTAACGGAGCTAACGCCAGAGGGACTACTTTCATAGCAAAATCGAAACTCCAGGGACCACTTTCGTATTTTTTGGTAAACCATAGGGACCAAAATTTTGGTCCCTCTCTCCTATATATTTAATTAAAAACAATTTTATTGATAAAATGAATAAAAATTTATTTTTCTCTCATATGTAATCATTTTTGAAGTTATCTCCAGATTTAGAAATTTTGATATTCTATTTCATACTTTTTCCATTTTGGAGAAGGTTTTGAAAATCTATTGAAACAAAAAGTTATCAAAAATCTCCATTTTAAATAAGCTATTGAAGATGCTATTATAAAAACTTTTTACAATGATAATTTTTATAAAATACTATATTTTTTACTTATAAGAGCCTTAGGGGTTGTTTGATTTTTTATCCATTAAGTTCTGAATCTATTCAGTTGTCTTTAAACATTAATCTGTCTGAATAAAGTAAGATAAGTTGTTGTTTGATTTTTGTTCTGAATGAATGGTATAAACAACAAAAATTACCATTTTGACCTTATGTCTACAAGTTTTGAATGAAAATAAACTGTTTGATAAATATTTAAAATGACAAAAATTTATAATAATGTGAATTATCTAAAGTACATAAATAATATGAATTGAACGAGTTCATAACACAATAGTTAATAACTTAAAATATATTTAAAACAATAATGTATCGTTGTTTAATAACAATTTTCTTTATTTATGCATGTTGGTAAACTACTTATTTTTTAATGAGTTGTGTGATTAAAAATCGAGGACAAGGGTAATTTTGGAAAAATCTAACTTAAGACATTAAGATAGGATAGACTAACTTAACATGTTAAGTCAATCTCTTAGTATTAAGTTAAAATAAAACAACTTAATATAATTTAACCAATTAAGCTAACCATCCATTAAAGTCATTAAGTTGAAAACAAACACCCCCTTACATTGGTTGTTTTAAGATAGAATAGCAAATAGTTTCCCTCCAAACTCCTGAACGCTTGTCATCAATAAATTAATTAATTGGGTCCCACTTCTGTGCATGCATTCACGTGCTCCTGTTATCTCTTTGCCGTTTATTACACCATCATATGATCAATCCAATGGCCCCCTATCTACATAGGATTCTTCAACACATTCACTCCCACGTGCCAACACACAGTCCCACGTGTGTGGTTTGACACGTGCACGTGACCTGCACGTGCTCCACACTGATTGGGTTTCTAGCTACGTGATTCCCCCCCAAAATTGAATGAGTAAATTACGATAAGAGAGAAGAACAAAGTGTGGCCTACTCTCTTTACTGTCACACAAGACAAAAGTCTTTGATGAAAGCATGACAATGATAGGATAGAAAGAAAGAAAAAGAAAAAAGAAATTCACACACAGTGAGTGTGTGTTAAAAAAGTGATTGAAAAAAAAAAGATTTGTTTTTTTCAAGAAAGAAAAGAACCCATGTTATATATTTTACACACAGTGAGAGTGTGTTAGTGTGTGTTAAAAAGTGATTGAAAAAAGATTTGTTTTTTCAAGAAATCAAGAAAGAAAATAACCCATCTTATATATTTTACACACAGTGAGTGTGTGTGTGTTAGTGTGTGTTAAAAAGTGATTGGAAAAAGATATTTGTTTTTCAAGAAATCAAGACAGAAAATAACCCATCTTATATTTACACACAGTGAGTGTGTTTTTTGTGTGTTAAAAAGTGATTGAAAAAAAAGATTTGTTTTTCAAGAAAGAAAAGAACCCATCTTATATATTTTACACACAGTGAGTGTGTTAGTGTGTGTTAAATAATGATTGAGAAAAAGATTTTGTTTTTTCAAGAAATCAAGAAAGAAAAGAACCCATCTTTCTTTTACACACAGTGAGTGTGTTCTACGTGTCAAAAGTGTGTGATTTAGAGAGTGAAGAGAAGTGTGTGTGTTTTTGTTTTGAGTTCATCTTCTTCTTCTTCATCACTTGCCATATGCCACCATAGTTTTAACTTCTACTACTGATCTAAATCTACACACACTTAGTGTGTTTCTGTGTGTTTATAAGTGTGAGTGAGAAGTGGGTTTTTGTTGTTTTGCTTTCCAAGATCTTTTCACACACAAAAGAGTGTGTGTGTGTTTAAAAGAGAGTGATCAGAAAAGGTTTTTGTTGTGTTGTTCTTCAGAATCATTTACACACAGTAAGTGTGTTTCTTTCTGTGTGTTAAAAAGGTAGTGATTTCATTGAAAAACAAAAGGGTTTTATTCTCATGTGATGTTCTTCAAGATTGTTTCTTTTACACAAAGTAAGTGTGTGTAACTATGTGCTAAAAGTAAGTGGTTTCCCAAGTAACAAAAGGGTTTTAATTTTCTTGTACATGTTTTTCAACTTTTCACACACAGTGAACGTGTTTTCTGTGTGTGTTGCAAGGAATTCAAGAATAGTGTTGGTCTCCCTTTGTGAGTTTTTCAAGATTTCTTTCTACACACAGTGTCAGTTAATTCTCTTGTGTTCTTCAAGAAAACCTTCATTTTAAATTTTACACACAGTAAGAGAGTGTTTGTGTGTGTGTTAAAAGTGTGTGATAATTTTCTTTTAGTACTCAAATCAAATTTAGGGTTTCAAGACTATGTTTGATGGAGTCCCAGTTGAGCAATTTCACCAATTCATCTCCACACCCTCTTCAAGAATCCCTTCAAATAATTCTTCTTTGATCCAAACCCCACCATTAATTTCAACTTCAACAAACCTCAATTTTCTATCTTTTGATCCTCTTTTATTCCCTCCACCACTCCCTACTCATCAATCCCTTTTTCAATCCCAACATTTTCTTCGAACACCGACACGAGATCAATTCAATGGTACCCATGATGAGAGCAAACTAGATCAAGAAATCGATCTAGGGATCGATATAAACGAGTCGTGGTCGAATGATGAAGTTATTCAACTCTTGAGGATCAAATCGAGTTCGGAGAATTGGTTTCGAGATTTCACTTGGGATCATGTTTCCAGGTAATTGAATTGATCATCATATCGTGGTTTAATTGTTATTTTCTCGATAACGAATTGCTTTCTTTTTAAGTTAATAAGTTAGTTAATTAGCCATTTGGCTTGCTTCTTATATGTGATTAATAACTCTAGATTAATTAGGAACTAGTGTGGGATCCGTGCATTGCACGGTAGCGTGAATTATTTTGTTTAAGACTCAGAAATTATCTATATAAATATATATTAGTTCGTAAATAATATATATAGTGAAATTGTCTATATTCAAATGATTTGTAAAAATTAGAAGAATCTAATTATTTGGAATTTTAATATATACATATATATATATATATGTGTGTGTGTGTGTACGCACGTATGTAGAGAGAGATAGAGTTTTGTTAAATAATAAAGTTATATAGCGAAATAAAATGAGTAACATTAACGATAGGCGTGCCAATGATTTATACATTGTTTGTATTCATTGATAACATTAATGAAGTTTTTTTTATAGAAATGACGCATATGAGATTTTATTAAAAAACAAATGTAGACGTAAATGACATGGTAACTAATGGCATGTAATAAAAATATGTAAACAGAAAGTTAGGTTATAAGTAATATATAAAGATAATACTTGATCATTAATATAAATTACTATAGGAAATAATCCATTGTTAAAAAACTAATAATGTTTATAACTAACATGAACAAATAATATTAAATTTTTATTAGTACAAATTTCTAAGTTACAAATCATTGTAAATAAATGTTTCTAAATACTAATCAATAAATTTATTTACTATCATCAATAATTTAATTTTATATTGACACTAATTTAATATATGGGTTTTTTTATAAGTTGGATATCAATGTAAATAAATGTATTGATTATAATGCAAAAGTTAAAAAATTAAATAAAAATTATTTATATATATGAATGATTGTAATTAATTTTTTAGGTTTATATATAAAAAATTAAAAGATTTAATTATTATATAAACAAATATAAAAAGTGTTAGCAATTATATATATATATATATTATGGAAGGAAAGAGAATGTTGTTTTTTTTAGCGTAAATCAAGAAATAAAAATAAAATGATTTACAAATATATAATTGTAATAAGTTATTTAAATTTTATGTTATATGAAATGATTTTTATATATTGATTATTTAAATTTAAAAAATTAACATTTAATATATTGCAAAAAATATAATAATAAATTACAAACAAAAAAAAAGTTTTGACAATTAATGTAATGGAAACATTTCCACGTAAAAAAAGAGATAAGTATAAACAACGACTTCTCATTAAACTTGGATTTAATAGATTTTGTCAAATGTATGTTTATGATGCTAAAAAAATGATATATTTTTCACTTGAGAAATCTATTTGATAGAGACAGAGAACCAGAAGCTCAAGAAAACGAAACAATGGGAAAATGAAGAGGAAGTAAGAAAAAAAAAAGATAATGTTAAATGCAAACATAAATGTTAATTTAATATATGAGTTTCTTATATAAGTTATAAATTAATGTAAATTAATGTTTTTAAATAGTAATCAATGAATATTATTTACTACCACTAATTTTTAATTTATAAAGAGATTGATTATAATCCAAAATTCGAAAAATTAAATAAAAATTATTTATATATACAAATGATTGTAATAAATTTTTTAAGTTTACATATTAACATTAAAAGATTTAACTATTAAATAAACAAAAATAAAAGGTTTTAGCAATTCTCTCTCTATATATATATATGATAAAGAGAGGGTTGTTTTAATGTAAATTAAGAATTAAAAGTAAATGATTTACATATATATATATATAATTGTAATAAGTTATTTAAACTTTATATTATATGAAATGATTTTTATATATTGATTATTTAAATTAAAAATAAAATTTTAACATTTAATGTATTGAAAATATTTAATAATAAATCAAAAACAAATAATAGTTTTAGCAATTAATGTTTTAAAAACACTTCCACGTAAAATAAAATGATAGAAAAAAGATAAATATAAACGATGGTTTCTCATTAAACATGGATTTTAACTTTATGAAAATATAAGTAGAAAATATTAAGAAAAGAGGCAAGGTGAACTTTGGTGATGACACATCAAATATTGTATTACATTGTGGATTTCATCAACGAATTGTTATTGTCATCAAACATCTGAAACACGCTGCCAAAAACGAACCATCGGTTCGGTTGGAAAAAAGGAAAAATATAGAAAACATTAGTTAATTTTTTTTTTTAAACTCCAACAAATTTCAGAAGGAATACATACCTGAATTAGTTTTCTCGAAGTAAACCTGGAAAAAAAATAACAATGAAAAGGATATGTTGAAGTATAGTGAGACTACATTGAACCATTGTCATAAAAACTCTAAAACCGCTATAAAAAACAAACTCTTGATTCCATTGAAAAAACTTAGGAAATTTTTTAGAGACAAAAGTATTATAAAAAATAAAGAGCTTTAAAATCCCAACGAAAGTAAAATATAATGCATACTCGGATTGGTTTTCCCGAAGTAGCTGAAAAAAATAACAATTTAAAAATAACATGTTGAAGTTTGTTGAGACTACATCATAGATTGTAATATTTTTCAAGAATACATCATCGAACTATTGTTGTCATCAAAACTCTAAGAGTGCTCCCAAGAACAAACAATTGGTTTCATTGGAAATAACTTAGGAAAAATATAGAATACAAAAGTAATTAAAAAAAACTTTAAAATTCACAAACATCAAAAGAAATGCACACCTGGATTAGTCTTCTCAAAGTAAATTTAAAAAACGATTTATTGAAAAATAACAGTTTATGAAATCAAAAACACATCAAGTGATAGAGAAGAAGAAGAAGAAGAGATTGAATGATGGAGAACTCATGAGGAAGCAAAAGAGACGCATTGTTTTAAAAAAAGAAAGGTAGGTTTAGAAAAATTGATAGATTGGTTTGAGAGATCGATTTGATAGAGATGAGAGAACAAAAACAAACCGATGAGGAGATGGAGAGGAGGTAGGAAAACAAAGAGATTGGTGTTTAATGTAAACATAAATGAATAATCAATGTTGATGAAAAATTAGGAAAAAAAATGTTTGAAGGGAGAATAAATGAGAAAAAAGAAAAATGGCTTTTTGGCTTTAGGAGATGTCACCTCATACATGGTGGTTTCTCCTTTAATATATATACTAGTGTTTGATATCGCGCGTTGCGCGATGATCAAAATAAATGTTAACAAAAATGTAAAAATCATTTTCATTGACTATATATATAGTGTTGGGTACTCTGTGAAGGTAAAACTTCACATGTTTTTCCTATGAAGGTTCGAAGTTTTTTTCTAACTTCTCAATGTTTTGCTATGAAGTTTCAGTGTTATTTTGTGGTTTTAACGGTCTCACGAAAACATCATGGTCTTCCATTATCCCAAGTCTATATAATTTTGTACATAAGAGAGGTCTTAAAGAGATAATGTAACATATTTTAATACGTATAATCTCTTATCATTTTTCTGAAATTTTGGACTTTTTAAAATGTTGAATATGTTAAAAGACTTCTCTATGTTCATATGTAACTTAAATTTTCAGTAAAAGTGAGGGACTTTTTAGTAATTTGACATATCTATTGCAATTTATGTTATTAACCATTTCTAAATACATAATAGGTGCAAGTCCATGTACAATACTTTATTTTAAATAAATATTGGTTTTGAGCCTATTCAATTAATAGAATTATGAAATATGTTGGATGTGTGATGAAAATTATTAATAACAAATATAGTTTAAATATTTTTATATAACATTTATTAATTGACGTCGTTTAAAATAAATTGATACAAAAAATAACATAAAAATAAAAAATAAGTCAAAATGCTCCAACATAGTGAAAGATTTAGAATAAACAAAACTCTAACACCACAATAATTAAAAATAAAATTATAAATATATAAACTTATAATAAATAGAAACAATAAATAAACAAAATATATCAGTTATTACTTAATAAAACTATATTATCAAATATTTATGTTATTATTATTATTATTATTATTCAAATATGTAGTTTAAATAACCTTCGTATTTAAAAACCAAATATTATAATATTTTTAAAAATTATAATCGTCTTTAAAAAAATACAATAATACATGATTAAATGTAATATAAAAATTGTTTATATTTATCATAAATATTATCTTCTTATATAAAAAAAAGATATAGAAGTATTTAAAATCTAATTCAAAAAAAAATATCAAAGGTCCAACTCCTTTTTCATTTAGTCGTAGAGTTATTTTCTTCCAATATTTTTTTCTTTTTAAATAGTAATTTTTTGATTTTTTTTTTGCAATCTAGGTCAAAATTTGGATCGAGGCAAATGTCACTTAACACGATTACATAACATTGTCAAACAGCTTCAGTTTTTTACTTTTCTTGTGTGGAAGAGATGTATCAGTTTCATTTTCTAAATTGATAATCTTCGGTAACATTGTTGACAATGGTATAAATCTCATTAAATTGTAGCAAAGTTTCATTGTTGGAACTCTTAAATTGTATGAAGCAAAAAAGTAAATTCGTAAATGAAAATTGGTTTAGTTTTAAATATGATTCAATCATTGAAGGTCAAGAAAATAAACTCTGGATAGTATTAGTAGATTTACATTCACATATAAAACTTTAATTTCTCAAATGTAACACTAAAAATCTATTAGTATATACATCAAACAATAAGTGAATATAAAAATATAGATTTGCAACCCGTTTGCGAGTAACAATGTTATATTTGAATAAACAATATACAATTTTAGTATTGTATGTTATGTTCGAAAGAAAAAAATATAGAAATAAGAATAAAGATAATAATACCTCATGAAATTCTAAAATAGACAAAAGTAAGAATAGATTGAAATTGAAGGAGTAGTTGAATGAAAGACTTACATTTAGTAACGTATATGTGTAACATGGTGATGAGACTTTGATGCTCTTTCGGATATTTGGCGATAAAAAAAACTACAAAATTTCTATCTAAGAATCCTAAATGAATGCATATAGGAAGTTGGATAGTTTGAAGGTTAAAGTTAATTAAATAGGAAGTAAAATTACCAAATGATCCTTCTTATAATGAAGTACACAATTTTCATTTAAGGGTAGAAATGTCTTTAATTTATTAGTATTTAAAAAAAATTCAAAATCGATTGAATTCATCTTCAAAATCGATTAAACATATATATATATATAGTGGAATGATATTTTGCAACCCTGAAAAAGATTGCAACCCACATCTTAACCGTTGGATTCATGATCGACAGTTATTTTATTTTTATTTTTTTGTTTTTTTTAATTAAAAATATTGGACCCCATATCTATTGTAACCGCCGATCATTAATCCGACGGTTAAGATGTGGGTTACAATGGTTGCAACATTTTACTAGGGTTGCAAAATATCCAACCCCTATATATATATATATATATATATATATATATATATATATATATATATATATAGGGGTTGTTTTATTTGCAACCCTTAAAAATGTTGCAAACCTTGCAACCCACATATATATATATATATATATAGGGGTTGTTTTATTTGCAACCCTTAAAAATGTTGCAAACCTTGCAACCCACATCTTAACCGTCGGATTCATTATCGGCGGTTACAATAGATATGGGGCCCAATATTTTTAATTAAAAAAAACAGAAAAATAAAAATAAAATAACCGTCGATATGAATCCAACGGTTAAGATGTGGGTTGCAAGGATTGCAACCTTTTTCAGGGTTACAAAATATCCTTCCAATATATATATATATATATATATATATATATATATATATATATATATATATATGGGGGGGGGGGGGTTCAAATGCAACTCATGCAACCCTCTATCCATCACTCATATTATTTTCACTTTTATAATTAAGAAAAAAGGAAAAAAGTTGAAAATAAAATGAATAATGGATAAAAGGGTTGCATGGATTGCACCATGTAAAGGGGTTGTATAATAACCCACCTATATATATATATATATATATATATATATATATATATATATATATATATATATATATATATATAGAGAGAGAGAGAGAGAGAGAGAGTGCGTTTCATTTGAAAACCAATCATTTGGTGAAAACTTTGCAAACCACTATTTTAGAAAACATTTTGTTAAGTTTCCTAATCTAAAGTCATGATTATAATAAATAAATCTTATCATCTTCCATATATATCACAATCATTATTAATGAATCATAATAGTTTTCCATAAATATATATATTGTTTCCTAAAACAATGGTTTGCAGAGTTTCCACGAATTGATTGGTTTTCAAATGATAAGACAATTTTGGACTTCCTAACAACCTTTTTTAAAACACTTTTGACATAAAGCGTAGTATTAGTCTTTTGATATTATACTAGGCATATACCCGCACAATGCAGCGGAATGTAAGTAAAGAACGAACAATTAATACTACTTCCTTATAGACATATCATAAACAATCAACCATGACCTAAGAATCACAACTTATGAAACCCTAAACCCTAAACCCATAAAAATATTCAATAATTAGTTTATATTATAATTATTGATAAAAAAAATTATAATGATCTAATTTATAATAAGAATGAAACGTATTTTACGATTATGTATTTTTAATGTACTAACGGTGGAAAAAAATAAAACGTACAGATAGAAAACAAATTAATTCGTAGATATTCATTATATTTAATAGTATGGTTAAATTAAAAAATATTCAATATTGGGCTCGTTTTGAAGGTATTGACGAGACAATTATAATGGTATAATTTGTAAAAAAACGTATTTTTTCATTGCATTTTTGTTCATATACGATTATTTGTGTTAATATGATAATGGTGTAAAATGAAAAAACAAGGGATATAAAGTAAATTAAATAAGTAAGTGTAAGGGTGGTAAATGTAACATTGTACAAGAAACCACTTTTGTACAAATAACCGTTTTAGAATTTTTATAATATAGTAGAGATTATTTGAAAAAAAATATGTAAAAATGTCTTAAAAAACTTGTTAAAATATGCAAAAACTTTCTGAGTTTATTGTAACATATGACGTATAATTATTTTAGTTTACAAACTTAACTCCCATAAATCAGTATTATGAGACATTTAGTCATATGTATTGTTCTATAAAACTAATTTTGTGATAGTGTTTAATTAGAACCGTGAAGAAAGAGAATAATGAGAAGATGCATATAGAGAGAGAGAGAGATTTTTTAATACAAACCATGTCATCCATTGTAATGAATATTTGGTTTCATAAATATCACGATTATTTCTTAATATAAAATGTTGATAATAATTAATGAACTAAAAGAGCATCTCCAACAGTTTTCTTATAATTTTTCTAAAACATAGAACCAAAAGTGAAAATCTCTAAAATGTATTACATTCAACTCCAACAGATTTGTTATTTTAGAGATTTTAAAACAACTTATATTATTATAATATTATCTAATTTATCATCCCAATACACTTTTTAAAAAAAAATTAAAATAAAATGATAAAATTTGAATCTCATTTGTGGAATTGAATAAAATAATCATTTATCTCTCCTACCATCAAGTTTAGAGAATTCTCAAAACTTAGAAAATCTTCAAGTTTTTTCTATTATAGCAAACAAGATAGCAAAGCTGTTGGAGAGATTTAGATAAAAAAAAAACAAATTTTTTTTCTATTTTAGCAAAGTTGTTGGAGATGCTCCAACCATCTTCCATAAATATCCATATTACAGTAAATGAAACTTCAACATTTCCATAAACATCTCAATTGATTGTGTTGTATGAATTATTTAAAACCTCTCTCTCTCTCTCTCTCTCTCTCTCTCTCATATATATAGGTTATTATGCAACCCTTCTATCTATCACTCATTTTATTTTCAGTTTTTTTTTTTTTTAACTATAAAAGTGAAAATAAAATGAGAGGTTGCATGGGTTAGATCATATAAAGGGGTTGCATTTGAACGTTTATATATATATATATATAGGGGAGCGATCAATTGAAAACCAGTATTACATTGGAAACTTTGGAAACCGAAATCAACCAATCAGTGAATTTCTTTTTTTTATTTTTATTTTTAATTGAAAAGGTTATTTTTGTCTTTTACATTATTTCATAATATATATAGTAACTGTTATTATTATTATATTAATAATTATTTAATTTTAATTTAGCTTATATATGGTAATAATAATCATTGATTAATTTAAAAATGAGATATTTAATTTAGGTAAATTATTTAATTTTAATTTAGCTTATATATGGTAATAATGAAACAATAATGCTAACACGATTAACCTGATGAATCTATTTTCATTATGAAACAATAATGCTAACACGATGAACCTGATGAATCTATTTTCATATATGGATATGCAACTGAACAGGTAATGAAACAAAAATGGGAAGTTAACAAAAATAGCACAAATTCATCATGTTCCATTATGAAACAATAATGCTAACACGATGAACCTGATGAAATCTGTAATCCAATGAAATCTGTAATCCACAAATTCATTCTGTTTCATCACAATATTAGAATGCGTGGGAAATTTTATAATAAAATGAAATTAAAAAAATATTTTCTTACATTTTAAAAGAATAATATTTTTTTTGATGAAAAGACAAATGCTCCACGTTTTCATAGTAAAAAAAAATAACAAAATTTAGATTGCGTGGGAAATTTTATTTTGGTTTCAAGTAATCTAAATAAAATAAACCTTTCTTGTCATATTTGAGACACAAAATCAAAAGACATATTTACCCTTTTCATCTATTATTTTTATTTATTATTAATAAATTAATTAATTTACTACCATATATAATTCAAATGAATCTTAACCATTGATTATAAAGATCAATGGCTGAAATTTGGTTTCCAAAGTTTCCAATGAAACTTGGTTTCCAATTGATACCACCCCTCTCTCTCTCTCTCTATATATATATATATATGCATATATGTGTACATGTGTATTGGATGCTTATAGATTTTGTTATATATGGTGATTGTTGGAGCTACAGGAAGCTAGCAGAGCTAGGGTACAAAAGGAGTGCAGAAAAATGCAAAGAGAAGTTTGAAGAAGAAACTTGCAGAAGTTTCAGTAGTACCATAGGGTACAACAAGAACAGCAGCAGGTACTTGATTAGTGAAGAACTTGATGAACATCTCTATAATCCTGATCATGACCATCATGCCCCCATTCATCAATCACCTCAAAATCATCTCAAAGATCACCAAGAAGAAGAGTTACCACAAGTACTAGATCAAGATCAAAAGATAGTGGATGATGAAAATCATGAGACCCAGGGGCAAAAAGGTCATTTTGAACAAACAAATGACCAAGATGATATTGTAGGAGTGAACAAAAGCAAGAAAAGAAAAAGAAAACACAAGAAATTCAAGATGGTCAAAGGGTTATGCGTTGACCTGGTGCAAAAGATGATGACGCAACAAGAAGAAATGCACAAGAAGCTACTCGAAGACATGGTGAGTCGCGACAAGGAGAAGATCGAGAGGGAAGAAGCTTGGAGGAAGGAAGAAACCGAAAGGGTAAAAAGGGAAATTCACATGAGAGAACACGAACAAGAGATGGCAAGAGATCGGCAATCCACCATCACCGAATTCCTCAACAAGATAACTTCTTTTGACCAAAAGATTCAACTCCCTCTTGATATCAACTTACAAGACCTTCAAAATAATGTTACCCACATCGAAAATCCCATACCCTTATGCGAAATTACCAAAATACCCTCTTCCGAGAAGTTCACCGAAGACCATTATAATCAAGAAAAACCAACAACAAAGGACGACACCGGGAAAAGATGGCCAAGGGACGAAGTTTTGGCATTGATAAGCATAAGGAGCAATGTGAACAATGGCATCGGTGGTAATAATGAAGAAAACCAATTAGGGTTAATTGGTAATTATAACAAGGGCGGCGGTGGGGGCGGATGTGGGGGCGGGGGCGGTTCGTTGTGGGAGAGGATATCACAAGGGATGTTAGAGTTGGGATACAAAAGAAGTGCAAAAAGGTGTAAAGAGAAATGGGAGAATATAAACAAGTACTTCAGGAAAACAAAAGATGCAAACAAGAAGAGATCTTTGGATTCAAGAACTTGTCCTTATTACCATCAATTAAGCAAATTGTACAACCAAGAGAAGCAAGCGGCCTCGTCGTCCAACTCGGCCGGTTTATCCTCCGATGAGCCGAAAAAATGTCCGACCGCCAAAATCATGCCGGAAAACTAATGGGGTTAAGTTCACCGGAGATCGATCAATGTTATATGTGATCATGAATTCATTATATGGTTCAACTTAATAATTAGACTTTTAATGTTGGTGTCTTTTTTATGTGTTTTTACTTTTATGTTCGAGTATATTTATTATTTTCCATAATGTTAAATTGAGTATAACATTTTTGTTTAGATTATTCGTCCATGCTAAGTTGCTAACGTTCAATCGTGCTAATGTAGAGGAAATTCTCGTAATAGTTTTAAAGGTGCATCTACTTTAATTTTGAAGTGGTTCGAAACATGCTAATGTGATGGGTTTAACCATATTATTGTGTCAAGTTCTACAAAGATGAGATTTTATGGCATATCCAAAAGTTAAACATCTCTTGGTTTTGAAAACTTTAAATCAAAGAAATAATAATAAATCCCTAAAAAATAAATCCCATGTTTTTTCCCTCTTAATTTTCTCATTTACATAATAATTATAAATCCCTAAAAATCCTCTTTATTTTTTTTTCTCCATATTCTAGTCATCTCTCTCCCAACTCCGGTAGAATCACCCCATATCTGTCTCCTTACCATTTTCTTTCCCTCTCAATACCAAATCCCAATCGTCGTTTCCTTAAGTATATGTCCATATCCACCTGTTCTACAAAATTCCAATCATTGACAACATTTATAATCATTTTTCGGCCATGGGTTAACGGTGAAGTTTTCATGATTGATCGTGTGTGTTATCGGTTATCATGGTACGTTATCCCATAATTTGAAACCCATATATTGATCGAGTGTGTTTATGGTGGAGTTACAATGATCACAGTTTGTTATCTCGTATCTTGAAACCCATATGTTGATTGAGTGGGTTTATGGTGGAGTTACAATGATCACAGTATGTTATCCCATAACTTGAAACCCATATGTTGGTTGAGTACGACTTATGATGGATTTACAGAGGAGTTACAGTGATCACAGTTTGTTGAAACCTATTTCTTGAAACCCGTATATTGATCAATGATCACAATGTGTTATCCCCACTTCACAAAACCATCACAGTGATCGCAGTGGTATCATAGCGTATCTACAGTGCGCCTCAGTACGTATCTTAGGGTATAGAGAGAGAGAGAGAGAGAGAGAGAGAGAACGATCCTAATTAATGTATACAACGGGTATCACAATGTAACGTTCACACTGGAGGGGAGAGGAGGGAGGAGATTCCCAAAATACCTAAAATATCTTTTAGTTAAAATTTTAAGTCAAAATTACCAAAATTATTAATTTCCTAATTTTTCATTTGATTTGTGATTTAGATTGGATCTCACGGTTATCACAATTACTGAGTTCTCCTTTGAATGACAATGTGACAACCGTCAAAGTCCACACTATGAGGTTAGCTTCTGTACTTTTGGAAGTAAAAATCTAAGTATGTCACTCCTAGAAATGTATAAAAACCTTTAAGATAAAAGTTTCCCGAAAAATTTAGAAGTTGCGTTAAAAACCCAGAACAGTTCCGCATCTGACCGTCACTGTCCAGAAATGCCAAAATAAGTGATAAAAAGTCCAAAATCCATAAACTATAAAAATCAGTATGTTTAATTTGTCTTGCATTGCTAAATTTTCAAATTTGACATTTTTTTTAGCAAATATTGAGAATCGGGTATTTCAGTTCTCAATTATATCTGATATTTTATAAATTAGACTAGTAATTTATTTAAAAATATTAAATTAAATCTTTTGATGATGGTGAGTCATTTAGGACACTTGTCTTAATTTTACCATATTCTAATTATTTTTATTAATTAGAAACAAATTAAAATCAAGATTTACTCTCATTTTCAATTTCAACTTTTCACCTCCTCTCCCCCTCTTCTCTTGTGTTCGGCCGAAGAAACACCACCACCACCATTTCCATTTTTTTTTTTTTTGATTAAAAACCAAATCCAAGCTAGAAATCCTCAACAAATTGAAGTCATAATCAAGTTTCCTTCTCAAATCTCCAAGGTAATCTCAAAAACTACATTTATTTTTATGCATGTTCTCATTTTCAAATTTTGGGTTTGAGGAGCAAAAGATTTCATCTAAATGTGGTATAAATTAGGTTTTTGTTGATAAAATAGATTTCAAATTGATGTTTTGTATTCAAAAATGAGTTTTTGATTCTTATTTTTCAAAGAAAACTTGTTTATCATCAAGTTTAGAGTTTATGATGATAATGTTGACTTTTGGTATCATGAACCATTAAAATGTTGGTATTATTGAAATTATGATTATGTTACCATAAAGAAGTGTTGGTGTAAAAATGTTCTTATGAAGGAATTTCCCAAATTCCACATGATTAAGAACTTAGTAGTGATGATAATATCACTTATTTGGTGTTGTGTTCATACATGCTTTTGGATGAGCATTTTGATTGCAATGAATCCATGATGCATAAGTTAGTTTATCATGTAATGAGGAGTGAAGACATGGTTTATAATCAAAAACCATGTCTAATGATCATCATTTTTGGCTTAAAATAGTATTTTCTTCATTTTAGAATCTGTCCAGAAAATGGACTCTACTTCTAGTTTGCACAACTCACGAACCACATATCCAAATTTGGGGTTTTTGCTTCTAAACTTTAATTTAGAGTGTTAGCCTTTTAAAAAGTCCGAAAACACTGAATTTGGAGTTGATTTGGGCACTCAAATGGAATTTATAAGAAAAGGGTGCAATCTGTCCAGTGAGGACAGAATCATACACCCAACTTGTAAAGACCATAACTCCCACATTACTCATCCAAAATAAGTGAATCTTTTTCCAAACGATAGGATTTTGAGTTAGGATTGCATCCATATATGGATCACTGCTAATTCCAAGAATTGATACCCCAAAAGTCTGTTACAAGTGAGGTATGTCACTGATCCGAAAATTAGTGACACTCTGTTTTGTAAAAATTATTTGAGGTATCAAAAGTTATACAAAAATTATGAAAAAATTCAGATTTACTCTAAACATATCTTAGTACACCACAAAAATTTATGATTAAATAATTCTCTTGGGAAATTAAGTTTCCGTGGTGATTTTATCGAATAACTTTCTGGACAGCAAATGCTGAATCCAGAAGAGTGATCATATTAAGTCTAAATTTTGTTCTATTGCATTTTGGAACTTTGTATAGTTTAAAAAATGGATGTGGACTAAGGAATTTATATAATGGCATTTCATGAGACAATTGGACATCGGAATAGGGTATTAATGCGTTTCAATATGGCAACTCTTGTATAGGGAAACTAAGGGTGTGGCAAACTTCATAAGTATCAAAGTAAAGTTTCACCCGTTCTATTCGTTAAAGTGAGTATTCACAGCCCCATTTTACTTGTTTTGAATAAATTTTGGGGTGAAAAGCATGCTAACTTGTGTTATAAAGATTCATGAGTAGTTTAAATCGTTATGCGACATTAATCGCCAAAGCTTACTTAAGCATTAAATTGAAATGGTATGACATTGTATGATCGGTATGTTGAGTTTTAAAGTAAAGTAAAGAAAAGTCCCCTGTACACTACTATTAACTCATGAACAAATGGGCCTATAGTATTAGTGGATAGCGCTATTTGGTCTGACAAACCCACCTTAATACTGACGAGTAAGGGTGCACTATACTAGAGAATGCGGACACTCATTTGGAGTAGGTCGCGAGGGGCTGGAAAGAGCTAAGTCCGGGACGGTTTAGTAGTGGCTCAACAAGACGAAAGAAAACCGAATCATGTCATACGAATGTTGAAACGATAAAGCTCATGAACATTTTCGATTTAAGATATCGAATAAATTCGAAAGTTATATTTATCAAACCCTGCATACAAAAATTGTTTTGTGCATAGTTGAAAACCTGTGAACTCACCAACTCTATGTAGTTGATATCCGTTTTTATACATGCTTTTCAGGTAACAAAGACGGTATGCTTTAGAAGATTTTTGCATACACGCCATGTCGTGGAAAGAAAACTCTTTTGTTCTAGAATGTATAATATTTATGAAATGTTTGGGCTTGTAATCGTATTAATTTAGTAATGATCATTGTAATGACTTTTATAAAAGAAAATTTGTTTATGTTGGTATAGCTATACACTTGTGTTCATGTTTCGAGTTGTCATGCTCCGTACTTCCGCTTTAGCGGGGTGTGATACCAAATCTGTCACACCCCGCTAAAGCGGAAACACGGGGCATAACAGCTCGATACGCATAGCACAAGATTAAAGTTCATACCACCATACATTTTAATTATTTAAAACATTACAATAAAAAAAATATATTTATCATCGTTTACAATTCCCAAAATCTTAAACATAACGAATATATTCGTAAAGGTAAGCTTGCTTCAAAACATTTTTCATGTAGCTTAAACATCGATGTCTACCTTCTTGACTTCCTGAAAAGCATGCATAAAACAAGGTCAACTACAAAGAGTTGGTGAGTTCACAGGTTTTAAATATGCACAAATCATTTTTATATGCAAGTTGTCATTTGTAAAACATACGTATAAACCAAACTTCAATTCTTTGATTCATGAGTACCACAATTTAATTTGTTTATGATAACAGTATGCAAAGATAATATTACGTTAAGCCACTACTAATTCGTCCCTGACCAATTTCAACGCCCCCGTTGACTAACTCAGAGGTGGTTAATGCCACATGGATAGTCAACTTCTCTAGTATAGTGCACCCCTGCTCGTCAGCATAAGGTGGGCTTGTCACACCAAATAGCGCTATCCACTAATACTATAGGCCCAATTTTCTTTGGGTTAATAGTAGTGCTTACGGGGTCTTAATCTTTAGAAACTCAACACATCAAGAGCATACATATCATATAGCTTATAATTCCAAACGCTTTTAACAAAGCCTTATAAATTGCCAATTCGCAATACTTTCAAACCATTCTCATGAATCTTTAATATACGCAATTTAAACATGCTTTCCACCCCAAAATCAATTAAAACGATAAAAGTGGGGCTGTGAATACTCACAATGTTCAGCAAGATGTCCAGAAGTGGCTTCACGGTTGCACAAGACCCGGTGTTAAGTCCTTCCTATGAAAGTGAAATACACTATCAGTTCGGGTCCTACTCTTAGGGTTTAAGTGTCACTTAGATCGCTACGTCTTATAAAATGCCTTATGTGACCTTTAATTGGTTTTTAAGTAATATTTTACTTTGTGAAATACACGGAAATTTTGGATTTTATATGATTTGAGAACCTTACCATTTTAAAAATTGACATTGTGACATACATATAGGAATTAATCCTTGAATTATGTCTTAAGAATGAATAGTGAGTACTTACATTATTTATGTTTATAAACGTGCATCTCTTGGTCACCTTATATTTTAACCCAAGATTAAATTTTACATGTATACATTATTATTTGATGTTTTTACAAAAACTATAACTTATAAGCCCATTTTTATTATTTTTTAACAACCCAAAACTTATTTTTCTAGAACTAGAGTTTTACTTTTCTGCTGGCAGAAATTTAGGTTAACTTATTGGCATATTTAAGAATTTTCCCCAATTTATTATTTAACCAAATTTTTATATATTTAAATTTAGTGTCTTAGGGAACTTTTGGTACAAATGTCACTATCTTTTGAGGTGACTAGAAAGGGTAATCATTACATTAAAGCTTATTGGTCACAGTAAACAATGCAGTCTACATCTTCTGTTTGTCACAACCAATTGAAGGGTCAAAACTTACTGTTTTTCGGTGATTCAAATTGGGTTGTAACCCTAACTCAAATATTAAACTTCCAGAAAAAGATTCACCTCATTTGGATAAGTAATGAGTGAGTTATGGACCTTTTATGCCAAGTGTTCTAATCTGCCAGATTATGACCTTTTGCACACTCAATTTGTCATGAGTGGTTGAATGCTCAAATCTTCATATTTTTAATTTAAACCAATTTTGTTTTAATTATAACTCATTAAAGTTACTTCCAGTAGAAAATCATTAATTTTTATGGATTTAAATGATGGTTATGGTTGTTTAAATGGAGGTTTTTGTCCAGCCGGATTCATCCTACGCACATAACTTTATAGGTGAGGATGAGGGGTCAAAACTCAATATTTTTGAGTGAATCCAGTTGGGTTAGATTTGTAACTCACAAAAAAAAGTTCCAGAAGAAGATTCATAATGTTTGGTTGAATATTTTTCAAGTTATGGCCGTAGCAAGAACATGCATGCAATCTGCCAGATTCTAAAATGAACTTTCATGGCAATATGAATGCTTTTTAACTTTTATTATCACCCAAAGGGTGGTCTTTTTGTTTAAAACGTTTTTACAAAGCTTTTTAACATAAGTTTTGTAAAAGAACATCATTTAGATTACAAAGAAGGAGATACACATGCATGAACTCTACCATCTTAGATGATGAGAAAAATAGCCATGCATGTCTTCTAAGCTCCATTTTCTTGAGTTTTGATTACATGGATCATGGGTTATCACCATTTCTTGACATTTAACATGTCTTTGGTGTCTAACCTACCATTTGAAGGCCTATGAAAGTCCTTCTTTTCAAAAACCTCAAGAAAGTGAAGAAAAAGGTGAAGAAAATGCAAGTAAAATGAAAGAAAAGGCAAGAAAAGAAGAAGATGAAGTAGAATGCAAGATATAGTACTTACCCACACTAGAGATTATTTTTTATCTTCAAAGTTTGATGGATTTGAGAGAGTTTTGGGGCTGATTTTCAGCCAATAAAATGAGAGAAAGAGAGAGAGAGATTTTGGAATAGAGAGAGAGAAGTGGAGAGGAATTTCTTGAAAATGGGAGGAGCATGGGGGACATAATGAGGAAGAGTGTTAAAAAAAAGAATTTGGGAGGGGGAGAGAGAGGTGGACGGTTTCCCTCTCTCTCTAACCTCTTTTCTTTTTCTTTTTTTTAAAGTTATATATATATAATATAATTTTTATAAAAAAATAGGTTAAGGGTAGGTAAATTCTCAATTATTTGCTTAAATTTTTGTTTTGATTGCTTAAAATTTAGAATTTATATTTGGTTAATTAAATTTTATAATTAACCCACTCATTATTATTACTATTAATAAAATAAAATGTTAATTTTATCGGATTGGCATTTTATAAGACAGTGTATCCCGTTACGCGCAGTAACCGGATATTCTAAGCGCACTGCCGGGAATCTTAGGAAACTAAAGCCCTTGCCTATAAAATTAGGTCGTAAAAGGGTGTTCCTATATATTTAATCGTGATTTACACAGCTCGGGTGCTAACCTGGAGGTTCCGGAAGGCAGATGTCACAGTCTCCCCTCCTTAAAAGAATTTCGTCCCGAAATTAATGATTGTTATCTCTGGACTGATCCTTTGTGAAGAGGTGGGGATACTTGAGCTTCATATGATTTTCTGGCTCCCAGGTGTACTCAGGTCCATGCCTCGAGTTCCAACGAATTTTCAAGATTGGAATTTTACTACGCCTCAGGCGTTTGACTTCCCAGTCAACAATTTCAATTGGTTTTTCTACGAAGCGCAAACGCTCGACAATCTGAACCTCTTCAGGATTTATAATCAATGATTCATCAGATAAACATTTCTTTAAATTTGACTCATGAAAAGTGTCCTATATAGCACTCAGCACTTGTGGTAATTTGAGTTTATAAGTTACTGGTCCAATTCTTTCTAGCATCTCGAATGGGCCAATATATCTCGAACTCAGCTTGCCTCTTTTCCCAAAGCGTACAAGTCCCTTCCAAGGTGACACCTTCAGGAGCACCCTATCACCTACTTGAAATTTCCAACGGCTTTCGACGGTTATCTGCATAACTCTTTTAACGATCACTTGCAACCTTGAGTCTATCCTTGATAATTGAAATCTTGTCTGTGGTCTCTTGTACAATGTCGGGCCTAGTCAATTGCCTGTCTCCAATCTCCAACCAACTAAGTGGGGATCTACACTTGCGTCCATATAAGGCC
Source organism: Arctium minus (assembly GCA_954870635.1). NCBI lineage: Eukaryota > Viridiplantae > Streptophyta > Magnoliopsida > Asterales > Asteraceae > Arctium > Arctium minus. The sequence continues at coordinate 84,708,200 of OX941089.1, read as the reverse complement.
TCATACGGTGCACACTGAATGCTAGTGTGAAAGTTGTTGTTATAGGAGAATTCAACTAATGGTAGGTGAGTATCCCAACTTCCACCAAAATCTATCTCACAGGCACGTAGCATATCTTCTAGCATCTAAATAGTTCTTTCCGTCTGACAATCCGTTTGAGGATGATAGGAAGTGCTCAAGTCCAAACACGTACCCAATGCTTTCTGGAGTGATTGCCAAAATCGTGACGTAAAACGGCTATCCTTATCCGAGATAATGGATATAGGCACTCCATGACGTGTAACAATTTCATTGATGTAAATTTTTGCAAGCTTTTCCATCTTGTAGTCTTCCCGAATAGGAAGGAAATCTGCAAATTTCGTAAGTCGATCCACTATAACCTAGATTGAGTCGTGCCCCTTTTCGGTTCTGGGTAACTTGGTTACAAAACCCATAGTTATTTGTTCCCATTTCCATTGGGGAATCTCGGGTTGTTGTAACAATCCAGATGGTTTATGATGTCCGGCCTTAACTTTTGCACAGGTCAGGCACTTGTTTACGTACAAGGCAATGTCTTTCTTCATTTCCGGCCACCAATAGTATTCTTCTAAATCTTTGTACATTTTATTAGCTCCTGGGTGAATTAAATATCTTGATTGATGGGCTTCATCCAAAATTGTTGATCGTAGGTCATTAACCTTTGGTATCCAAACCTTGTCTTCAAAGTAATGTACCCCATCTGACTTTGTTTTAAATCTATGCTCCCAGTTATGTAGGATCTCGTCCTTCAAATTCTCTGCTTTTAATGCTTCTTCTTGAGCTTCAAGAATTCGTGTCTTTAGACTCGTCTGAACGATCGCACCCAATGCTCTCACTCTAGACGGTTTCACTCTTTTCTTCATGCTTAGTGCGTCGGCTACCACATTAGCCTTGCCTGGGTGGTACTTTATTTCACAATCATAGTCTCCAAGCAGTTCGACCCATCTTCTTTGCCTCATAATAAGCATCTTCTGATCAAGGATGTGTTGAAGACTTTTATGGCCGGTGTAGAAGGTGCTTTCGTGCCGTAAAGATAAGATCTCCAAATCTTGAGTGCGAACACTACGGCTCCTACTTCTAGATCATGAGTGGTATAGTTTTTCTCATGAATTTTAAGTTGCATTGAAGCATATGCAATGACCTTGTCCTTTTGCATCAACACACAACCCAAACCTTGGTGTGATGCATCGCAGTAGACTACGAAATTCCCCATGCCTTCTGGCAATGCCAGAATTGGTGCATTACATAACCTATGCTTAAGCGTTTGGAATGTTTCTTCTTGTTTCACTCCCCAAATAAACTTATTATCCTTTTGGGTTAATGCCGCTAGTGGTTGCGCAATTTTTGAGAAATTCACAATGAATCGCCGATAATAGCCTGCTAAACTGAGAAATTGACGAATTTCTGTCGGGGTCTTCGGGGCTTCCCACTTCTTAATGGCCTAAATTTTTATTTTTATTTTAATTTTCTTTTTTAATTTTTTTTTTTGCCCGATCTACATAAATTCCCTTCTCATTAATCACGTGGCCAAGAAAATGTACCTCACGAATCCAGAATTCGCATTTGGAGAACTTCGCATACAATTTGTGGTCTTTTAGCAGTTCTAGAATCAACTTTAGATGTCGTTCATGATCCTCATTGCTTCGCGAATAAATTTGTTTATCATCTATGAACACGATCACGAACTTATCCAAGTACGGTCTATAGACCCTGTTCATTAAGTCCATGAAGACTGCTGGTCTGTTTGTTAATCCAAAAGGCATAACCAATAACTCGTAATGACCATAACGAGTCCTAAATGCCGTCTTATGAATGTCTTCCTCATGGAATCTCATTCGATGATATCCAGATCGAAGGTCGATCTTTGAGAAGTACGTAGCACCCTGGAGTTGGTCAAACAAGTCGTCGATTCGAGGAAGGGGGTAACGGTTTTTGATGGTTAGCTTATAAAGCTCTCTATAATTGATGCACATTCACAAGGATCCATCTTTCTTTTTAACAAAAAGAACTGGTGCTCCCCACGGTGACAAACTGGGTCTTATGAATCCTTTGTCGAGCAGCTCCTGGAGTTGTCCTGACAATTCTTGCATTTCCGATGGGGCCAATCGATAAGGTGATTTGGCCACTATTGCAGCTCCAGGAATTAAGTCGATGTGGAATTCGACTTGTCTTGGTGGTGGCAGTCCTGGTAGCTCATCCGGAAGCACCTCGGGAAAATCCCGAACTATTGGAAAGTCCTGAATGCGTTTCTCTTCAATTCTCTCATCTATGACGTGAGCTAAAAACGCAATACTCTCCTTTTCAAGCACTTTCGCATCTTCATACACGACACGATCTTAAAATTCTTTTCGGGCTTCTCTCCAAGAACGATGAGAGTTTCTCCTTCTGATAACGGAATCCGGACGATCTACCAGGGACTGGTGACTGAACAAATTTTAGCAACCTTACCAAACATAGTCAGTCAGATAGCAGCAAGCTTGAATGCCACCTCATCTAATCAACCCAGGGGTGGTGCGAATCCAGAAAAAGATTGTACTTATAAGGCCTTTCGGTCATGCAATCCCAAAGAATTTCACGGGACAGAATGAGCAGTAGGACTGTTGACGTGGATAGAAGGAATGGAATCTGTTCTCCATATTAGCAAGTGCTCCGAGGCAAATAAGGTGGAATTCTCCGCATGCCTACTTCAAGGACGGGCACTAACGTGGTGGAACACACAAGTACAGACTCGAGGAAGGGAAGCTGCCAACAGGACCACATGGGAGGAATTTAAACAGATGATTACAGCCGAATACTCCCCTAGGAGTGAAATGCAGAAATTGCAAGCCGAGTTTTGGGATCATGTAATGATTGGAAGTGATGTAGATGCATATACCGCACGATTCAACGAATTGGCAAAAATGGTGCCACATTTGGTGACACCTGAAGAAAATAGAGTGGATACGTACATTTGGGGTCTAGCTTCTGAAATTCGAGGAGATGTGACATCAGGGAGACCAAAAACCTTGCAGGAAGCAGTGGAGTTGGCGACAAAGCTCACTAATAATGCAATTCGCTCAGGATTATTCTCACAGGACAAAGTCAAGGGTAAGAAGAGAATGGAGGAAGTCTCGAGGAGACTGATGGATAAGAGAAAGGGAAAGGAACCAAAAATCGCAGGAAACTACGGGGTTCTAGCACAACCTACCGATAAAGGGAAGGGAACACGCCCAAGATGCGGGAAGTGTAATAATCACCATCTTGGAGAGTGCGTTATTTGTCGCAAATGTAACAAGGGAGGTCACTATGCAAAGGATTGTCGATCAGGTGGAAGACGAGCATGTTTTGAATGTGGAAGCCCTGACCATTACCGGCATGCGTGCCCAAAAGTGAATAGGAGGGCAAACATCAATAAAATACAGCCAGGTAATCGAGGAAATCGGAGGGATCCAGCTCAAGGACGAGTGTTTGAGATCGGATTGGAGGAAGCAAGGTGAGATCCTGAAGTGATCACAGGTACGTTTCTTTTAAATAATCATCCTGCAACTGTATTATTCGATTCTGGAGCAGATAAAAGCTTTATGTCCTTGGAATTTCGAACAAAAATTAACCAAGTGTCACAAAAATTAAAGGAGGATTATGTCATTGAGTATGCTAACGGACAGGAGATTAGAGTCAAAGATGTATTTCCTAATTGTACCCTCACTCTAACTAAAAAGGAATTTAAAATAGACTTAATTCCAATAAAGTTAGGAAGCTTCGACATAGTGGTGGGCATGGACTGGTTGTCAAAGAATCAGGCAGAGATAAATTGTTCTGAAAAGACACTTCGAATTCCGTTATCGGGAGGAGAAGTACTTATAGTACCTGGAGAAAAGTCCAAAGGAAAATTGAAAATGGTGTCCTGTATGAAGATGCGGAAATATCTAAGGAAAGAATGCGATGCGTTTTTAGCTCATGTGGTGAGTAAAGAAGTCAAGGAGAAGCGCTTACGAGATATTCCAATAGTTCGGGATTTTCCTGAAGTTTTCCCTGAAGATCTACCTGGGTTACCTCCACCGAGACAAGTTGAAGTTCGCATTGATTTAGTCCCAGGAGCTGCACCAGTAGCCAAATCACCGTACCGTTTGGCACCTTCGGAGATGCAAGAATTGTCAAATCAATTGCGAGAACTGCTCGATAAGGGGTTTATTAGGCCCAGCTCTTCACCATGGGGAGCACCAGTACTTTTCGTTAAAAAGAAGGACGGAACGTTTCGGATGTGCATCGATTACAGGGAACTTAATAAACTAACTCTGAAGAATCGATACCCACTTCCCCGAATTGATGATCTGTTTGATCAACTACAAGGCACGACGTACTTCTCGAAGATTGATTTGCGCTCGGGTTACCATCAAATGAAAGTCCGTGAAGAGGATATCGATAAGACGGCATTCAGAACTCGATATGGTCACTACGAGTTCTTAGTTATGCCCTTCGGACTAACAAATGCCCCAACAGTATTTATGGATTTGATGAACAGAGTTTGTCGGCCCTACTTAGATAAGTTCGTGATCGTGTTTATAGACGACGTATTGATATATTCTCGAAGTAAGAAAGATCACGAGCAACATTTGAAGCTAATGTTAGAACTGCTCAGGGAACAGAAGTTGTATGCCAAATTTTCTAAATGTGAATTTTGGCTCCGGGAGGTACATTTTCTGGGTCACGTAGTTAATGAAAAAGGAATTCATGTTGATCCGGCAAAAGTCGAGGCTATCAAGAAGTGGGAAACTCCGAAAACACCAACGGAAATCCGCCAATTTCTTGGATTGGCAGGTTACTACCGACGGTTCATTGAGAATTTTTCCAAAATTGCACAACCACTCACGACATTAACTCAAAAGGATAAGAAGTTTGTCTGGGAAGATAAGCAAGAGCAGGCCTTTCAAACGTTGAAGCATAATTTGTGTAACGCGCCAATCTTAGCATTACCAGAAGGAACAGAAAATTTTGTGGTATACTGCGATGCATCACATCAAGGTTTGGGATGTGTGCTAATGCAAAAGGATAAAGTCATAGCTTACGCCTCGAGACAACTAAAAATTCATGAGAAGAATTATACCACCCATGATCTGGAGCTAGGAGCAGTGGTTTTTGCATTAAAAATTTGGAGACATTACCTTTACGGTACCAAGTGTATCATTTACACTGATCACAAAAGTCTCTAGCATATTTTTTATCAAAAGATGTTAAATATGAGGCAAAGAAGATGGGTGGAGCTTCTTAATGATTGCGACTGTGAAATAAAGTATCATCCCGGAAAAGCCAACGTGGTCGCAGATGCATTAAGCAGAAAGGAGAGAATAAAGCCAACAAGAGTTCGAGCCATGGGAATGTTGGTACAAACAAGCCTCAAATCAAAAATCTGCGAAGCCCAAAGGGAAGCACTAAAAGAAGAGAACCTAAAGACTGAAGCACTTCATCAATTGGAAAAAGAATTTGAAACTCGAACAGATGGAGTTCAATACTTCAAAAATAGAGTCTGGATACCAAAAATAGAAGATCTGCGGTCGTCTATTCTGGAAGAGGCGCACCGATCAAAGTACTCAGTCCATCCGGGAGCCGATAAAATGTACAAAGAGTTGAAGGAGTATTATTGGTGGTCGGGAATGAAGAAAGACATTGCGGTATTTGTAGGAAAGTGTCTAACGTGTGCTAAAGTCAAAGCAGAGCACCAAAAACCGTCTGGTCTTCTGCAACAACCAGAGATACCGCAATGGAAGTGGGATCAAATATCTATGGACTTCATTACCAAACTACCCCGAACGAGGAAGGGAAATGATACGATTTGGGTCATTGTGGATAGATTGACGAAGTCCGCACACTTCCTTCCCATTCAAGAAGATTTTAAAATAGAGAGACTGGCACAATTATACACTGACGAAGTCGTCTCTCGGCATGGAGTGCCGTTATCCATTATTTCAGACCGAGACAGTCGCTTCACTTCTCGATTTTGGCAGGCATTCCAGAAAGCTATGGGCACCAGGTTGAATCTAAGTACTACTTACCATCCGCAAACGAACGGTCAATCCGAGAGAACTATCCAAACTCTGGAGGATATGTTGCGCGCGTGCGCTATAGATTTTGGAGGTAGTTGGGATAAACACTTGCCTTTAATAGAATATTCATATAATAACAGCTACCACACTAGTATTCAATGCGCACCATATGAAGCTCTATATGGACGCAAATGTCGATCTCCACTCAGTTGGGTAGAAATTGGTGACAGTCAACTCGTTGGACCTGATATCATACAAGAAACCACCGACAAGATAACAACTATCCAAGACAAACTCAAAGCTGCAAGAGACCGCCAGAAAAGTTATGCAGATAAGAGAAGGAAAGCATTAGAGTTTCAAAAAGGCGACAAGGTTCTTTTAAAAGTGTCACCATGGAAAGGAGTAGTACGCTTTGGGAAGAAGGGTAAATTAAGCCCCAGATATATCGGTCCATATGAAGTTCTGGAGAGAATTGGACCAGTAGCCTACAAGCTCAGGCTGCCTCAAGAGCTAAATGCAATTCATGATATTTTCCATGTGTCGAACCTAAAAAAGTGTTTGACTGAAGAATTGACGGTTGTGACTCCGGACAAAATCCAAGTGGATGAACGTCTTTGTTTCCGAGAGGAACCAGTTGAAATTTTGGATCGTGAGGTAAAACGATTAAGGCGAAGTAAGATCCCAATATTGAAAGTCCGATGGAAATCCCGCCATGGGCCTGAATTCATATGGGAACGGGAGGACTTTATGAAGGACAAGTATCCTCACCTTTTTGAGCAAGGGTCAAATCAGAGGTGACGAGTATAAATTTCGGGACGAAATTTTCTAAAGGAGGGGAGACTGTGACAACCGTCAAAGTCCACACTATGAGGTTAGCTTCTGTACTTTTGGAAGTAAAAATTATGTATGTCACTCCTAGAAATGTATAAAAGCCTTTAAGATAAAAGTTTCCCGAAAAATTTAGAAGTTGCGTTAAAAACCCAGAACAGTTCCGCATCTGACCGTCACTGTCCAGAAATGCCAAAATAAGTGATAAAAAGTCCAAAATCCATAAACTATAAAAATCAGTATGTGTTACACATGTGGATTTATTCCACCGCTGAGGTAATGACGTAATAATAATTGTCTTACACATGTGGATTTATTCCACCGTTGAGGTAATGACGTAATAATAATTGTCATACGAATGTTGAAACGATAAAGCTCATGAACATTTTCGATTTAAGATATCGAATAAATTCGAAAGTTATATTTATCAAACCCTGCATACAAAAATTGTTTTGTGCATAGTTGAAAACCTGTGAACTCACCAACTCTATGTAGTTGATATCCGTTTTTATACATGCTTTTCAGGTAACAAAGACGGTATGCTTTAGAAGATTTTTGCATACACGCCATGTCGTGGAAAGAAAACTCTTTTGTTCTAGAATGTATAATATTTATGAAATGTTTGGGCTTGTAATCGTATTAATTTAGTAATGATCATTGTAATGACTTTTATAAAAGAAAATATGTTTATGTTGGTATAGCTATACACTTGTGTTCATGTTTCGAGCTGTCATGCTCCGTACTTCCGCTTTAGCGGGGTGTGACAGACAATATATATATATATATATAGGGGTTAAATCATGTGAGAACCAAAAAAAGATTGAGAACCGTGAAAACCGTGAGAACCGATCTGAGCCGTAATTTGGTTTTGATCATGTGGATTAAATTAAAAGTTGTTTGATTTCTAGTTCATTTCAAAATTGCATTGCCTTTAATGACCATAGATTAAAATTAATTAATGGTTTAGATCGGTTTTCACGGTTCTCAACCTTTTTTGGTTTTCATTTGATTATCGTCCTATATATATATATATATATATATATATATATATATATATATAATAGGGTTGGACTCCGTTGAGAAATTGAGAATAACGTGACAAGTGGTTATCAACCGTTGGATGAGAAATGGTGCACATTAGGATGAGATGCACCGAATCAATTTCTTTTTATGGCGCAATTCATATGACGGCATGAGATTAAAAGTAATCATCAGTTTATATCCACTTATCACGTTTCTTACGTTAATCTTAACTTCTCATGCGATCCTTCACCTATATATATATATATATATATATATATATATATATATATATATATATATATATATATATATCCTTCCACTATATATATATATATGATCGGGTTCGGATGAGAAGTTATATATGTGTGTTGATTTGGTAATAAGGTCTTTAATTGGGCCATGTTGAAGTTGACACCTATTGACAAAATGTTGCAACTAGATGGGCTCATTGGTAAAAACAAATCTGTAGCCCATTTTTATTGGTTCTTTTATGATTTAAAATTACAAATCCAAATAATTGTATTTTTACTCTTGTTGGTTCTTCTTAATAAATTATTATTGCCTTTATAAAAATATATATATTATTTTTATTCTAAGAAAACGAGTTAACGGTAAATACACAATAATTTATTGATGTAGATGCGTAATGTATAAAACTACGTTTTTCAGCCAAGATCATAATCTTATGTTTTTACATGTGTTAACTTAAACCCTTCTTAACTTTATTTGCAATAAATAAAAAACTAAACATAAAAAGAAACTATTAATTAAAATCATGATAAATTTGTCATGATGATTTTGGTCAATGTTATACATTCGTAGTTCCAGAAGTCGATCAGAAAAGTAAGATTAATCTTTATGCAATTTATAATTAAAAAATCAGTAATTCAATAACTAAAATATATCACGTATCTAAATTTATTTAGAAAAAAAATACACATACCCATAAGTAACAGAAAAAACATTGATATTTGTATCTTGGGCATGCAAAACTCACTTCAACACACTGCAACAAATAAAAAAACCAAGTGTATTTGATTAGATTTAGGGGTTGTTTGGCAATTGTTGAATGGTTTGGTGCTGAATGATTAAGAGACTCTTATGATATAGTGCAAAATGAAATTTGATTATTTGGTAATTGTTTAGAATGAAATCAGGGCGCTTAATGGTTAAGGGAGGCACAACATACAAAATCATTCAGAGGGTTTTGGAATCATTAAGAGAAAGACTTTTTTTTACCAAACAAGATTCAACTCTTAACGATTCAGAGGTTGTTTCTTAATGGAACCATTAAGAGATAAACAAATAACCCCTTAGTCCAACTGAACAAATCACGTAAACTTTGATCAAGGTTCATAAAAACTAGTATGGTACACAGTTTAACGCACGAGAGACGTGCTATATACTCCCCCCGTCCCAAAAATAAGTGTCCACAATTGACTTGACACACAGTTTTAGACATATATAATAATTACACATTTTTGTTACTAAATGACATCTTTACCCTTATTTAATGTTTCTCTCTCTTCACAACTCTTATGTATTTGTGCATTAATTAAAGGTAAATGTGAGAATTTAGCTATCTACCTTTTTAAAGTGGACACTTATTTTGGGACGGAGGGAGTAATTTCAATCAAGTCCAACAACAGAAATAAACTTACTTATATAGGTATGCAGCAATCCCGAGGATCACACATAAGAGTATGATATCAATACAGAAGTTTCGACTAGATCTCAACTGAAACATTTACCACGCACGAAATTAATACAAATAAAATGATAAATAAAAAGTAATCTATATCTATATCTATACTATATTATAAAACACGGAAAAAAAAACTCTTAAATACAAATTATTAGGCACAAGGTACCATCATTTTATGCAAACTTATAAAAATTTCTTAATTTACAAGTATCAAAGCACAAGATACAAATTACTATTTGAGGCTTCTAACACCCACCAATTTGGTATGTGCATGACCTTTCTTTTATGCAGACATTTCCATGTATCACTATTAATTAATATATTATATTACTATAAAATTGTTTTAATTATATTATTAAATATGTAACTGGTTATTTTTTCTAGATGTCATTAAAATATATAAGATAATCATTGAATTCTAACAAAATACTTAATTATTTTATATAAAAAACATTATATTATTAAGCCTAAATTAAACAAATTTATAAAAAAAAACATTATCGTTTTCTTAAAACCATCCAAAATCGTACTGTAAATCGACAAAAAAATAAAATGAAACATTAAAATCGTGATGTATCTCGCTGCATTGCACGATTACGCTTCTGTAAACTGTTAAAACCTATATAAAGATATTGGACAAGTAGTTACCTTTGTCACTGTGTCCTTGAGTCTGATGTTGGTATTTCTCAGGTCAGATGTTGCCCTGTCGACCTGGAATTATGTAGAATGAGTCCACTTTTATAAACACATTTTTTTTAACGGTAAGTTAACACACGCACACGTTCCCGGGGTATCCGGGCTCCCACTTAAGGATGTCACCCGACTAATCCCCGTCGATCACGACCCAACCCAATTAAGGGTACCACTATGTGGCAGACCCATGATCATGGATGTCACAGGATGCTCACCACGGGGTTCGAACCTGGGTAGTCAGGGATACCATCCACTGACCCCCAAGGATGTTACCTTACCACTGGGCTACAACATGAAGGACTTTATAAACACATTATTGATTCAACTATGATTGTAAGTTGAGTCAGTTCACTCGGGATTTCCACAAGTTGACTCTGAAGATTTTATCAATAGCGTGGAAAGAAATTGACGGTAACTTTTTCCATTCGCTCGAGGCATTAAGCTCGTTATGCTAAAGGGTTTCGATGGTTGAACTCGTAAAGATCATCGAAGCTTTTTATATGCTTGAAAAAACGTAGACTTGTAAGAAAAAGGACATTATATTAAAACAAAACATACTTTATCATCGATTTCATCCATCAATGGCAATTGTTTGTCAACTTCCTGCACAATTAAAACATGAAGTGTTTAGATTGTTTAGGCTATGTTTGGCAAATTAGCTGATAAGCTAGTTTTTCAAAACGTTACTATGAGTAGCTTTTCAATAAGCTAACTTATAAGCTAGTTTATTTATGGTCATCCAAACCAAACAATGCCTTGGTTGTTTTTTTTCTTTTTTTTTTCATTAAGGTTATTTATTGGTATATAAATATATTGAATCATAACGTAATTAAACCTCGTCCATATCTTGAGCCATGTTTTTCAGAGTATCGAGTCCTTCTGCTATCACATCTAATCCTTCATCCTACGTAACATTACAAATACTGGTCAGAATACGAGACTATATTTAAAAAAAAAAAAAGATAACATTATCAATTATGATAATACGATACATATTTTTTTTATTTCTTTCATATTTAGTTTTGGCATAGGCTAATTAGTTCAAATAATTGTTTTGTTACGAGAAATAATTAACTTAAAATTTTAAAATAGGTTGTATCTACCTGTCGTAATCTACGCATTTCATATTCTTGCTTGAAGTTATTGGTGTCGTCAGTATGCTGATAATAGGTGTCGTCGAATGTTCCATCTGGTATATATTTTCATAATTCAATAAAAGAAATTAAAAAAAAAAATCAGTATCGAGTCACAAACAATAAGATAGTGTTCAAGAATCAATTACGGGAGGTCGAGCCAAATATGATTTTTCCATTCGAACTTGACGATTGCAAACCATCGGTTGGTCGAGGTTTACTTGTTGCTCCATCAGGCACAGCTTCGATCCTCTCTTTAAGTGCTAGAACCAATTCGTTCCGAGCCTCAAGCTCGTCTTTAGAAAGCCCTTTTACCTACAATACGTTTTTACATTTTAAACTATAGTTTATTATGTAATATGAATTTGAGAATTGCATGTGTTTAAACTTTTCTTTATTTGGACTATAGTCACCTTATTGTTTAATTTGTAATGAAGATTTAATCTTATAATTATTAGATTGTAGGCATAAAGTAAATTAGGTACAAATCACAAAACCGCACCGTATTTCGCAGTGTGGTTTTTTCCGGTTTAAAGCATATGTGGTGTAGTTTGGTAAAATGCTCAAACCACATATACGAAGCGGTTTGCGAGTTGGGTTTGCGGTATGACCCCAAAACCAAACCACACATGCGAAGCAGTTTGTGGATTGGGTTTGCAACTTTTTCACGACATTCATGATGAATGTTAAACTGTTCATAATAAATATCCCGGACACGTAATACACTCTCGTCTGTCATCTAGTTCGCAACGAAAAGCAGGTTTACAACCGAACCTGCCCTTGAAAATATAAATATACAAGGGAAATTGACTAAAATAATCATTTTACCCAAGCAAATTGGTCTCTTAGCAACCCTTTTTTTACCAAAATGTCACTAATCCGCAATATACAATTCCGTAATTGCAGAACTAGCTCAAAAACATTAAAAAAAAGAACCTGCCCAATTTTCCATATAAAAAAAATGCGAACCTGGGTCCGCAATTGGAGATTTGGGTCGATTTTTTTAAAGGAAAATCGATCAGATTCATAACTTTTTTTGTACTTTTGAGCTAGGTCTGCAACAATTACGGACCTGTATATTGCGGAAGCAGTGACATTTATGCAAAAACCGGGAGGGTTGTTTGGCAGTTGCCGAATGGTTTGGTGCAGAATGATTAAGAGACACTTATGACATAGTTCAAAGTGAAATATGATTGTTTTGTAATTGTTCAGAATGAAATTAGAATGTTTAATGGTTAAGGGAAGTTCAGGCTACAAAATCATTCACGGTATTAGAATCATTAAAAGTCAAACTTTTTTTTGCCAAACAAAATTTACCTCTTAGGTGAATCAGTGGTTGCATCTTAATGAAACTATTAAGAGGTAAACAAAGAACCTCTTTAGGAGACCATTTCTTTTTTGGGGGAAATTGACAGAAATAGCCTAAGTACCTCTAACGTTGCACCTCCTAGCCATTACTCCCCAGGTTTTGCAGTTTTAGCCATAGGTCCCGCAATTGGGACCTGCCGAAAAGGTGCTAGGATTTCATGTGCATTTGACACGTGCCTTAGAACGCGGATTGCGGAGGTGGGTCACCCGACCTATTGCGGACCTGCCGCAATCCGTAATTTTTTTTATCTTTTTGTGATGTGATTGCGGATCTACAGGTCCGCCATTACGGACCTAGAGCCAAAAACGCGAAAAATAGGAGAAATGGTTAAGAGGTGCAACGAGCAGTGTACTTTGGCCATTTATGTCAATTTCTCTTTTTTTTCAACTCATAACGGCTATTGAGTCAATTTCCCGCTATATAATTGTGGTTTAGGAGGTAGAGTTGGGTTCAAACGAGAACAATACTTATTTAAAAGAAACGAGAAATAACAAAATCATTAGTGATTTCATATTAACACACGAAAAAAAGACTTTGGCCGCGGCTTAGGTCCGCATTGCTTTATTGCACGTTAATGTAAAATCACTAATGATTTTGGTAGTTCTCGTGTTCATTTAAATAATTATTCTTCACGTTGACCCTCTTAGGAGGTAAACCTTTTTGAAAGCTAAACGTTGTAATTTGGGAAGTTCTTCAAGTAACCGAGCTTTACTCCGCCGGATCTCGGCGTTAATCGCCACCGCCGTCGCCCTGTTTTTCTCCGCCGCAGCTACCACAGATTTCTACACGAATCAAAAGGTTTATTACATCAGAAATAGCGTGATTTACAACACGATGATACCGTAAGTTGCTCTCGGTTAGGGTTTAAGGACCTCTAGGGCTAGATCGAGGTCGGATTCAATGGCGGTGTAAAGGCCGGCGAATGCATCGTTGCCGTTGATATTGTTGTTAGCGTCCTTTTGCTTGTCGATGTCGTACTTTTCGTACTTTTTGCATATCGCATCTACTCTCGTTATCAAATCGATTACTCCCATCGATTACCTGCAGTAAAACTTCAAAGTGATTCTAGAATTCGATTTCGATTCGTATCTCTGTTAATGTATCTATATGTGCAGAATTGGAATTGAATAGAGTTTGATCGTAAATCGGTTTTCTCTCTCTAAATCGTAATCTCTCTCTCTCTCTCTCTATATATATATATATATATGTGTGTGTGTGTGTGTGTGTAAGTAATGGAGTTGAGTCATGAGTGTGATGACAAAGCCGGCGAGAGGGCGGAGGAAGGGGAGGAAGATGACGGAGAGAACGAAGGACGATGTTCTCTCGAAGTGAAAGTTTCATTTTCTACGCTAATGCTTTTTGTTATTTGCAATATGGTCTCTCTAATATACATGTGAGCGTGACGTGTATGGTTAATTCTAATGTTTTAAAAACCGGTTTTTTCGTTGATCCGGTGTCACCGGGTGGTTGACCCGATTTCAAAAAATTCTATGAATTTTCATTTTCCTGCATACATACATACATATATATATATATATATAACCAAGAATTTGATGTCCACAAGTTAAAACATTAAGGTGGCGTTTGGTACGCAGACAAGATTGGACGGGACTGGACAGGACAAGAGGCTAGGACAGGACTGGACAAGAGACAAATGGTTGTCCTGTGTTTGGTACGACTAGGATTGGACAGGACAGGACTGGACAAGTTTCCCTAAAAATTGCTTGATAATTTTATATGTCATATAATAGTTATAAATAACACAAATAAATAATATTCTTAAATAATTTAATTAAAAAACATTATTAATTTTTTTACACAATTTCCATACATATAAATACATACAAAAACAATATTAGAAATTTTGAATGAAGAATCTGAAATAATTGATGGTAGTTCGAAAAAATCGGATTCATATAAAAAAATATAATAGTTGATTCAATTTGGAAGATCTTAATGAATTGACGGATGTATAGTTGCAGCGACGAGTGAAGATAAAACACGATAGGTGGCCGGTGAAAGACGATAGTTGTGAAGAATATGAAAGATAGTAATAGAGGTAGTGGTGGTGGCGGTGCACAGTGGTAATTGAGGTTATTGTAGTGGAGAAGAGACAGAGGTTACCAACGATGGTTGACGGCGAGGGACAGTGGTGGCAGCCAGCGACGGTGGTTGGCGGTGAGCGGCGGTGATGGCGGCGGCAATGGGTGGTGGTGATTGGTGGAGGTGGCGATGGGTGGTGGTTGTGGAGGTGGTGGAGGAAGTTGTTGTAATAGTGAAGGAAGAGGTGGAAGTGGTTGACGATGGTTGGTGGTAGCCACCGGTGGGCGTCGATGGTGGTGGCGACAATAGGTGGTGGTGATCGGTGTTAGTGGAGGTGGTCGACGATGGTAGTGGTGGTGGCGATGACCGATGGTTGTGGAGGTGGTGGAGGAGGTTGTTATGGTGGAGAAATAGGTAGAGGTGGCCGACAGTGGTTAGCAGTGGCTACTAGTGGCCGCCGATGGTGGTAGTAGCGACGATGGGTAGTGGTGACCCTTAAGACTAATACCATATTAGAATTATATATCAAATGGAGGTAAATCAGTGATTTTTAGTTTCTGTCTCATTTTTGTCCCATGTTGATTTTTTAACCCTAGCCGCGCGCTACCTTACAGTTATACGAAATTGATTTTTTAACCGGTTCAACCGGTTCTATCAAAAAACCGGCGGTTCGATCCAGACCGTAATTTCCCAAAAAATCGGTCGTAATTGACCCGGTCTCTTCACCGGTTTCCGGTTCAACCCAGGTTTTAAAACATTGGTTAATTCAGGTTAACAAAGGCCAAGTTATCTTGAGGTGAAAGTTTCATTTTCTACCCTAGTGTTTTTGTATTTTTGCTATATGGTCTCTCTAATCATTATTTTAAATGGAGTTAATAACTTGAGTAAACCATACATGATACATGTTACATTAGAGATGGTCAAACTAGGATCAGTCTTGCCCAGGACTGATTGGGATCGGTAATGTTTTGATGGTCCAAGACCGGTTTACAAGTTTTATGAAATTTCAAGGTTCGGTTTGGCCCGACTTGGGACTTATTATGTTATGTATAGGATTGATTTGGGACCGGCTCAGTCTGAGTCCTTTTTTTGGACATGGATTGAGGCCTTCCTTGCTTGATTTTAATATGGGCATGATTTGAGTTTTAGGGGTTTGGCTGCACTTTTTTAGGGTTTAACTAAAAGACACTATCCTATATAGCGTTTATGAGCATGTCAAATGATCTATTTAAGCATATAAAATCCAAGTTACATTTGTGCCATCATAAGAAATATTCACGGTATTATGAGTTTTTTTTTTAAACTTGAATTGAATCGAAACAAAATAATTGTTAACAATGTAATATGTTTTTCTCCCGAAAAAATTAATAAGCTTAATGTTCGGGGAAATATTACGTGATTTTGTTTTAGTTCAATACTTTACGTAAACAGATTATTCAAATAAAATTGAATTAGGGGTTGTTTACTCACAACTTAACGAGCCTAATGGTCTGAGCGGCTTATTCGCTCAGGCATACATGAGCGTTTCTTTGTGACTTAATCGTTAAGTCGTTAAGCTAAATTGGCTATATGGAATAAGTCAGAACCTCTCACTTGTCCCCACTAAACCACCTCAAAAAAACTAATATCGGAAATGCCCCCAAAACAATCCAACTCTCTATCTTTGCCTTTTTCAAACATATACTCTCTCGTTCTTTATCCAGACAGATATTTTAAACCCATACAAGTTTTTTTGCCACTGAAAATAATTTATAAACCTAGGTAAAATTCCTAAGATTATTATTTAAATTACAAACTTACCCACCATAAGTTAACATAATTTGCTTATTGTCTGCCTACTTTTGAAGATCATTTTAGATAATAATATACATTACCAAAAAAACCATTTAACATTTAATGTTATATTTGAGAAATGAATTCAAATTGGTTTCGTGGTGTAGTTGGTTATCACGTCATTCTAACACACTGAAGGTCTCTGCTTCTAACCCGGGCGAATCCATTTCTATGTTTCTCTTTTTTTTTATTTCATTTTGTCAGCCACCGGTTCAAACCATAATTTCTTTTAAAAGTCAAAGTTATACAAAAAAGGGTTTCGTGGTGTAGTTGGTTATCACGTCAGTCTAACACACTGAAGGTCTCCGGTTCGAACCCGGGCGAAGCCATATTGATTAATGTTTTATCCAATTTTTGCTTGATTAAAGGTTTCCGATTCGAACCGGGCGGTTTATACATTTTTTTGTTTTGGCGGCTAGAATAGATAGCAAAGCAGCCAGGTTGGTGGGACCCACCACTTTACTTTCAAACTTGTACTGTACAACACAGTCAATGACAGTACTCACATTCCCCCTGAACTATGCCTATCAAATTCCCTCTTTTTGACTCGATGTTCTTCTTTCTCACAACTCTTTTTTTCCACCGAAAATCTTCCTCTTTTTTTAACTCTTTTATTAAAATTAAACAATTCGAAATCAGTGGTGGGATTTTTTATAAACGAAAACCCTTTACCTTCTTCGCTTCACTACCCCCCAAACACCCTTCATCGCCGTTTTCATCAAGATAGAGAGCTGCTTTTCAGGTAATCATGTGTTTATGGAATTTATGTTTCTTCTGTAAATTGTTTGTGGGTTTTTGAAATCTTGATGAAATATGAGTTGGGTATGTGTTTTCATTAAGATAGAGAGCTTTTATTAGGTATTCATGGTTGGGTGTTTATGAAATTTATGATTTTTTTCTGTAAATTGTTTCTGGGTTTTTGAAATCTTGCTGAAATATGAGTTGGGTATGTGTTTTCATTAAGAAAGAGAGTTTTTATTAGGTATCCATGGTTGGGTGTTTATGCAATTTATGATTCTTCTATAAATTGTTTTTGGGTTCTTGAAATCTTGCTGAAATATGAGCTGGGTATGTGTTTAAATCGAGTTTATTAGGTAATCATGGTTGGGTGTTTATGAAATTTATGATTTTTTTTCTGTAAATTGTTTCTGGGTTTTGGAAATCTTGCTGAAATATGAGTTGGGTATGTGTTTAAATCAAGATAGAGAGCTTTTATTAGGTAAATCAATGGTTGGGTGCTTATGAAATTTATGATTTTTTTTCTGTAAATTGTTTCTGGGTTTTTGAAATCTTGCTGAAATATGAATTGGGTATGTGTTTAAATCAAGATAGAGAGCTTCTATTAGTTATTCATGGTTGGGTGTTTATGAAATATATGATTTTTCTATAAATTGTTTGTGGGTTTTGGAAATCTTGCCGAACTATGAGTTGGGTATGTGTTTAAATCATGAAAGAGAGCTTTTATTAGGTATTCATGGTTGGGTGTTTATGAAATTTATGATTTTTCTGTAAATTGTTTCTGGGTTTTGGAAATCTTGCTGAAATATGAGCTGGGTATGTGTTCAAATCAGGATATGTATTAGCTAATCATGGTTGGGTGTTTATGGAATTTATGATTCTTATGTAAATTGTTTCTGGGTTTTGGAAATCTTGCTGAAATATGAGCTGTGTATGTGTTTAAATCAAGATAGAGAGCTTCTATTAGGTATTCATGGTTTGGTGTGGATGAAATTTATGATTCTTCTGTAAAAAAAAGTTTGGGTTTGGAAATCTTGCTGAAATATGAGTTGGGTATGTGTTTTCATCAAGATAGAGAGCTTTTATTAGGGTTGGGTGCTTATGAAATTTATGATTTTTTCTGTAAATTGTTTCTGGGTTTTTGAATATTTGCTAAAATATGATTTGGGTATGTATTTTTTTCTACAGTTTTGCTTATCTAGACTTGGTGTGTAACTCTCATATATGTGTATTTAGGTTGTCAAATGCTTCTAGGTCAAGTGTTCTTGATTGAATCTTGAATCATATGTTTGCTTTTGAGATTTGTGTTCTGAAATTTGTGTCTTCGTTGATGATTTTGCCTGATGATTTCAAAATATGAGTTGGGAAACCGTTTTATTGCAAAATTTTGGTGGCATTATCTTTGTGTTCATCGTGAAAATATGTGACACTCTGTTAGATTACTCTCCAAAAGAGCCTTTAAGAAAAGAAAGAAGGTTGTAACATATATTAACGAGAAATGGCTCAGTGTAGCTGATGTCGGACTCCAACACGCCTCCTCCAAGAGAGGTTAGACGGGACAAATTACCCACAAGTGCCAAGAGGAGGTTAGACAAGTACAAATTGCCCTAGAGTGATAAACGTTTGCCCTTATACCATGTAAGAATATGTGGAACCCATGAGATTACTCTCCAAAAAGTCTCTTAAGCAAATGTATTTGCTTATGAAGTTAATGATTTTGTTGTCAAAATTCTTCTAGGGTTTGACATTTTTGGGTGTATTTTGATTTTGTGTTTGCTTGATTCATGGAAAATTTTGATCTTAGATCAACCTCATTGGTGCTTTGTGTTTAAGTGTGTGTTTTGAGGTGTTTTCTTGATGAAATATAATGATTTTGCTATGAAATCTTTAAGGTCTTCATGGAAACAACCGTTCTACTCTTTTGGGTAGAGGTTAGGTCTACATACATCTCAACCCCCCCCCCCCCCCAAAAAAAACCTGCTTACGAGTGGGATTTTTTTTTGAACGACAAGTTAACACACGCACACGTTCCCGGGGTATCCGGGCTCCCACTTAAGGGTGCCACCCGACTAATCCCCGTCGATCACGACCCAGCCCAATTAAGGGTACCACTATGTGGCAGACCCATGATCATGGATGTCACAGGATGCTCACCACGGGGTTCGAACCTGGGTAGTCAGGGATACCATCCACTGACCCCCCAGGATGTTACCTTACCACTGGGCTTACGAGTGGGATTTGTTGGGTCCGTTTAACTTTATACAAATAAATAAGTGGCGTTAAGATTTTATGATTACCGAATCATATTTACTTTTTACGCGTTTTAGGGTATGAAAATGGGATCATGTTGAATAGCACAGAAGATTTTATGAAGCTATAAACCGGAAACAAAGCAAATAATGGGAGGTTGTTGCTCTTCGTCTCGAAAATTCCAACTTCACGGAACCCCCGTGTACTATTATGTACGTATGTTTTCCGTTTACGCTTCAAATTAATTCTCCGAACCAAAATAAGTGTCCACGTTTCTATTTTAATTTGTACCAAAATAATGTCCACTTTCAAAATTAAGTGTCTACTTTCCAATTATACCCTTAGTTACGAGAGGGTGTAATTTATTACAACCTTATTATTAAGGGTAAAATTGTCATTTGGCTAATTAAAACATGTAATGATTACACATTTTTAAACCTATATGCCTTTTATCATAGACATTTAAGGAAACATCTACTCTAGTCTTTTGAGTAGAGGTCTGGTCTGTGTTATGGGTGAGCATCGGAACTGGGTACCCGTTTTTGGAACCGGAACCGCTCCGGAACTGCCACCTATGCGGAACCACATTGGTTCCGGTTCCGGTTCCTAAAATACAGAACCGAGAACCGATTAAGACTGGTTCTGGTTCTCATTTTTTTGGAACCGATACCCGCTCGGTACCCGCCGGAACCGACGAGTACCCGCTTTTTTTTATAATTGTTTTATATGTTTAAAAAAACTATTACCATTTAGGGTTCCTTTCCTTTCACGATTCTCAAATTCACATTATAATTACACACTTTCAATTGTACATGGTTGTTCCCGCCTCCCACATCACGATTATTTGACGTGAAAAATGTAATGAAAGTCGTTTAATTACGGTCAAGACTCAAGAGTGTCTAATTTGTTTATGTAATAGTTAGTTTTTGTCGGATTAGTTTTCACCATTTGTTGTATTTATTAATTTAAGTTGGTATTTTGTTGTTTGCACTAGACTTAAAATTTTAAAATTACCTTTTTATTGTATTAAATGTTAAAATTTAAAAAAAAAATTGTAACCGGGTACCCGGAACCGGTTCCCAGTGGTTCCGGTTCCGGTTCCAAAAAATAGAGAACCGATGCAAGCGGTTTCGGTTCCTTCATTCCAGGAACCGCCGGTTCCGGTTCTGGTTCCATGAAATATAGGCGGGTACCCGGTTATGCTCACCCCTAGTCTGTGTACATCTTACCCTTTCCATCTACTGATGGGACATATCGGGTCCGTTTGGTTTGGTTTGGTTTTATATATATTTATAACTCCATTTGCAGTGTCCACCGGCTTTGGAGGAACACGAATCGTCGACAACCCACGATAGCGGTTTTCCGACACGATTACTTATCGATGTAAACCTTGACACATCGATTCCCGACACTTTCCGGTCTCCCCCGAGACCGATCCCGTTTGATGTCGTTTTAGGAATTTCACAAACAACAAACACCGGCCCCGATGGGGAAGCTTTCGGTGATCTTGATTATCAAAAACCGACTCAAGTGGACCTTAAGGAATTAGATCGTGAACCCGAGCGTGACACCTCGTTCATCGAGTCCCCGAAGAAAGTTGAGGTTGGATTTCAAGAATCCAAATGTGTTGGTGATTCAAAAATGGAGGAAGAGGATGTTTGTCCCACTTGTTTTGAAGGTAATTTGGATATCTAGATATGCATTTTGACTTTCGAGGTCAAACCAGTATTCGGTTCTTTGCGTTTTTAAGTCCAATTTTGATCTTGAAATCGATTCGAATATCGGAGATTTGAAACTTCAGTTCGTTTATGAGTTAATGTAGCTATCGATTATTTTCATCGTCAAATCCGACCTTGTCGATTTCAAAGTCAAAATGTGACACGTTTGACTCTTGAAAAGTCAAATACCTGTTGTATTTCTCGAGTTTTTGAAAGCTGATAATCGAACATCGATCATATGCAGAGTACAATGCGGAAAACCCGAGAATCATAACGAAATGTAACCATCGGTTTCACCTTTCGTGCATTCTCGAGTGGATGGAAAGAAGCGACACTTGCCCTATATGCAGTCAGGT
Organism: Arctium minus; assembly: GCA_954870635.1. Taxonomy (NCBI): domain Eukaryota; kingdom Viridiplantae; phylum Streptophyta; class Magnoliopsida; order Asterales; family Asteraceae; genus Arctium; species Arctium minus. The sequence goes on along the minus strand of OX941089.1, from coordinate 84,686,473 downwards.
ATTTTCCCTTCAAGTTCATTCCGATGCATATATAATCGAACCTTACGTTGTTGGTCCCGGTTCCGATATGTCGGATTTAACAACGACAACTTGATTGAGTCGGTCAAAAACCGGATCAAACCGTTCTAACAAAACGATATTGCCTACTTGCAACAGGAAATGGATTTCGAAGCTCGATGACATTCTCTTTCGAAAACAAGTCGAGATCGATCGCCACGAAGATTTGTACTCGGTTTATTATAGTTGTTTTTACCCTTTTGATAGTGATTAAACAAACGTTTAGTTTTAGCCTCGGTGTTGAAGAGGCTGAAAATAAACGTTTCATTTTATCTCTATCTGGTTTCTTATTTATACGCGTTATTACCTTGGAATATATGGATGATTGAATGCGACCTAATGATCGAAACAAACGGAGATGGTGCGTTAATGTCATAGTCGTTGGATTTTGTCTGTCTATGAAATGTTTACAAAAGGATTGTGGAAGACGATAAACCTGGTATTCACGTCTTCAAATATTTCAAGATCTAAAGATTATAAGTCAAATTGGTTACAAAATAATATATTTTTTTTAAATTTTACCACATTTATTGAAAAATAAACTTATATACATACTCGAACATTGCATTTGCTCAAACAATTTTCGCAACTATAGTTTATTTTGAGTATGAAAGATTCACCCGCTAAACTTTGAGGAGTGTTACTGAATATTAAAAAATACGAGGACGTTCAACCAATAAACCGGAAAACTTTCTCAAAATCACCCAAAGAAACTGAAAAAGTCTATCAAAATCAATAAAAAAAACTAAAAAAATCCCTCGAAATCAAACAAAAAAACTTTAAAAACCTCTGGAAATAATTAAATTTAGCTTAAAAGGCTTCAGACGACTTTACAGACATTTTATCCATCTTAAAGATGCTCGTTCATGTATTGGGTTTTGCCAATGCACATGGTGATCTATGATCACAACCTGTTTCTTTTATTTTCCAATGCCAAATGTCAAATGTTTATTGGTTCATTTTGCAGTTTTTTTATTGGATAAAACTTATTTGATAAAGAATGACTTTAACAAAAAGTTAAAAAAATAAAACGCTGAGTCGGTTTGATTTAGACCTGGCAAAAGCTGACACGACACGCTAACCCGACACGAAATAAACGGGTTTGGGTAGTACATTTCAACCCGTTTAAGTAAACGGTTTGACATGACACGACATGAAAATTAAACGGGTAAAGTCAAGGTCAAAAATTTCAACTCGAAAATGACTTGAATAACTCGTTTATATATATACATATATATAATATAATATAAGTTTTCTTTTTAATGCTTTGGATTTTTAATGTTTTAGATTTGCTTAAAACTTATAAATTTGAATTATAAAATTTGGATTTCTAATGTTTTCATATGAATTTTGGATTTAAACTTTTTTGTGAATCTTCAATTTTTAGTTTTATAAATATTAAACGGGTTAGGCGGATCGAGTCGGGTTAAGCAGGTTGGGTTAGAGTTGGGATTTTCTCACCCGTTTATTAAACGGGTTGGGTTAGGGTTAGACATTTTTAACCCGTTTTACTTTGAACCTAACACGAACCCAACACGACACGTTTGTGAGGTCTAGTTTGATTTACCATTAAAGCTAATCTTATACAGTATTAAATAAGAACAACTGTATATGTCATTTACATTTTGCTTTTTATTTTATGTGGGATGAAGTATTTTCAATATACTACACATGTGTTTGTAAGGAAAAGATCTAGAGATAATTTTGAAAAAAGAAAATTTTAAAAAATTACGAAAAAATAGATGAAAAACCAATATATCAAAATAGATATTAAATTAAAGATAATAAACTGATTTTTTTTTTCTTTTTTGTATAATGCATACGCAATATTTAGTACAATTTGGTTAATCTTAACGGAATAAGGAAACATGTTGCTAAGAAAATCTGGATTTTGGATCAAAAAGTGAAATAAGTAATCTAGGTGGACCAAAACTACACACAGCAAGTTATTTTGGGGACTATTTTTTCAATATTATTATAACGAGCAATGTAATTGAGTTTTGAGTAAATTACATATATGGTCCCTGTATTATGTTGAAAATTACAAATAAGGCCCTTAAACTTCATTTATTACATATTAAGTCTCGACAGTATGCAATTTGTTGCAGGTTGGTTCCTTTGACTAACACCGTCCATATTTAACTGTTTAGTGGAAGCTTGTGCCCTTCACACCACCATCGTCCTAAACTCTAGCCACTGTTCTCAATTTCGACTACTGTACTAAAAAGAAAATCCCAAAAAAAAAATCGTGAAAATGAAGGTTATATATATTATGTATCATTTAGTCCTTGGTTTTTTGATTTTGTAGGAATTGATTTTTGTGTCTTTTTAGTTCTTGAAGTTTTCAAGAACACCAACGATAAATTTATGCAAATGAATTAAAATTAAACATATTTTTTGTGTAAAAATTATGATACAAAATCTATTAAATCAAAAACCTCAACTCTAAATAAATAAAAAAAGGAAAAACCTTACAACAAAAAAACCTAATTTTAAGTTAAAAACAATATTCCAAATGTAAATAGAAACAAAATTTTATTGAATAAAATCTTAAATCTATAGACATCTCAAAACACTAATACTAAAGAAGTATTAAATATTATATATTTGTTTTAAGTAAACATCAAAAATTTTAAAATCACATTTATTTCAAACAGTTTATTTTAGGTCCGACAACGAGTAGGGTAAGAGTTAATCCGTTATCCAATTCATTTAAAATAGCGGGTAACGAAACGGGTAATTATCCATCTCATAAAACACTTATCCGTATCTTACCCTACCCATTAAAAGTAGCGGGTAACGAAACGGATAATGAATAAATGATAAAACAAATTTTCATTTTGAACTACAATTGATATTGTTAAACCTCAAACATATAAGTAAAACATAAGTTCATAAATATAGTTATTATTTTATATCTAATTTGTTGTAGTAAACATTTTATTACTCTAAATATAATCATAGTATAATATTTTAAACACAATTTAAAAAGTGTAAGACTAACACTTTTCGTTGTATGTATTTTCCTAAATCCGTCTTGTTTCTCATTTAATCAACATGAAATCTTTTACTCGATAATATAAAAATAAATTAAAGTACACGTTAATATACGACAACATTATTAAAAAAATATTAATAATTAACTTAATATAATTATGTATATATACTCTAATATTTAATTTTATATAATTATACATACATATATATATTATATCGTAACGCCGGTAACGGGTAACGAAAAAACGTTTATCCATATCCTACCCACTAACGGGTAAACAGGGAATGGATAAGTGGATAAATGGATAAAAATTTCTTTATTCATACCCTTATCCAACGGGTCAAAACATAACGGATAACGGGTTTACCCTTACCCATTGTCAACCCTAGCTTATTTATACTCTAGATTTAAAAACTATTATAACATTTCTTGAAATATTAAATGTCTTAAATACCTAACAAATTTTCAAGCTACAAAAATATATATCAATTGCACCTTCTTTTCCTCGTAATAAATAAACTTGTTTCAATAAATTTTATATAGGAAAAGAACAAATAATAATAAATTAATGCCACATACTCTTATCTCAAAAAATTAGAATTTCAATGAAATTTCTCAAATATAGAGAAGCTCTTGGAGATATTAGAACATCTCCTCCACAAATTTTTGAAAGGAGAGATTTTAGCTTAACATATTTTTTTTAAATAGGGAAAGAAATTATTTTTTAGGAAATAAAATTTATTTTTTTTCTTCATACTAATAAGAAATATTAAAATTAAATATTTATTAATTATATTAAATATTTTAATAATATAATTAATATTAAAATCTTCAAAATTTGGAGTAAACTACTTTATCTATTTTATGGAAGGTTTTTAGAGAATTTGTTAAAGCAAAAATTTCTAAAATCTTCATTTTAAATAATATGTCGGATATGTTTTAATATATATGAGAAAAAAATTAATAGATAAGAATACATTTAACTTATTCTTATCTATATCTATAATCTATATCTATACTATATTATAAAAACGACATAAAAATCTCTTAATTACAACATTTTAAGCACAATGTACAACTAATTAAAGTCAATTACTTAATTTACAATTTCTTAATGCTTTGATATAACCTTTCCAAGCACAGTATCTCACATAATCATCTATTTAGGGAATTGATTTTCATTTATTAATATAAATATTTGTTTTTTGGTAGAGTATTTTATAAAATAGATTTTATATTAGCATAATCTATTTTAAATGTAGATTTTACATTTAAATCTATATTAATGAGATGTAATATAAAAAAAAAATTCTTCCGTATTTTTTTATATTACATCTCATAATGATTTTTCCATATTTTATTTTATAAAATCTTTTTCCATATTTTATTTTTATAAAATCTTTTTACATAATGAGATGTAATATAAACTTTTTTTCTTCCGTATTTTTTTTGCTAATATAAAATCTACACGTATTTTATATTAGCATAATATAAAATCTACACGTGTTTTTTTAGCTAATATAAAATATACACGTATTTTTTTCACGAGCATTAAAAGAAGAAAAAAGAAGGTTGATATGAATAAAAAATAAAAAATAACGAGATACACTAATAAATTATCGTATTCTTTAAAATAAAAATATTCTGCAATACTTTCCAAATTAACCAGGTGTAAATAAAATAAAATAGAAACGATGTAGATATAAAAATATTCTTCCATATTTTTAATATATTTACATTTAAATGTAAAATCGAAAATGAAAATAAAAGATTTTAAAATATTTTCTACATTCACTATGAATATATATAGCTTCTCTATGTATCATTCGAGTACAAGAAGAAGACTAACGGTCGGGTGTCAATGGCGGAACCTGCAACTGAACAAAAGGTATTCCACTATATTTTTGTTTCTTTGAAAAACTATTTTTTTATATTTTATTTTATTTACTGAGGATTTGTTTATATTTTTCAAAACCCACAATCATATTTTTCGAAGTAGGGGGATAAGATATATATACACATATTTATTTTTATCGACTAATACTATGAGGTCTTGAAGTCAATAGTCAAATAAATATGTTGTGAGACATGTCATTTGAGTTTTAAATAATATAATACAAAACTATTACCAATATTATTGCACAAACTCATTCTCATAACAACAAACGATTAAGAATATATGCAAGTTAACCACTTATGAAAATACATTTGTTTTTCACATTGTATTTCATTAACTATTAACAGATAAATTACGTTTCATTTTAACTCGGTTTCATATTCCAACAAAAAATTTATCCTTTCGTGCAATGCACGAGCCCAACACTAGTTTATAGTATATTATAAAAACGACATAAAAAACTCTTAATTACAACATTTTAAGCACAAGTTACAACTAATTAAAGCAATTACTTAATTTACAATTTCTTAATGCTTTGGTACAAGCTTTCCAAGCACAGTATCTCACATAATCATCTATTTGTGAAATGAATTATCATTTATTAATAGATTTTAAATTAGCATAATTTATTTTAAATGTAGATTTTACATTTAAATCTATATTAATGAGATGTAATATAAATTTTTTTTTCTTCCGTATTTTTTTATATTACATCTCATATTGATTTTTCCATATTTTATTTTATAAAATATTTTTACATAATGAGATGTAATATAAACTTTTTTTTCTTCCGTATTTTTTTTTGATAATATAAAATATATTTTATTTTATAAAATCTACACGTATTTTATATTAGCATAATATAAAATGTTCACGTATTTTTTGTGATAATATAAAATCTACACGTATTTTTTTCTTCACGAGCATTAAAAAAAGAAAAAATAAGGCTTATATGAATTAAAAATAAAAAATAACGAGATACACTAATAAATTATCGTATTCTTTAAAATAAAAATATTCCGCAATACTTTCCAAATTAATCAAGTGTAAATAAAATAAAATAAAAACAATGTAGATATAAAAATATTCTTCCATATTTTTAATATATTTACATTTAAATGTAAAATCGAAAATGAAAATAAAAGATTTTAAAATATTATTTACATTCACTATATATATATATATATATATATATCTTCTCTATGTATCATCCCAGTATAAGAAGAAGACGAACGGTCAAGTGTCAATGGCGGAACCTGCAACTGAACAAAATGTATTGTACTATATTTTTGTTTTTTGAAAAACTACTTTTTTATATTTTATTTTATTTACCGAGGATTTGTTTATATTTTTTAAAACCACAATCATATTTTTCGAAGTAGGGGAATAAGATATATATACATATCTTTATTTTTATCGATTAATACTACGAGATCTTGAAGTAAATAGTCAGATAAATATGTTGTGAGACATGTCGTTTGAATTTTAAATAATATAATACAAAAAACTATTACCAATATTATTGCACAAACTCATAACAACAAACGATTAAGAATATATGCAAGTTAACCACTTATGAAAATACATTCGTTTTTCACATTGTATTTCATTAACTGTTAACAAAGAAATTACGTTTCATTTTAACTCGGTTCAATATTCCAACAAAAAATTTATCCTTCCGTGCAATGCACGGACCAAACACTAGTATATTATAAAACACGGATAAAAAACTCTTAAATACAAATTATTAAGCATAAGGTATCATCATTTTATGCAAGATTTTAAAAATATCTTAATTTACAAGTATCAAAGAACAATATACATATTACTACTACATATTTCTAACACCTACCAATTTGGTATGCTCATGACCTTCTTTTTATGCAGACCTTTCCATATATCACTATTAATTAATATATTATATTACTATAAATTTGTTTTAATTATATTATTAAATATATAATTGATTATTTTTTCTACATGGTATTAAAATATATAAGATAATCATTAAATTCTAACAAAATATTTAATTTTTTTATATAAAAAACATTATATTATTAAGCCTAAATTAAACAAATTTATAAAAAAAAACATTATCATTTTCTCAAAACCATCCAAAATCGTACTGTAAATCGACAAAAAAATAAAATGAAACATTAAAATCGTGATGTATCTCGCTGCATTGCACGAGTACGTTTCTAGTTTATAATTAAAATATAAACTAATGTACTTAATAAAATTAAGTATTGTAATTTTACCCATGGAAATAGTGTTATAAAAGTTGACTTGTTTGTCTTCTTTTTAGCTAATTAGTTTTAGGGGAAGTCAAATAGCATTGTCAACCCCTTAAAATATTGTGGGTGATGCTTTTTGGACTCATATTTATGTTAGAATTAAGTTAAATCATATATTAAAAATGTAAATAGTAAGTTTTAATGTTAAGTCTAAGGGTGTATTTTGCCTATCCAGTATTATTATTTTAAAATATCAATTTCAAATACATCAAGTATAACAAAAGCATTATTCTTTATGTGTGGCAATTGTTGTCTTGTAAAAGAATGACTTCACTTCTAATTTTATATTACAACATTATTTTAATTTGTCTACAAATGGTAGTGGATCTAGGAATTTTAATTATGTAATGAGTCATTTTCATATGGATATAAAATGGGATTTATGAGTATCTTATAAGTCTTAAGTTTTGTGTTATCAATAACTTCCATCATGAGTTTAAGTTAGATTGAAGTTATTGAGTCAGACAATTGCTTTCGGCTTTAGGGTGTTACAAATTTTGGAAGCAGTATTTAAGTGTCATAGTTTTTTTTTTCTTCCAAGATTTATCACAAGAAAAATCATTTAAATCCTATAGGCATCTGAGAAGTAGAGTTCGAATGGGAAATACTACGATAATTTATAAAATAAACACGATACAAACTTTGGAGGGTTTTTTGTTGTTGTTGTTGTTGATAAAAAACAGCTTTAGCATTATCCACAAATCATTTTTCAAAATGAAGAAATGACTAGAAAGAACAGAAAATCCTCCTTATTTGAAGAAATCTTCAGGATTTATTTTTTAGTATAGAGAACACATTATTAATTGTTTTTATAATTTATTTGTTCAATTCCCAATTAGCGTCAGTAATTGTTTGTTATTTTAATATTATAATCAATATTTGAATGTTTAAAATTACTGCTGGAGTTGAATATTTTTAAAGATTTTAAAATTTGTTTCTCTATTCAAAATAGTTGTAGGAAAACTCTTAGAGATACTCTATGATTGCATTCTTTATGGGTTAGAGAATCTCCAACAATTATGCTATAATTTTTCTAAAATAGAGTATAAAAAGTTAAAATCTCTAAAAGAAATTACATCCAACTCCAACAGCTACTCTATTTTTAGCAATTCTATCATCAATTATATTATTAAAATATTCAATACATTTAATATAATATTATTTCTCTCTCCTAAACACACAACTTCAATTTCTCCTATTGGTGGAAAAAATTAAATATTATTTTTCTCTCTTAGAAATAGAGTTTTAGAGATTTCTCCAAATTTGGAGTTTTTGATCTTCTCTCTTTTTTTTTTTTCTATTTTAACATATGGTTTAGCATAGCTGTTGGAGCAACAAAATTGCAAAAATCTTACTTTTTTCTATTTTAGCATAGTTGTTGGAGATGCTCTTATAATCATACATTTAGAAAAAAGAACGACGATGCTTGTAATTTTATATATAAAATATTTTGAGATTATAACATTATTTTTAATACCATCCTTGCCATAGCAAGAACAATAAACCCAACAAAACCGGTAACCCAATAACCAAACACCATAACAAAAAGTCGCCATCTGCCTTTTTCGACAATCTCAGATCTAATCCAAAAAAATGGTTGAATCATATATGTGTACATGTTCAGTTATTTAAAACCATTTCATATCAATAAAATTTTTGAAGAACACATGTATTGGTTATTTTAATTTGATATTTTTGACCAATTTATGGCCTTCTAAATACAATTACAAGTTTATAAATCAAAACCAATGATTTAATACATATTTACAAATCCAAATAACAGTATTCAACAGATCAAAATCACGAACCTTAAAGATAACCCAACAAGTAATTTGTGGGTGTGGACGTGATTTTACCAAAATACCCTTATCGTAGTCAACAAGAAGATGATTAGATTCATCATCCCCACGATAAATATACATTACTTGTTGCCCTATTCATGGTGTTCTAAATACAAGTACAAGTTCATAAATTAAAACATATAATCAATACTAATTTGCAAAACCAAATAATATTATTCAACAGATCAAAACCACAAATCTTAAAGATAACCCAACAACAAGTAATTCATGGGTGTGGATGAGTTCTACAACCCTTTTGCATTTGCCAACTAAGTTAACAAAAAACATGTGAATTTACCAAAATACCCTTATCTTAGCCAACAAGAACATGGTTAGATTCATCATCCCCACTATAAATAAACATTCTTTCTTTCCCCAATTCTTGAAAATAAGAACCTTAGTTTTTTTCCATAACATTATTCAACAGATCAAAATCACGAATCTTAAAGATAACCCACAAACTAATTCATAGATATGGATGAGTTTTACAACCCTTTTGCATTTGCCAACTAAGTTTACAAAAACCAACATGTGATTTTACCAAAATACCCTTATCTTAGTCAACAAAAAGATGGTTAGATTCATCTTCCCCACTATAAATAAACATTCTTTTCTTCCCCAATTCTTGAAATAAATTGGTTTCTTCTGCTGCTAAAAAAAAAAAGTACAAGTTGATAAATCAAAACCAAATGATAAATACTTATTTACAAATCCAAACAACAGTATTTGATACATCAAAACCACGAATCTTAAAGATAAACCCACAAAATAATTTATGGGTATAGATGAATTTTACAACCCTTTTGCATTTGACAACTAAGTTTAGAAAAAAAACAACATATGAAATTACCAAAATACCCTTGTCTTAATCAACAAGAAGATTGTTAGATTCATCATCCCCACTATATAATAAACTTTCTTTCTTTCTTTCTTTCTTTCTTTCTTTCCCCAATTCTTGAAAAATAAAAACCCTAGTTTTTTTTTTCTTTCCCATCCACATCTCTTCACCCCTCTTTCTCAACCCCCCTTAAAATCCCCCTTTTCAAATAACAAAACCCAAAGGGGCTAAAGAGAAGGAAACCCCCAAAGACGAGGCCCTACTCACCACAAAACAAACTGGTATTCTTTTCTTTCTTTCTTAACTTTCTTTCATTCTTCCCTTTGAAAATTTCGTCACAAATCCTTTCGAATTTTTTCTTTCTCTGTTCAAAAAACACTTGAAATGTCTCTTCCACCCTCCTCTCTCTCTACTCTTTCAGTTTCTTGAGAGTTAGAGAGAGAAAGGGCGGGGAGTTCAAAAGGGTCTTCAAAAAATTTTCATCTTCGTGCCCTAAAAAATCAATCCCATCTTCCCGCCCTAAAAAATTCAAGAAAATCAAAACCCTTTTTAGATTCATACATGATCTCATTTGGGTAACTCTATTTTTCCTGTTTTTTTTCTGTTTTTCGCATGTTTAATTTCGTTAAAGTTATCATGTAATTCCCTTTGATTTGTTTATCATATGATCTCTGTTTAGGGTTTGAACAAAAAATCTTGAAATCATGGCAGGATGGTCAACAACAACAACAGATGGGTCTGCATTTGATTGTTTTAGAACCATAGATTCACTTCTCAAAAATGGGTTTTCGTTAAAATGTGAAGAGATTGATGATAAGTTTACGAAATTGTTCAATCGAATTGTTTCTAGGGTTTTGAAAGATATTTGTGAGAGTAGTTGTTGTTTTAGGCCTTTGCCTCCAATGCTTGGTAATGGTAAACCAATTGATTTGTTGAGGCTTTACTTATCTGTGAGAGAAAAAGGTGGGTATGAAATCGTTTCGAAAAACGGTTATTGGGATTTGGTTGCGGAGGATATCGGGTTCGATTCGAACGTTTCCGCGAGTTTAAAGGTTGTTTATGTGAAGTACCTTGAGTTATTGGATGAATGGTTTGCTAAAAATGTTGAGAATAAAGATAATTCTGAAAACGGGTCATCGTGTTTCAACGATTTGATGATTGATTCGAGTCGCTCCACGAAGTTGTTTTCGGATGTTGAGATGAAAGATTATAAGGAGCTTAGTGAAGGTGTGAAGAAGAGTGATAGTAGTGGAAGAGAAAGTGTGGTTATCGAGTCGGTTTTGGGGGGAAATGAAGAGGAAAATGAGTCGAGTCGGAAGAGGAAACGTGAGCGTTATTTGCCGTTGTTGGATTGGGTGAAAAGGGTGTCGAAAGATCCGTGTGATACGGCAATTGGGTCGATGCCGGAAAGGTCTAAATGGAAGGGTTATGGAAGTGATCATGTATGGAAGCAGGTTTTATCGGCTCGTGAGGCGATGCTTTTGAAGGGTAATGTTGATTCGAAGAAAGTGACGATTTGGCAGGTACTTTCGATTACTTAATTCCGTACTTGTTAAGAGCTATGAATTTTGTTATTTGAATTATTGAAATTTTAGTCTATATTCCCATAATCTTGTTTATGTTTATACATGTGCAATCACATTAGGAATTTGACCAACATTGTAGTGTTATTCTATGTGTTATATTTATAGTTTACATGTTGTATTACCTATCTTATTGCATGCTTGCACACACCTTTGTTTTGTGTACAAACCTGGGGTCTTCACGGAAACAACTTCTCGATCCTAGTGGCTGAGGTAAGGTTTGCCTACAATGACCCCTCCTAGACCCTAATTTCAAGTGGAATAAACTGGGTTTGTTTGGATTGGTACCAGCATTAAAGTGTTATATTTATTGTTTACATGTTATACATTACCTATCTTATTGCCTTATTGCACACACTTTTATTTTCGTGCACAAGCCTTGGGTTGTTTTGGGAAACAACCTCTTGATTCTAGTGGTTGAGGTAAGATCCGCTTACATCTTACCTCTCGCAGACCCAACTTTCAAATGGGATATTCTGAGTTTGTTTGGTTTGGTTTGTTACCAACATTCAAGTGTTATATTTTTTGTTCACATGTTATGTTATCTATCTTATTGCCTACTTGCACACACCTTTATTTCCTAGTGGTTGAGGTATGGTCTGTGTATATCCTACCCCTCTTAGACCCTACTTTCAAATGGGATATACTGGGATTGTTCGGTTTGGTATCAACATTCAAGCGTTATACTCCCTCTATCTTATGAATATTGTAACAATTCTCATTTGGGGATGTATCACTTTTAGTTTCCACATAATTTGATGTTTAATTACCTATTTGCCTATTCTCACCATTTACAAATTGTTAATGGTATTTAACATGGTATTTGACTAGTATTTGAACACCAATACAATTGTTGCAATCCTCATGGGACTAGGGATGAAGTGGAACATTGTAGCTCTAACAAATTACTCCTTTTGTCCTAAAATAAATGCCTACGATGAAAAATGCACACAATTTTAGAGATGTTTAAGTGCATCTCCAACAGTTATGCTGTAATTTTTCTAAAATAGATGATCAAAAGTCAAAATCTCTTAAAAAAATTATATCCAACTCCAACAACTACTCTATTTTAGCAATCTCAAAGAATATAAAAATATTATATACATTTAATAAGATATTATCTCTCTCCTAAACATTTATTTTCAATACCTCTTATTTGTGCGAAAGAATTAAAAATAATATTTCTTTCTACTGTAAAGAGTTTTAGAGATTTCTCTAAATTTAGATATTTTCATATTACCTGTCTTTTTTTTAACCATACAATATAGCTTAGCTGCGGAGAAAAAAACTCTCCTAAACCATCAAAATTTATATTATAACATAGCTATTGGAGATGCTTTAATTTGATAGTGTTCTAAAAGGCTCGCTGCAACAATTGTCATGGCTCAAGGCTTGTGTTTGATGCCAAGTTAAGCTTGTGGCAGGCCATTACCAAATGTTTTTTTATGTAACACGATATTTGAATTTTTTTACCCTTTCAGTGTCTTATTTTTTAGTTTTTAGTATATAACCTAATTTAAAGTGTTTAATATCATTAACTCATTGAGGAATAGTAGAAAACATATGTTTATATATATACATATAATATTATACATGATATACAAATTTGACCGCCATAAGCCACGCCTTGAAAAACATTGTGGCCTTGCCATGGCTCCTAAGGCTTGATCTAGCCTCCACGGCATGCCTCGCTCTATTTAGAACCTTGGTAATTATTACACTCTTTGATTAACTAAATAACAATTTTACTCTTAATAATAGAGGGAATAATGAATTTTTCCACTTTAAATGAAGGGCTGAATTCAGAAGTATGCATTTGATTTTGAAAGTGGACACTTATTCCGGTATTCAAGATGGTTACTTGATGCTCACATATTATTGCTTGATGTGCACTTGCATTTAGTTTCGGTTTTTGGTGATTGAGATCATGTACGCCTCGCCTCGCAGAGGGAAAACGCCTCGAGTCCCTATTGGGATTTTTAAAACTATGATGTTATGTAAGTGTTAATATTCATAACCACAAGGGTTGTGGCGTACTGGTTAAGGCCCTGGGGATGTGGTGGAATATCCCATCTGCCCTGGGTTCGAATCCAGGCGTACACAACAATTGTGGCCACTGAGGTTTAATCAGGGCTGATGTCTTACAGTCATAATTTGCCAAGGGATTAGTCTAGGCATAGCCTATAACACCCTTCCCAAAAAAAAGTGTTAATATTCATGTCTCCAATTCGATGTGATTTCTCATGATTTGAAGTATTTTTTTTAGCATTTGAACTAAGACAACGATTTAGATTTTCTTTGCTTGTTAAGGTTGGGCCTCAATCTATCCGTTAAGGGGATAGTTCTTAACTAGTTGGTTGCATAATGCTCTACCAACATGGTTTTCGGAAACAACTAACTACAAGTCTTTACTTTATAACAAGCAATAACAAAATGAAATAGGTTGGTGATATTGTCTTAAAGACTTAAAGTCGTTATGCCCTTTGGGATAAAGATCAGGTCTGCTTATATAATATAATGGTACCCTCTGGACCCCGTCTCTAGGTGGGATATACTTGGCTTCATTTGGTATATATCCTCAATTCTTTTGAAACTCCAATTATTGATTCAGTATGCATATATCATAAAATTTTACCAGAACATGGGTATGTTCTGGTAACCTTTGCCATACTTTTTCTCACAAAGTGGCTAATGAAACCAAAATTTAGTTATATGTGTGTGTTTATGTATGTAGAGGGAGGTTCGAACGAGAACATTAACCAAAGAAGAGAACATGAAAACAGCCAAATCACGTGCAAAATCATGTGATTTGACACTAATGGTCAACGCAAGGGTGTGCGGGCGATGTGGCCCGCAACCTCAGGTCAAAGTTGCGTGAATTACATGTGATTTTACTTGTGATTTGACCGTCTTCTTATTCTCTTGTTCGGTTACTGTTCTTGTATGAACATGACTCTATATATGTAATTGTTTGTATGTGTCTTAGTTGTGTACTTGTTCGATGTAGCATGATGTAAAATTATACATAAACCAAGAATGGAAAATGAATGCTAATTCTCATTGAAAAAAGAAAATTCGAAATTTATCTTTGAACAAAATAGAAACTACAAATGGTGGTTGAACATGTCTTTGCTAATTTAATGACCTTGTAAAAAAACTCGGAAAAAGTATATCGATATGGGTGTCATATTAAAAATTATAAACTTTTTGTTTTTTTGGTATATATGATATGTTTAATTCAAAATTTTATTATAATTTAAATATTTTAGATTGAGTATTATGTCTTATCAGTAGCGGCAGCGCTCAATGCTTATACTGAGTTTGAACGTGTTTAATAGTTGGTTATTTAGGGGCCGTTTACCAAACGCTTACCCGGATAAGCACTTACCAATAAAATTTAACACAATCACTTTGCGGGTAAGATTTTAGTCCACCAAAACGGTATCGTATGCAACAATTTTCCCGGTAAGCGTTTACCGGTAAATTTTAACACTATCACTTACTTACCGGATAAGATTTTAGTCCACCAAAACGGTATCGTATGCAACAATTTTCCTGGTAAGCGCTAACCGTGGTAAGAGTCTACTCTTGGTCCTTGCCTTAGCTCTTACCGAGTAAGATTTTTGTCATTGCCATCTTCATCCATAAGGTAATAAGACTTGATAAGCGCTTACCCGGGTAAGCGTTTGGTAAACGGCCCCTTAGTTTTATAGAGGACAGGTTTGTGTACCCCCCCCCCCCCCCCCCCCCCCCCCCCCGGGCGCGCGACGCTACTTTCGAGTGGGATTTACTTGGTCTGTTTGGTTTGCTATAGTCATATTAGATATTTGTCTAATAGTGAAATTACCAAAATGCCCTTCTGAATTATATGAGCAGCAAGCCTCTTTCCCTTTTGTGTACGTCTCATCCCCTCCCCACCCTACTTTCGAGTGAGATTTACTTGGTCTATTTGGTTTTCTATTGTCATATTAGATATTTGCCTTGTAGTGAAATTACCAAAATGCCCTTCCGAATTATATGAGCAGCAAGCATATTTTACTTTTTGCAGAAGCATCTGAGGATGGTTCCTAAAATGTATGATGATCAAAGGGAGAAATCAACATCAAGATGCAGCCAGAGGCTAATTTCCGCTAGAGAAACTCAATCGATTGTTTCGTCAAGAAAACCGCAGCCTCAAGATTGCTCGGAATCGTCATCCAACAGCCCAAGTGACCGAGAAGATGAAGACTACTTCTGGGGTTGCAACTTCAAGCGAAAACGGACCCCATTGGGTCGATGTTTTCAAGCAAAAGTACCCGAGTGGACTGATCAGGCTTACGAACCCGACAACAAATGGCTCGGCACGCCGGTTTGGCCGCTAGAGAAAACCGAAACGAGAAGCAGTCTGATCGAGCTCGAACGGATCGGAAAGGGACGGCAAGACTCTTGCGGCTGCCAGTTTTCGGGTTCGTTGGAATGCGTACGGTTTCACGTCTCCGAGAAACGTAATCGGGCGAAACTCGAACTGGGGTCCGCGTTCGCGAAATGGAAGTTCGACGATATGGGCGAGAACGTTGCGCTCAAATGGGCTCGGTTCGAAGAAAAGAAGTTTGAGGATATTATAAAGTCGACCCCTGCTTCTTCGGGTACGAGCTTTTGGGATGAACTTTCGAACCATTTCAAGAACAAAACGATGGCGGTTATGGTTAGTTACTATTTCAACGTGTACCTTCTTAGACGTAGGGCCCATCAGAACCGGTCAGATCCGAACAATATCGATAGCGATGATGACGAGCTCGAGAAAATCGGAAATGAAGCAAGCAACAACCACAACAATGGTGCTACTGGATCGATCTTATGCTCCCCGAAGAAGGTGCATCGAAACGGCAGATGATGTAAGTTGGCTCGTTTTTCATGTAAGTTGGTTCGTTTTTTTTTCTTGATTTTTGCGCGTTTTTGTTAAGAGATTTTGGCTCGAGGGTCGACCGAAAACGAACGAGACTGGGTAAAAAAAAAGGATAGTAGGGTTCAAAATGTTTGAAGTTTTTATGGTTATGAATGTACATGGAAAGAGGTATGGTGGTTTTGTTGTTTCTAGTTTGATATCTACACCAAATTGCTTGTGTTCTTGTTTCTTTATGTTTTTTGGTTTGCAAGCTGAGGGTATTTTCGGAAATAGTTTCTTTTACTGAATTGGGTGGAGGTAAAGTTTGCATATATTTTGGGATTCTGACTCTGTGTGGGATATACTGAGTTTGTTTGAAATGATTACTTGTGTTCTTGTTTTTATGTATTTGGTTTTGCATGTTTAAGGGTATTTATGGAAATAGTGTCTTTTACTGTTTTGAGTAGAGGCAAAGTTTGCTTACATTTCGCGCCTCTGACTTTGTTGTGTAGGATATACTGAGTTTGTTTGGTTTGATTACTTGTTTTTATGTATTTTTTTTTGGTAACCGTGGGTTTCTGGGCCAGCTTACGCGCACCGACTAATCCTCAGGCGATCACGAATGGCCTGAAGTCATCGCAGGTGAATCTCCATGGCCACAAGAGCTTTGGCAACGCCTGGATTTGAACCATGGGTAGATGAGATCTTCCACTACATTCCCAAAGGTTTTACCAGTGTGTCACAACCCAAGTGGTTTGTTTTGTTTTGCAAGCTGAGGGTATTTACGGAAATAGTCTCTTTTACTATTTTGGGTAGAGGTAAAGTCTGCGTACATTCTGCGACTCTGACTTTGTGTGGGACATACATAGTTTGTTTGGTTTGATTACTTGTTTGGTCTTTACGGAAATAGTCTTGCTAGTGTTTCGTGCAGAGGCAAAATTTGCGTACATCCTATGACGTTACCTATGTGTGGATATATTGGGTTTGTTTTGTTTTTTGCGTAAGTTGGGGGTTTTTATGGAGACAGCCAATCTACCGTTTGTAGTGGAGGATAAATTTGTGTGCATCCTATTCCACCCAGGCTTTACTTTCAAGTGAGATATACTGAGTTTGTTTGATTTGGTTGGTTTATCTACATTTAAACTTGCGTAAATTTTAGTAACCATCTCTACCTTTTTTTTTCCTCACTCGTACTTTTGCACAAGTCACGAATATAGATGATATGTCATTTGCGGTGGAGGACATATCTACACGTACATTTTACGATAGAGCTTCTGTGTGAGATATACTGAGTTTGTTTGTGTTCTTGTTTTGATGTTTTTGTTTTGTAAGCTAAAGGTCTTCATGAAAATTATCTTTTCACTATTTTGGGTAGAGGTATAGTCTGCTTACATTTTACAACTGTACCTCTGTATGGGATATACTGTGTTTGTTTTTATTGCTATTTTAGTAACCATCTTTGTCTTTACCTTGTGCATATTTACATGTTTGTTTTTCTTTTTCGCTCATACTCTGACATAAGTGCGGGAGTTTTCACGGAAACAACTGATCAACCATTTTCAGTAGATATATGTACCTCCCACCATTTTCAGACATTGGTTTGAAATGTATTTAGGTATATAACCTTAGGCGAAGGATCGTGTGAGAAGTTGAGTTAATGGTGAGAAGCGTGATAAGTGGATCTGAACTGTCGATCTCTTTTAATCTCAAGTTCTCCCATGAATTGCGGCTTAGAAGGGAATTGACCTGGTGCATCTCATCCTAATGTGCGTCCATTTCTCATCCAACGATCGATAACCACTTTTCACGCTTCTCACCATTAACTCAATTTCACACCGAAACCCAACCCTATAACCTTAAATGATATTTTAAATAAATCGACCTTTTGATGGGATGGGTTGGGTTGGGTTATCTACATTTGAACTTGTGAAAATTTTAGTAATCGTCTTTACCTTTACTCGGTGCATCTTTACCTTTGTTTTTATTACATTTTCGTTGATGCTTTTGCATAAGTTGGGGGTTTTCACGAAAATAGTTGGTATACCATTTGTTGTGAAGGACAAATATGCATACATTCCAACCCACCCAGGCCTTACTTTTAAGTGGAATATACTGCATTTGTTTGGTTTGGTTTGTTTTATTTTCATTTGAAGTTGTAAAATTTTTAGTAAGGTAGCTCAAACAATTTGTTGGATTTTATCACTATTCTAAAAAACTCACCGCACAACCGCTATAATACCAAGGCTTGTGTCTAACGCCACGTTAAGTCTGTGGCACACCATGGCCTAATGCACAATTTCGTAATGCAATATTTGATTTTTCTTTACGTTTTCAATGTCTTATTTGCAAGTTTTTTAATATTATACCATAATTTAACTTACTTATTATTATTGACTAATTGAGTAACACTACAAAACATATGTTTATATATATATAGAGAGAGAGAGGGAGGATCAAACGAGAACAATAACTATTTAAAAGAACACGAGAACTAACAAAATCATTAGTGATTTTACATTAACGCGCAAAAAAGCCACGTGGACATGAAGCCGCGGCCAAAGTCCCTTTTTTGTGTGTTAATGTAAAATCACTAATGATTTTGTTAGTTCTCGTGTTCTTTTAAATATGTATTGTTCTCATTTGAACCCGACTCTCTCTCTCTCTATATATATATGAATTAGAAAAATGACGTTATAAGTCACGTCTTGAAAACGTCATGGCTCATAAGGCTTGAGGTTTGGCTTCGCAACCACGCAACGCCTCACGCCATTTAGAACCTTGGATTTTATATGACTCCAAAAATCCGTTTGAGCTCAGTCGACCAATCCTTTTGCTCGATCTTTCGTGGTCCGGCTAGTAATTACTCATTCATATACTTGCTTCCTTTGCTTGAAGGGATGGGTTTTTAGTTTATTTTATAGACGTTTCCAAAATCTACTTCTACTTATAACCAAATTAAACGAACCTAGTATTTCATATAAAGAGGTAGCATTATGTATGCATGCAGATTGATATGGATGATGTGTACTTGCATATGTTTAAAAAAATGTACTGTTATAAAAAATTTATTTATAATAATATTATAAAATATTAAGGAAATTGATTGTATGTCATAATTAAGGAATTTTTTTTAAAGGTTGTTGGATAACGGATATGGGTTACTGGAGAGTTTAGTCTTTCAAAAAGTCAAAGGTTTAATTTGGTGAAAAGTGTATGTGAGTATTTGAGCAAAAAGTTGATTAATGTGAGTATTTAAAAATTGATTATCTAAATCCTTTTTTAAGTCAAAAAGTTATTTATAAACAACCACGAATACTTTGAAATTACAAAAAAAAATAAAAAAAATAATCAGTTTTACCGTCTCAAAACCCTACACTATTCAAACTAATATATTTGTGAAATGGAAAGTTTGTTGCAACTAATATGTAACCGATTATTCAAAATTAGTTATTTGATCACCAAGACCCTAATAATCATAAACAAAATCCATCTATTTAAATATATTAGAAATTAATTATTATATTTTCACACTTATAGATATCAAATATCCGTTTTAATACAGACATTTTAAACACCCTTATATTCGGTTGGGTTCACGTGAGACTAGTTTGTTTTCGTGAGACTAAATTTTATACTTGAAACGTCACAACAAAACACTGTGAAGATTCGAATTTTTTTTGCCTTCACAGTGTTTTGCTGTAAAATTTCAAGTATAAAAACGAGTTCTCACGGGTCTCACAAAAACAGATTGGTTAGATGTGATCCCAATTCCCCTTATCTTTATATCAGATTAATATTAAAAATTCTAAATAAACCCTTTTACATCATTTGAACCGATTTATTAATTTACTTATTAAATCAAATTAACTTTATTTTTTACATTTTTAATATTTTAAATCATAGAGAAAATACAAATTTAGTCCCTTTGGTTTGTCAAAAATAACATTTTTCGTCCCTACAATCGAAATTACAAGATGACCATCATTGTTTGTAAAAATACCCGAATTTAATCACTTCCTCTAATAGTTGTTAAACGATTTCATTAAATAACAGACATTTTCGTTCTTTTATCAGTTTTTTTTGTTTTTTACCCAATCAAAAACCATATGGACCAGAAGATCAATAAAACAAGCATGCCTGTCATGTAACGAAATTTTTTAACGGCTGTCAAACATTTTTCAATGATGACCATCTTGTAATTTCAAAACTGTATGGACGAAAAATGTTATTTTCTACAAACCACAGGGACCAAATTTGTAGTTTACTCCAAATTATATAAAACCCCCATAGAAATAAAATAATCAACGCGTACTTCTTGAGTTCTTCATATTTCCCCCCCCTTTTTTAACTCCTTCACTTTTACAACTCTTTTTTGACTCTTAAATCTTTCCCTCGAAAGAACAACAAAAACCCATAGAAATTTACTGAAAAATTCGCGAAGAAAACAATGTCTTCTCCAAGTAAACGCAGAGATACAGATTTGATGAAACTGTTAGTTCTCTAATTTCAATCTGTTTGAATCTAAAAACTCTCAAATTATTGATTTTATTTCACATGGAGTGCCCCTGTTTTTCGTTTGATTTTGTTTCGATTTCTTTTACGTTTTGTTTCAAAATGTTGTTTCTACTTTTTGATTTGTGATTTCAGGATGATGAAGGATTACAAAGTGGAGTTGGACAATGACGAAATGAAACAATTCAATGTGGAGTTCAATGGACCTGCTGATAGTAAGTAATTTTTTTAACTTTAAGCCCTAGATTGATTTTTCTGTTGTTTGTTTGCATTAAAATGGGGATTCATGCTCTTTTTTATGTTAGATTATTGATTTAATGGTTAGATTTTGTTTGTTTAATCTCTCATTTTATGATTTGGGATAAAACGGGAATTCTGTGTTTGAATTTGGAGGTTTTTGTCGCGTTTTTTGGTATGATTATTGATTATGTTCTTCATTTTTGTTCATCACTACTTGTGTTATGAAATTGGTGATGGTCCGACTTGCATGTGTTAAGCATTTTTTTTTGTTCAAATGAACAATCTATTTGGATCTAAAAATGCATGAATTTGTTTAGATGTTAGAAATTGGTGCTACTACGTTAAATCGTTTGATTATTAGTTATAATTATGTTATTTGATCTTCAAGTTATATTCATCAAGATCATGTTGGAACTTTGATTTTTGAAGATGACTAGTTTGACTTCAAAAGTCAAAATGTGTAATCGTTGATTCGGAAGGGTGTTTTTTACTTCTTGAATTGGGTATAATTCATCACATTAAGGCTTGATGTTTTCGTTTTTTTTTCATATTTATTTATTTAATTTTCTTGATTTCGATTATAACTTTCCTTTTTATGATCACAATGCGATAGAGAAACGGGAATGCACGCATTTTGGTGCACTTTTTGGTACATCGGTTATGAAATCACGGATGGTTTGACTTTTCTTGGTCAACCAAACATTTTAGAACATCTTAAAGAAACATTAATTTGTTTAGGTTTATAGCAAAATGATGGTTCTATTCCAAAAGATTTAAGAAATATTAGATATATCTTTGCTCTTCATCTTCAAAAAATACATAAAATCAAATAAATTTGGATTTTCAAAATGATCCGTTTGACTGTAAAAGTCAAACAGTGGATCTTATGTTTCCAAATGATATATCATGGAATAATATATGCAAACTCTACTTTTTTTCACACACTTTCACAAGCCGGGGGTTTTCACTCTCTAGCATTTGGGGTAGAGGACATATCTACATTTCAGTCCCCTTTCCCACCACTGTACCCACCTGTGGATGGGATGTATTGAGTTTGTTTGGTTTGATCTTATCCTTCTTGGATCCTTTTTTCGGGCAAACTGTACTTTTTTTGCACACTTTCACAAGTCATGGATTTTCACTGAAACAAGTGGACCCCACATGTGGATGGGATGTACTAAGTTTGTTTAAGTGGCAGATCTAGGATTTTTACATGTTGGGGCACTTTCAAGGTACATTAAAGGTCTGCAAAGTCGAACGATATATTTTTAGCCTAATTCCACATTTTCGGTGGATTTTTAAAGTTTTTTAGTTGATTTCGAAGAATTTTTAAGTTCTTTTGTCGACTTTGAGGGACTTTTTCAGTTTTTTTGGTTGATTTCGATGGACTTTTTTGGTTTTTTTGTTGATTTCCAGGTAATTTTCTTGGTTTGTGGGGGCACTGACAGAAAATTAGGGGGGGGGGGGACAAATGATAGAAAATAAAAACAAAATTATTTTTAAACCTATGAAAAAAAAATATTTTTTTTAATGGGGGCCTTTCCCCCACCCATTTCCCTTTACATCCGCCCCTTTTGTTTGGTTTGATCTTATTCTTCTTGAGTCTTTTTTTTGGAGTAAGACTGTACTTTTTTTGCACACTTTCACAAGTCGGGGGTTTTCACTGAAACAAGTGGACCCCCTCGGATGTGATATACTAAGTTTGTTTTGTTTTGGTTTGATCTTATTCTTCTTGGGTCTTTGTTTTTTTGGGGCATACTATACTTTTTTCGCACAACTTCACAAGTCGGGGGTTTTCACTGAAACAAGTGGACCTCACCTGTGAATGGGATATACTAAATTTGTTTGGTTTGATCTTATTCTTCTTGGGTCTTTTTTTGGGGTATACTGTATTTTTTTGCACACTTTCACAAGTCGGGGATTTTCACCGAAACAAGTGGACACCTGTGGATGGGATATACTAAGTTTGTTTGGTTTGATCTAATGATCTTATCCTTCTTGGGTATTTTTTTTGGGCAAACCGTACTTTTTTTTGCACACTTTCACAAGTCGGCGATTTTCACTAAAACAAGTGGACCCCACTTGTGGATGGGATATACTGAGTTTGTGGTTTGATCTTATTCTTCTTGAATTTTATCATGAATTTGCAGCTCTTTATGAAGGAGGTGTGTGGAAGGTAAGAGTTGAGCTACCAGAGGATTACCCTTACAAGTCACCATCTATTGGCTTTGTAAACAAAATTTACCATCCGAACATTGACGAACTGTAAGCGTTTGTTTACGTATTTATGAACATTTAAGGAAAAAAATCCATTCCCGGATTCGAAAATCTAACATTTTGCGTGTATTTTAACGTGTTTCAGCACCGGAGCGGTTTGCTTAAATGTGATCAATCAGGCTTGGAGCCCCATGTTCGGTAAATTACTTTTTAAAAAATGAAAAAGATTTTAAATGGTATTTTCGGGATGTGATAAAACGTGAAAAATATTTTCTTAAAACCATTTTGGTATGGTGCACCCTGGTCCCCCTATGTAGGGTCGGTCTATGATGAAATTTGATACCGACCTTTTTCTTTTCTTTTAATAGATTTGGTGAATGTGTTCGAATTGTTTCTTCCGCAATTGCTGACGGACCCGAATCCGGAGGATCCGATGAATGATGAGGCTGCAGCTCTTATGATAAGCGATAAAGCAACTTATGAAGCACGAGTGAAAGGTACTTGACATTTTTCTTTTTCGCAATCCAGGGTGTCTTATCGGAAACGGTGTGTCCGGATGGGATATAATGTGTTTGTTTGGTTTGGTTTATCTGGCATAGTTTTTGCTTCTCTCTCTCTCTCTTTTTTTTTTTTTTTAAACTTTGATGGTTAATTTAGGTATAATTTCAAAGTAATCTTGAACTTGTAACAAAAAAATCGGCGTATTTTGACTTTTGAGGTCAAACCTAGTACTTTTCATGCTCGTTTTCGAGATGGATTCGGTTATACGAGTTTAAACCCGACAAGTTTCTAGTTGTATTATTTTATTGTATAGCTGATTTATGTCTAAACTTTATGAAAAAAACGCGAGGGATGCACAACGATCTTGAAGGCGAATTTTAGTCTGTTTGACCTTAAAATTCAAATCAAACCATCAAATAGCTAAATTAGGTATAGTTTTGAAGTACCATGAACTTAGAACTACAAAATAAGTGTATTTTTGACTTTTCAGGTCAAACCTACTACTTTTTATGTTCGTTTTCAAGATCGATTTGATTACAAAAAAACCCGACCAAGTTCCCAGTTGTACTAATCTATTATAGAGATTGATTTAAATCTGAAATTTATCAAAAACCCGAGTGATGCACAACGATCTTGAAGTCGAATATTAGTCTGTTTGACCTCAAAAGTCAAAGTCAAGCAATATATTGTATTTACCAAATTGTGGACATATGTTCATCTATTTCCTTTTACCCCCCTCCCCCCACCACCTACCTTCGGGTGGGATATATTGTATTTACCAAATTATGGACATTTGCTAATTTGTTTCATCTCACCCCTGACCCTACCTTCGAGTGAGATATACCAGGTTTCTTTGGTTTGGGTTATAAAGTTAACATTTTAAAACAAATAAAGCATTATGTTTTTTGGCTTTTTAATCTTATTGACACTGATATATTCGTGCATCGGTGGTTGTACTTTTTGCATTGTAAAGAGTACTGTGAACGATATGCGAAGCCCGAAGATGTGGGTGATGCTGAAGAAGAGAAATCAACCGATAAGGAAACGAGTGAAGATGCTAGTAACTCGGGAGATGACGCAACGGGTTCGGGTTCGGCCCCGGTAGAACCCTAGCTAGTTGGTACAGACATAAAAGCTGCTACATCTGTACATTGTGCTTCGATTGTTGTACAAAGCATGTCCGGAATTTTCATCATACATAGTAGGTAGAGGTAAGTGGACGAATCCGAAGTAATGTACATCTTATGATGCATAAGGTACAGATCATTGTTGCATTGTTGCTTCGGAAAAAATAAAGTTTTAACGGTTCAAGTAGAGATTGCTTTGTTTTGTGATTGATTCCTTTATGATTAGGCGAATTTCGATTCATTTCGGGTTTTTTAAAATCATATCAGGCTTTATTAATTTTAATCAAGTTATCTAAAATAAATAAATAATTTTTTTAAATTTCATTTTTCTTTAAAATTTGGATTTATTTTTAAACAGGGTTTGCACTTTTAGAGTAAATTACGATTTTAGTCCATGTGGTTTGTTAAAAATTACTATTTTTGTCCCTATGGTTTAGAAATTATGGTCTTCGTCTCAATAGTTTGTAATTCATTGTTATTTTCATCCCTAGACTTTACAATTTATTGTTGTTTTGTCCCTTCAGTTTACAAATATTTACTGTTTTAGTCTCTTATGCTTTAAGATATTAATTAATCTAGGGGTGAATATAGCAACAATTACAAACTATAGGGATGAAAATTGTAAATTTAAAACCATAGGGACTAAAATAAAAATGATTAACAACCACATGGATGAAAAATCACAATTTACCCTCTTTCTTTTAACGGTAAGCTACATTTTTCTTCCGTTTCGTTTGCTGGAGAAAGATTACTAATGGAATTAGCATCAGGGACTGAAACGGACATTAATTGCAGACCATGAGCATGAAAACCGTAAATTCGAAAGTGTAGGGAGTAAAGTCGCAATTTTTAACAAACACAGGGACTAAAAAAAGTAATTTACCTCATTTTTCAAAGCAAAAATCCGACCTGCCGGATTCGAACCAGCGACCTAAGGATTTCAGCAACAACTACAGTCCTCCGCTCTACCAACTGAGCTAAGGTCGGCTTGTGACATTTGTATTTAAGTTTTCTTAATTGAATGAACTATAGAGAAGTATACTTATACATGTATATTTATTGGAAATGATATATTTAATCTATACTATATTATAAAGTACGGATAAAAAACTCTTAAAAACAATTGTTAAAGCTTAATGTACCGTTATTTAATGTTAATTACTTAAAATCTCTTAAAAACAACTATTAAAGTTTTATGTATTACATTTAATGTTATTTATTAACTTTCAATCATTATCTCTAACCAATTTAACTACCCTAAAATCACTCCCCACTTCAATCCCCTAAAATCACTCATCTACATAATTAAATAATGATAAAAATCAAATTTTAAATATAAAAATCCAAAATATAATTAAGAAAATCTAACAGAATGTTTAATGTTTAATCTAAAATAAATTGCATTATTATTAAACAATCGAAGAAAAAAACTTTTAAAAACAAGTTTTTATGCATTAAGTATTGTTTATTGATACACATACTTAAAATTCAATATTACAAGTAATGATGCATGAGTACAATTTTCTAAAGCTATATTTTTAAATTCATAACTAAGTAATAAACATAATTAAAACAGGGTAAATATCTCAATTTAAATATAAATAATTTAAAATATATAAGATAATCATTGAATTTCTAACAAAATACTTAATTTTTTATATTAAAAACATTATATTATTAAGCCTAAATTAAACAAATTTATAAATAAAAAAAAAACTATTACCACTCTCTCAAAACCATCCAAAATTGTACCGTAAATCGACAAAAAATAAAATAAAACATTAAAATCATGATATATCTATTGTATTTAAAAAATATATATATATATCAATACTTAAAATAATGATATAAATGTTTATAGAAGTATGTTAACAAATAATTTAATTTACAAAAGTAATAGTTAATAACTCAGAAATATTGGATTCAGAGTGTAGTTTCGTTGTTAAAGGGTTGGAGTGAATTTGTTCAAATAAAAGAGAGGTCACGGGTTCAACCCCTTATAGAGTGAGCCAAAAAATGGCCCGTCATATTGATATCTTTAGAGGTGGGTTTTGTATGGTGCTAATTAGAGTTGTTGCTAATGAAAAAAATCCCGAAGTTTATGTGTGTATGTATTACATATTTTTATTTGATTTGTAGGTTTATTTACTTAATTGAAAAACATTTATTGGTTAATTTTTTCGAATTAAATTACGTTCTTTAAAAATTTTATAAAATGATGTAGACGTTTAAGATAAAAGAAATGAATAGATGATGACAAATATACCAAAATAACTCTTGGCTCTTTTATCTTCGGCTTCTAGTGGTTAAACCACAAGGGTGTGCGCGTGATGGTAAGAGCCTGGGGACTTCATAACGTTTGCCCGGGTTCGAGCCTCACACGCATCATTTGTGTCAAATATTGGCACGAGTGTCATCCTTGTGGCCACGGGATGAATGCCCGCGGGCCAAATACTTGTTTTCCAGAGATTAGTCTGGGCCCATTGTGGTCTGGGATACTCCTTCCAAAAAAAATGCTTAAATTTATTATTATATGTTTTATCATTTATGTTATAGTTGCTTTGGAACGGTGCTTTTCGATTTTCATATTATTTTGATTTGGGTCTTCTTCTCTTTTTTTTTCTTCTAAATTTAGGGATTGTTTTGATTTCTGTATTTTTCAATTTATATTTGTTGATTTAGCTATTTGAGGCTATAAATCAGTTCACCTAATGTCAATTTTTCTATATGGTCAAAAAATCAACTCGTTAGAATATAATTATATAAAATAATTTGTTGTGTATTCAGTATTCATGCAATAACCCATTGTAAAGAGTATTGTGAACGATGGGTATGAACCTGTTGCCTCATCTCCCGAGTTGCTTGCTTCTTCGCTCGCTTCCTTATCGCTCGGTTTCACTTCTTCAGCATCACCCACATATTAGGGCTTGGCATATCGTTCACAGTACTCTTTACAATGCAAAAGGTATAACCACCGATGCACGAATAGATCAATGTCAAGAAGATTAAAAGCCAAAACATAATGCTTTATTTGTTTAAAATGTTAATAACCCAAACCAAACAAACCCAATATATTTCACTCAAAGGTAGGGTCAGGGGGTAAGATGAAACAGATAAACAATGTCGCACAATTTGGTAAATACAGTATATCCCACCCGAAGGTAGGGTCTGCGAAGGGGAAGATTAAACAGATGAATAGATGTCCACAGTTTGGTAAATTCAATGTATCACACCCGAATATAAGGTCTTGATCTGACAACAATGATTAAGCAAACGGGGGTCATTCCTCCATTCTTTAGCTTAATGGTGAGTCATAATTACCAAATATCACACGTGATATCACATGTTAAATTTAGGGTCTGATTGTTTAAAAAAAAAACTCTTAATACTTCTGAAGTATGAATCGGTCAAGCGTTTTTACATTCAGACCGTTTGTTTTTTTTCAGACTTCAGAAGCTCTTAAGTTTGAAATTAGAAGAGGTAGCCTAATGTCTTTTAACCTCTTAAAACAACACCTTTTATTAATCAGAAATAAAATAAAACTTCAGACCTCTTAAAAATCAAACATTTTGATGAATAAAAATTGATTTTTAGTTCTTTAATTCAAATGCTTACATATTAATAATTAAATGCTTCCAAGACTTGTACTTTACTACGCATCTCATACTTGTACTTAACCAATGTCGCAAAATTGCTAAAACCAACGCGTCACAGTAAATACTTCCTCTCCATACACACGCAAACGAAACACCCCCCCCCCCCCCCAATCTTATCCGTACAAACCGCAGTAAATTAACAAATTCAGTCCCTATACTTTATAACAATTGCAAATGTTTGACCTTTGATTGTGTTTATATTTCATCAACAGTCCCTCAATTAAAAAAATTATCAACATTTTCGTCTTTGTGTGTGTGTGTGTGTGCACGCTCGACAATGCTAAACCAAAATTTGTTAAGCATGTTTGTGACGATAAAAGCCACTTTAAAGGTTGTTGTAGTCGTGTCATGTATCGTACGTAATTCAGAAGGTATTTAGATGTGCATTTTCAAAGTGAATATTATTATTTTAAGAACTGAATAACCATTTTATTAAAGTTGGCATAGTTATATGGTTTTATATTTACCCTTAAAATGCGTATTTATGTACTAACTTTTTATATATTTTTTGAAATATGATTCTATGTTTTTAATATCAGGGTTATGATTATCTAAATGTTATAGGTAGCGTAATCAATAAAATTAAGTTGTCTGTCAACGAGGGTGTTGTTGAAAGTCTTGCCCAGTTACGTTAAGATGATGATGAGTTACTTTGAGTTTATTGTGATTATAATGAAAACTAGTCAATAGTTAAGTTTAATGAATACATCACTTTAGAATGTGTATGTGAAACCTTACAAATAGACGAATGAGAAGAGTCATTGACAAAATTGTTATTTTATTTGATGATATAATTTAATAGCTGATTGTTTTTAAGGAATCTCCCACCAGGTTGATGTTCAAACTTTTGAATTTACTGTTTCAACCAACCACACAAGGAATATTTTGAAATTTCTATAAGAAAAATGTAAATCCATCAAACAAAATTAAATGAAAAATAGATAGATTCTTAGCAAAACGATTAATAATACAACAATAAAATTATAAAAGCAGTGTTCAAAGAAATTACCTTCTAGCACTACTCTAGAAAGAGATACGCTATGTAATATGTAAGGAAATTAAGTAATCAATAACCACATGTGTAATATGGCTATATTTGGCAAACTAGCCGATAAGCTAGCTGGTAGCTGATAATCTAGCTTTTCAAAACACTACTATGAGTAGTTTTTCAATAAGCTAGCATATAAGCTAGTTTATGGTAATTCAAACATGTACAAAAAAAGCTAGCTTATAAGCTGGTTTTTTTTTTTGCCAAACAATGCCTATATGTTAGTTGATAGTGATTCTATGAACTTGGATGAACAAAAATGGAGCTATCAAGGAGACAAACAAGAAAAAAATAAAAAGGTTTAAAAAAAACCAAGTTACCAATCACTACATGTGTTCTCTTGTTTATTTAACATATTTTCTTCATATATGTCTTTGATGTATTTTTCTTTTTCTGTCAACTAAGTTTCTTTGCAAACATTATGACATGTAGTTAGGGTCTTAGGGGCGTGCATCGGACGGGAAAACCAAATATCCGGTCGGATTTCATATATGAAAACCAACCCCCATATTTTGGGTTCGGATTTGGGATTGTTTCGGGTTTGGCTTGGGGTCGGTCAGGTTTGGGCATAGTTATATGCAAAAGATATATATATATATATATATATATATAGGGTTTGTTTAATTTGCAACCCTTAAAAAGGTTGCAAACCTTGCAACCCACATCTTAACCGTTGGATTCATGATCGGCGGTTATAAAAGATATGGGGCTCAATATTTTTAATTAAAAAAGAAGAAAAATAAAAATAAAATAACCGTCGATCATGAATCTAACGGTTAAGATGTGGGTTGCAAGGGTTGCAACCTTTTTAAGGGTTGCAAAATATCCTTCCACTATATATATATATATATATATATATATATATATATATGTTTAATCGATTTTGAAGATGAATTCAATTGATGAAATCTCTAGTAGGTCTAGAAATTAGAAAATAGTACTGTCGTATAAGATTTAGGACTTTCGAAAAATAATTAGATAAATAAATATATTTTACAATATATATATATATATATATATATATATATATATATATCGGGTTTTCGTACGAGTCAAGTTGCCAAAAATAAACCCAAGCGAAGCCTAAATATCCCTCCAAAAGTCAGGTTTCAGATTTTCCGATTTCTGGGAATTTGGGTTTTGCACAAACATCTCATTTTCATTTCAGGTTTTCGGACTATTCGGGATTTACACACCCCTACATGTAGTCTGCTTAAGTGTTCTTTGTTCTACAAGCCCAGGTTCTTTTAAAAAATAATTTTTACATGTACATTTTTCCGTTAAACCCTACCTCTCTAAGATATTTACTGGACTAGTTTGATTTGATTTGGTTCTTGAAGATGGGAAAATGAAATGTGGTTCAAATATATATATTAAACTAGACACATAAGATAAAATGAAAAGTCAAGGGACTAAGTTTCACCTCTATATATAAATCAAGGGACTAGTTTTGTAATTCACTCTATTATTGAATTTCCACCGACGATCACCGGTAAACGCTTTCCCTTATCTTCTCGAGATTACCGGCTACACCCGGTTTCCTTTATCTCTTTAACCCTTTACATCGTACACCTATATATATAGCCCCGATAACGCACTTTTCAATCATATCACCGGTACCGGAGTTACTACCTCACCGTTGCCGATATCTTCATCGGAAAACTTTCTCTCTCTCTACTGTAAGTACATCTCTTCACGTCGATCTGATCATGAATTAGTTAATTATTCAGCTTTTCATCGATCTACGATACTTTTTTTTTTATCGAAGTTTAATTATGATCGTATCGTTTCAAATATGTGTAAGTTTGTGATTCGATCTAGGTTTTATTTTATTTGTGTGATGTTTGGTTTTAGAGAGAGGAAGTGCGAGGAGTTGTTGTTTTTATTTATTTATTATTTTAGTTTAATTGATTGAATTTGTTCGTTCTTCGAAGAGGAATTCGTATTTCTGTATTGATTTGATTTGACCTATCGTTGTTTGTGTTTTGTGAGAAGAATACTTGGTGTTTATTTGACGGTTTATGTTTGGTAGAACTTTGTTGTTTGTTTGTTGTCTGTTGTTGTGGATGATGAGACGATAGAAATATGATTAACTTGATAACTAATGCGTACCTAATAATGATAAGAGACTATCACCACTCGGCATAGTGCCCTGTCCCCAATTTGAAGTTATTGGTGTCATGTGAGCTGACAATAGGATTGGGACTTTGACCTGATAATGAATTTCTACCTAATTATGTTACGTAATATGACAACACAACTTTAAAATTGGATGATGCCTTGGTTCCCATTTAGGTGTTAGGATGTGCAAAGTACCTCTCCCTCAAGCCCTAAGGTCCTGTTTTATCCCTCAATTGTTGCAAAGAGAAAGTTTAAAGGATTATTTCCAACTTTTTGTAATCCTACGTTGAGGGTGTATTCATGATTATGAATGTATTTGGTGGTGTTAACAAGTGTTTTCAAGTATTTATGTGTTAAGGTAGTAGTATGGTTTAAGCGTATGCAGATTTTGTTCATTAGTGTTTCGATTGTTGTGTGCTTAGCAAAACAAATAGATTCAACCATTACCCCAAGATTTGAGTGTTATTATGTGAAAATTTAAGAGTGGTTTGATGGAAATCTTGTAACTGAAGATGCTGTAAGCAACACCATTGATTTGTACAACAACTTACCATTGGGGCCAGGGCACCATCACATGCCGAGGCCTGGTGGTGATCATCTATAACGTTATTAAGTATTATTCATTGGGTCAATCATATTTCTATTGTCTCATCATTTGCAACAACACAAAGTTCTACCAAAGATAACAGTGAAAATGAATAGCAACTAGGCTAGAGATGGCTCACTATTTAAGCTAGAGATGTGTTTTTGGCCTTACTTGTTTTGTGTGTGTTTTGCCTTCCTTACCTGTTCACCGTATGTTAATCGTTATGCCATCTACTTACTTGCTCACACTAATGCACAAACCGGGGGTCTTCACGTGAACATCCGCTCTGCTCTTTTTGGGTGGAGGTCTGACTGCCTACATCTCATCCTCCCAGACCCTACTTTCAAGTGAGATTTACTGGTTTGGTTGTGTTACTTTTTGTTTTTACTGATTTGTGTTTGATGAAGGAAGTGGTTTGGTTAAATCTCCCTTGGATTGTTTCATTATTTTCACTAACATGAAATATTGGATATACAATTTCAGGATATTATTTTCTCGGGTAGATGGCAGATAAAGAAGGGGAGGAGGAAGCCATCCCTCGTGGAGCTGACTGGGAGGTTGTATCACTAACTGCATCGACTTATGCTGCTGCTCCTGGTCCAGATATGGGAGAAAACCCTAAAGATGGCGAAAAGGGTGATGTAGTTGACACAAATAAAAGTGAAACTTCGAATGCCATGTTCATGTCTGGTCATTTCGTTTTCCCACCAAGTCAGCATGAGAATTTGCCACTAGAACCTGAAAACACAGAGATCCTTGACGAGCAGGGAGGAGAAGGTGAAGTTTCAGAGTCTATTAAGGAGGAAGGGGAAAAATCAAACGATAAGGATGAAGATAATTGGAATATTGGGAAATTAACAGAGGATGATGATTTTCCTGCAATTCCATTTTTTGATGAGAAAGGCAACAGATTGAGCATTAGCGATATGGACTTTGCAGATAGAACAAATTTGGTAGGAAAAGAGCAGAACATTTACGATTCTGCTAAGTTGCATTCATTTCAGAGTCAACCAATTATGGGCGAGTCAAACATAGATGATGATGAAGAATCTTCCGACTCAACCTTGAGTTCAGATGTTTCAGACTTTCCCAAACATAGGGAGGAAGATAACTATGATGGATCTGGCCTTCCGTATGCAGCGTGGTGGAAGAAACAAGCTGCTTCTTTGTACACTCATGCAAAAGAAGCCAATACGTTTTGGTCGATCTTTATTGCTGCTGCAGTGATGGGCTTCGTGATTCTTGGCCAGCAATTTCAACAAGAAAGATGGCAAGTTTTGCATCATAAGTGGCATTCTGGGGTGTATGATGAGGTATGCGATTACATTCATTCCCTAATCATGTGGAACTCTGATCTTCTTGCTTGGTTATAACAGTTTGATTCTCATGAAGAAACTTGATATTTTGTATATCTGTCAATATCCTTGCTCTTTTTTCCCATATGGATATGTGGTTGGCACAACAATTCTAACACTCCCTTGGTCAAGAATATAAGTAACGCATACATGAGATTTATGACAAATGAAACTGGTTTCCATGTAGTAAATTTATAACCAAACGGTACCAAAAGTACCCAATAAATCGCATTTGGATGTAGGGTCATGGGTAAGATGTATGCAATTATGCATACTGTACCTCCACCCCTAAGGGTGGAGAGGTTGTTTCCGTGAAGACACCGACTTGTAGAGCCCATGAGACATAGGAAAGAGAAAAAACGACAACAATGCGTGCAAACATGCAACAAGAACAGTAAAAATAAGTCACAAGAACAATAAACAGCAACAACATCCATCAACAATAACAGTAGTAAGGGCCTATGTGATTAAAATGAATAAAACTGGTTAGGGCAAGTATGCAAGGCTGAGGGTAAATTATGAAAACACCAATCCACTTAAAAGGAGGTACTAGGGCCTATGTGCCATCTTATCTGCCAGCTCTATACCCCCCCCCCCTTCTACAGTAGCTACTTCCCGACAAAAATCTGCTACCTAAATCTTGTGTCTCCAAGAATTCCTATCAGAAGTCATGCCCTCGTTAAGGTCTAAGCTTGCCATGTCTAGCCTCAACTGCTCATCCCACGTCCTTCTCAGCCTGCTCCCTTGTTGGTCCTGCCATCTTTCTCCTAACGTGACCAAACCATTGTATTTTTCTCTTAGTTTATCTAGTGATAGGTGCAACTCCTAGCCCTGCCCTTAAAACCCCGTTCAGTATACTGCCCCACATGGTCCGATGGCATGTCTATCTCAGCATCCTCCTTTCTGAAACTTCCTCTCATGCGACTTCTTTATCGATCAACATTCAGACCTGTACAGTAGGATTAGGGCTGGTCTGATGGGCTACCATGTAAAATTTTCCGATATAACTTTGATGAGATCTTGTCATATAGGACTCCTTTTGCATCCCTCCACTTTAATCACCTGTGGTGTGTAACATCTTCCTCCTTGGAGCCTAAATACATTCTTGGTGCAAATTTTGATATGCTAGTATGTCCAGAAGTATAAGAACCTTAAAATTGAGGGGTTTTCTCCATTACTAAATCTTATCTATAGTAGTTATTGGTGCTTCTTTGCAAACAAACTCTTTGAAGTATCATCAGCAATTCAAAAAAACCCTTGAGCATCATTCCCACAAGGAAGTGATTCAGGTAATTGGTTGTGACCGGTAACTGAACATAATACAATTTTGATACCATTTAGATGTGTGTAGTGGGATAAAATGTGTAACCTCATTAAAAGTTGCTGCAAATGCCTTATCTTAAGTAGATGCAACATAACCTTACAAGGGAAAGGATGTAGAGTGTATTTCAGTATTTTTACATGAAGAGTTGTTGATACTATATCAAAAAGGTATAAAATGTGATGTATACGTGGATGACACATGTTCATAAATCCTGACCTTAATTTGGGGATGTCCCTCATCCTGCATCATTTAACAAATACTCCCTCCACCCCAAAATAAACATCCACAACGAAGAAAAACATAATTAATTAAATGACAACTTTACCCTTAATAACAGAGGGAGTAATGAGTTTCTCAATCTCATAATAAAGGATAGAATCGGAAAGTAGGCACTTGCTTTTGAAAGTGGACACTGGGCCGTTTACCCAAACTCTTACCCGGTAAGTACTTACCGGTTAAATTCAACGCAATCACTTACCTTATTGGGTAAGATTTTAGTCCATTAAAACGGCATCGTAGGCAAAAATTTACCCGGTAAGCCTTAACCGGGTAAGAGCCGTCGGCCTCATTTACCGGGTAAGACTCTCGACCATTGCTTTCGCTCTTACCGGGTAAGAGTATTGGTCATTGCCATATTTAATGGTTAAGGTAATATAACTTGGTAAGCTTTGGTAAGTGCTTACCCGGATAAGCGTTTGGTAAACGGCCCCTTAGATTTAGAGAGTGCTAGATGTTCATCTACTAACCATTTCGGCAGCATGCTTTTTTTCTCCTCTGCCCACCCAACAACTTGATGCATATCTGAAAGCTCCTGTGCAATATAAGTAATGCTCTTGGAGGTATTTATCATGTGCTACTGCTGAGTTGCCTTTTAATTTTTTTGACCACTTCCCTATAGGAGATCTTATATCTGGTTTTTGGAGGTGTGACGAATGATATATGGTTTCTATTTCTTCTTTCCTGTTCCTATTTGCAATGTCGAGCCATCATTTCTGTATGATTGCCATAAACCAAACTAAACGAACCAGTATATCTCATCTGAGGAGCGTAATATGTACACTCCAAAAAGTAGAACGGTTGTTTCCGTGAAGACCCCCAACTTGTGAAAAGTGTAGCAGAGAGAGAGAGAGCAATAACACACAAAAGAAGCAGGTATAAGAAAAAAACATAACCAATTAAAGAAAACTACACATCCCTAGTCTAGCTTACCAACCGTATCATATCTGTATGATATTTGAAATGGCTTATAGTCGACACCATTCTCATTGAGCTATGTAACCTGGATGGGAGTGCAAAACAAAATTTTAAGGGAAATAAGCAAGTAAGCAACATATGAACAGAAAATGTGTAGGAACAGATGTAACGGGAATATATTAGGCAAACAAGAAAACACAAGGTGCAGTTTAGATACATACAATTACAAGCGGAAAATCTAAGACTAGTACAAGTCGTCGAAACGAAAGTAGAAATGAAATGTAGGAAAAAATTTAAGACAAGCTTTTATTGGACGTAAGACCCTGTAACCTAACGGTGCGTTTGGTATGTCGGAGAGGACAGGACAAGATATTACAAAAACTTGTTGACCCACGTTTGGCCCAATATTAGATCGGGACATGATAGGACCTGAGTTGGACAAAAAAGCATCATGTGGAATAAAAGAGATTGGTAAATTACTAAATTATCCATGTCAAATTAAAAATTCTAAAACCTTCAACAATTCTTTCGCCTGCCTACCTCACTCTTCCATCCAATCTTGTCATGTTCGCTTACCAAACGTACCCTAATTGCCCATAATCTGCATCGGAAATTTTTAATGCTGTCATGTCCATCCTCAACTATTCCTCACCCCCTCAACTGTCATACTACTCTCTACCCTCCTCACGTATGTCGTATTATAACACGTGTGTTAAGTGAAAGTGGTAAAACTTTTTTGTCATCTATGTTGGCATTTGTAATATACGCATGTATTATAACACGTAAATGGGAATAATACCCAAATCCTGGTATGCGAGAGAACTTCATAGCTCTTAGCCTAAGACTCGGTTCATTTCAGTAACATACATCTTTTAATTAGTTTTATCCTTTTCGTATTTATGTTCTTTTTGAAATTTCGATATGAAATACGCATAAAAAATCGTGTTAAACATTTACAGGTAAAATTACAGATTTATTTATTGTTGACAGAAATTTGGGAGGATGCTGAGCCCTTTATCCCGATTCAAAGATGCGATCGTGGGTGGCAACCGACGAGGGTTCAGCATTAGCGGCAGCACGTCGAGGGATCGTTAAAGTTAACGGAGGGTGACGAAGATGACGACGAAAATAGAAATTTGGGTTTGTGGATATCAGCAGCAGCAGCAGCAGCTTGTGTTAACTGACCTATTTATAGCAAGAAAACCAAAACCAAAGAAGCTGGCTTCCTGCTGCTGCTTGTTTATGTCATATTTTTATGCTTTTCTGGGTTCTCCTTTTCTTTTCAATGTGTAAAGATATGATAAAACATTATAATTTGTTTGTTTGCTTGGTTGGTTGGTTACTAATTCGTATACTTTTTATTTATTATATATAACTAGAAGCGTACTCGCGCAATGCAACGAAATACATCATGATTTTAATGTTTCATTTTATTTTTTTGTCGATTTACAGTACGATTTTGAATGGTTTTGAGAAAGTGATAATATTTTTTTATAAATTTGTTTAATTTAGGCTTAATAATATAATTTTTTTTATATAAAAAAATTAAGTATTTTGTTAGAATTCAATGATTATCTTATATATTTTAATGACATCTAGAAAAAATAACCAATTACATATTTAATAATATAATTAAAACAAAATTATAGTAATATAATATATTAATTAATAGTGATACATGGAAATGTCTGTATAAAAGGAAGGCCCTGCAAATACCAAATTGGTGGGTGTTAGAAGCTTGCAGTAGTAATATGTATCTTGTGTTTTGATACTTGTAAATTAAGAGATTTTTTAAATCTTGCATAAAATGATGGTACCTTGTGCCTAATAATTTGTATTTAAGAGTTTTTTATCTGTGCTTTATAATATAGTATAAATATTTATATACAGTAAATATTTATGTACACTTCTGAATGGAAATGAGACTCGCCCTATTAAGGAACCTGGTGTACCTACTCTTAGAATGCCGTGATCATTTAAATGGTCATCTAAGGGTTGTTTACTCAAACGCTTACTCGATAAGTGTTTGCCGGTAAGATTCAACACTCCATCAAAACGGCATTGTATGCAATAATCTTCCCGGTAAGCGCTAACCAGGTAAGAGTCGTCACCTTCACTTACCAGGTAGGATTCTCGGTTCTTGCCATGTTCATCTAGTAAGATAAGTGACCCGGTAAATGCTTACTGGGTAAACATGCGGTAAACGACCCCTTAGTCCATCACTTGCTCATCAGTTTAAAATGTATCAAATTATAGTCGACACAACAGTGTTTTTAAAAGGTGACTCATACATGGGTCATACAATACTAATATGGACATCGTTGGAAAGATTTTGACGAGAGGAATCCGTTGGTACTAATTTCATGTTTTTATCTTTAATTATCAATCTTGATTCTGGACTCCTGCGTGGATACGAAACAACTATCTTTAATGGCAGTTTTAGAGTCGTTTTGTTGTCAATTTTGTGCAAATTTGATGCCACTGAAAACGTCTCGGAACAAAGAATCCAAATTGTATAAATTTGTAGTACTAATTCAAAAAGTTAGTTTATCAAACTATTGTTTTGTGAATGTGTCACAATTCCATAATCATCTAATAATTTTTGGGTCAATCAACTTGATTAGTGGATTAACACCCATATAAAGTAATTCTTTAACGTTTAAAGATACGAAGTTGGTTATAAAATAAGGATGCTATTATAGCTTTCGGGTAAAGAACCAAATATCGAGAGAATGAAACCAAAGTTGGTCACATGCGTAAGTATGAACCTTTTTTCCATGCATTATTCTTAATCTGATACGAATAAAAGGATGAACAAATTGAAAGAGTAAGGTGACGTTTGTTTTTTAAGAGATCTAAAGTCTGAAGTCTTATTTTAGCTATGATTAATAAGAGGTGGCGTGTAAAAAGGTATGAACGATTCAGACTTAAGAGTCATCAAGGGATATTTTAGAAAAAACAAACAACCCCTAAAAGTGTTTTACACATTTGTTTGAGTTTTTGACGGAGTAGCTTTGGTGAGCGTGGGATCATAGAAATTCTACTCCGTCATGTATGGTCTTTCAGATCTTTAAGAAATAGCAACAAATCCAATATGAACATTAAAAAAAATACTCATTTTCAAAATTCAAAAAATGACGGTGGTGATTACAAGTTCACAACTTATTGATTCAGTAACATAAACCGAAATTTCTAACATGCTATAGGGATCAAAATTGTAGTTTATTCTAGAATATGGCTTGAATAAACAAAATCAACACAATATAAAAGGGTAGACGCCACCCTTTAAGGCGTCCCCACTGCACCGATCCCACGGTAAACCAACACAATATATCTCACTTAGAACTCAAAAGTGAGATTTGAAGGTAAAATATCTATACTATATTATAAAGCATAGATAAAAAACTTTTAAATACAAATTATTAGGCACAAGGTACAATCATTTTATGCAAGATTTTAAAAATCTCTTAATTTACAAGTATCAAAGCACAAGATACATATTACTACTGCAGACTTCTAACACCCACCAATTTGGTATGTGCATGACCTTCCTTTTATATAGACTTTTCCATGTATCACTATTAATTAATATATTATATTAATATAATTTTGTTTTAATTATATTATTAAATATGTAATTGGTTATTTTTTCTAGATGTCATTAAAATATATAAGATAATCATTGAATTTTAACAAAATACTTAATTTTTTTTATATAAAAAACATTATATTATTAAGCCTAAATTAAACAAATTTATAAAAAAAATATTACCACTTTCTCAAAACCATCCAAAATCATACAATAAATCGACAAAAAAATAAAATGAAACATTAAAATCGCGATGTATCTCGCTGGATTGTGCGAGTACGCTTATAGTATCTCAAGAAACAGAAACAAAAGGTCTCCTTGAATATTGACATCAAATTACACATCTAAAAGAGTGCTTTTTGAGAACTCTTTGGTCTATATGGGTGTTTCGGAATGGTATTATCTTTGGCAACCCAAAGCCAAGGAAGGCGGTGCTTTTTGAGAACATTATAACTCGTGCTTACTTTTGGGTAAAACATAGAAGTAGCAACTTGTCTATTAATTGGGTAGGTTGGCTTACTAATCCTTCCCTTGCCATTACTTCGATGTAATTGTTTCTTTTTCTAGCTTCTTGCTAGTTTTATAAAATTCCGCCGTTCAAAAAAAAACATATCTAAAAGAGGCCAACATTCCTATTTACTAGTAATTGAACACGAAGCATCCATTGATTAAGGCCTTGTTTGTTAGAAGCTTAATAAGCTTAATGGGTGTAACACCCACTTCCCGAGATGGAAAAAGAGATTACGCTCGAACTTAATATAAGCTGCTAACAGAAACATACAGAGCATTATTAAACCTTAATTAAAATAAGCACCAACAAAAATAACAATCGACTCAACCGATACATTTTTTTTCTCTTCTAATACTTGCTTCAAAATATTAACAAAACCTATAAATACAAAACAACAAACCTCTTGGATACTTGGATCCCTTACTCCTTAGTTTATCCTTGGATACCTGTCGCGAAGAAAGAAAACGGTTGAGTCAAACGCTCAGTGCACGGATACAATAGATAACAAACGGATAACCGAACTCAATACCAAATACAATAAAAATCTAGATTTTGGACACGGGACTCGAATTTTTGAGTGTTCATGAAAGTTAGATCGAGTATTAATTAATTCAACATCTAACTTCAACAACAGACCAAAATATCCCAAACAAAGAAAAAGAAATCAAAAGAAGTTAGACCAAATAATTCAATTTAATTGTTTAACCAAAAGTCATAATAAAATGAATATATATATATATATATATATTCGAATTCATTATATCGAGACAGTAATCTCGTCAAAAACCAGAACTATAACTGTTAAATCAAAACAAATATTGTCAACTAAATACCAACTAATCTGAGAAGCTTAAATCAAAATCATATCATAAGATTGCATACCGAGCTCGAACAAATAATCACATACACTTGAGTTTCATGTCACACATAAACAGATACAACAAGTGTCAGACACAAGTCACATAGGCACGTACGTTGGATATTCTCATCCAACTGTACTAAATAATGTGAGATGCGGTGTTGGTCACTACACCGTCATCCACCCTACAAACTAGGGTCGACCCATACGCCTCCCATCACACCACGCCAGCTGTCATCAGAGCACACAAAATCAAAAGGAGACGTCGTGGACTAATCACACCGCCACGGGTGGTGTCACGCCATTGGTGCCACAATGACGTGCCTATGGTACCCCCATAGGTGGTTAGTCGTTCGGTACACCATAACGTATAGACTTCAAAAGTATGTCACAACACATGTGATCATACTAAATGGATAGCAAATCATACCAATTACAAAACAAATCAAAAAGGTATTTGACTATATAAAAATATTGACCGCTCCCCTTGAACGCTTTATAATTTCGAACACACTTTTTAGAACGACTTAGAATCGAAAAAGAGTTTAATTGATATGAGTGTTGTAACCCATAAACTTAAATTTATGTATGACCTATCACAAAATATTTAAAAACAAAAACGTATCGCGAAGCAAATCTGAACACAGATTAGGAATTTCACACCTACAACTTTTTGAAATCGAGTCGTACTATTTTCAGAACTTTACGCGTTTACAAATCCGATATTTTGTCATAATTCCAATAAGTTTTAGAAACAATATCTAAACAGAAGTTTTAAATAAATGTCTTGTGATTCCAAGGAATCAAGAATGAACCGAATTGGATTTAAAATAGATTTTTCATGAATTTTGTAAAACAGTTGCGCTGTTCTCGTCTAAAACGAGACCAGTTTTGGAAAACTCAGATTTTAGACACCTTAGTATAAAAATTACAGTTTGCTCGTGTGACAGTAATTCGTAGACGACATCTTCAGCTTTTCAAAAACATATCGTGTGCCTTAATCCGATAAACGAGCGATTTTTATGATTTTTACAAATAACACGAATTTTTCAGAATAAAAATCAGCAAATCATAAAGAGAGTTCGATGTTTCTAAAATGTCCGGATCTCGATTTCTTATATGTAAAACCGAAGAAGATACACCCGACAATACACACGAATAAACGATCAACTAAATGAGTGGAAACGAAAAATAACCTTGATGGAAGTAAGAACACGTTATTGATCACTAAATAGAACAGAACGACTCGAAATAAAACAAAGAAACCATACACGTATTCAACGAATCGAACAAACACAATTCGAAAGGACTTCATACACATATCAAAGGATCAAATAAACACAAACGAAGAGAACATAAAGAATCCGTACACATATATGTAACGACTCAAATAAACACAAATTAATGAGGGAAGAATAAGGAATCCGTACCTTTAAATATCTGAAAAGTGCTAATGAAGACTCCATCAAATTTCTTCAACTAGTCTTTAATATCACGATCAAAACTTCTAACACGAACCCAATCTTAAACCCTAAAGGTGGATGCTTAAAACCCTAAATATTTCAGCCGCACTTTTTTTTTCTTTTCTCTTTTTGCTGCATTAAAGATTTTATTTTGAAGAATCCTAATGGATTAAGTTAACAATTACGAGATTACCTATATGATTATCCAGAATATCCAAAGTTTTCTTTTTTCTATTGACAACTTTAGTCCATCTAGTTTTACATGGTTTCCAAACTTGAATCACATATTTATGGTCATTTTTTTTTTAATAAACTATGGGATATTAACAACTTACTAGGTCAGTTATACATGATTGTATGGTTAGGACTTAATAATATATAAAGTAGCTTATTCAGTAAGCTTCTAGGGGTGTTTTATGCAGAAAACCAACTTTTTTTCAAACATGCCCTTCCTAATTAAAAAAATGTTCATTTCATTTATGAAAAACATTCTCAACAAAAACCTTCCAAATCTATACATATAGAGATTAATCCACCTACATAACTTAATCCATATAAGACTTGTGAAAAACCAAACAAACAGCCCTTAACGTAATTGATGGATGAAAAAATACTTGGCCCAAAAGCTATATCACTACTAGCAGGTAAAAAAAGTAAATAAATATTTAACTCTTAACACATACAATGAGTTATTGGCACCATATTTTATATATAGATATTATAGAGAAAATGAGTCACAGGCAGGCTCAAATGAGAAAAACAAAAAGATGAAATAAATGATTCATATGTGAATCATTAGTAAAAAGAAACATGTGTTTACATATGCATTTCATTTGTGAAATTGTGAATAATTGGTAAAAAAA
The DNA here is from genome assembly GCA_954870635.1 of Arctium minus. NCBI lineage: Eukaryota > Viridiplantae > Streptophyta > Magnoliopsida > Asterales > Asteraceae > Arctium > Arctium minus. The sequence goes on along the minus strand of OX941089.1, from coordinate 84,642,935 downwards.
AGTAGGTAAACGAACATGGGTTCACATAAGAATCTTCAAATGGTTTTTCAAGATTTATCGATGATTCACATATGAATTATTTATTTGTACGTTTTCGATCTTTTTTACTTTTCTCTTTTAAAACTTCCCTATGGATATATGTAGTTATTCACTTCTTGCCATACATTGACTCCACTTTTCCATCATTTCCTCCAAGCAACTGATACTTGTCTTTCCTTGTCAAATTTGTGCATTCAAATCCTAACACTGCACCAAGCACCTTTTGCACATGGTTCGCCACCTCGATCGACGACCGTCCGCCGCCTTTCACCGTCATCTCCTCCGGCAACCGCTCCAAAAACGTCACTTCGTAAGTCGGCCTCGGGTTCATGAAATAGAAATACGGGTCCCAGAACTTGACCCCGCGAACTGTCGTGCCATGGAACATGTTCTGCTTAAGGTTCACGGCCACGGGCACGATCCTGTCGCTTAGTTCGGCGAACAAGGCACTGAACCGTAACAGGAACGGCTCGCGACATGTGGTTCCTTCCGGGCAGACCACGAGATCGCCTTTCTGGAGCAATGCTTTGATCCGGGCGGCATCCGCTTCGCGGTCGCGGGTCAGGGCGATGGCGGGGATCGGGGAAAGGAACCGCGAGAGTTTGCTGACGCTATACGTCACGCAAAACGGCTTGCGGCCAAGAGCGATGGCGATGATGATGGGGTCCAGGGCGGTGCGGTGGTTGCAAACGTAGAGGTTTCCGGGGGTCCCGGGTGATGGTGGCGGAGGCGGGTTGCCACGGATCACAAGCTTGATCCCGAGCATGCCATAGGTGTATCGGACTATTCGTTCAGGGAGTGGGAGATTGAAGTAAACACGAATAAGGGATAGGATGAATCCAAATGGGAGCCAAATGTAGGTGATCAAAGCGTTGAGCGGTGTTGGGCGGTGGACTAGGCGGCCGTCGTGGAAGATCAGTCGGGTTTTTAGCCGATCTGGTGAGACTATGGCGGCCGATTCGTCTTTCGGCACCATGTATCCCTCCTGTATTGTCAAATAGTGATATCATAAGGACCAAATTGAACGTGAAACATACAACAATAAGTCTTTCTAGCATGGATTTTCTTGGTGATTCTAACTTCTTCACAACCATAATTTAGCCATTTCTTGAAATAATCTTTTTGGTTAGCCATGAGTTATTTTTGAAACTGGCATTCAATCAGCATTTCAATAAGCTTTTGGGTTTTTCCCATCTTTATTTTTTCAATTATGCACCTTATATTTTTCCAATTTATTATTCAACATGTTATTTTAAGTAGTTTTACATTGACATCTATCTTATTCGCTAGTTTTTACAAGTATGACTAATTTATCAGCTAGTTTATAACCAATAACTAACTTTTCAGCTAGCAGTTAAGCTTATCAACTAATTTCTACCAAACATGATTAATATATCAGCTAGTTTATTAACGAACAAGTAACTTTTCAGTTAACAAGTTATGACCCTTCATGTAGATTTTCTTTCACACAAATTGGTATCATATTTCCCTTTTACATTTCCAAAGGTCTGATTTCATTAACTAATAACACAAATTTTTGTTTATCTAACAAAAGTCAACATCAAGCTGTCTCTCTCAATCTTAAATTTGGGCCAACTAATATCATAAATAACCGTGTAAGAGATAGGCTCTAATTCAAGTGGTTTTCTGCTAACAGATGGATTTATGTGGGGCCCATATCTATCAAGAAAATTAAAGGAGCCATCTCAGACCTATCGTTTTCCCTCATTAATTTATGAGTGTACACAATTTCACAATGTTTCTGCTCACCAACCACTGCACTAAATATATTCATTCAAATTAATGTGTATAGTTTTGGATAACACATAAATGATAAATATTTCAGTAGTATCATTATGCACCGAAAATACAAATATCAGATAAGTACCGAGAACTTTACCTAGCAAAAATTGACAGCACAATAACTTGTTTGTCGGTTCTTCAATCAATTGTCCATGTGAGTTCAAATTACATGTAAAGCATGTGGAACCTTATTTCGGTTACTTTATAAAATAATTCTCAAAAAGAGAAAGAGAATTCCAATATATATATATATATATATATATAGGTGGAGGGTCAAGTACAGGGAAAAACTTCTAAAAAAGAAAAAAAAGAACACCCTAGTAACCCTTCATCCGGACGATATGCACTTGTGCATACAAGTAATTCATAACATGCACATGTGCATAAAACCAAAAAACAACTTAATTTAGTTGTATGCACACTGTCCAGATCAAGAACTACCAGGGTGTTCTTCAATTTTTCATTTTTTAAGGTTTTCCATTGAATCTCCCTTGAAATGATTCAAGTTTGAAGGACGTGAGACTTTTATAACAAGAAACTTATGGGCTCGTATACTTGACCCATCTAACCTATTATTTATTTTATTAATATTATTTTCTTATATTAATCTTCGTTGTGTGTGGGAAATAGGGCTTCGGATTAGCAGGTATATAATTATAGGGATTACCCAAAACATTAGGAGCAGAAAAAAGAAAAATAGAAGAAAAACACAAGTTGGAATGGATCAACATAGAAGTGAGAGGGAATTTTGAGTTGGAGACTGGGTTTCTTCTGAAATTTACAGAACTTTTTATAGAATAAATATAAAAATAAATAGATGAATCTATCTTGATGATAAGCCACATAAATAAAGGATAAAGGGAGCAGTTGACCATTTAATCATTTATAGTACTAAAGACCCTTTCGTGTCTTGTGGTATACTTAAGTGACCATCAGGTGAAGTAATTTTATTTGCATGATATAGAAAATACATTTAGGATGGTGTTTTATTTTATTAATCTATTACTATATTAAATTATGGATGTACTGAAAAGTTTGAGGTTGGTTCATGAATCATGAATATGCAGTAATTGGGAGAGTACAAAACAAGTGGTAAAACAGTTGACATTTAATGTGAATTCAATCACAAGCTGATAAGTTTTGGCTAAATTTTTCAGACGGTGAGTTTTAGTTAACATTACTACATTAAGCTAAAATCCCTAAATTTCAGGAATTATTTCTAAGGTATTTACAGTAAAGAATTATATTATACTGCTGCTAGTGCTACATCAAAACAAGTTTGATGTACAAAATACCAGTAGAGTTTAACTTTGATGATTGATCCATGTCATGAAACTCCCAGTCATGTTCTCCTTGTTTAGTTACTAACAGAACCATCACAAAAACATGACAAATCCCCCCATTTTTAACTTCAAATTGGTGAGAAGTTGAGTATTTTAACCAAATCCAAATTTCATTATGACTTGACTTGCTCAACAACTTTCTGTCAAATGTATAGAGATAACACATGTGCACGTTAAGAGCAAAGATCATGCACATGAGCTTTTCTTCTATACCAAAATGTGTTATCTAAGTATTTAATTTAGTGGTATTTGAAGATTTTCCCCAAACAATAGTACGGTTATGTCCTCTTAACCCTAGCTTTGTCTTCGAAATTTTGAAATCCAACACCACAATTCAAAATTTCAAATCAAGTTCAATGAGAACCTCATTTGTTGAGGCTGTCAAGTAATAGCACATATGTATTCAATTTAGTGTACTGTTTGCCATCTATAAGCTGTTAACAGATGAAAAAACAAAGGAAACTGTATCTGTACATATATATTAGCCAGAAATTGAACTGAGATTCAACTGACCTTGCAAACGGACATGAAATCGTGATCTGATTTCCGATCACCAAGCCCGATATCAGGCGATTCATCACCAAATTCTTTCAAAATCGCCAACTTCTTCCATTTCCCGACCAAAACACCAGGCTCCAGAACGAATCCGGTAGCCTTCTTCGTCTTCGGATTCACCTCAATCTCCGTTCCAAGCACCTTCTCCCCTCCCAAATAATCCTTCACAAAAACATCCACCATAACCGTCGGATTCGCCGTCACCACAACCTTCCTCTGACACCTATCAAACACTTCAAAACTATCACTCCTCACATCCGCCGCGTAGAACCGCGGTAGCACGGCGCGTGACGCAAGCTCGATATCGCGGACCTTCAAACCGGAAAACGAGATGAAGATCAACATCTTGATGGCCACAACTTCGGAGACGAATACATACGCGATCGCAATGATCGGAAAACACAGTAACAGAACAAGGCCGCGAATGAGGCTTCCTGCCTCAATCGCAACGAGCATGTAGTACGGAAACGCTGAGCTTGCCTTTAGTAGAGTTCCGTCGAGATCCGCCGCAACTGATCGGTGGCTGACGGTGGAGAATTCGCATTTCGTGATCGGCGGGAAGGCGTTGTCGCCAAATTCCGGCAACGGCAACGACATTTTTTTTGCCCCCTTTCTGTAAAGCTTGTAACTGACTGAAGTAGGAGAGGGAAGGTTGAGGTTTTAAATGTGGTGGGATAAATTTTTAATGACGGATATGCCCCTGGAATTGGAATGTTAAATGACGAAATTACCCTTTACGTAGTTGAGTGGTTTAAATGCATTTTGAAAAAGTTGACCAAGTTGGTGTGTCCATGTTTTATTTTTTTATACATTTTTATCATTAAAAAAAATAAATATTCACACATAATTCGGTCATTAGATTTAAAATTTTATTATTAAAATCATTAATTCTTGAAATTTAGTATTAAAAAAATTTATATAAATCGTTCTATAGAATTTTGTATCAATTGTACCAATTTAGTTGGTCCCAATCTAATTGGTTGGTAGTACAGTACCAATTATCTAAATTTGGTTGGTACGTGATATTAGAAATCGTGTACCATGCAACATATTTTGATATTATATTTTAAAATATCTTGTTTTAAATTTTGCTAAATTATAATACGAATGGATATATAAAAACCTGATTGAATCTATTCGTCTGACCCTAACAATCTTTATAACTCGTCCACACCTCCACAACCCATCGTCGCTCTTAATGGCTGATTGTATTAAACTATTAGTGAATGTTTGTACTATATGAAAGTTATTTGAATGCTTGTATAAGTAGCGATGAGTGGTATAACACTAACACATGTCAACATGTTATGTAAATGCTCGATAGTTTTAGTAGATATAGTTGGTAAATATGTCAATTTAAATAAATTTGTAACTTCAACGTTTGCGATGGTACAAAGCCATACAACCATGTACCAACCGAAAAAAATTGGTACCAACTATACTTAGTTGATATATAGTAAAAACATTGTGTATCAATTATAATTGATTGCACCATATATGGAAAAAAACATGGTATCGTGCCATGTAACATGTTCATGCTTAATATTGTCTTTAAATGTCAGATCAGTCTAGTTATGGTTCTCGAATGAAATGTAAATAACAAGTCTTTTTATGCATCTATTATTAAAACCTCATAACAAAGCCATAACACCCACTTGGGTGTAAATTCATATGCTTCTTAAGAACAAAATTCACATAAATTAAGATATTGGTTTAACATCAAATATCAAAAATCAGTTATTTTATTGTTTAGTTAAAAAAAAAACTCCCACCTATCATGAAAGTCATGAAGACAACATGGAGGAGTAACTTGTGCTTAAATGGACCAAATTTGGGTGAAAAAGTTGCATCACACTTATTGAAAGTGGTTGAAAGTAATGAAACTCTAAAGAAAAATGTAAAGACCCTACAACTTTTGACTATTTAAGATAATGAGTCATTAATTGATATGGAGGCACAAGTTAGGTGAATATATAGAGAGAGGGACAGTGTTTAAAGGATAAAATCTTTGTTTTATGAAAATACGAGAATGTTTATGGGTCTCTAAATTAATTAAGTCATGATAAAAGAAATAGAATAAATTAAAAAAATTTAATGTTTATCAACAATTTTCTGTTATTATCTTATTGTCTTTATTCTTTAAATGTTGTTAGTATTATCGAAGACTTCTTATGTCGATGCCTCCATTTTTTATAATGATATGATAATGTTGTGATAATAATGTGATTTTGCTAATGCTTTGATAACTCGAAAGCTTCTTATGATGTGATTTTACTGTGATTTTGTTGTGATCATGATGTGTTAGATTGAAGCCAACGATGATCACGTCCACAATCATTAGCTTTGTATGTCCATTTTGCAGTCTATTTTTTTTTCCAATTTTACCCATACATGCCATTGATATTCCTAAAAAGGGTAAATAAGTATTTAATATTTTACTGCTCCTAAAATTGTGACCCAAAACAGAATAATGGACTTACAAGTGTTCTCACATTTGCATAAATCACAGGTGTTCTCGTTTGAACTAAAGGTGATCATTTACGGGTTTGGGTGGGCCATGTGTTGGGCCTAACACATTTTTCTTGTCCATCAGGCCTAATATAGCAAACCCAAACCCCTTTTTGCGGGCATGAGAATTTGTCCATACCCGTCTTATAAATGGGCCGGGCTTGCCAACGGTCTAATGGGACTAAAAAATTACATTTAAAAAAACTTATATAAAATGGTAAGTTATGCAAAATTATCCAAAATACATAATTTTTTTTCAACTAAAAAAATGTAAAATATATTAATGTACACAACGTAAGAAAAAAGTATTTTTCACAAAATATGGAATATGAAACTTCACTCTCCAAAGATTATCACCCTTCGAAGTTCGAATTCCTCAACAACAAAATATTTAACCACCTAATATTTCAAGATCGAGATAATAGACATACTATATGACATACTGCATCACATATAGTATATATTTGGGAGGTGGTTGGTACTTAGTAGATGAAGTCTAAACCAAAATCACTTTTAAACTTTTTTAATACAATATTAATTATATAAATGAATTTAATTGATTATAATTACATAACGGGCCGGGCGAGCCTGTCCAAATTTCTTTTTTCATTGCCCAAGTCCGTCCGTTAACTTGAATGGTCAAACTCATGCCCGCACATATATTTTAAATTGGTTGTCAAAGCCCACTTTTCTAACGGACTGGACGGGCCGGATCTAACGGGTCGTGCCGCTCATAAACAACTCTAGTTTGAACTCATCCACACACACACAAATGTACACACATGGTTGCCCAAGCCATGTGTACACACATCACAGAAAGTTCAATTGCGAACATGTTTTTCATCGGGGGAAACATGAGAGCGCGACATGTGTCCCCATTCATCACAATAATTGACGTATGATTTTTACAACATTTATGATGAATGTTACATCATTCATGATAAATATCTCGTGAATATTCGGGATACGTCAGACACTCATGTTTGTCTCCCTGGTTCGCAACGAAAGTACGGTTCGCAATTAAACCTGTCCTATATGTATGTATGTATACTTAGAATTGTGTAGCAAAATTTAAACATCGTATAAAGCGTACGTAGGAAGACATCACGATGCTTGGATGAACTTGATTTGGAGTTTCGACGTCTCAAATTGACGTGGGGACATTTTGGTAATAAACCCGAACTTCGATGACAGTTTTTGGCGGACACAAAAAAGTTAGAGTAAATTACACTGTAGGTCCTTGTGGTTTACTTAAAATCTGGATATGGTCCCTATTTTGAAATAATTACACTAGGGATCCTTGTGGTTTGCATTTCGTTTCACTCTGGGTCATTGTGGTTTGTTGAAAATTGCATTATGGGTCCCTGCATTTCGTTGCACTCTAGGCCCCCCAGGGACTCAAGGTGAAACGAAATGCAAACCACATGAATCCCTGGTGTAATTATTTCAAAATAGGGACCATATTCAGATTATGAGTAAACCACAGGACCCCTGGTGTAATTTACTAAAAAAGTTAACATAGAATAACACATTTAGGGGTTGTTTGTTTTTTTTAAAAAACATCTTAATGACTCTTAAGTCTGAATCATTCAGATTTTTTTACACACCATCTCTTATTAATCATAACTAAAATAAGACTTCAGACTTTAGACCTCTTAAAAAACAAACGGCACCTTAGTCCACCACTTTCCTTGAATGGCTATCTAGTCCTTAAGCTTTATATGCCATTAATCTTATTAAGCTGTTAACAAACAGGCTCGTACACTGACATGGCTTATACCCAAAAAAATAGAGGGATTATTTTCATGAAGGTCTCCCAATTTATGCAAAAGAAGGGAGGATTTTATGGATTATAATGTGAAGAAAATTTAAAAATGTTCAACGTTTTGTAATAAAGTCATAGTTGAAGGGTATAAACGTAACATTTTTGAAGTAAGCATCGATTTTATCGCCCTCGGGTCGTATTGTTTATTAGATATCCAATGAGCGCCAAATTGACCTAAATTCAAAGCGATTCGTCCCCAATCTCTCTCGATCAATCACAGAGGTACATGATTATTGCTTCAATTTTTGTGTGATTGAATGTAATTACGCGTTAATTGCATGTATAATTGTTCATTGTGTAAACCTTTTTACTGGGATTGTGTGATTGATTTGGATTACTGTAGATGATTGCTTGATTGGTCACTGATTTTTAGGCATAATGTTTATCATCATGTATTTTCATCAGTCAATCTTTTTTTGCGATGAATTCTGTTTTTGATTTTGTTTGAAAATTGAAATGGGAAGTCGTTTAGGTTTTGGGGTTTTGCGCAGATAACGAAATTAGGGATTGATTGGGGTGTGTAAGAACTTGTTATCCTCTTGTTACTATGATTATATTGTTGCTAAAACTTATGATTTAAAAGGGGTGTGGATTTTATTTCAGAAACAAAGGGGTGTGGATTTCATCACATGCTAGTTTTAGTACACGTAGATGTATTTGTAAACTGTTTTTTCTTCAGTATTGTGACTGAATCTGTGATACGACTCAGGATTTGTAGTCTGTGTTGGATTAGGATTTTGAAACTATGGGGTGTGTAGAATTCTCTTATTACTGGTGACATAAGTATCAACCAGGTTTCAGTGTGAGGGTTGTTTGTTTACTTGATGGAGTGAGGGTCCAAGGTTTAATCATGGCTCTAGGTGGAATATAAGTGAATATAGTGTATACCAAGATATAAAATTTCAATGGTGGGTTGGATTTGAGACTCCTTTGTTAGATTCGTACACATCATTTGGCATCAGTCTATCAGATAGAGACTTTAACATTCGTGTATGGGGAAGTGGGGATCAGATGAAGGTTTATGTGACATGTATAACAAAAGTAGAAGTAGAATTGGATATCTTTGAAAGTGATCTTAAGATTATTTAGGGGTACTAGAATGAAACTTGTGTCTGTTCATGTTGCATTGCATGTTAAGTATGTTTGTGAATTGGTGGCATTGGATTGGAACAAACATTTCAGATTTGATTTTGTAAACGAAGGGGAGCCTAAAACAGATTATATGTTGTTGTTATTTAATCTTCTACAAATTAAGTTTTAGGAGATCATAAAACTTGCATGTTGCTTTATAATTCTTTACAAATTATGATAATTGTATCACTATTTCAAGGAATGAAAGAAAATAAATCAACAGCAACATTGAGTGGCTCATCATCCATTGCATTATTTAAGAAAAGAAAAACGCAAGCTCCTATCCACCATTGATTCATGCTACTTCTGAAATGTAATACCAAATGTCAATCAAAATCCGTATGCTTACTGTTCTTTAATTCTCTGAAGAATATACACAAACCCTTTTCTTTTCTCACCATCTATTAATGGAACCAATAATTAAACACACCCTGTTTTCATTCACTAATCTTTATTTCAATCTTATGTAAGCCTTAAGTGACATCAGGGCCGGTCCTGACATTTTGGAGGCCCTGTGCGAAAATATAAATATGGCCCTTGATTTTTTATATTATACTATTCATTAAACTAACTTTTTACTACATTCCGACGTTGTTTGATGATAAATTGTTCCATAACTTATGTTTATTTTGAATAAAAAACATATTGAAGAAACCAATGAAGGTTAAAACAGAATTATAAATTCTATTAAAAAATCAAGAAAATTTTATAAAACAAATCATCAGAAAAACAAACATATTAAAAAAAATTAAATAATCGAAGTTATTGAATCCTATTTTGCATCTAGAACTCTAGAATCAGAAGAGTCAAAAAAGGAAATATTTTTTGTTGGTGACAATGATGAAGAAAGATTGAAAAACAAATAAATTAAGGATTTTGGCTTACAATTTGAAAAATAAATTATAGAATAAACTTATTAAAAAACTATATAATTTAATTATCAAATAAACAATCAATTAGGAAACAGTTTTTTTTTTAATTATACATTAACCGATAAACTTGAAAATAAAAAAATCAATTTTTAGAGTTACAAAACAAAAGGAAAAAAATCATTAAAATATTTTAGAGTTACAAAATAAAAGAAAAAAAAATAGTTAAAATATTTAAAGCTAAAAACAAATGGAAAATCTAAAAACCTGTACGCTAGGAGGACTTGAACCCGTGACAAGAAGATCACGCACTCACATTAAATGGTATTGCCACTACGCTGCAAAAGATGTTTGATTATGTTTTGTACTAAATAATTTATACATCAATTTCGTTACAAATAAAAAATTACAAATATATTCGGAGGCCCCCAACGATCGGAGGCCCCGTGCGGCGGCACCGCCTCGAACACCCCAATGCACGGCCATGAGTGACATTACTCTTGGCAGATTTATCTCTTATGGCACCAGGGTATATATTGTTTTGGTGCTCATGGTTTAGCATGAGGAGTGTTAGGATGATAATTGGTTCCTTGAGAGTTAAAAGCATTTTGGCCATGAGAAACATAGTAAATATGCTATGCATGGACTAGGGACCAGAGAGGTAGGGGTGAAAATGAAACAAATATTTTTACTGTTCGATTGTCGGCTTGGCTGGGTGGTTCTGTAGTCAGTATGAGGTATGATGTTGCTTTGTTGTGTCAAAGAGTGATTAGAATGCTATTGCTTTTATGGGCAGGGTGGCTTTTCTGTAGACCATGAGGTTTGTAAGACACCCAAAGGCCTGTACTATGTATTAGTGAGATATAAATATATGAAAAGTTTGAAACTTGAATTTGGGCATGAAAATATGAAATTTCTCCAGTGCTATTGAATTACGCTGATATTTAAACTCATAAAAAATAGTCGTACTACTGAAGTACTGATAAAAGTATAGTAGAAAATTATCAAGTCATATGAAATAATTTCACTTTTCAAGGAACAAAAAACTACTGAACTACAGATTTTTTATTCACTAATCACTTGTGTAGGGCTGTTTGCATAGAGGGTACCTTGTGCCGGATTCAAAATTTCAGCTTTTATCTATGCCATGTAGGCAACAACTTAGGTTTGGATAGCCACTCTTGCTGTATAAGAGGAATAATTCATGGCAGAGTTATTTTAACATGTTTTCTCTCGCTAATGTTGTCAGAAAAGAAGTTGCCTCCTAAAGTCTTGTAATCTATGACAACTAGGTTAGATCTCTTATTATGTCATTAACAGCAATTATGAAAGATTTTAGACCGCATGGGATTCGATAACGGGATGATAATTTGCATTTTTGTTGAAAACGTCTTTCTAGTGCTGTGGTCATATTCGTAGTCTCATTTCATATGACCTTTTCATGTTTATATCAGATGGAGAAAACTGCTCTGATGTCTACAGTTTGATTCTAATAAATGGTCATTCATTCATACCTTTTCAGATGATGAAGTCTTACATATGGCTTCAAACTTCTGATGGCTCCATCGAACAAGTGGAGCAAGACGTGGCTCTCTTTTCTCCTTTCATATATCATAACATGGATGCAGGCATGGGTTCTTCAAAAATCCGACCAATCGTTCTTCCATCATTGGTGACTCCCATCATACTTGGTTTGATCCTTGATTTTTGCAGATTTCAGCATGTTCCTGGACGTTCGAACTTGGTATTCATGCTCCTCATCTGATATTTTTCTTTAGTTTGATGAAAATGCATGTTTGAAGCTACTTCTTCTAGGGTGTCTGATTGATGTAAAAGAACATCTTAGATGCACGAACAAACAATGGTTGCATAACAAGTTCCTCCTGGAATTTTAAATTCCAGGAGAGTTATTTATCCTTTTTGAAAATTTTGGGAATTTCCTTGAGATATTAACCATAGGATTTTGGGTGCTTGGTGGTTTTGGATTCTTGGAAACTTGATGCTTAAACCTACACCCATACATGATACATATTAGTCTTAACTATTAGCAAGTGAAGTTTTGGGCTTTAGATCATTGAGCACAAGCAGAAATCTGCTGGGCAGTAGGTATTGGATTCAAATCAAACATGTTTTGTTTATCCTAGTATGTTTTTTCAACACTTCCTCTGTCCATATTTTGTACCTTAGTTTGTCCCAGTACATACCTGCAGCACATTTATAGGAGTGTCAAGCCTGATTATGAATTTATGATGTAAAGCTTGTAAAAGTTTCTTCTTAGTAATGAAAACAAAACTTTGCTTCTTGCTTTCCTTTTGTAGGAGAGGAAATTCTTTAACGAGAAGTTCTTTCGTATGGAGACAGAAAGGCTTCGTGAGTTGACATCTGCTGCTTACAGTCTGCAAATGACACCATTGGTTGACCTTTGTTGTGATGCACTTGCAAAACTGCTTGAAGGGAAATCTATTGAAGAGATTCGTCAAACTTTAGATCTACCTGATGATGTTATAGAGGTGTCCTGTTTTTGCAAGCCTTGTATATGTTTGGCATGTTATCTCGTACCACCTTCGGGGAATTACTTCATTGAAATTTAATAACGGTAGAGATTTAATTGATGCAGGAAGAGAGTTGGAAGCCTATGAAAATAGCTTCTAATGATCCACAAGTCCGACTCTGGAATAAACTACATGCAAAAAAGATGAAAGAGAAAGAGAAGGTAATTTGTTCAGTCACATACAACATTTTTGGGGATGTGGGCTTTTTTTACTTGTTTTTTCTCCTTCTCCTAGAGGGTGTTTGATACACACTTCGATAATCGAGAGTGTACTTTCTATTATAACTCAACAGATCAGAAGATTACAAAAGATATTGTTGTAAACTGATACCAATTGGTGGTGAAATGGTGTCGTATGATTGAATTGAAAAAGGAAATACAAGGAAAATAACACTCCTATGGCTTTCGAGAGGCCATGGTCTCTCCCAGAGCCTAAGCTCAAATTACAAACACTCAGAAAAACAGAATGATCCCAACAGAATACGCTCCTCCCCACCTAAATGGATCTCGCTCCTTATTTCAAATGGGAAAAACCCCAAACTGCCCTTAGGCTTTTATTCCCAATACCCACTTACAAAATAAGGGATTCTCCCTAATTAGCCCTTCTCTTATAAGTAAATCGAATAGGAGGTTTACCAATACTCCCCCCCAAAAGTTTCACCTTGTCCTCAAGGTGATCATCAGGAAACTGTTGCAACAGTGGTTCCAACTGCTCCCACAAGGACTCGAAATAGGACAACCCTTTCCATTTAACCAACACTTCTAACTGGCCTGGATCTCCGTGGGCCAAAGGACGAACATCCAGCAGATCCTCTGGCACTGCTTGTAGCACCAAGTCTTCCGACAACTGAGCAGGAACATCCTGAGCTGACATGCAACTACCCAGGGCTTGTCTTAACTGAGACACATGAAACACATAGTGTATTTTGACCCCTGTTGGCTGCTGGCAGCTCCAGCCTATATGCTACCTTGCCAATTTTTTCCAATATCTTGTAAGGGCCATAGAATCGAGCTAAAAGCTTGGGATTATTACCTTTGACCAACGATTTCTGTCGATAAGGGCGTAGTTTGAGAAATACCCAATCTCCCGGCGTAAAATCCACTTCTTTTCGTTTCAAATCAACCTGTTGTTTTATCCGGCATTGAGTCTTCAATAAATGCATTCGAACCTCATCCCAAATTTCGTCTCTGTTGATCAGCTCCCGTTCAACCGACTGCAAGTTGGACGAAGTTGGTCTATATCGTAATAATGGTGGTGGATCTCGACCATAAAGCACCCTAAAAGGAGTGCATTTGATTGAGGTGTGATAAGAAGTATTGTAAGCCAATTCAGCCCACGCCAACCAGCTACTCCACTGCCTTGGTCTGTCCGACACCCAACACCTCAAGTACTGCTCCAAACCTTTGTTGACCACCTCAGTCTGCCTGTCCGTTTGGGGGTGGTAGGCTGTGCTATACTTCAATTTGGACCCCTGCAGCTTGAATAACTCCTTCCAAAACCCGCTGAGGAAAATCTTATCTCGATCCGAAACTATCAATTGTGGTACCCCATGCAATCTGATAATTTCTTTTACAAACACATCAGCGACGGTTCGAGCATCGAAAGGGTGTTTCAGTCCCACAAAGTGAGCATATTTACTAAAACGATCTACTACAACCAATATGGAACTCATACCATTTGATCGCAGTAAGCCCTTTATAAAATCCATTGAGATCTCCTCCCATACAGTAGAAGGCAAGGCCAATGGTTGCAATAACCCCGCCGGGGATCCACTTAAGCTCTTGTTCCGTTGGCACACTTCACATCTTTTCACCATATCACTAATGTCCTTTCTCATTCCCACCCAAAAGACTTCGGAAGTTATCCGTTGGTAAGTACGATCCTCTCTGGTATGACCTCCGATCGGAGACGCATGGAATTCCTCAAAAACTAAAGGGATAAACTGAGATTTTCGAGGCAGAACTAACCTGCCCTTGTATAACAGAAGCTCTTGTTGCACTTCAAATCCCTTATGAACATTGGGATCACTAAGCAAATCATGCTTGATTTTCTTTAAAAAGTCATCCTCCTCAATTTCACGCTTCACACTGTCCCATTGTCTCCACTGCGACCTACCTATGCTGGAGCATTCGATCGAATCTTTCTTTCGAGATAAAGCATCGGCAACCTGGTTTGCACTTCCAGGTTTGTAAATAATTGAAAAATTGTATCCTAACAGCTTACACATCCACCTTTGATACTCTGGTTCCACCACCCTTTGTTCCAATAGAAATCGAAGGCTGCGTTGGTCGCTACGCACGACAAAATGCCTTCCTAACAAATACGGTCTCCATTTCCGAACTGCGAAAACGATAGCCATCAGCTCTTTTTCATACACCGACTTCTGTCTAGCCTTTATTCCCTTGGCTAAAGTAAGCTATCGGCTGTTCGTTTTGCATAAGGACAACCCCCAAACCATATCCGATGCGTCTGTCTCAATAACAAAGTCGACCGAGAAGTCTGGTAACTGTAAGACCGGGGCGGTTGAGAGTAATTTCTTCAACTCTTCCAAGGCAGACCGAGCCTCATCCGTCCATAGAAATTGATTCTTCATGAGTAACTCAGTGAGAGGCGCAACCACCATGCCATAACCCTTAATGAACTTCCGGTAATACCCGGACAGACCCAAGAATCCTCATAACTCCGTAACTGTCGTTGGGATCTTCCAATCCATAATGGCTCGTACCTTGGACTCATCGACTCCAACCCCAACACCGGAAATTATATGTCCCAAGTAATCGAGTTTATCACGACCGAACTCACATTTTTTCTTATTAGCATAAAGTTGATTTTGGGACAAAATCTCCAAAACAACCCTCAAATGTTCCAAGTGTTCCTCCATCGATTTACTGTACACCAGTATATCGTCAAAAAAAACCAACACGAACTTTCTCAAAACATCGCGGAACACCTTATTCATCAGTCCTTGAAAAGTAGCTGGAGCGTTAACCAAGTCAAAAGGCATTACGAGAAATTCGTAATGTCCTTGATGAGTGCGAAAGGCAGTTTTCTGGACATCCCCCTCTTTCATTCTGATTTGATGGTATCTCGACTTCAAATCCAGCTTTGAAAACACTCGAGCCCCATATAGTTCGTCTAACAGCTCGTCAATGACCGGTATAGGGAATTTATCCAACACCGTGGCCTTGTTTAAGGCTCTATAATCGATGCAGAACCTCCAACTGCCATCCTTTTTCTTCACCAATAGGACGGGACTCGAAAACGGACTCGCACTTGGTCGAATCACCCCTGCCTCCAACATTTCTTTGACCAATTTTTCGATCTCGTCCTTTTGGTAATGTGGATACCGATACGGCCTCACGTTCACTGGTTCAGCCCCTTTCTTCAACTCAATCCCGTGCTCCTTACCCCTAACCGGTGGCAACCCCGTCGGCATATGGAAAACCCGATCGAATTGTTGCAGCAACGGATCAAGTGCAGACTCCGCTCCTGGGCTTCCTTGCACAGACTCACACGAGCCGAATTCAACCAGCACCCCATGACCTTCCTCTTGAATCACCTTCCCCATTGCCTTTAACGAGACTTTAGATCTGCCAAGAGACGGATCACCCCGTAACGACACCGACTTTCCTCCGATCGTAAATTTCATAATCTGTTGTTTCCAATTCGTATAAGTGGCGCCCAACGTTTCTAACCACTGCACTCCCAAAATCACATCACTATTTCCTAATTGTATTGGTAGGAAATCTTCTACTATTTCCAATCCTTGAATCGACAACGTTAAATGTTTGCACACTCCCTCCCCCTTCACGGTTTTACCCGTTCCCATAGTTATCGTGTACTCTTTCGTGTTCTCTACCTTTAACTCCAGATTACTCACTACCTCTTTCGAGATAAAATTGTGAGTAGCCCCACTGTCTATAAGCACCACCACCTTCTGATTACCGACAACGCCTTCCATCTTCATAGTTTTCGGATTGGTAAGACCCACCACCGAGTTGAGATGAATTTCAACCTTCTGTCCGAAATCAACTATATCCACTGTATTCAACTCCCGTTCCTCCTCATCTCCGTTTTCCTCCTCTATTGTGTCTTCCTGAACCACAATAACATTAATCTCTTTCTTTTTACATTTATGCCCCGGTGAATACTTCTCGTCACACCTATAACACCGAGAGAACGTCTATGTTGGACTTCCTAATCAGATAATCTCCTGAATTCCGATCCCGTTTTGACCGTGGCAACAGGTGATGCCACCGAGGATGAGGAACTACTTCTAACCTCCGGTACTGGATTGGTGTTCCTCCTGCTCGTTGCTGAGAAACGATCCCTGCCGATCATTTTATTCTTCACCTCGATCTTCGACGCTTTCTCCATAGCTTCACTCAACGAAATCGGGCTGATCAATCGTAACTCTGCTTTGATTGTGTTGTCTAAACCATTAATGAATTGGCTCAGAAACACCTCTTCTGGAATTCCGTCCAAAGGGGCAGCCAACTCGACGAATTTCCTCTTATATTCATCGATGGATCCTTCCTGTTTAATCGCCAGAAATTGCTCACAAAGGGAACCTGACGCCAGTGATCTAAATTGCCTCAACAGGAGGTGCTTCCAATCCTCCCACCTAGTGATCGGATGTCGTTTATTTTCCCATTGAAACCACTTCAGAGCATCGCCTTCAAAAGCAATAAATGATACATCGATCTGCTCTTCCTGACTAAGTCGATTCAAAGTGAAATACCGCTCGGCCCTAAGTTTCCAACCATCAGGATCGTTCCCGTCAAACGACGGAATCTCCAATTTTCTGCCCTTCACAGCCAGAAATCGATTTGGATCATGGACTTCGCCTTCTTTTTTTTTCCCGCTCGAACCAGATGAATCACCGCCTTCAGAAATTGGCAACGAATTCAATTTGCTCGTCACTTCATCCTGTTGTTTCAGGATTTTCTCCATCGTTTCCAGAATCGATCGCATCCCCATCTCAATTGTCCCCACACTGCTTTCCAAATCGTCAATCCGTGCTGTCGAACTTCTGGTCGTCATCCCTGAATCGTACTGCTCTGATACCAATTTGTTGTAAACTGATACCAATTGGTGGTGAAATGGTGTCGTATGATTGAATTGAAAAAGGAAATACAAGGAAAATAACACTCTTATGGCTTTCGAGAGGCCATGGTCTCTCCCAGAGCCTAAGCTCAAATTACAAACACTCAGAAAAACAGAATGATCCCAACAGAATACACTCCTCCCCACCTAAATGGATCTCGCTCCTTATTTCAAATGGGAAAAACCCCAAACTGCCCTTAGGCTTTTATTCCCAATACCCACTTACAAAATAAGGGATTCTCCCTAATTAGCCCTTCTCTTATAAGTAAATCGAATAGGAGGTTTACCAGATATCGAGTTAACAAAGAAGTTTCTCGGCTTTCGAGAGGCCGAGCACTCTCCCAAGACTTTCACACAAAACACACACACAATCTAATCAATGCCCTCCTCCCCTCAAAACCCTCATATTTATACCAAGTAACCGACACTCTAACCTGCTTCACCTACTTGTACCCTAACAGTAAACAGTTGTACCCCAACCTACTACAAATGACTTATCGACTATAATACTCTGGGTATAACAATACCCGCCCCCAAACTTTCACCTTGTCGTCAAGGCGGAAAGAAATGAAAATTTTGATTCAACAACATTATATCAAGGATTGGTGGTGCTGGTGGTGGTGGCTGTGGTTCCTGATGAGTGTCGCCTACCGACCTCTTCTCATTGCCAAAGATGTTAAGGAGTTTGATGATTAGATTCCTGTTATGCTAGCTAATACAAGTTTGTTTAATAGCCAAAGATGGTTGGGGTTTATCTCCATTATCTTCCTACTGGATATGTAAACCCTAAGGGGGCGTTTGGTTCACAGTATGGAATTTGATGGAATTGGAATCCATCGAAGGAATTTGATGGAATTGGAATCCATCGAAGGAATTTGACTTTGAAGGAATTGGAATGAAATTTGATGGAATTTGACCACGCGTTTGGTTGGTAGGAATTCAATTCCTTCACTTAAGCCAAGGAATGATGAATTTCTTAAATTGTGGAATTCAATGGAATTGGAAGGATTCCATCGCTTTCATTCCGTGAACCAAACATGGGCTTGGAATTTGGTCAATGGAATCGGTCATTCCAATTCCTTCAAATTCTTTCTAATTCCATGAACCTAACGGCTAAGAGTTATTGCCTCTGTTGTCTGTTCCATGTTAGCCATACACCCATACTCTCCAATCACCAAGCAGCAAAAAGAATTTTCAATTCCCACTATGGAATTTAAAGAAGCCTCCACCTGATGAATTTTCTCCACACAGTTTTGACTGGTCTTCTCTTCATCCACGTATCTCTTTCCACTTTGGAACCCAAAACATCTAATAATTCTTTTTGCTTACATTTGTGGCTGCTGGGATTGAATTCCTTGTCAAATCTATATCCACAACCCTACCACTTTCTTTGTTTTAACTCAGCATCGGATAACTGACCGAACTCGAATTCACCCTTTGTCGGTTTCCCTAACGATCTCACCAATGATGTCCCTTGCATTTTTTATTCTCCTGCACTCACAACCAACTTCTTGCTAAAACTCAATGGTGAATTAGTATGAAGCTGCTGATGGTAAACGTCCGGTGGATCTGGATCCAGATCTGGATTTGGATGTAAACTAAATCCGAAGGGATCTGATCTGATTCCTTCGTCACAAATACCAGAGAATGGCGTCATTGGAGTTTTGAATTTTAGGGTTCTTGTTTAATCTCCCCAGAATTTTGCAATAACATGAAATATTTTTGGTTGAGAACGTACCATAATCATCGATTCATTGATTTCAACAGAAGAATACCTTGAATGGTTGATATTCATTTCAGACGCCATTTTCTCTTCCTCTGTAATTTCTTTCTTTACATCTTTCAGAAAATTCCTCGTATACGATATCTTCTCATCATCGTCCTCATCTTCATCCAACTTTCCCTTCTCTTTTTTCTTCAAGATGCGCAATTCACCTTTTAATGAACTCATCGTTGATTTCATTGAATTGAGGGTTTCCGAACATCTTTTTGATTGTTGACAGCATACTCAAGATCTTTTGCTCTGATACCATTTGATACACACTTTGATGATCGAAAGTGTAATTTTTATTTGAACTCAACGAAGTTACAGAAGATATCGAGTGAACAAAGAAGTTTCTCGGCTTTCAAGAGGCTGAGTACTCTCCCAAGGCTTTTTGCCCAAAACATACACAATCTAATTGATGCCCTCCTCCCCTCCAAAACCTCTTATTTATACCAAGTAACTGACACTCTAACCTGCTTCACCTACTAGTACCCTAGCAGTAAACACTTGTACCCTATCCTACTACAGTTGACTTATTGACTATAATACCCTGGGTATAACAGTGTTGGGCTAGGGATTGGGAGGGAGGCTGGTCAAGACTCTTGCTCGAGTCTGTTGCAAGCTAGCACTTATGGTTATGGCTATGAAGTTACTCCATATTCTGGGGTGTCAAAGAAAAACCCTGAAACCGAATAACCCAACCGAACCGAATGAGGTTTGGGTTAAATGGTTTCAGGTTATTCGGTTTCCGGGTTGAACGGTCCGGTTAACCGAATAAGGGTACCTTATCAGTTTTTGGTTAATTTTTACGATTTTGGTTAAACTGAATAACGCCGATAAGACATTATACTATCGTTTTATATTTTATATTTCTGTACAAATAAGTTGAATAACACATTATACTGTTACCGTTTTATATATTTATTGCTGGATTTCTAGTCGATAAGGTTTTTTGCTTGATGATGTATTTTTTTTTGCTTGATTTACGATATAGCTTGAAGAGATTATGTTGTTGCTAGATAATATATTTTGTTTGATATTAATTTAATTGTCGAGTATAAATATGTGATGCAATTATACATTGGAAGCAATGAGCATTTCATTTGGAAAAGTTGTTGGAGACAAGCGTCCAACAAGAAAAATATGTTTTTTTAATCAGTTTAACTGGTTACTGAACCGAATAACCCGAAACCGATTAAGCCGAATCTTGTTTGGTTTGGTTATCAGGTAGTTTGGAAAAAGTTGAAAAACCTAATAACCTGAACTGAATAACCGGAAAACACATTTAACCGACTGAATAACACCTCTTTGCATGTCTATTTTGGGACAGATGGCAGCTGGGCATTGGCTTCAGAATGTAAAGCATGAAGCACCACATGCTGATGATCGATCTATTGCTGAGCTTTTGTCGTTCATCAATGGAGAAGATGAAGGTATCTTCTCGTAGCTCTACGACTTCATGAGTGTGCATACTTCTTCCTCTTGTTGATTTTAATTTTTAATTTTTAATTTTTAATTTTAATGTTATGTTTGTTTATCTGTTTCATGTTTGTTCTTCAATATAGAGATATTAGTGCATGCTGGTTTCTTGTTAATTTGTTGTTATGTTATGCTCTAGAGTTACGTTCTTGTTAAGCCGGTTAGCAGGCATAATTATTCCCCTTTCAGTTTCTCTGTTCTCTTGACTTGAATCTATAATCAAAGGAGTTCATTAAATTCACTCTTGCAGATCCACAGGATGCAAAACCATCAAGAAATAAAAAGAAGTACCGCAAGAGAAAAAATAAACAAAAAGATGCTTCTTCTGTTTGCAATATTTCAGATAGCTCTGGCCAATCAAGTAATGCCAGTAAGGTTCCTAATTAAAGCTAAATTGCTGAACTTTTTCTTTTTCATAGTAAGTGTGAATATTCAATTCTGTCAAAAAAGTGTATGAGTTTCCCAATGAAAATGACATCATCCATATGTTTCTGGAATCTGCATGCCTTGATATGGATAAAGGCTATTGTCAACCTAGTATAAACAAGGGTTTGAAGTTGTTAGACACAGAAAATTATAGATCTGCACTTGAAGGTGAGCTTGGTGATGGTACAGGTACATCCACAATAAGGTTGTTGTTTATAATCATGTATTTGGTAAGGCAGCTTGAATCCACTTGCTCAGTAACTTTCAGCATGATAGCTTAGCTGCTATTCTTCTTAAATCATCTGCAACCAAAGATTTCTCCTGACTAACTTTTCTGTCAACTTGGTGCAAACGTTACTATGAATGCTTATCTGCTGTGAATTATGGTGTGAACTGATCTCTCATCTTTGAAACTATTGGAGTCATCTTTACTTAATGCTACTCCCTCCGTCCCAAAACAAGTGTGTACATTTTCTAATTGTGTTTGTCCCAAAATAAGTGCCTAGTTTCAAAAATAGAGAACTAAATTCTCGAATGTACCCTTTAATTAATGCACAAATATTTAGGAGTTATGAAGAGAGATAAATTAATTACGGGTATATTTGTCATTTGGTTAACTAACAAATGTAATAATTATTCATGTTTAATCTGTGTGCCATTTCTATTGTGGACACTTATTTTGGGACGGAGGGAGTATATTACTGATTTGCTGTGGGTTTGGTGAAGGGCCTGTGTTCATGGTACTATGGCAGATACAGTTTGTCTACCATCCTACTTTGTCAACGTAGTATCATTTACCTAAGAGGGTGTGTGCGCTTTTATGACATATGCCTTTGGAAAGATTAGATGATCTAGGCAACATTACTCATCATGGAGGCTCAGACAGTTTGTGGGCTGCCAAGAAAATATAAGACTTGATTTATGACATTATTCTCAACACAAATCACTTGTGTAACTTAGAAATAATATGAGCTCCCATTAGCATTGGCTGTACCCTCCAGCACCTGAGGGATTGTCTGATTTAGTAATTTTAACTAAGTTGAGATTCAGCCTATTTATCTATAAGTTTCCAGGAGCAACTCAGTTCCAAAGTTATGTGTGACCAGAATTACAGTTCAGGGTCTAATAAAAACATAAGAGTAAACTATGTTTTTCGTCCCTGTGGTTTGTTAAAACTTGCGACTTTCGTCCTCGTGCTTTCGAAATTGTGGTTTTCGTCCCCTTGGTTTGCAATTATTGCTGTTTTGGTGACCAAGGCTAACTTTGTTAGCTACCATTAAGTATAAGGGATTAGAACAACAATGAATTGTAAATCACGGGGACGTAAAAACAATGAGTTGTAAACCACAGGGACAAAAACCGTGATTTTGAAATCACAGGGACGAAAACAGCAATATTCGACAATCACCAAGTACAAAAAACATAGTTTACTCAAAACATAATTTCTTTAGGCTGTGAGTGTCTATAGTTGAAATGAATTGACACAAAGCAAGCTTAAATGAGTGAGCTCGTGGAGCTCAACATGGATTTGTTTCATTTTCATGTGGGATGAGTTTAGCTTTTGGTTGCCTTGAGTTGAATCAATCTGCTTGTCCTTCTAGAGATAAGGTGATGATGTGCAAGAGGGAAAAGATCCATTGCAGATCTTTTTGGTATCTTCTAAGGATATGATGCGTAATTAAATTAAAAATTATGTTTCATGAATGCGGGACAAATTTGTGCAACTTAAGATGGATATTCTACAGATACTTCCGGATATTTGAAACTCTTTAAGCAGAGATTGGGGTTAGAAAGTTCTATATCTTGATATTGTATTCCCAGAACTTTCAAATTAACCTGCAGTTGTAGTGTCCAACTCCAACGATTTCTATTCTTTCATCTGTCTGTGGATCAAGGTGCTTGAGGATTCCTAGTGGTGGAAGTGTCTGAGAAATTTCTCCTAAAATACTCTAGAATGTCAAGTAGAGGCCAGTACTTGGTGGTTCTGCTAGCATGGATCGGTAGGAAATACCATTCCGGTACAATATGAGGCAGGGTGGGCATCGGATTAGCAGGTAGTAGAAGTGATTCAAGATGGAATAGGGAGGTTGCAATGGCCTATGATCATAATTCTGACAATTATTGATTTGGTTCTCATGGCCTGGTAAACCGGAATATGCCATTTACCTGTTATTTCTTCAACTGAAAAAAATATGCTCTCTTTTCTCAAGCTTTTTTGGAACAAAAATGTCATAAGTTACCTTTCACTCTGATACATCTTTAGTGCAAGTCAAATACAAAAATTGAACCTTTTGGATTGAGAATTTGGTGTTCAAAATCCAAATGAGATTTCGACTATAATCGTGATTAGTTTGTTCATCCAAGTGTTGCCTAATGTGGAGTATTGGGTGTATGGTACACTATGCCGTTACAGAGGGTAGTGAATCACTATATTATTAGAATGTGGTATGTTGAACTATTATAATGCAGTATGGTACTTCATATGTATGCATGTATACATGATTAAGTTTCTCCTATAATATACTCCAAAGTGAAGAACCCTCACGTTTGACGTGGGTGAGCTTCAATTGATGGATATACTCTTATGCTGTTAAGAGTATTCTTCCTCTTTATCTAATGAAAGAGACCATAATTTTCTAAAATGACAACACAATTGAGAACCCGAATACCATGGTTGTCAAAATTGGACAATTTCCGATATGAGTCACACTTGATTTAATTCATGAAGCAAACGACTCAACCCAAACTACAAATTAAAATTCTCTACGATTTGCAAATTTTATGTGAATTACCCTTGTATGGGCAAGTTTAATCATGCTATACGATTCTATAATTTATACCCTAGATTTCTTGCTTCATATGTGTTGATTATTGATCAAATATTTATTTGTAGCTGCATGAATACGATGGGTTTTTGGTTGGTTTTTGGTGAACTTGTAAAGAGTGAATAATAGGCTAACACAATGTTCCCATTTTTTGGCTTGTGTATATTCTTATGCGTCATTCAAATCCTAACCTTTTGTGTTGTGTAACATGTAGTATTAGAAAAAGTTGAAGTGAATCTGTGATTTATATCGATTCACCATTACTTCTGTACATTAGGTTACCCATTCTGGATTTTGTTCCCAAATTGAGAATTACGCTTAATACATTCCATCGATGTTTCGGGAACTTACGCACGCCTTTTATCCTCTAATCTCTCCACCTTCCTTTATTTGCTCCTCTCATTAACATGTTCCCAAATAGCACCAAAAAACATGGACAATGATGTTTGAACCACCATTTTTATAAAATTATTGCCTGGGCATGAAGCCTGTTAAGATGCAGCTTATGGGTCTTGCCTTGGCCGAGCCCTACAAAGCAGCATGCTTCTCAACCTCTGAGGTGCATAAGGTGTGGCATTTATTGACTTTGTTGGCATTTTTAAATTTTAATGAAACTAATAATCATTTATTGCCTCTTTTTAACTAATTATATAGAAAGAGAAAGACAAAAATATTAAACAGTCAAACTTCAGAAGATTGATCCCTTGATCAAAGTCCTAACTAGATCTCTTAAGAAAAGACGATAAATTGGATTTGAGGTGTTTGACCTTAGATAGCCTGTTTGTCTCTTAACCTCTGCTTTGCCTCATCGTCTCTTCACCTTTCAAATGTTCTTTTTGGTGATTTTCTCTGTGGGCTCAAGGATATTTGGATGTCAAATGATTAATATGTAGATGATTCTTCAGTTAATGTTAGTGGAATGTCATTGATTTTTGTTGTTAAACGTTAATCAAGCCTGTGGTTATAACTGATTTTTTTGTATTGTCAAATAGTTGACTGATGCTTCTTTGATTGAACACGATTGATTCTTTATATTTAATTGTAATATTAGTGCTAATATTAACTGAGGTTAATGATGTTTCATAAACTTACAAATCTAGGCATATATCCCTCTTTACCTTTTAGGGAACATTTGTGTGTGTGTATATATATACACACACACACACACACATAGCTAGTCATGCAACTTGCTTTGTGCCACGTGACTAGGGCCTTGGCAGACCTTGGTGTCTTGGTGCGTCTCACGCCTTAAGTAACATTGCCAACCACATCGGGAAACTGAAGACTGGAAAGATCACATAATGAAGGTTCAACATTTTACGTATTTAAGTGATGCACATGAAACCATATATTCTTCAGTTTGTCTAAAGTGTAAAATTCTAATGTTAACTAATAACATATATCAGATACCCACTCGGCTCTTGGCTGAAGTATGTGCCTATGTGGACGCTGGACAATATACCAGATACTTATGTTAGCTAATAATAACCTTCAACTTGGGACATGCATAAGATATGGAAATCTCGACATTATAACTAGCATGTCAGAATATCCTTCTAATTTAGTACTCCGTCAGTCTCAAAATAAGTGTCCAAAATAGAAATGACACACGGTTCTAGACATGGAATAAATATTACACTTTTTAGTTAACCAAATGAAACTTTACCCTTAATCAATTTATTCATGTTCTCAACACTTAAATATTTGTGCATTGATTAAGTGTAGATTTGGAAATTCAGTTATTTATTTTTTAAAGTAGACCTAATTTTGGGACAAACATAGACAGACACGTGGTTGCTTATTTTGGGAGAGAGGAAGTATTTTTTTAATCTGCATGCATTTTTTTTATTATTTGCATGGTTTTTTGATAGAGTGTTTCAAGGTGTGAATGTGTTCATTTATTCCCTTTCATTTTTAAGTGGTACTGATACCAACCAATTGAAGACATGACGAGAAAAATGAACTAGAAGAAGGAACGGAAGCCATAGTTTTCTTGTCACACCTTTACTTTTATGGAAGATTGTGGTGGCAGTTTTAAGATACATATAAGCACCCTTTCTTTGATATTGAACGTAACTCCCTGAAATATTCATCTTTGGGCAACGACTACATTCTTGATACACCTGGATTTGACGTTTGCATGCATTTGCTTGATCATATGCATGGTTTCTTGATAGAGTGTTTGAAGGTGTGAATTCGCTCATTTATTGCATTTCATTTCTAATTTTGGGGTCCCACTATAAATGGTGACATTAATTTTTTAATACTTTGCTTTCTTTAAAGATTATGATGGTAGTTTCAAGAAACGAATACACACTCTTTGATATTGAATGCGATACCCTGAAAGCTTTAGCTTTCGGTATTACTACATCCATAATGCGCCTTGTCTTTGACGTTTACATGCATTTTCTTGATCATTTGCATGGTTTCTTGATAGTGTTTGAAGATGCGAGTCCGTTCGTTTATCCCATTTTATTTTCATTTTGTGGGTACCAATATATAAATGGTGATGATCGCTGTTGAATTGAAGATGGAAATGGGGGAAAATGCCTTGATTTTTGTCACTTCGTTTACTTTATTGAGAGATTATGCTGGTAGTTTTAAGATACGAACGCACACCTTTTCATTATTGAACGTAACTCCCTGAATGATTCAGATTTAGGTTTTGATACGTTCACAGTACGCCACATCTCACATATTTTTTTCCTTTTCCCATTTTCTTTGTTACTCAGAGATGTGGAGGACTTTGTTCAGAGGTTGAATTTAGACTGGCCGAAGAGAGTGCAAGAGTTTCTATCTTCAAGCAAGAAAGGTGGTCAAGTTTATATCCTGTTACTGGAGCAAAGCTACAAGTAGGTACGCCATCTTCATTCAGTTTTTCTTTTTCTATATCCACTACTCGCTCCGTCGTAAATAAGTGTTTCCATTTCTATATTAGTTTGGTCGAAAATAAGTATCCACTTTCAAACATAAGTCCCTTAATTATGAGATGGAGAAATTCATTACTCCATGTATTATTAAGGGTAAAATTGTCATTTTGTTAATAAAAAGTATAGTAATTACACATTTCTAAAACCGTGTCCTTTTTATTGTGGACATTTACTTTGGGACAGAGGGAGTATTTATTAGACATTTGTTTTGTATAACGTTCGTAAGAAGTTGCAATGCATGTGTAGCATTTACCTTTGGTCTAGCCTGTACTAGGAAACTAGGGGTGTAGATAAGACTTAAGAGATGGCTCATGAGGGTTTGTGAACTAGTTTGTTAAAAAGCTTGGTGAGCCCATGCCGAGCCGGAACATGGTATGGCTCTTACTTGGCAGCTTGGTGAGTCTGCATGAGCTGTGAGCTTAAATGAGCTGAGCCTACTCGATCCATTTGAGCCGTAGTGTAAATGATGAGTGTCAAATCTGGCAAATAATCAAGTCCTATCATCTTGTTACAAATTGAATTTTACTGGTGATAAGTGGGGTTGAATCTGTACTCCATAGAGCCTCTGATTAATTGCATATACCATATGTATTCAAGCATAGGATGCTCTAGGTTTTACTTGGGGCAGAGGGGGGGGGGGATAAGTTTGTTTGCAGTTGGTGGAAACCTACAAAAACTTGTAAAGAAATAAGAAACCAATTAAAATAAGGCATCTAGCAATGGGCAGTAACCTAATTACAGTTAAGATTCATGTATCCTTGACCTCGCAAAACCATTTTTTTCCTCCAAAAATCTCCAGATTGGCCATAAATGCTGATACGCACCAACTTTATGTTTATCCTTAAGCATGGAGGTGGAGGTGGTGGTCACAGAGGAGGTGGAGGTGGTGATTATTGACGGTGGTCGATGGTGGTGGCGGTGGTGACCATTAAAGCAAGTACCATATTAGGGTTATATCGAATGAGGGTAGATTGGTAATTTATTAGTTTTGTCCCATTTTGCCCATCTTGTTCCACCTATTTTGGTGGAACAAAAAAAGCCTTTTTTTTGTCCTATATAGTCCCACCTAGTCCTTGTCCCATGTCGTTCATGTGGAACAGTGAGTTTTGTCATGTTTTGTCTAGTCCCATGAACCAAACGCATTCTTAACGAACATAGAAATGGATATGCTAGTTGCACTAAAATCAAGATAAATACCATAATCAGACTCCCAACCATTTAAGCTAGGTTACGGAAAATCTTTATCACATTCCAAACAATCCGGTGGTCGATTGTAGTGTTAATTGCTGCTCTATCAAAACCAAGAACTATTACGTCTCCTTAATTTCAACTACCAATCCAAAGTTATACTGAAAATCTCAATGGGCCCGAGATCTTGAACATTGAGACGTAGAGATTACAAGTTTCCCATTGGATTTTTTAGACATACAAACTAAAACACTGGAATTTTTACGATTCCTTCTTTGAGAATGCTAACCTTTTTAAATATGCATGAGGTTTACCGTTCTTCATCAATAGTTATTAGCCTATTAAATTGCCTCCATCTACTTCAAAGAGACGGCAAATAAAAAATAGAAACAATAATTTTAGAAGAAAAGAGTATCCCAAAACTTATCAACATAAAAAGAATAGATATAAAAATTTAGTAACGGTAATGAGGATACCTTTAGAATGATCTTGAATATGGACCAGATTAATAATCGAAGATGAAGGATTACAATTGGAAGAAGAAGTGGAATTATTGACAATAGGAGAAAAGACAAGCCGAAGATCTAGAGATCTTGAACATTGAGACGTAGAGATTACAAGTTTCTCATTGGATTTTTTAGACATACAAACTAAAACACTCAAATCTCAAGTTAAACAATCCAACAATGGTGTAAATATGTTTTTCTCTTTCAGGATTGTCGTGGAGAGTAAATCTGATGAGGTTCAACATATGGAAATAGGGTAAGATTATTTCATTAAGGTAACAGGTTCGAGTTCCCGAAACATTTCAGCAAAATGCATGCAGAAGATTTTTGATCCTTGGTTAGCCTCGACATGCAATACAGGCTTTTTGTTTTAAATCTACACATAATTTTCGACGATCTAACAGAGTATGTTGATGGTGCCAAATTTGCTCGATTTTTACCATTAATTGTTAGTTCTGCAGACTTGGTATTTATATAATAACGATCTGGCGTTCAGTTTTTGATGGAAATGCAGGATAAAACATCGTTAAATATGAGGTATTGGAGGCGAAAAGGAAGAAAAGTTCAAAAAACCGCATGCTTAGCTGTGCGCCATACAGTCGAGGTGAGTTGGGGGCTGTTTACCAAATGCTTACTGAGTAAGCGTTTACCGGGGGTCGCTTACCTTGGTGAAAAGGGCAAGGATCTAGAATCCTACCCGCTAAGAGGCATAACAGGGACCAAGAATATTACACAATAATGTAAAGGTTTACCAGGTAAAAAGACGGTTACCTACAATCCATTTTGATGGCCCAGAATGTATGTTACCTACTCTTGTCGGTAAAGCGTTTACCCAGTAAACATTTAGTAAACGGCTCCTTAGTAGTGTGTAATATGGTCGTCATTGAGATTTTTGTGTGTAATAGCTGTAGGTAGAGACGATGGAATCCGTTCTATTTTTCGTTTCCGATTTCGTTATTGTACTGGACTTGACCTATAAATCAACTTGCCCATTTGATATTTTCTTAAAGCGGATTCGATCAATATCAAAGTCTACAGCTCGTTTGATGGATTATTCGTCATTCCAACTTGTCGTACAGAGCTTCCACTAACACTCGTAAAATTAATCGAAGAAATTTAATTAGCAAACAGATTAGGTTAAAATTTAATAAAGTTCGTTTTGGTTTTTATTTGGTGTAAAAATATGTTTCTCAATAAGTGTAACAAATGATTAATTTCGTATTTGGTTATTCACCGATAAATAACATACTTTGCAATTTTTTTGGACCTGAATTGGTTATGTATAGGTCCGATTTAAAAGGTATAAGAATGGGTGAGAATGACAAGGATCGAGAGTTTTACTGGGTAAAAGGTATAAGAAGTATCGATAATCTTACACAGTAATCAATAATCCATTATAATGATTGAGAATGTTATTCGGTAAAGTAAGAATGATGACTATTGTCAGTAAGTACTTACCCAATAAGCATTTAGTACACAAACTCCTAAATAAATAAGGAATCAGTGAAAAATAAATTATACATACAAGGTTCGCACTTTTTTTTTTAGTCTAAATCCGAGTCTCCTAAACCCGTTTTTCAGTTAGCAAAATAAGTCATGGCTTTGGGGTTGAAAAAGGACCAGTTTGGGCTTTTCGGCCGAACTTTAATCAGACCTTGGAAAACAAGTTGGTGGGATTTAGCTCGGACTTCTAAGCCCAGGCTTTTTCATACCAGACTCGGGCCAGGCTTCGAACTTGGGCTATTTTGTGTATCTCCTCATGCAAGAGCCAACACAAATCACGGCCAACCCTAAAAGCCCGATTAGGCCAAGTTTTTCTTCAGAAGCCCGTAAAACCTTAAAAGGCCCCATCGGGCCTATGTTCCCAAAAGAGTACAGAGACTGAAAACGGGCTTGGAAAATCCAGATCCTAAACCGAAGACTAAAGGCCATATCTCATGCAAAACAATAAAGAACCCATATTAAGTTCTTAGATATGCGGCAACAATATAAGGAAAAATGAAGATACAAAACTGTCATCATATATATTTTTGGTTCTTTCTTGAAACAGCAACAATGTTCAAACCCACAAGCTCCAACATATTACGATTGAAGTATATAAACCTATTCGTTTAACAATTTGGTTCTCAATCGATGTTATGGAATCCGGGGAGAAGAGAAGTGATGAAGCCAAAAACAATCAATTGTATCTCCTTTACGATCCCCCACCATCTGTTGTTTCCGTTAACTGCACCACCATGTTCTTGTTCGTTCTCGCCCTGATTTACATCACCTGCCACCCGGTTCTCGTTTTCAGCTCCACCTTCTCCATCTGGATCATTAACAATCATATCAATCTTTTTAAGTAAATCCAACATCAAAAGCTCTCTATCCCAAAGTGTCCACATTTCTATTTCCAATTCTACCCTTGTATATGAGATGGATAAATTTATTATCCCTCTATTGTTAAGGGTATAAATGTCATTTAGTTAATTAAAAAGTGTAATAATTACATATTTCTAAAACTGTGTGTCTTTTTCGTTGTGAACATTGATTTTAGGATGGAGGGAGATAAGCATCACCATGTAGAGTGAAAATGAGGAAAGTAAAAGTTTATGGTAAAACGAAGGGGTTCTAAAACTTAAACTAGACGATACAGAGAAAATGAGCACATAATGCACCTACACGTTTTTCTTGTACTTTCTATTTATATTGTTGTTGCTTATTGATACCTAGTTTCTCAAAATTTAGCATATTTGTCTTTCTTTCTTTCTTTGTCCGTTTCCAACTTTTACTCATGTCTAAGCTTTTCAAAATTTAGCATAATTCTATTTCTCCCCTTCACACACTTTTTCACTGGCCTGGGGTCTTCATGGAAACAACTGCTCTACTCTTTTGGACAGATGTCAAGTCTGCTTACATCTTACCCCCAGACCCCACCTCCAGATGGGATATACTGGCCTACTGGGCTCGTTTAGTTTGATTTCTCAACATGCATGTAACATGTTGGTTGTGGACTAATATCATCAACCATCATGATATTGGCTCATTCTTATTCCTCTCAAATAAGTATAAACTTCAGTATATAGACAGGGAACAACATAGGTCCACCCCAAATAAAACACATCATTATTTCATTTAATATATATTCACTTAATTCATTTTTATATGCTCTCTCCAATGATGTGTCTTATTTTGATTGGTGGACATCAGAATGAAAATATAAAATGGCTTAAACGAGTAAAGACCAAATCTTTGCACGGGTAATGCGTACATTGTATTGCTACCAAACCAAACAAACCCATTATATCCCACCTGAGGTGGGGTGGGGAGGGTAAACCTGACCTCTACCCAAAGAGTAGAGCGGCTGTATATGATAAAGAGATGAAGACAGATATGATAAAGATTTGAAAGGCTGGTTAAAAGAAAGCAGTAACACAAAAAAAGAAGCAAATACAGGAAAAGCACAACCAATTTAAGGAACTACATATCCCTAATCTAACTTACCAACCCTATCTCCCACCTTCTACCTCTCCAGCTCCCTATCCATCCATTGAATCAACATTTGACATTTGGTTGTGCGCAAATATATGAATCTATTATGATAACTACTATATATATATATATTAATTATCAAAAGCAATGACGTATGTTTCTGTGCTTCCGGTCGTTATCTAGTATGCCCACAAAAATTCAATATGAACAGTTTTAACAAGCCAAACTGGTTCTTTTAACTTGCATCACATTGATCATCTTGAAACATGCTCAGATTGGACAATACTGTGGAAACTAGAGAATTGGGGAGACATAATCAGAGTTTTCATGTTTGATAAAACAAAAGCAAATGCAATAATTTCTAATCATCAGGTAAATGATCCAGCATTTGACGATGATCTAGAGGCTCAGACAGTCATCAATTTTATGTATCTATGCTTGTAAAGTATATGTCCAACGTACTGGTTAGTGAGAAGAAAAGAGACAATACCTGCTACCAAAGGAGCATTCTCGTTTTCTTGCCTTGCAGCCGCAGGGACGTTATCTGCCCTAACAGCTGGTCTTGGTTGTTGGGGAGGTGCAGCCGCCCTCTGCATTCCTTGTGAAAGCCACCGTATTAATGGCGCAAGAGCTCCAGTTTGATACCTAAACACACCTCACAGAAAGGTTCATTATGATCAGTAGGATAAACTTTAAGTTTTTATTCATGTTCAAATGTCAAATTTCAACCCTATATCTCCCCAAGTTCTTTTTACAACAATTCCTTTCTTTTATCTATAGTACTTTACTTCTTGCATAGTTCATGTAGTTGTCAATTATTTCCCTTAAACCAAAAATCCAAATCAATTTTGGAGTGGAAAACTATACATTAGACTCTGTAAAATCCAACGAAGGCTGTTATTTGGAATGGAAGGAGTACTCTTTGAAATGGAAGAAGCAAAAAGAAAAGGAGTTTTATGACTTACAGATAAATTAGTGAAGCAAAAAATATGAGTAGGACAAGCCGTTTTCTTGAGCCATCTTGGTTGAACAGAAAAATAACTGCTGCCAGCTTTAATATGAGCAACAAATCAAGATGAATTGCAATTTGGAATCTCCTGACCACCACTTGTCTTTGTTGTCCACCCTGCTGTTGCTGCTGTCCTACTTGCCCTTGATCCTCTCCCCCTGTTCCAGCTTCAGAAGGACTTGGTCCACTGCTAGATTTAGACATAAATGGATAATTTCTAATAAGATAATGCTTCATAATATGAAACTCTCTCATTCTACATTTCTCCATATTAACTTCTTGTCATCTACCCACAAGAATAATATTCAACAAAACCTCCAATTCAATTGTATAGTTCAGTTAGGCTGAATTCTGATACATCGGTCAACTACCGAAGGTACAAGGTATAAATGAATATTTTTTTATACATTTGGATTATTGTATATATCTAGAGATGTTATATTATCAAAATTTTAGTAGAAGTTATATGTTTACCAACATCATATTCATATTTCTTTTCTTCTTTATCAGCCAAAGGGGTAGGGTTAGTGAAAATATATCAGTCTCATGATGCTCAACACAAGAAATGCATCCCTTTTGCAGAGCACAACTAAAATTCTCTAAATAAGTTAACTCATCTATCATAATCCCGAAAGTAAAACATGCTCACTGTTATATTAATAGAATAGACGACGTTTCCCTGAAGGGGTGTATTTGTGAATATTTGAAGAATCATAAAGTACAATCACATTTGATTATAATAAAAGAGAAATTAGCAGAATATGGATGCATCCAGATTCTATGAATCAGAAACATTTTGAAATTTATGCATAGATGAATGACTGGTTACAGAAGCCGAAAGGATACTTACGTAGGAACATTGTAAGTAAAAGGGATGAGATGGTTGGATGGAAATCCAGCAATTGGCCCCATGAATGAATTTGGAAGGGTGGGAACTGCATATATGCCTGCTCCATGATCCATCTGTTCCTGACCTTGCTGGGGAGGGAATATCCCAGGAACAATTGTTGGATACATGATTGGAAACATTGGGAGTTCGCCATTTGGTGCTGCGAAGCCATAGAATGGTGGTAACTGCAACAAAGATAGATGGATTATTAAGTGATTGAAACTACAATGACAAAGGCTCTCACAAAAGTTGCACATCCCAAGAGCTTCTGGGGCCAATGTTATCATTTTTTGTTTTTTTATACTTCATAGAAGGATCAGTTAGAAATAAGAGGTTGAAAAGAGTTTCATATTGGTCAAACTAATATCACTAAAATATGCGTACAAACAAACATTGAGAAAACTATAGATGATCAACCAAAAATCCTTAGGCACACTAACATCCCTTCCATGTAGTCAGGGGTTGCTACTTCTTGCTTATTTAACTACAGGCTGTTCTCAACATAGCAAGTTGCAGATATGGTCATATCAAGGAGGGCAGCATATTTGTTCATTTTTGTACAAGAGACATGAAGTCAGGGTGCTACGTTTGAGATATATGATATATGATATTATTTTTTTTTTTTGGGGGGGGGGGGGGGGGGTTGGTTTGTTTCAGGGAATGGAAATAGAATTTGAGAATGGGAATTCGAGGGAATGGAAATGGCCATTCATTGCCATCAATTTATTGAGGAATGCTTTATTGCCCAGCATATGGTAATGGCCCATTCCATTATATCAAATAAGACACCATTAATGAAATCCATTAATGTAAAAATATGTATTTAGCTGGTAGTTGGTAGCATTAACAAATTCCATAGATTGACCTTAACAATTAATGTAATTATGTAGAGTCTAGAAGTCGGCGTTAAATAGGTTTCTTAAATATCATTTAATGGGATTTCTTAAATAGATTTCTAGATTAGTCTCTCAAGTATTATATAAACCCAAATTCCTCTAATTTTAATTATCGTTTGGATTACGATCTTCTCAATTTCTCTCCACTCCTCTTCCATCTTTCATCTCCTCTAAACTTTCTCTATGAAAGTTAAAAACCAACAAGAGTCGGGGAAGCTTAACTTTGCTAAAAACTACCCAGACGAGGTTCTTAACATAAAACTAGAACAATTATCTAGCTGGATATATGGCAGCATGCATAAAATACCTTTTTTGAGGGATATCTCCCTCTTGCTATTAAGAATGAAATGAACTCTGGTGCCATGCCTGAGATAACAGGTGAAGATACCAGACAACTTTCAACCACTAGCATTATGCTAAACTTACAAGATCCCTCAATAAGCAGTACCTTTTAACTTTTATTTGAACAAGCCATAAAGGCAACTGGGAGAAGAACCATTCAGTTCTTTTATCTCCAACTTTGATCTTCACAACTGTGCCAAGATAACTTTTTCTCTCACAGAGGGCCATAGAGGCCAATATGTGCACTCAATAAAGACAACTGAGTGACGATTTCGGGGGAAGAAGCCCCCAGAGTTGTCACATTGAGGCACAACGCCTCAACAAGGGATTATATGACCTTACTCTGATTAGAGATGTAGCAGAACTATTTCCTGAAAAAGGATAGAATATGGTTGGGAAGGAAACGTGACCATGCACCCAACCCACAATCTTGTATTTGTGTCTCAGCTCTGTTGCTGGAAAAAGAGGACAAAGCAAATTTCTCTCTCTCCTCATACATACAAATACACATGGAGGAGTATCTAAGGTAACTCACATGATGGATAATACTCGGGGAAGATGGGGAAGAGGTCCTGCCACACATATAGTATATACATAATACTTACAATTGGAAGACCTCTTTCTTAAGCACTATTCATCAGACACACATATATGTATGCATATATACATGTAATTATCCACTCCATATCTGAAGTAGAATGAAGAAACCTTTTCATCCCACTGTTCTTACACCGTCATGTCGTCACCTTCCTACTTAGAGATGGGGTGATAGAGTGACCAAAATATCTTGCACAGATTATTTCTTTCTTCTCGACTCACTTCTCTTTCTAGCTCACACAACCACACACACACACACACACCTGAATCCTCTCTTGCTTTTTTTCTTTCTCTTCCTCACTATCTGTGATGGGTTTTGTGTGTGTGCTGAATTATTGAATAGAGCACCCAAAGTTACTATCTCCCTCTGCCCAAGAAAAAGTAGAACACTTCTGATTTTGGCTTGTTCCAAAAAGAGTGAAATGTATAATCTTTTAGTAAGATTTCAATCCAAATTACTCATTTGCCCAACAGCAATTATTACAAGTTATTGGTGATATTAATTTCGGTGTAGAAAGGTTGCTCTAGGTACTAGATTATTAGTCAAAATACTCCCGAATTACTACATGCC
Source organism: Arctium minus (assembly GCA_954870635.1). Lineage (NCBI taxonomy): Eukaryota > Viridiplantae > Streptophyta > Magnoliopsida > Asterales > Asteraceae > Arctium > Arctium minus. The sequence goes on along the minus strand of OX941089.1, from coordinate 84,606,307 downwards.
AAGTCAAAGATGTATTTCTTTAGGGACAGATGGAGTATTTAATACGATCCCAGAATGGAAAAATAAAAGGTAACTGTCCACTAACACCAAAATAAAATCATTGAAGAAAAATTTAGTTGTCAAATAACAGTGTTTCTGTTCAAGGTTCTACTCTATAAATATAGCTGATGGTATAGACTACAACCAAAAACCTTTAGGAAAGATAAACCTTGAATGAAATTTCAAAGGTAAAACATGGTAAAAGAGCTGCTCTTTCTGCATGGTTGAACCAGAAACAGCAGCAAATTGTGACAGCAAGTTTACATAATGCATCACAGAACAGCATAGATAGAGGTATCAAAATACCAAGCTCAATATTAACATGCACATTAAACTTGTCATCCACAGTGTCACAAGGAAAACATATAAAATATCCAATTCTCATAATCTAGTGAAGATACAAAAAAACTATAACGTCACAATGATAATCACAGATAACATAAAGACCAAGGATTAGATGCTTAACACAACAACTTGTTAGCTTTAACCAAAAAAAGACCTCCGTTGCACCTAACAAAAATCTACATTCTTTAACCAAAATATTTCCATGTAACTATTCTCATTATAATTCCAAGCACCCAATATACCCAAAAACCAAAATTTTCAATAAGACCAAACAAATATCAGTTTGAAGCCTAACTTATCACATGAAATTTGCAAGAAACAAAATAAAAATAACTTCCAGTACCCTAAATATACCAAAATTTTCACTAGGGAAATGCGTTAAATACAGGAATTGCTACAATAAACTTTGTAACAATTTCGACCAATAGAAAACTGTTCCTGTTAAAAATTTATAAAACATCCCACATTGAATCTGCATCTTCCAAGTTCCTTTGTTTTCTCGTTTCTGAATGCATCGATCATGTAATACAATTCTTGCTAAATTCTCACATCAATTTTCCCATTAGGGTTTCGCACGTATGAGCAACATTAACATTTTCCATATCAACTTACACCTACCAATCATCGTCCACATCAAAATCATGTCATATAACCACACACACACAAAAATTGAAATCAATCAAACACTCGTTTAACGAATATTGTAAAGAAAAGAAAAAAAAACCTAAAACCGATCTTTACTTGAAGCTTGCAATGTCAAAATCTGGAGTCACAAACAAAATTGAAATCAATCGAGCTTCGTACCTGTTTAGGATCGGGTTTTGATGAACTAGATGATGGATCCGGAAGCTTATCGGATCCGGATGGTGGCGTTGATGCCGGAGTTTCAATTTGTTGCGCCATTTTTGTTTTAGAATTTCGTTACGAGCTGCTTCCTTTACGAAGGTCATCGGTTCTTTTACTTGCGTGGTTGAACCAATAGTATAATGCCACGTGTCCAATAATTATTATTTATCATCCAAATTCTTTTTTTTACATTTCTTCTTCACTTGGCACTTATTTTACGAAAATTTGGAAGAAACAATCACTCTACTTTTTTGGTAGACAACAGGGATCCGCTGTAGATTGACTTTGATCAAACTAAAATTTGGTTCGACATTCACATGTGTCGAGACATTGGCAGACCCCGGATTTTTGTCGAGAGGGCGCACCTTTAAGGTAGATCAAAGGTCCGTAAAGTTGTTTGATGTATTTTTAGACCAAGTTTCGCGAGATTTTTTAAGTTTATTGGTTGATTTCGAGTGATTTTTTTTCCCAGTTTTTTTGGTTGATTTTGACAAACTTTTTCAATTTTTTGGTTGATATCCCTGTATTTTCTAATACCCTGAAACACACTTCAAAGTTTAGCGTGTGCACCTTTCATACCCCAAAAAGAATCTACTTGAAAAAATCGGTTGAGCAGGTGCATGAGACCCTGCTGGGCCTTCATAGATCCGCCTCTGTGTCTGGATTAGGACAAAAAACTGAGTTCTTTCACAAGGGCTAACCGGGGTCTAGGGCAAAAAACTTGGTTTGATCGGGCTTTGAGGCCTAGTCTAATTGCTTTTCGTATATCTCGCACCTTATGTTGTGCCACTCAACGTTCATTAGCAATCATTTAAACGGTATTTTGAGAATTTGAATGATCAACGTGAATAAATAAATGATTCGAGACCAAACACGTGTGTTTGTTGCATGCATCTTGTGCATAAAATCCCCTTGTTTTTTATTTCTGCATTTATATTTTTACAATTTGTCTACAATCACTTGTTCTTACAAAATTATTGTGCTTTTAGCATTTGTACTTTGTAGCAATATTTTCGCTAAAATACATATTTTAAGACATTTTTAGTACTTTATACATAGTTATAGAAGGTGTAATAGAAGTGAAATATTGGGACATTTAACAGAGTTTTGTAACCGATACATAAACATATATAAATTCAAGGGATTGTTGAGATAAATATCAAGACCGATATTGTGTATTCATGGAGGTAGTAATAAAATTAGAAAATAACATAAAGTATTTACAGACAACGTTCTATTAACAGCCAAGGTAGGGTCTAAATGATAATATATATGCAAACCTTACATCTTTCTGTCTCAGACAGTAATATTTCCAAAAAAAAACCTTCAACTTACGAAAAGGTTAAGTAAAACAAATAGAAAACACAACAAATTCAGATAAAAAGGTTTTCTTTTCTTTAGACAAGATTGTAAAGGAATACAAAGATCCTATCTAGCTTATCCAACAACACAAAGATTAAATAACGTTAGTTGTCCATACAATAATGCAATATATATATACACACATATATATAGGGTTGGATTCATTAAAGACCAGCATGTTTTCGTGAGACCCGTGAGACCACAAAATAACACTGAAACTTACAATATAACATTATGAAGGTACAAAAAACACTGAAAGGTCTTCACATTGTACATTGTGAAGGCTCAGTACGTGGTCTCACGAAAACAACTTAGTCTCACATGTTCCCATGTGTGTGTATATATATATATAAGTAATCTTTTCATCTATCTATACACATGTATGTATATATATATATATATGTGTGTGTGTGTGTGTAATAATTGGGGTAATGGTTCATGACTGTTGGAGCCATTCTTGAATGGCTGATCGAAGAGCATGGTTAGGGACAAGGTTGGAGTTGGCTAGCTCGAGGTTGGTCATGGGTGAGGTGTTATGCCCACTGTCTAACCATCCTCTTAAAGCCTCTGCTTCATAAGTATACCCATCAGCAGCAACCACTGGATCTTGCATCATTTCCTGCAAATTTCACCCCCACAAACCGAATCTTGTTAAACCCATTGCGGTCGAGTTTTTGGCAGCGAGGAGCGTTTATTTTCAGAAAAGGAAAAAAAAAAAAAACAGGAAGCTTCTGATGTCTGTTAGGAGTCCTGCGTCAGCTAAACTTGGACCATTTCTCCACTGTATATCTTGTCTATCTCCTTAAGGGCTCTTTTGAAGAGTAATCTAATGAAGTTCCAGATATTCTCATACGGTATTAGAGCCGGTGTCTACCACTTTTAAGAGACTCAACACTATGGGCTAGACTTGGACTCTTTTGAAGAGTAGTCTAATGGGGTTTCAAATATTCTTACATGACATCAAAGTCAAAGTCTACCACTCCGGGATTCACACTTTATGGGTTAACCTCCCATGAAAGGGAAGTGTTGGAGTGCCGTATCGACTAGACTTGGACCCATTATCTTCTATATATGTCGGAACACTCCTTATCGGCTCCTTCGGAGAGTATCTGATGGGGTTCCACATATCTTACGGTTTAGACGGGTTGGTCTTATTAACCATAAGCTAACTTATTTTTTAAGTTTAATGAAAAAACCATGTGTGGTAAGCCATAAGCTAGCTTATTGAAAAGCTACTTCATATAGCTTTTTAATAAGGCAGCTTATTGAAAGCTACTTCAGATAGCTTTTCAATAAGCTCTTGAAGTAGCTTTTCAATAAGCTCCATGGGCGTTTTCTGTTTTATCCCCTTGTATGTTAGAATTGAATAATTTTTCAACATGTTCTATTAGTTCATTTTACACCGGCATCTAGCTTATCAGCAAGTTTTTTACCAATCGTAACTAGTTATTAGCTAGCTTAATAGCCAGCTTAACAGCTAGTTTGCCGAACATAGCCTAAGTCCAAGTCCTTGCTTTCCAACCATTTTCGTCTAATTTGGATCATTCTGGCCATTAATAGTGATTGGAAAAAGGGAAGGGATAGAAGTTGAAAACTAACCTGAAAGATTGGACAATTAAAGTAGTGTGGAATCTGGCATTGTCCTTCTGCACCGAATTTGAACGACGAGAGTCCACAAGAAACCCGCATCGGTTCGAGCACCTTCCATGCCTCCGATGCAAGATCCGGACGATTTTTCCGAGCAACATCACAGCAATTCATCGCTAAAAGAGCCAACTGTTGTGCCTGCACAAACGGCCAATCTCCAGCCGTTGGATCCAATATGTTGTTCAAATTTTCTTTATTCAACGCATATTGCACTTCCTTTGTTAATCCCAATGCCGACCTACCCGTTAATAACCTTAACAATATAATACCAAAAGAGTACGTGTCTGACTTTGAGGTAAGCTCCCCGGTAGAAAGAAATTCTGGATCCATATACACAAATGTACCCTTCGGGTCGGTTCTGCAACACAGAGATGTGTTGTTGCTTGAAAACTCATTTTGGGAGAGCACACGACAGATTCCAAAATCGCTTAGTTTGCTAACCAAATTCTTGTCTAGAAGAAGGTTAGCGGGCTTTAGATCACCATGGACGATACCGCAAGAATGAAGAAAAATAAGAACCGAACAAAGTTCAGCAGCTATTCTGATCCTATTTTGCCATGATAATGGAGGAGTATTATCTTTGCAATTAAGTCGATCTTCGAGGCTTCCACCAGAAAGATACTCGTAGACGATTATCCAAGCATCCGGGCAGGCTCCGATCAGGGTTACAAGATTTGGGTGCCGCAGTTTGCTCAAAACATTGACCTGACAGATGAAGAATAATATCCACAATGAAAAAAGGCATACGGTGTTAGAAACATGTAATTATTACACTTTTTAATTAACTAAATGACAATTTTACGCTTAATAATAGAGGGACTAATGAATTTCTCCTTCTCAAACAAGGGTAAAATCGGAAAGTAGACATACTTTTGAAAGTGGACACTTATTTTGAGACAAACTAACAGAGAAATGTTGACACTTATTTTGGGACGGAGGGAGTAACCATCAGACCATTAAACTAAGCAATCATATGCCTAAAAAAATATCCACGATAGGGGGTTATCTACAAGATAAAAGCTACGAAAAATACAAACGGTATCTAATTCTTTAGGATGGTCCAAAATGAAACAAGGGAAGGCATTCAAGAACCAACATACAACTTCCACAGATCAAAGAAAAAATCATCAAGAAAACTTTAAATTTATAGATTAGTCAACTTACGAAGACACACCACACGCGGGATGTGGGTATGGTTCACTAGCAGAGTATTGTTTTACCAAGTTCAAGTAACCTAACCGAACCAAACAAAACTAGCCGGTATATCCCACCCGGAGGTCGGGTTTAGGAAGGGTAAGATGTACACAGACCTGATCCTCTACCTCAAAGAGTAGAGCGGCTTTTTCTGTGAGGACCCCAACTTGTGAAAAGAAACTACACACCTTAATCTAACATAGGGTCTGGTACCGCAACTAACGATTCCCTAGCCCTATTCCCCACCCTCTACCTCTCCAATTCCTTCCTCCCGTTTATGCTATAGAGATCCCCACCTCAGTCTGTTACCCTAATCTTGCGTCTCCACTAACTCCTATAAGAGGTCATGTTCTCGGAAATGCATAAGGGGTTGTTTACTTTTCTTTTACATTAAGCTTTGTGTGGGTTAAATTGTCTGTCTGGATAAACCTGTCTAAGGGACGGGAGACCAATGGGTTTAAGGGAGGCAAAATTGAGAGGGTTGGATTATTTCTAGGCATTTATGGTATTAATTTGTTTGGGGTGGCTTAATGGGGACAAGTGAGGGATCCCGGCTTATTCCATATAGCCATTTTAGCTTAATGGCTTAACAATTAAGCCGTAAAGAAACACTCAGGTGTGGCTGAGCGAATAAGCCGTCCAGACCATTAAGTTGCAAGTAAATATCCCCTAAAGTTGCCATGTCCAACCTAAATTCAAGTAAAAGTGTATAGTTGAATAAACCATCATTAATAGTAGGTGGGTTTTGGGTCAATCGCACCCAAAAAAACTGCCTCATAAGAGAAACAATACATGTTTTCTGAGCAAAGCAATTTCAATCTTAGATAAGTAAAATCGAACAAGAAAAAGGTATAACCATCATACCTCCTGCTGAAATTCCGAGGGTCCTTGCAGGCTATGTGAATGCAAAATCTTTATGGCCACTTCAGTATGCCGAAGAAAACATTTGAATATGCTTCCATATCCCCCTTCTCCAATCTTAAGAGATGAATCGAAGTTACAAGTGGCGTCTTTGATTTCTGAGAACGAGAACTCGGTGTAGAACTGAGACGTGCTTGAGCTCGAGGCTTCCTCTGCTTGCTTCTCCCTCAGTTCCTCTAACGATCTAAGTGCATCATCACACTCTACCTGCAACTCATCACGTTCTTTTTTGTAATTCTGCAATAGCTCAACAGCAGAAAACATTTTCTGTTCCAGCTCCTGTACCGTCTGATCAAAATCTGCAACTTGACTTTCGAGAAATGATTTCTGTTCAAGTGCCATGCGAAGCTCTTCTGCGACTTCATCTAGCTCCTTCTTGATATTTTCATGTTCTTCCTTAGTTCTTTCTAGCTCTTCATCAATCTCTCGTCTTTGTCTCAATTCGTTAGCATACAAGCTTTCAGATCTTTTAACCTGTAATATTATTCAAATATTACAACATAGTTTACATTTTTCTGAAATTACCCTAAACGTCCTCATCAGGCCATAGAAACTCAAACGAATTCTAGAATCATCATCCAATTCTCCCAAGGAAATGCATGAACCCAACCTAGGACACCTCGGGGAGCAAGCAATCTAATTACCCTTTGTAATTCCCCAAGCCTAAACCAGCAAATAAGATCCAAATCAACTAAAAATAATGGTCAAAAGTTATTAGTAGTCCACTACTAGAGAGATTACAAGGAGCTTCAGATTTCATAAATACCGATGTGGGGTGGATGTGACACTAAAAAGTATCAAGTACAGTGGTGAAGCCTACTATGTTAAAATGATGAGAACCATTGATATCATCGGAGAGAAATGTAGGAAGGCAACCACAACCACAAACCAAACCAAACCAAACAGACCCGGTATATGTATATCCCACCCGAAGGTAGGGTCTGGGATTTAAAATACGTACGCAGACCTTATCCTTGTCAAACAAGACAGGAGACTGTTTCCGATAAGACCCCCCGGCTTGCCCAAAAGAAAAATAAAAACTAGAAAGCATAAAGCATAAAGATAGGCCACAAACAAGCAACATAAGGTAAGGAATATGAAAAGAGCCTTATTTGAGACGAAGGCTTGAACTTACCCTGCGTTTAGCCTCCATGGCATCTTTTTCTGCGTTCCTGCGCCTGATAGACTCTTCAAATGCATCTCGTCTGGAATTGTCTGCCTCAGCCATGGCTTGCTCAAGCTGATCGTAAAGCTCATCATTCATACTTCCTTCCTGCTATAGTTTCACACAAAATCTTAATAAATAATCAAGTTCCAAAGGGTTGAGATAGGGAAACATAAATAATTTAACAAGATCTGATTCTACCACTGAAAATGTACAAAAAAAAGTTGCACATCAACATATTCGATCACACAACATACTTGCATGAAAGATAACCAACTAAACCAAACGAGCTCGGTATATCCCAAACAGAGGTAGGGTCTGGGGACGGTAGGATGTATACAGATCTTACCTCTACCCTAGGTTGTTTCCTGAAGACCCCGCTTGCAAAACAAAAATCAACGGGAAACAAGTGTGGTAGGTAGCAGTGAAGTGTGTGCAAACAAGAAACAGATGCTTGCATGAAAGATGCACAAGGATATTAGCTTTACATACTAGGACACTGGGAGGTGAAGGACGACGAATGTCCTCTATGAATCCAGCCACGTCACTGTAGTCTGATCTAATTTCACCACTTTCGGTTGTAGCATATGGGATCAGACTTGAATCATCCACCAGGTCACTAGAACATGTAGACAATCGTGAACCAATCGATGGACTTCTCTGTGAAATCCCACTCCATTCATCATAGGGCCTTCCTGCATTTAACCTACTCACTGGAGTTGACTCAAGATTGTCGTTTGGCGATGTGAAGACAGGTCTTCTAGTCCCACGATTGTCAGATATGACTCTGTTGTACTCTGGAGCTAGACTATTGAGCCTTAATCTAGTATTTTGTGCTTCACTAACAGATTTTGACCTCAAGGAACTCTGTCCAGAATCAGAGTTTGTATTTGGTAGGAGTGCTGGAGATGAAATAGAAACACCAAGTCCATCCAACCTGCTTTGCCTACATTGAAATTGTAGCATCGTTAGTTTCCACATAGATTCAATTAACTTCTGGTTGTTCTAACCATATTTGTGGCCTATACATGTCTAATAAATGTTCAATAGTTCTTTCCTGTATAAACTTATGGCCCAAAATATATTTCCATACTAGAGTCGGGAAACCTTATACCTATACCTGTGGACACACATGGGTACACAAAAAAAAGGGTAATGGGTGCCTTGTAACATACCCGCTATTAATTGGGTAAATTTACCTGCCACAGTTGTAAGCGATCTACAAATACTCAAGGGTGGACACAAAAAAGAAATTTAATTTTGATTTACCCAAGCTTAAAAGACAGTACATTACTATTCTTAAGATTTACATTTTCATTCATCCGACCTATACCTGCAGACACTGGTGGGTACTCAAAAAAAATAAGGCTAACAGATGCCTCGTGCCATATGGCCATACCCGAATTAATTGGGCAAGGCATTCAAGGGTGAATGGAAAAAATTAAGTTTTAATTTACCTAAGCTTAAACACTAGTATAGTACTACTCTTACGGTTTACATGTTTTCTATTCATTTTAAATATTTTTCTACTTGTCAATGTTATTTGTATTGTATCCAAAACTTAGGAAGATCTTGCATATGTTAGATTCTATCCTTGACCATTTATATGTATTTGAAGCTTGATGGTTGCTTATGGTATTTAAAAGAATGTCATAAATGTGTTTTACTTCTGATTTTGAAGCTTGCTTTTGGTTTGATGGTTTTGGCTTTTGGGGCTTGGTATTACACAATATAAACACACAAATACATATAACACACACATCTCTTGTGAGACTTGAACACCCTAAAAATTTTGTACATAAATGAGCATCCACAGTTACCCAATCACCTATAGTCATGGGTACACCATCCAATACCCATATATTAACTGGGTAAATTTACCCACATGGATTTTATCCAACCAATAAAATGAGTTACCCATAAAAACCAAACAAACCCGCTATATCCAACACAGAGGTAGGGTGTGGAGGGTAGGATGTAAGCAGATTTTGTCTTTATCCAAGGGGTTGAGGCTAGAGTGGTTGTTTCAATGAAGACCCCCAGCTTGCAAAACAAAAATTAAAAAGAAACATGTGCGAGATGTAGCAGAAGAGTGTGCAAACAAACATCAGGTACAGTGAGAGAGACATAAGATGAAACCCACGCTATTCTGACAACTACTAGGACAGGAAGAAAAAAAAACTGCGTGTGGCATACAGTAAAAGCAGGAAATATTGGTTATCCATGGATATCCAATTGCTACGCCTATTCCCCACTGAGAAAAATCTGATTGAACACATGACACAAGAGTAGAAAGTCAGGCATACCTAGTGAAAATGATTTTTCCTCTGCATATAAACTGAATCTGACAGGAAGGAGCTGCGTGTAGACGTACATAGATGGCTTTCTTGGACTTCAGGTCTGCCATTCTCCTATATTGTCAAGGTAAGGTAAGCATGGAATGTAAGATAAATTTATAATCAAGTAACGGCAATGCAATATATGAAGCATTATAACTTACTTTGAATATTGCTTGTCTGCAGCTGCTCCCATGACAAGCCTTCTGACATTATGCTGAAGTATGAGTTCAACAATACCTTTCTCAATAGATTCCATTTCAATATGTTGCACCTCCACACACACCTAGTTTAATTTGGAGATTCAAGATCCCAGAAAGCAGGGTTAAAAGCTGAGATTTTGCATTGTGTAAAGACACAGAATGGATTTAGCAAATAAAATTCCTGAAAGAGCATGAAAGGATATGATACCCCTGCTTCCTGACAAATCTGCTTATACTTGTCTACAAGCTGGTGCATATTTTGCCTCTCCTCATCATGAAACGCCTTGACTTGATGTGCTTCCAGTTGGTTTATTCGAAATTTTGTGCCCACTGCAAATTTAATTAGACGTCATCAAATGTGCATAAAAATGCCCATACAATCGGTTGTAATTGAACAAGCAGACTGCAGACCCTCCTCCATCATTAACCCAACACGCGGTTAGAATTGAACAAAATATACCACAATGCCTGTATTCGTTCGGTCTATCATGATGTTGTTTGTTGATTCTTTGTTATCCATGAGATAAGGTTATTATTACACACAAAAATACTATAGCCCAATGGGAGACTAACGAGAAAAGGAACATCCTGCCTAATTTGCATCTGAAAACTTGCAATCTTCCCAGATTCCTACAAGGACACCAATGCTACAGTGACCCTGACCAAAATACAAAAATAGATCTCCGTAAAGAGGCCATGAGATACCTCAAAATCAGGAAGTAAGAGATGTAAAACCAAACCAAACCGGTATATCCCACCCGGAGATAGGGCATGGGGGGTAAGATGTACGCATATCTTACTCTTACCTCTGTCCCAAGAGACAGAGAGGCTGTTTCAGGAAGTAAGAGATGTCTTGTTGTGAAACAGATAGATAATTAAGATTTTCCTTAAGTCCGTCTTATTTCTCTGGAACTTTCAGAAGCTTCCCATCCTTTGGGATAGCTTTCAATTCAGAACCATTAGGTGCCCAGTAACCTACACTAAAACAGCAAATCTAATAAATTGGACCTTTTGTATATTAAAATTCCCTCTTGGGATCGAGACACGTCAATCCCCAGAAAGCAACAAAGACATCAAAGATCGAAAGCTTGAAACCCATTCCCAATAAAATCCATTAAATCCAAGATGCCCGGATGATCATGTCCTATCAGAACTATATCATTAGCATATACACATGAAATAACATGTCTTCCTTGATGATGTACACGGTTACCTACAGATATCTAACCTATCAATTTCCAAGTTGAAGAAAAAATGCTCAATCAAGCAACGCCGTTTAAGTTTGCCGAGTTCATGTTGCATTTCCTTGTTAACTACATAATCATGGGGATATAATAAGTAAGAATTTTGACTACAAAATAGTTGTATTATTATGAATAATAAAAGAGACCCCTCATAAGCATCATTGAACATAGTCATAATCCTTTGATCTTAAACCTATTTTATTTTTACCCCGTAGTACAAGCATTAGATAATCTTCAAATATCTATTTTACAACTACTGTAAACAAACTTCTCTAATCTAGCAATTATCAAGAGAACCAATATCATGTATCAAAAATCAGCCAAACTAATTGAATTCCCAGAATTAACTAAGGAAAAATAAATAAATAAAAAATCGAATCACAAGGGAAAAAAAGATTACTAATGGGGATCTTCTCTGAAGGTTGATGAACATGAAGGATGCATATCTGTCTGCCTCCTGAATTGTGTAGTGCCCACCTAAGAATTAACTGACTCTCTTTCAAATCTTTGCCAACCGCCACATAAATCTTATCTTCAACTTCTCTAGGAGGTGTTTCCCCAACAATTTCACCCCTAATTTCCATGATCTCTGAGTTATCAACAACAGGATACCTTATCTGATCGATTCTTTGTGCACCCCGTGCCGATGCCGAACTGACCACAGCCATCTGAAACTTATTATTTCCTTATGCTGAAACCCCTATATATATATATTCATATCTATACATACAGCCCACAAACCTTCATCTCCCCGCCCTTGACATTACACCAATTTGTTTGCAAATTATCAACAGAATCAATCAAACAGCAAAGATGCTAACACACTTTATCTCACAGATCATTTGTGTGTGTGTGTGTGAATTCTTCTTCAACAAAATCAAAGACGCTAACACCTTTACCTCTCAAAAATTATTTTATTTGTACAGATTTAGCTTCTTCAAAAGAAAATCGAACTCCTTCGCAACTATGAAGATGATAAATAAAACAGAAAAACACACCTTAATTTCTCAAATTACTCGATACACACACACGATCAGATGTATATAAACATCATTCCAAAGTAAAATCCTTCACAACGGAATTAAAACCCCCAAAGTTGATCAAATGTTGAGAAACCTAAATTGATTCTCTAAAATTAACAATAAAAACTTCAAATAAGATTATGAAAAAGGTAAAGACGTTGAAAACAGATATCACCGAAACTACTGGAGAACTGAAATCGATGTTATCGAAAAAGAACTCGAAAAGTGACAATGATTACCCTAAAGGTTTTACTTGTTTTCAGCTATATACATTCATTGACTACGATACATATAGATACAAACAATATATACATATACACAAAATAATATATATATATATATACAGCAATGTTGAATTTTGAGAAATTACAGCTGCAAATTCTTGGCGGGCTCCATCAACTGTCGTCTCTGTTTTCTCTCTCCTTCGACCATGAAAATATCATTACAGACCCAAGGTATAGAATGTGAGAAAACCGAAGCAGATGAAAATATCACTACAAATTTGGTCCTTGAGGTTTGTCGAAGATAACACTTTTTGTCCTTGTAATTTTGAAGTTACAAGATGACTATCATGATTTACGAAGACGTTCGAGTTTGATCCCTCCTTCTGACGGTTGTAAAAAAAATTCTATTGAACGAGGATAATTTTCATTATTTTATCGATTTTTTGTATTTTATCAGATCAAAATCGATTTTATGATTTTCTTCAATGTGGTTTTGATTGGGTAAAAGACAAAAAAAATTATCAGAGAACGAAAATGCCTCTCATTTAACGGAATTTTTTTAACGACTGTTAGAAAGAGCGACCAAATTCGGACGTCTTTGCAAACCCCGATGGTCATCTTGTAATTTGGAACTGCGGGGATGAAAATTGTTTTTTTCTACAAACCAGGAACCAAATTTGTAGTTTACACTTAATTTTATATGTATATTTAGAGATATAGTTTTAAGGGTCGGTTTTCGGTGAGAATAAAAGCTATTGTGAGAATGGTAAGAATTGATCTCCACCCTTTGATGGATATTAGGATGAGATGCACCGGATCAAAAACAATTCATGGGTGGGTTTGAGATTAAAAGTGATCAAAGTTCCAGATTTATTCTTACCTTCTCACCTTAGCTATTTTTTACATGATCATTCTTCATATTTTTAAATGATAAGTGCAAAAAGGTTAAGTAGTATCAGAGCATCTCCAATTGAAGTTCTTATAAATAATTTCATTTTTGCACTTTTTGTTGCCAACTCATCTCTGACTCATCAAATTAAGGATTTTCTTAAAAGTCCACAATGATAGTTCTTATAAGAACCTCATTTTTTTGGGTCCCCTTGATTCTTTCAACATCAATAGTAATTAAAAAAGTTATATTAGTATGTACTAATAATTATAAAGTAAGAAAAATAAAATAAAGAATAAGAAAAATGTCACTTCTCACAAACTTCATGGTAAAAATTATATTTAAGAACCTAAAGGAGTTTGGGTTCTAATAAGAACTCTCCACAATGGTAGTTCCTACAAGCCACTACACTTTTTGCTTGTAAGAATTTTGCATTGGAGATGCTCTAAATAAATGGATGAACACGAAATACAATGAAACATGGTGGACTGATGGAGCAAAAAACAACCTTTTCGTGAAGTCAAAAGAACCAGTACCCATTGAATTATCCTAGCGGATTAGAGGCGAATTTTTCACAAGAAAGGTTATGGTTCAAATAACATTGCCTATCTTGCAAAACTGTGATCTACCTTCATGTGGTGATCGTGAGACCGATGTTGTGGATGCGTTCTATAGGGTAGCGAAAACCATTCTTTTCATAACAAATCATGAAAATCAAAACCGATCCAATCAAGTTTTCTTCAAGCGAGAAATATAAACAGTAAATGAAAAAAGTTTATGAACTGTTCTTATTAACTTGAGATTGTTTGTTATCGGTACGCAAAAATCTTGCTCATCTACTAAATAATGTTTTGGTAGAAAAATGTGAATTGCAAAAGTATAAGGACCAATAATGTATTTCACTAAAAAAACTACATTTCCTTAGGTGTGAAGCATCCAAGCAAGTACCACTTGGTACCCAACGTAACCAACCTTGCTGATAAGTGAAAAGATCAAAGTTATTTTTTAATTTTAATTTTAATTTTATATATTTTTATTAGAAAAAAGGACAAAAAATGTTTAAAAGGTACGAATTTTAATTTAATTGTTATTTTATAAAACTTATTTTCTTAAACTATAGGCACTACTAAAGAAAGACAAGTCATGATGGACGTATGACGCGATATGGTGTAAGATGCGTCTTCACTGTTATGACTAGAGGTGTACTTGCGCAATGCAGCGAGATACATCATGATTTTAATGGTTCATTTTATTTTTTTTGTCGATTTACAGTACGATTTTGGATGGTTTTGAGAAAGTGATAATGTTTTTTTTTTATAAATTTGTTTAATTTAGGCTTAATAATATAATGTTTTTTATATAAAAAAATTAAGTATTCTGTTAGAATTCAATGATTATTATATATATTTTAATGACATCTAGAAAAAATAACCAATTACATATTTAATAATATAATTAAAACAAATTTATAGTAATATAATATATTAATTAATAGTGATACATGAAAATGTCTGCATAAAAGGAAGACCCTGCACATACCAAATTGGTGGGTGTTAGAAGCTTGCAGTAGTAATATGTATTTTGTGCTTTGATACTTGTAAATTAAGATATTTTTAAAATCTTGCATAAAATGATGGTACCTTGTGCCTAATAATTTGTATTTAATAGTTTTTTATCCGTGATTTATAATATAGTATAGATATGTTAAAAAGGTGTGTCATAACATGTCATGGTACGATATGGGGTAAGACACGTCTCCGTCGTTACGATAAGGTCTATAACGTTTTAATAAGACGTGACTTACACCATGGTGCGTTACGACGTGCGTTTTTTTACGAAGTGTCACTTTTTTCAAGAAAAATATTTTTTTAGTTTTTTTTTTTAATTTAGCTTTAGTGTTTTTACACCTTTTAACTTAAGATTTTACATTTTTATATAATTATTTAATCACATCACTCACAATTTCACGAATTAATTGGATTCACGATTAAAACTAAGTTGTAAAATTACCCTTATGAGTTCGATTTTAAATATTAAATTAAGACTATTTTTATAACAATAATCTATATGATTTTTTTTCTTTTATTAAGAAAGTTAAAACATTTGTCATCTCATATCTATGTCTTGAAAAATGTCATGTCCTCGTCGTGACGTATAAGACTTGAGGCTTGGTTTCGCTGGCATGCCATGCCTGACGCCATTTCGAACCTCGATTGGTAATACATAAACTAATTAAATATCTTTTAAATTTTATACATTAATGTGTTTTTTTTTAAATATATTCTTCAAAATAACAATAAATATGTAAAACAAGTTTTCTTTAAAATGTAATGTAAAAGGGCTAAAAAAAATTGGCAACAAATTTTCGTTTAATTTTAATTAATTATTTATATTTAAAATTACCCAAAATAAATGTTAAACATTGTAATAAAAAATTATTTAAATAGGGTTTGGTAGGAAGAAATTGATGAAAGAATGATAAGGTCAAAATCCCAATTATGTTTAAAAAAATGTTTGTTTTGTCAAATAATAAAATCATTTTTATTACATTTCATTTCATGATTGTTTATTTTATTTTTGAAAGGGAGCATTTAGTTATTTAAGAAAAGTAAAAGAAGAAGGTTCAAGTTTATGTACGTTGCAGAAACCCACAAAAGAGAACATATATCCAACGACGTATAGCAGTGTAATAACCCATAACGAAAGCCAAAAACAATTGAGCCCTAGCAGGAAAACCAAACGAACCTAAGTAACGTTAACCATCGAACCCACGCCCGCTACACAAATCGGTCCAAGAAAGATTTTGTTTCGCTTCCTATTTTAAGAAATTTACTATCAAAAGCTCATTTTTAGATAATGTATTATGTTTATATGCAATTAAGAAAACATACTATAATTTTGTAAAAAAAAGTATTTTTTTTTGAATATGTACATATATACAATCCAAATAGAAGAACCTTGAAAAAAGAAAGAACCGGAGAATCAAGAAAAACCAAATAAAAGAAATATCAAAATGGATGTCAAATTAAAGATAATAAAATTATCATTTTTTAGTGTAATTTGTTTTGTTCCTACTTTTTTGTATTTCATTGGTTTTCGATTTAAAAATTAAGAGGAAATATTTGTATTTTAAAAAAATGATTATAATCACTTTTTTATTCATATCAGTTATATCATCTCAATTTAATGATTTAGATGGGTTGTTTGATTAGTTCCTTTTTCAAGATTCTCTCTATATGTGTATGTGTGTGTGTTAAGTTTTTCTAACACCAAAATGCAACATTTTTAAGTAGGTTATCCATAAATTTGTATACCTAAACAAAGCATGTTTAATTTTGATATAATTTAACCATGTTTTAAAAATGACAAGAAAACATATGGATTCGAGTTATAAGGTCAGGTTCAGGGGAAAACCTCAAAAAAAAAACGGAAAAGTGAGGAACACCCTGATAGCCTTCCATCTGGACAGTATGCACTTGTACATACAAGTAATTAATTAGTTTTTTGGTTTTTATGCACATGTGTATATTATGCACTTGTATATATGCACGTGTGCATGTTATAAATTACTTGTATGCACAAGTGCATACCGTCCAGATGAATGGTTACCAGAGTGTTCTTCAGTTTTCCATTTTTTTGAGGTTTTTCCTTGAACCTTCTTCTCGAGTTATAATCTTATTTGATACTTTAATGAGTTTTATTTTGCTTTTTATCATTATTATTTTAGTTTTATGATTAATTATTCAATAAATTTTATTAAAATATGTACAAAGTAGATATAAAACTATAGAAATTCCTATGAATATATATTTGTTGTCTATATGTAAGCGAACACATAATAAAATGTAATGACTTTTTTTCATTACTTCATTAAATCATATTTTTTTTATTTCATTTAATTCAACTGATTAAACTTTAGAATGTAACGTAGACCAAATTGGTCGTCATTTTATAGCATGATCTTATCAACAAGTTTATATTAATTTGTAAAAATACATATAAATAATTACAAAAACATCAAATTTATGAAACATTCTCAGTTTCCTACAAGATTCCCAGTTCAACTTATAAGGTCAAAGTCTTTTCTGGACTTTTCAATTCGATTTATTATCGTCAACAAGGATGAGAGGAAGTTGCTTGTCAAGAAGGCAACATCCCCTTCGATGACATTTGTAAGATTAGAGCATCGTCAACAGTTTACGATCAATTATTTAAAATGGAGGGGGGGAAATTACGTCTAACTCCAATGATTATTCTATTTTGGAGGTTTCAATATCATTTATATTACTGAAATATCTAATAATATAACAAAAGTATTATCTCTTTTCATCCATTTAATTTAATTGGTTGATTGGAGTGTTTTTTTTTTTAGAATAGCAAAATGGAGTTTTTGGATAATTATCCAAATTTGAAGAAAAATCTACTTTCTCTCTTTTTTTTATACTATTTTGAAGAAGTTGTTGGATAATAAAAGATATGTTTAAACTATGAAAGAATATTTTTTTAGATAGTGTTTGGTAGGAATAAATTGAAGAAGGAATTATATGGGCAATTCAACTGATAGGGGTTTCTAGAAAGTCATCAGATCAAATTTAAACCGACTGATCCAATTATAATCAATCGACAATAATCGGATATCCAATTGTAATTGAACCAGGTTGGATCCAAAAGTTCAACATCCAAATTGAATTAGTTTATTGGTTATTGGATGACAGTCCAAAATCCAATAAATTTGATTCAATCTAATTAATAGCCATTATATAATTATTAACATTTTATGATAT
Organism: Arctium minus; assembly: GCA_954870635.1. NCBI lineage: Eukaryota > Viridiplantae > Streptophyta > Magnoliopsida > Asterales > Asteraceae > Arctium > Arctium minus. Next base: position 84,588,086 of record OX941089.1, on the reverse strand, counting down.
TGCTTTTTAGTTGACATTTATACATAGTGTTTATTTTTTATATAAATTAAGAAAATATATGAACAGATGGTTGAAACATATGACTAATTAATTGATAATTGTATCAAAATATAAGATGGATCTAATCACATTCAATAGATAACCAATAATAATATCCAATGTATGTAATCGATCCAACCCAATTCAATCATACATTAAATTAGATTGTATCGGATCAAAGGCATATAAATTCATTGAATTTCAACCAATAATCATCCCTACCCATTGATTTTAAAAACAATTGTTTGTTTTGTCAAAAGATAAAACCATTTTATTAAATTTCATCTCATGGTCAATGAATTTATTATGTTATTTGATATTTTAATGAGTTTTATTATGCTTACTTTTTTAGTTTTATGAATAAATGTTTTATAAATTTCATTATAATATGTACAAAGTAAATATAGAACTATAGAGATTCCTATGAATATTGATTTTTTTTTGAACGAAATTTTTTTATAAAACTAGCAAGAAGCTAGAAAAAGAAACAATTACATACAAGTAATGGCAAGGGAATGATTAGTAAGCCAACCAACCCAATTAATAGACAAAATATTACTTTTATGAGCTACCCAAAAGTAAGCACGAGTTATGATGTTCTCAAAAATCAACGTCTTCCTTGGCTTCGGGTTGCCAAAGATAATAGCATTCCGAAACACCTATATAGACCATAAAGTGGTAAGCGTAACGACCTCAAAACACAAAAAAACCTCCCTCTTCAACTGAATTGAGTCAATCCAAGAGATCCAATCCGAATAAGAATAGAGATTCGGAATATCCATACGCCACCAACGACCAATGAGAACCCACAAGTCTTTAGCGACAGGACATGAAAAGAAAAGATGACTGCAATCCTCCACTCCTATATCACAATTAGGACATAAAAGAGACGGAACATCGATACCTCTTTTATCCAAATTTATCCGAGTAGGGAGTCGATTGAGAAGCAACCGCCACGCGAACACATTAACTTTGATGGGAACAAGTCTATTACATATAGTAGGACGAAAATCTACCTCCAAATGACTAGAATCAATTAAACGTCTAGCTGAAGCCACTGAAAAATCACCCGACCCTTCTAACAGCCACACCCATCTATCCTTTTGACAGGAGGGCACAAAGGTAGACAAAATCTGTTGTAGTTCACTAAATTGGACAACCTCAACCCCACCTCTCAGCGGCCTTCGAAGACACACATCCCAACACCCTAACTCCAAACGAGATTTGACATTCGCCGATTTATTCAAATCTAAAGCGTAAACTCTAGGAAATTGAATTTTAAAAGGAGAATCCCCAAGCCAAATATCATCCCAAAACGCGGTCAGAGTACCATCTCCCACCTTTTTCTTACAAAAAGAGAAAAGATCAATACATTTGTCCTTTAGTGCGTTGATCGTTTTTATAATTGAAACCCATGTTGATTTCGAATTTTGCCTAGGCAAACTCGATCCAATTAGGCCCTTCTCGCCATAGATTGATTTAATAATTTTAACCCAAAGTGCCTCATCCTCCAACCAAAACCGCCAACTCCACTTGAAAAGCAATGCACGGTTAAACGACATAATGCTACCAATACCAAGTCCTCCGAATTTGAGACTAGCCATAACTTTTTCCCACTTGACCCAAGACATTTTCTTTTCCTCCACATCAGCACCAATAAATAATCTATTTCGAATAGATTCCAAGCCTTGGTCAACCAACCTTGGGATTTTATAGATAGACATTAAGTAAGTAGGAAGGCTCCCCAAAACGGACTTTAAAAGGGTAACCCGACCACCAGCCGAAAGGGTTTTAACTTTCCAATTGGAAAGTTTGACCAAGAATTTATCGAACACCACCTTCCAACCCTCCTTTTTGGACATATTACCCCCAACAGGTAAGCCTAAATATGAAAATGGAGGCTTCAATCCATCACACCCAACACGAGAGGCCAAACACTCGATTTTTTGCGAATCCATCCCCACACCAAAAAGTTTGCTTTTATGAAGATTAATTTTGAGACCCGAGATAAGGAAAAAACATCTAAGAATACGAATAGTATTCCTAGCATTCGCTAAAGACCATTCACCCAGAAAAATCGCATCATCTGTGTAGAAAATGTGGGAAAGAGGGTACCGATCTTTACCAATAGTTGCACCCAGGAAGAGATTTTTTGAAACCGCATCTTGAATAATGACATGTAAACCTTCCACTGCTAAGATGAAAAGGAAAGGGGATAGAGGGTCTCCTTGCCTTAATCCACGACGAATGCAAAATTCCTTAGTCGGAGAGCCATTAACGAGTACCTACCCCCATCGAATCCTCAAGGCATCTACGAATCCACCCGCGCCAAACCATGTCAAATCCCAATTTCGCTAGAATTAAATCCAAGTAATCCCACCTTAAACAACCGTACGCTTTCTCAAAATCAACTTTAAGAATCAGAAGCTTAGAACGGATTTTTTTATACCAATCCATAGCTTCATTCAAAATTAAGGAACCATCAAGAATCTGACGCCCTTTTATGAAAGCAGATTGCTCGCTACTAACGATATCCCCAATAACCATACTAAGCCGATTAGCAAGAAGTTTACCAATAATTTTATATTGGCAACCTATAAGACTAATCGACCTATAGTCTTTAACAAATTTATGATCAAGAACTTTCGGAATGAGAGCAATGAAAGAAGAGTTACAACCTTTCGGGAATCGACTGGACACAAAGAAGTCATCCACCAATTTCACCACGTCATTCTCAATGAGATGCCAAAATTTCTTGAAAAAATGGAAAGTAAAACCATCTGGTCCCGGGGATTTATCTGCTCCGCAGTCCCAAATTGCTTTTTTAATTTCATCCCGCGTAAAAGGCTCCTCAAGAAAGGAAGCTTGATCCGACGACAAAACGTTCGGAAACTCCACCTCTAAATTTGAACGAAGTCCCTCCTCACAAGTGTTGAACCGATCTTGAAAATGAGAGTAAAACTCATCTTTGACCTTGGTTGGCTCCATAACCCAATCGCCATCAATCATAACTCCACGAATGGCTAGTTGACGTCTTTTCTTTTTAAGAATTCCATGAAAAAACTTGGAATTCTCATCTCCTTCAACTCCCCAACGGATTTTAGTTTTTTGCACCACATCCAAATTTTCTACCCTTTCCAAGTCACCTAGGGTGCGTTTGGTACAGAGAATGGAATTGCAGAGAAATGATTGCAGAGAATGGAATTGCAGAGAAAGAGAATTGGTCTGGAGAATAGGAATTGACTCTCCTGTTTGGTAGCACAGAGAATTCAGCAGAGAAATGTAACAGGAAATCGTTTCTCTTGTTTGGGAGCACAGAGAAATGTAACAGAGAATTCAACAATTTTTGCAAAGTCTAACAGAAACAAATCATCAATGATGGGGGGATTTCCAACCCAACAGAAACAAATTCACTGACATTATCATCATATATAATTTTTGACCAAACCCTATACAGAAACAAGAAATCATGAAATTAACTGCAGAAATACAGATACATTTTGATTTCCAACCCAACATACAGATACATTTTTGATTTCCAACCCAACATACAGAAATACAGATCCCTTATCCAAACCTAACCAGATACAGAAATACAGAAATACAGAAATCGCGACCTGAGAGAGAGCGTCGACAGGGAGAGCAACGTGAGAGAGAGAGAGAGCCGGTGGAGAGGGATCGCGCCGGGAGGGAGAGCGCCAGTGGAGAGGGATCGCGCCGGGAGAGAGCGCCGACAGGGAGAGCGACGTGAGAGAGAGAGAGAGAGAGCCGGTGGAGAGGGAGAGCGCCAGGAGGGAGAGCGCCGGTGGAGAGGGAGAGCGCCGAGAGGGAGAGGGAGAGGGAGAGAGAGAGCGACGACGTGAGGGAGAGAGAGAGCGCCGAGAGGGAGAGAGACCGATGTGTTTTTTTACTTTGGAACAACTCTCATCAATTCCCTGATTTTGAAATCTCACCATTTCTCTTCACTTTGTGGAGAAATAAAAGTAGGGAAAGAGAATTGGTTTATTTCTCATTTTTCTTTTCTCTGTGTTACCAAACAAGAGAAATGGAAATCATTTCCATTTCTCTGTCTTCAACTCTCTGTACCAAACACACCCTAGAGTCTTCATAAATTGGATACGAGAGTCGATATCCATTGTAGAAGCGTTTCCCGAATCAATCCGAGCGTCAATGTCCATAACACTTGTTTTTAAGCCAATTTTCACCTCCATATCACTCTTTCTTTTTTCATCAATCCACACACGAAGATTTTTCTTTAATAATTGGAGTTTCTTTTTAAAAGCAATCATACCATTTGAATCACGAGCACTATCATCATACCATGATTTTTCCACAATTTGGTCGAATTCGGGCATATCGAACCAAGAATGAAAAAGATGGAACGACGTAGGTCCGTAATCAAAGGATACTTCCTTAAAAAGAATAGGCCTATGGTCAGAAAGCTTACGATCAAGCACCAAACCTGAAATGTTGGGCATTATATCAAAAAGGCCATCGGACAAGAGGAACCGGTCAAGCTTACTCATTTTAGAAGCCCATTTATTTGTCCACGTGAAAGAATACCCTCCAAGAGGAAGGTCATGAAGGCCGGCGTTACGAATGAAGGCATTGAATCTGTCTGCGGAGTTAGCCTGAAAAGTCGAACCAAATATTTCTGAAGAGACGCGAACCTCATTGAAATCTCCCATCACAATTACCTCCCCATGTCATCTACTAATCATACCCAGAAGCGTAGACCATAAATTGATTTTGAGAGCCGCCTCTTGAGGCGCGTACACCGAGATAACCAACAAAGAAAGGCCATTAGGCACCCAAATTCCTTCTATAGCCACAAAATACTCCGAAGAAGAAACACGATACTTTTTAAAGAAAGTGTTGTCCCAAATGCATAGAATGCCACCGGATCTACCCCTAGCCGAACTAGAAGTAAAGTCAAAAAAAGAATTACCCCAAAGGAATTTTACCACAAATAAATCAAGCCTAGTCAATTTCGTCTCTTGGAGAGACAAAAAATTTACCCCATGGCAAACACATAATTCTCTTACCCATTTTTTCTTCTCCACACCCCCAACCCTTGAACATACAGAGAAAGTACATTCATATTGACATCTTCTTACCTCCTGCATTGCTGATAATAGCTTTGAGATCAGTTTCACAACCTTTCATGGGGAATCCTAACGCCCGTCCAAGACCAATAGTAGCAGATAACTCCTTAAGCATAGAATAACCTTCCCGAATAGATTTTGAAGAAGTAAATGAACCCCCAGAATGATGAGAACTTTGGGATACATAAGGCAACTTAAAATTTTTGCGACCCAAGGAAGCATTTGCCCCCCCTTCTCCTCAACCGATCCTGAAGGCGCTGAGACAAGATAAACCGACTTTACCGGGGCACCAATACCTCCACAAACAGTTGCCGCATCTTCCTTGAAGTCAAGTGTGTCCTGCTGGCTTTCAACACTACCTCCACCCTCGTTGGGGGTAAATCCAGGTGGGAAGTGAGGGGTGTTATCTGGGGTCCCACTATCCTTGCTATGAGCTTCCGGAATATTCATATCTTCCACAAGGAGTTTGTTCAAGCTAAACGGGTCATCGCTTTCGTCCCCTAAATCCACAGAGGCATTCTTTAAAATGTCTTCATCAACATCATGTGCACCAACCGGAACTTCATCTTTAGAGAATGAATCTAGTATTTATTCCTCCTCGTTCTCTGAACCCTCATCTAACACCTTAATCCTTTCATCATCTTCTTCTACCTCCGAGTCGCTTTCCTCTACGAGAAAATCCGGAGTCCACCCACAAATCTCTTTCACTCGAACGTGGAAAACACATCCTCTCACAACCACTTTTACCGTTTCGTAGATTAACGAGGGCCAAGAGGTTTGAATACAAAGGCGGGTACTGTAAAGATTGTTACCATCCGAATCATCCGAAAAGACAATTTGTCCCCACTTACTAGCTATTTTCGAGAAAGATTTAGAATTCCACGCTTTCAATGGAAGACCCTCCACATCAATCCAAGCTAGCCTATCCTCCACCTTGAAATTATTGGACCATTTTTCGAGCATTTGAAACCAAGAGTTAACCCCCGTATGCGTAAAAAACTTATCACGGGAACCAATATTATTGAAATCGAGAAGGACCCAAAGACCTCCAATGTATTTGACTTTTACGTTTAAAAAGCCTTCATTTTTGCAAAGAGAATGGACATAAGGGAGAGTTTTAAACTCGGAAGCACACCCGACAAGTGCTAATGGAAAGTTATTTTCAGCCATTCCATCCATGTCAAGTACAATGGCAACCGAATCGTCTTTAGCTTCGATTGAAGAATCCTTGGGAGCTCCTTTGACAATGTCCGCATAAGTGCCACCTTTGTTATTTCCAACGGGTCTAGGTGCACCTTAACCGAATCATTACCTTGGTTCCACCCCTCGGAAGGTTTACCGTTGCGATCAAAACGAGCTATATTGGACATTAAACGTAATTTTCCAATCCAAGTAGTACAAAGCTTGTTGATCACAACATGTACGTCGTCAACCTTACGATACCGTACAAAAGCAAACAGTCTCCCGGATTTGGTCTTTCTCTTGGCAATAAACACATCGACCACCGTACCAAATTTTGAGCACAAATTCCAAAGTTCTCGTGTGGTAAGGTGCGAGGGAAAGTTAGAAACGAATACAGTAGTGGAGATAATGTACAATTGCGCTTCCTTGGACCCTTTAAACCGTGTTCCAACTTGATTCCCCAAGTAACGAGAAACGTGTTGTCGGTCCCCTTACGATAGTGAACCTCATGCCATTGTTGAGTATCCATCACGAAAAGTCCCAACCATGCTTGCCGAAAAACACAATATCTCCAGTAAACTAAAATGTTGGACTCTTTGGAGGTTAAAGAGTGATTAATTGAGGAAATTATTAAAATTCAAAGAACCAAAGGATTAATGCTGATGATTTTTTTTTTTTAATGTTTTAGGGAATCCTATGAATATTGATTTGATTTCTATATGTAAGCAAACACATAATACAATGTAATGACTTTTTCTTCATTACCTCATCCATCATATTATATATATATAGGGGCCTAATCATATGAGACCCTATTAGATTGTGGTAACTATGAGATTCAATCTCATTCATTCATCTAATATTATTTTATTTATTAATAATGAAGGATATTTTGGTCATTTGAAAATTTAAATAATATTAAAAACAAAATTGTAACTGAAAAAATCAATCATTTATAAATTAAATATATTGTTTCATAAAATTTCTCAACCAACTATTTATGAGATATTTTGTTTACTTTTTGATTTGGTCGTATGAAATTTTAAATTATGCATCACTTCCATCGTTCACATTGTAACACGATGTTAATCACAGTGTAACACAATAGTAATCACAGTGTAACACAATGTTCTTTGAGTGCATCACAATAGTAATCAACTAATCATAGTGTAACACAATATACTTTGAGTGTATCACATTGGTAATCACAGTGTAACACACTGTATTTTTGGTATTCATCGGGATAAAGTTTGATTGAATGATAAGTTTCAATATTTTGAGATAATCTTATATGATTTCATTCCAAAATTATCGTACCCACCTAAATTAGATCACAATGAATTATAAAGTTTTTTGACAATTTTACTCTTTTTACCTATTTTAATGACCTAAAATTGTGTTTTTAATTAATATATCTCTTATTTATTTTAAACCATTGATTACTAAGATTGATGAATGAGATTGGATCTCATGGTTACCACAAAATACTAAGGTCTCCCATGAAAGGCCCCCTATATATAAATATATATATATATATATATATATATTTTTTAATTATTTCATTCAGTTCAACAAACCATCCCACAAAATGTAACATAGACCAAATTGCAATGTTTTAAAACCGGGTTGACCCGGCCGGTTGAATTGGGAACCGGTGAAGAGACCGGGTCAATTATGACCGTTTTTTTGGGAAATTACGACCCGGATTGAACCGCCGGTTTTTTGATAGAACCGGTTGACCCGGTTAAAAAAATCAATTTCTTATATTTGTGTTTTTTATGTTTTTGAATTGATGTAAAACTTGTTGTTATGTGTTTTTTTAATGTTTTTGGATTGATGTAAAACTTTTTGTTATGTTTATTTTTAATGTTTTAATTTGTGAACATCAAATTCTTGGTTTTACATATACATATATATATATATATGCAAGAAAATGAAAATTACATAAAATTTATTGAAACCGGGTCAACCACCCGGTTGAACCGTGACCCGGTCACCACACCGGGTCAACCAAAAAACCGGTTTTTAAAACATTGTCAAATTGATCATCATTTTATTATTATCATTACAAATAAACTAATTCTTATTGATTTATCAAGTAGTTTTTCTAGAGCATCTTCAATATCTATGTTATTTTAGATATTTTTGAGATTTAGAAATTTTTTAATTCAACAGTAGTGTTAAACTCTTCATTAAAATAGAGAAAAAAAAATAAAGAATGAAGAAATCACCAAATTTATAACAAGAGCGACGAAAAATTAACATATATGTTAGAGATGCTCTTAATATTTTAAAATTAAAATAAGAGTTATAGCTTGTTTGGTTGGTTTTACATTATGTCATGTATGAATAAAGTTGTCTGTGTTGTTTTAGTCTGTCTATGTAGATAAAAAAACATTTGAGAGGGTCTTTTCATATATTAAAGGAACGTGTTTTTGAATTGGGAGGGACAAGTTTGGAAAAACTTGACTTTCTGAATAAAACTGTCTTTTAGAATTTTACTGAATAAGTTACTTTTTATATTATTAAGCCACTATCAAACAATCATATATAATTGATCGAATAAGTTGTTACTCTCATTAAGCTTATTAAACTGCTTACAAATAAACCATAAGTTGGGAAGGAAAGAAAACTTATTAAATTATCGAGAAAATTGAGGTACGAGGGGAATATTCTGCTACGATATGCTATTTAGAAATAGTCAACATCGACATTATGTCACAAAAATAGACCAATTAGAGATTTTTTTTAAAGTATTATATTTTTTTAAATTATTATATTTTTAAGAGTTATCATTTTCACTTACCTTATCGATTAACATTCTCACCTATCAAAATGGATTGTTGGTAAAAACATTTTACCCTGTAAGCGTTAACCGGGTAAGAGTCTTTTAACTCACTTACCGGATAAGATTATTTGTCCTTGTCATGCTCACCCAATAAAAAAAGTGGCATCTGATAAGCGTTTACTCAATAAGAGTTTGGTAAAAGACCTAAGTCCCTTTTTTTTTTTTGAACAAATAAATCGTTAAACTTTCTAAAATCGAACAAATAAATCTTTGAACTTAATAAGACCGAGAAAAACCCAACGAACGTTCATTGAGTGATTAAGTCCTTGAACTTTTTTTGAACGAATAAATTCTTACACTTTCAAAACGAAATAAATTTACTATTTTTTTTGTGATGATACTAATCAGTAGGAAAGTACAACAAACCAAAAGAACATAAAAACATCATTTCTATTAACCTTTATTTATTTTACAGATTTAAATGACAATCACAAGTGTATGTTATGTCATCTAATCGTCATTTGAATATGAAAATTATAATTACTAACTTTCTTTTATGATTCTCATTTGAATCTGAAAAATAAATAATGATAGAGGAAAGTAGAATTTAATCATTTTATTGATTTACTGTACTGTGTTACTGATCTAGTTACGTCGATTGATAAATTATATATCATTTTCGTTTTATAAGTGTAAGGACTTGGTTCAAGAAAATCTCGACGAATTTAATCATTCAAAACGTGGAAGTTTGTTGGGTTTCTTTGGTTTTAAAAAAGTTTAAGGATTTTGATGTGTTTTAAAATTTATAAACCGCAAGCATATGGGTATTGTAGCATACGGGTCGATCATAGGGAGGTGACGATCTAACGCTAACTACTCAATAATCATGGCCTAGCTATGCGAATCAGATAATTGATTTGATTATTAAACTATGTGGCCATAAAATAAACAAGATTAAGTAGAAGGGATACAAAATGAAGCAATCAAAAGTAAAACTAAGCAAAGTAAATGACAACTACAATTAAAGGGCACTGGGTAATGTCAACCTCAGACTTTGGTAATGGTGGGAATTCATTTTTCAAAAAAATACTTCAACCATCTCTCGAGGTGAAAAAGTTTTTCTAACCAAGATACATATTTACTTTCGCAATATGTACACATTGGAAAGAAACATTGAGATTTAAAATGAATATATTTCTCAATCAACGTCCCTAACTATTTACATGTTAGGACCTTTGTCATTGATCAATTTGATCTAAGTAAAAGATCAGACTTTCGTTTCGTCAAAAACCAATCGAATTAACTAAATGCCTTGTTAAAAACCAATTAAATCAATTTCAACGTTTGTTAAAATCGAAATGGATTGAAACCAACATTCGTTTTAAGAATAATTGATCAATACCAATACTTCGATCCTACACGATGATTACCCAATAAAACGAAAATTGACTCGAGACCAAGCAACAAGTTATTATTTAGACTCTAACAAATCAAAGGTAAAGGAAATAATCAAACTAGCAAGACAACTACATTAGACACGATCTAAAAGTAATTGACATTAACTAAAAACAAATAAGAACAATGAATAATTAGATGGACATATGCAAAAATTTAAACTAAGTGTAGAAAATTAAACCTAACATAATGTGTGTGGAAGATAAAAAGGATGCAAAAATGAAGGAAATGCAATAATTGAAATAGAGTAGAGAGAATAGAGATGCATAAAAATAGAGTTATGAAGTAAAGGATAAGAAAGATGCATAAAAATCAAAACTTGATATAAACTAATAAGGATTAAGAGAGATTCAAAGAAGAAAAACTAAGAACGATCAACTAAGAAAATAATATTCAAACAAAACAAGAAATATTAATCAAATAAACTAAGAGGTAGGGAAGAAGATACTAAAAAAATGTATGAAAACCGAATGTAAATCGATCTCCAATGGCATAAGTATCAAGTCCGACGATCTTCTTCCCCAAAAAATGTAGAAATCAACTAGAGAGAACCCAAACGAGAGTAGCCGTATGTTGTCTCCGAGAAAAAACGGCTCCCCATGAAACAAACCCTAAAAGGGTTTAAATAACCAATCCCAAAAGTAATTAAAAGCCCATGGAAAATTCAGCCCATTCACGCCCGTAAAGAAATCTTTCACTGGCGTGAAGCAAAACAGAAAGTTAAGAAAATTTTCTCAAACACTGTTCACTGGCGCGAAGGATTCCTTCACCCCCACGAAAGCGAACTTAATGTAAACTTCAATTCTAGAGGGTTTCTTCGCGTCCATGAAGCTATCCTTCGCGCCCGCGAAGTGTGCAAAATCATTAAACTTCAAAATTTTGACTTTTTCCTCAATCTCTTCATCAACTCGGGTGTCTATCTTCGCTTTCTTCACTTCCTTCTCGGCATCACTCTTCAATACTTTCGAATCATCCACCATGCCGCCTCCAACACTTCGTATAATGTGCACAAAAACATACCAAAAACATAAAAACTATTCAAAAACCAATTCCAACCGTGATTAGAGAAAGAAATGGAAAAGAATAATAAAAAAGGTATAAAAGAACTAAACTAAGCACTAAAATGCATAAAAGATGCAACTAATATAAACAAAGTTAGGTGCATAAACACACTTAACAGATTTATTTCTTCAATTTTAAAAATTTCAAGGATTTATTTATTAAAAAACAAGGTTCAGAACTTAATCACTCAAAATATGATAATTCATTGGGTTATTTTTGATTTTTCCATAAATAATTACGGTTATAAATTACACTCTTTTTGTTTATTTTTTATTTAAAACCTAGAAGTGTATCTGGTTGATACGACACAGTTATGAGGTTGAGAATTTGAACTCTCATATTGTCTTATTCTTCCATCATTCATCTCTCTTAATTTTATTTTTATGATTTTGTATGTATATTATAATAGTTTTTTAAATTGATTTTTTAAGATATACATGATAAATATCATACTTATGTGAAGAGTTGTATTATGCACGTAAAAATACATTAATATTTATAATGAATATACATAAATTAGTTTACGTATAAACAAGTTAAAAATAGTATACATATATATATATATTTATATGTCAATATGGGCAACAAATCAAAAAGAACAAAACTACTCATTTTTCGTATTAAAATATTGTTTCTAATACGTCTTCTTTCAGTCGGCTTGTCATCGAAGGATGTTAGCCAAAATCAACTTTTTTGCACTAAAAAACTAGTCAGAGCAAATAAATGTCTATGTACGAAACAAATTCAAGAGTCCCTAACTCTTTATACTCGGTGAAGGAAGAGCCGAGGGAGGCCATCCCTTTGTTCAATTATAAATAAATAACCAATTATTTTAAGATAATTTAGTTTAAAAATAACAGTTAATTCATTTAATTCATAAAAGAATATTATTGTTTTTGGGTAGGTTTTCAAATATGCGAAGTTTTTTGCAACTTGTTAATTCTCCTACTTGAGTACTTGTCTCTTACCAATAACAGTATTCTATTTGATAAAAATTTATGCAGTAGGGCTTCATTTGAAAACACATAAATTTATGATAATTTGAGAACTGGTGTATCATGTGTTATTTCACATAATTTTTTTTTTCATCTATATCTTGGGTTTAAAGTGTATTGAATAACATATATTTGTTTCACAATGTGAACATTTTTTTATGTGTTTATGAAACAAAAAGTATAAATAAAAAGTTTCAAATAGTGAATCAAATACATATGAAAGAAAAAACTTGTAAAACAAATATATGTTACTCAATATATTAAATTATAGTATTATAGATGAAAAAAATTATGTGAAACAGTACCTTATGATAATAGTTCTCACAAATATCACAATATATGGAGTTCTCAAATGATTATACCCCATTTACTCATTTCTCTTTCTATTCCCTCGTCATGCATACTAGAAGAGTACTCGTGCAATGCAGCAAGATACATCTCGATTTTAATGTTTCATTTTATTTTTTTGTCGATTTACAGTACGATTTTGGATGGTTTTGAGAAAGTGATAATGTTTTTTTTATAAATTTGTTTACTTTAGACTTAATAATATAATATTTTTTATATAAAATAATTAAGTATTTTGTTAGATTTCAATGATTAATATATATATTTTAATGACATCTAGAAAACATAACCAATTACATATTTAATAATATAATTAAAACAAATTTATAGTAATATAATATATTAATTAATAGTGACAAATGGAAAAGTCTGCATAAAATGAAGGTCTTGCACATACCAATTGGTGGGTGTTAGAAGTTTCCAGTAGTAATATGTATATTGTGCTTTGATACTTGTAAATTAAGAGATTTTTAAAATCTTGCATAAAATGATGGTACTTTGTGTCTAATAATTTGTATTTAAGAGTTTTTTATCCGTGCTTTATAATATAGTATAGATAAGCTAAATATTTAAAACAAAAAATTATAAGAAAAGCAAAAAATGGAATATCATACTTAATGAAAGTCGGTTGCTACAGTCACGAATAATTACATGATAAGATCGATATCTTGACAACAATTTCTTGGCAAATATCAAGAAATATGATAGAAGGACGTGTGATTACGAATTAATGAAGTTCGTGCAAATATGATGTTATAGTCTTACAGTGTATATATACAGTTATATTTCACTTAAACACGGTATCATTAATAGATCGACTAAAAACGACGGAGACATTATGGGAAGTCAATTCTTCATCATTAAGAATACAACAACACTGTTAGCAATTGTGCAGCGTCTCGAAGCATCGATCTTGAAGATGTTGGTGATTAAAGCAAAACACACATATAAAACATATATATAAACGCAGCGGAAAGTAATCACCAAAAGGAATCAACGTATTGCCAATATGATTAAACGAAAAATACAAATAACGATATACCTTTGTAGCGTGATCTGTAGGCAAAATGGATTCGCTTGTGTGTTCCTTTGAAACCAAGTATTCAATGGTGAATACCTCTAAAGTAGTCCACACTACACTTCCTTGATCACCACCGGATGCTAGTCCTCCTTAGTAACGAACTTAGAGTCTCGATTAACCAAATCAAAGGGAAAAACCTTAGAGAGAGCTGGGGGGGGGGGGGGCGATTTTGAGAGAGAGGAGAGTGATTAGGGTTAGCCTTAATTGAGTTATTTAATATCTCTATATATAAATAAACCCTAAAGCTTCCTTGGGCTTTTAATTATTCTCTCTTCTAAATCCTTATGGGCCCAGTATTAAATTTAGTATAATAGGTTTGCTATTAACTTAAATCTAATACAAACCCAATAAGCCAAATAAAATGTTAGTGTCCATTTAATTACCCCACGTTACTTAGGTTATATATATAATGTAAATACAATAATTACATTATATTAAATGTTATCTCAGTGTATATGTGTGTGACCCTATAAACCTCACGTGTGTCTAGCCATATAATTATCTATTATGACATGAGCATATTCCAACAGAAGATTGATACAGTAATTTCTAATGGTTTGTATAGACAACAATCACCTAATAAACCGATTTACATGTTATAAAAACACATTTAGAGATAAAGAATTTTTATTGCGTGGTTCGCATATTGCAAATACATTAATTGGCTATTTTGTCTAGCACTCGGAAAACGACTACACATTCAATAATATCGATTTAATTTTACAAAAATAGTGTTATGGGGTCCACATCGAAGGAGACTTGCCCGATATGTTCGCTACTAGGTAAACAAAGAGAATCAAATGACGATCTTATAAAAAACCCAAAAGTCAATATAATAATTGATTGACGAGAAAATGTTAAACGTTTTGGCCGTATCAATTAGTATGACAATATAATATTATACAAATATAAAATGATTAAATAACTGAGTTCATTGTAAAACGTACGTTACCGTAACTTTGCATATACATTGTGAACGTGACTAAGGTGGCGTTTGTTTTTTAAGAGGTCTAAAGTCTGAAGTCTTATTTTAGTTATGATTAATAAGATGTTGTGTGTGAAAATGTCTGAACGATTCAGACTTAAGAGTCATTAAGAGGTTTTAAAAAAAAAAAACAACCCCTAACTGACTATATGACACCATCATTTTTTTAGATTATATTTTGTCTAGAAATAAACGTTATCATATATATATATATATATTATGTATTTAAACAGTACAGTAATTAAAATCCTACAAACATTAAACATATAACATAACTTGACATGTTTTTATATAAATAGAAAAAGTCATGAACCCATTTGTAGAAAAATCTTTATATATATTTAAGGTAAAATCCACAAAGAATAAGGTGACATTATAAAAAATTAATATATTTCATTTCAAGAATTGAGGTTGACTGAAATTAATAGAAATACCCCAAGTTCAAGATTGAGTTACCGAAAATGTCCACTCTCTCTCCTATTACGAAAATACCCAAAATTCCCGTGAAAACCCCTCGATCTTTATTATCAATCGAGGGGTGTTTTCACAGTTAACCACATAACCCAAATCTTTATTATCAATCGAGGAATGTTTTCACGATCGAGGGGCGTTAGTCCGCGATCGAGGGGTGTTAGTCCACGATCGAGGGGCTTTTTGGGTTAAAAATGAATTTTTATTTTTAATCCGCGATCGAGGGGTGTTTTCACGGGATTTTTGGGTATTTTCAATTTTGGTTAAATTGGAGAGAGATGGGACATTTCGGTAACTCAATTTTGAACTTGCGGTATTTCAATTAATCTCTCTTTTGTGTATCACATGTTGAAGGAGATATGAAAGATTAACGATGGATATATGAAGGGAGGTTGAGATGCTTTTTGTGACAACTCATGGATAATAAATGTGAGTATATTAAAAGATGATGTATTTCTTTGAAAAGTTGGCTAAAATATAACTTTTGACCAACCCTCTTTATGCAAAAATATATATACGAATTATTTTATTAAATACAAAAAATGACAAAATGTTGATGAATATTAATAATGAAAACCATAGTTTATAACGTGCTTTTGGGGAGAACACTCGTCTAAGTAAAAATCTATATCTATATTTGTATACATATAAATTCGTGAATCGAGATTTTTTTTAACTTAGTTATGCATTATCCAGTTAGTTATAATGTTATACATTGTGAACATAACCTTATTTTAAAAAATAAAAATCGATCTAATTTATATTTTTTACCGATAAAACATTAAAGATGACAACTACAGTTGTTCTACTTTGCATAAGTTAACGATAGAAAATGACATATATGGTCGCAAACAGAACACGAATAAGTACAATTGTTATAAACTTAGAATTAATGGATAAGTGCCATCAAATTCAAGAATTTAATACACAACAATCGTACAGTATTTTATGTTGATATCAAACCAAAACAAACGTGAAAAGTCTACGGAACAAAACAAAGCATAATAATATACATATAGAAACAAACTTTAAAATATCACCAATCGACGTTACCAAAAAGACTCAATGAAAAATACCAAAATAATGAGGATAGACATCGTTGTCCTGAAATATGTTGACTTAACACACATACATGTGTATGTATATATGTATATATATACGTACAAGTGTGTGTATATATATACATATATATATATATATATATATATATATAGGGAGAGGTTCATTTGAGAAATGGTAAATATATGAGAAATAGATAAGTAATCTTAGTCATTCATCTAGTCAACATTTGCGGCTTTTACCGTGAAGCATCAGATAATTCATTGTGTGGTCTATAGAAGGTAGAGGGGTAATTTCGTAAAATACACGGGATGCGTTCATATATGAATCTGTATGAATCACAAAGATTCATATATGAATCTGTTAATTAGTTCAACTGATTCATATATGAATCTTTGTGATTCACAAAGGTTCATATATGAATCTTTGTGATTCACAAAGGTTCATATATGAATCTTTGTGATTCATACAGATTCATATATGAATCACAAAGGTTCATATATGAATCAGTTAAAAGAGTTCAGTTGTGAATTGCACTGGTTTATATATGAACATATAGTTCATATGTGAATTATACATGTTCATATTTGAACACAGCCCGTGTGTTTTGTAAAATTTACGAAATTATCCTTCTATTTTTGGGATAGCCGCAACTTTTGACCAGTCAAAGCCGCAACTTTTGACCGGTCAAAGTCGCAATATTTGACTAGTCAAATCCGATCTTGACCATATGAATGGCTAGGATTACTTCTCTATTTCTCATATATTTACCATTTCTCAAATGAACCAAACACTATATATATATATTTATATATGCGAAGGATCATGTGAGAAGTTGAATTAGCGTGAGAAGTTGATATGAACACTTGATCATTTGTAATTTCAAACCTACCCATGAATCGCGTTTCATAAGGGAATTGATCTGGTGCATCTCATCCTAATGTGTATCCAACGGTTGATAACCATTTATCACGCTTCTCATGTTAACTCAACTTCTCACCGGACCCCCTATATATGTATATGTATGTGTGTGTGTATATATATATATATATATATATATATATATAGAGAGAGAGAGAGAGAGAGAGGGTTCAAACGAAAAAACCCACGATTTACGTCAATGCGAAAACACTTATAAGTCCATCATTCTG
Organism: Arctium minus; assembly: GCA_954870635.1. Lineage (NCBI taxonomy): Eukaryota > Viridiplantae > Streptophyta > Magnoliopsida > Asterales > Asteraceae > Arctium > Arctium minus. The sequence continues at coordinate 84,570,365 of OX941089.1, read as the reverse complement.
TTTTAAGTCACAGTTTTAGAAGGGTTAAGAGATCAGTAAAACATTAAATAAATATTTACTCATTTTTAGGAACATCGAAGGCATGCAGTGGTAAAATGAGAAAAGAACTGCAAATCACATAACGAACAAATAAAGCCTTGTGGACATGATCATCACTCATTTTTTTATTTATCACAACATTTAGGAACCCCGAAACCACTTATAGCATGCCACATGTCCCTCTTCAGTATGAAATATTCATCATCAATGATACACCCATAATGAATATATCACGTATCGTGTTGTGGTTGACTATCGGATTCCTAATCAATTTTAGGTTTCTAAAGGAACCTGCATGTATATATAGGGTTGGGTTCCGGTGAGAAGTTGAGTTAACTGTGAGAAGTGGTTATCAACCGTTGGATAAGAAATGGACGCACATTAGGATGAGATGCACCTAGATAAGATGCACTAGATCAATTCTCTTCTAAGCCGCAATTTAGGGAGGGCTTGAGATTAAAAGAAGTCAACGGTTCAAATCCACTTCTCACGCTTCTCACTGTGCTCACACGATCCTTCACCTACATGGTATATAAATAATATGCGCGTATAAATAACTGTTCAGTTTACTACGTAATAATAAATTATTTTGTAGTTTCAATTAGTGATGGCCAAATGGGCTCGGCCCGATCCGATCTGGACGGTTAACCGTGGCCCGACCCGGCCCGATGAAGGCCCGGTTCATAGTGTAACACCCCGATTCTTCGAAATGTATCATTTCAAGTTAGTACAGAAACCGATATATTAAGGAAAAATAAGATATTTTATTTTGGGCTTGAATCCTTGATTTTATAGTCTAGATGGATGAATGATTCAATTACGAGTCCAACGGTTCTTTCCGGAGCGAAAACGGAGCTATAACGAAGAAGTTATGGCCAAAACAGTGATCGGGGAAGTTTTCGGCCGCGGTACATTCTCGGCGAAAGTGCCCCGCGAGAGTGACACCTTGTCACTTTCGCCGTCACTCTCGCGGGCAGCGTCTGGACGATTAAAATCGCAATTTTCAGCCCCAAACTTCATTTCTTCATATCTCCTTCATCCTAGCTCCGATTTGGGTGATTCAAGTTGCTACGGTTTCATTTTTGAGAGTTTTTCAAGAATCTAGCAAGAGATTGAAAGTCTATTGAAGTATACTAGAGCATTTTGTGGTGGTAAGCTCCTCATCTCTCCCATTTCATCTTCTTCACTAAGTTTTCTAGGGTTTCATCCACCCCTTTGTTCTCCCTTTCATAGATTGAAGGTTTGTGACCATTTTGGTGAATTAGAAGTGTTTTGGTTGGTGGATTCAAGCTTGGGTTAAGGTAATCTTCTATTCTCTTCGGTTATAGAAGTTAGGATTTCGGTAGTAATGGAGGTATTTATGTATATGGTTTGGGGAGTGATTCCTTGTGGTTGATTATGGTTAATTATGGTTGGATGTGGTTATTTACGGTTGAAGTTGTGTGGATCTAGGTTTTTGGAGGATTTCGGTTTGAGGATTCAAGTGGCTTTCAAAAGAGCTCGTTGGGTGAAATCTAGATTTAGCCTAAATCTAGCAAGGTGAGTTCAAGTTGATTTGTGAAAACGGTGTACATGCCAAAATGTCCATTTTAAGTGTTTATGTGTTCTACATGAAATTATCAAATGTTGGGGTATTTGTTAATCTTTGATTAGTTGAAGTATTTAACTCTATAAACTTTGTATAACACCACATTTGAGATTTTTGGGCATTTGATATATGTGTCATAAATGAACGTATTTTGAAGTCTTATTGCATGAATGGATCTTTGGTCAAAGAAATACGCTTTTAAATGTTTGTCGGATTTTATGCATCATTCATGAAATAGAATGTTTTATAAAGTATTACTTGCACTTTTATGTGAGGTACTTGAAAGAATGTTTATAGTCTCATTTTATGATTTTCATTCTTATCAGCAGTTAAATTTGGAAAATGCATATTTTGTGTTATGAGGCATTTGGAAGATATAAGAGTATAAGTTCATTTGGAAAATAGGTTGCCTCAACTAATGTTGAGTTTCGAACTAATCTTACTTTTAGTCGTGGTGTTTGCATACCCGTTGGTCGAGTGCGTTTTATCGTATTCTTATTTTCTTTTATCAATGGTTCAATGGGTGCTAAGCCTGCGGCTTGGTATTTTTATTTGATTTGGAGCCTTTGGACAATTGTCCAGTTTTGGTAGCTCGACTTCGAGCCTTGTTGGCGTTTTTGGATGAAGCACGTTAGGTATCGGGTGCGATGTAAGTCCTTCGTGCTGCACGTTAAGGTGTCGGGTGCGGTATAAGTCCTTCGTGGTCAAGTATTACGATATTAGATGAGGGGCTCGACATAGGAACCCAACGGGGTTGAACTCGAGTTTCCGTGGGTGTACGTTTAAAGCTACTGAGCCTGACATCTCTTGCGTGTACTTTTGTTTATATGACTAGTCATAACAACATAAAATGGGCTTACTTTGTGGACCGTCACATTTTATGGAATCCGGAATCCCCCGTCACTGAAAGGTGTTGTTTTTGCGTATTGAGTTTTATTATCCAAGTTTTCGGTGACGTTTAGTATTATTGGGTTTTACCCTTGATTTTATGGGATGAGTATTATGCCCCACCCGTGTTTTGGGTGTCTTGGGATATAAGGTTTAACCGTATCTTCATAAATGGAGAGTTCAAGTTATATTTACGCTTTGAGTGAGTTTTGGGTTAAAGCTAATTTATAAATGGGCGGTTTACATTGGTATTATCATCTTTGTAGTGGTTGGGTTTGGAAAACGTCCAAATTTGTGTTCTTTGTTTAAAATGCATATTATTGGAAAATGAGTCGTTTTCACATGTAAGACGTATCATATTGAAGGACTATGATTTTAACCGTATCCTTTCTTTTAAACGATTATTTTATATATGTTGAAAACTCTTGAGCTCACTAGGCGTTAAGCCTAACCTTTTTATTTGTCGGCATGTGCATCAGGTTTCAAGGTTGGGAGTTGGTCCTAACAATCCTATGAAGAGTTGAGCCTTAGCTCTGTGCAAATGTAAGTAGTTGGGAAGTCTTCCGCAACGTTGGAGATAGTAACTATTATGGGGTTTTAGTAGCACCCGTCCTTATTATAGACTTTTATATATAATGAATGGTTGTATTGAGGTTAAATCTTAATTTGCAGTTGTAGATGATTTGTTTATTGATGTATTTAGAAAGTTTTAAATAAGTTTCTATTTCCAGAATTGAGGGTGTTACACATAGCCTGAAATTTAGGACTGCTTCGATATTTGGGAGGATTCCCCGGCCCGGCCCGGGACCGGTTCACGGCCCAGTTATGGCCCGGACCGATTTTTCAAAAAACTAGCCGTTAATATAGCCGTTTATGACCGTTAGATGACCATTTTTCCACATTTCTAGCCGTTTTTTGTGTCAAATAACCCCCCCAAACCCCTATAAATACTTGTGTGGATTATGGAGTTAGACACCAACTTACAAAACGCAAAAAACACATACAATTCTCATTTCTCGCTATATTCGTTTATCGCAAGTTCTCTACTCTCTACTCCCAAATCTCTACTCTCAAAATGACCGAACAAAATTACCAAGTTGTTGCCGAGCATGGATGAAAAACACCGATTTGGGTCCATTTCAACTTGGTGCTCCTCAACGACGGTACAAAAAAAGCGCAATGCAAAATGTGTGGAGATCTCCTTACGGCGTCCGTAAATTCCACGTTAAAGCGCCACCACGAGTCTTCGTGCAAAAAGTTGAAATCGGGCGACGATCCAAATCAACCCATACTTGACAAATCCGGTCAAATATGGTCGTATGATGCCCAGTTGAACCGAGAAATGACAATGAAATGTGTCATTCAAAGAGGGTTGTCGTTTGGACATTTAGACAATCCTCACATTACGAACATGATCAAAGTCTTGCTCCAACCACGCTACGTGGGTTCGGTAAGTCTTCAAACTCTTAGATGTGATACTATAAAACTTTGGAAAATGGCTAAAAATGATACGCGACAAACGTTTTTATCATTACCCAACAACGTTTCTTTAACGTGTGATATATGGAGTGCACCATTCGGATTGCCACAATCTTATATATGCATAACGGCACATTGGATTGTGCCGCAATCGTGGCAATTTGCAAACGTGTAATCACGTTTGAGCACTTTGGTTTGTCACATTCGGGTGAATGTCAATTTTCTATAATTATGAGAAATATTCAATATTATAATTTATTGAAAAAAGTTATTAGCATTTCATTTGATAACGCTAGTAATAATACGTTGTGTGTGAACAAATTAAGGTTAGCTTTATCCCCTATTTTAAATGGAAAATTATTTTGTTGGGTCAGAAATATGCCAAGTATGGTTAATGCTGCTACTTACAATTTAGTACTGCTAGTTGAAGAATTTACTACTGCTAGTAGAATTACTACTGCTTGGAGAGTTAGTACTGCTAGTAGTTAGTACTGCTGAGAAGATTAATGTTGCTGGATGATTAATACTGCTTATGAGGATCATGAAGATAAAGAAGACTTTGAACGAAAGAATAGGAGCTGAAGATAGAGATTAAGATAATTATGGAATGAAGATCAATTTTATTTTGATAATTATCTTGTAATTAATTATGTATATATAGTTTAGAAGTCTTTGATAGAGAATAATAATGATTGATAGTTTTTGATATACTTTTGTTTTAGAGAATTAACCTCAAGGTTCTTAGAAGTCCTTTCAATAGAGAAGTATTGAACGTCTGTTGAGTTTGTTCAACAGATTGAGGTTTTGTTTGTAATCATTAAGTTAATCAATATAACTTGTGATTTGAGTTTATATACTGTTCATTGATTTAGTGTTAAAGTGTTTTTTCGCGACTCCTTTAACATAGTTTATGAGTGTGTGTTAAATTCTTGTTTGAATTTCAATCCTGACAAGTGGTATCTGAGCCTTCAACTCAAAAATCAAAAATCATCATGGACGGATCTCATGAAAGGCTTGTTTCAAAGGTCCTCATGCTCAAACCCAATGAGTTTGACATGTGGAAAATCATAATCAGGCAGTACATTCTTCTTACAGACTACTCAATATGGGATATCATTGAGAATGGTCCCTCTGATGGAGGAAAGATGGACGCAGATGGCAAGAGACCTCCACCAAAGACTGATGGAGAAAGAAAGATGAGGCAGATAAAGATGAAATCCTTGAGCACTCTGCTCCTGGAAATTCCTAATGAGTATCAACATCAATTCTGCAACTGTTCTAATGCTCAAATTCTGTGGAATGCATTAGAGAAGAGATTTTCAGGTACTAAAAGCACTAAGAGGAATCAGAAGGCAATTCTCAAACAACAATATGAGAATTTTATGTCTACAAAGAATGAGTCCATGACTCAAACCTTTGATAGATTTAACAAGTTGATTGGAGAGTTGGCCACTGTTGATGTCAAGATGGACCAGGATGATGTCAACAGAAAATTTCTAAGATCTCTTAGTGAATAATGGGTGATGTACATTGTATCCTTCAGACATAATGATAATTTGGAGGATAAGGAGCTTGATGATCTCTACAATGATCTAAGGGTATTTGAAGCAGAAGTTGAATCTAAGAAAAGGCCATCTGGATACTCTCATAATGTTGCACTTTTATCATCTACTACTGATTCTACTGCTAATACAAAATCAGTTAGTGCTGCTTATGGCTCAAAACATGATGGGTCTAATGATTCTGTTTTGGAGGCATTCCTTGCTAGTCATGCTAAATCTGCTCTTATCAATGATGATCTGGAGCAGATCAATGCTGATGATCTTGAAGAGATGGATATCAAGTGGCAGATGGCAATGCTCACCATGAGAGTCACAAGATTCATCAAAAGAACAGGTAGAAACAATTTTTCCATGAAAAGAGAAGATGGTGTTGGATTTGATAAATCCAAGGTGGAATGCTACAAATGCCATAATCCGGGACACTTTGCCAGAGAGTGCAGAGGAGGAACTGCCTAACAGCATGGAAGCAATAATCATCAACCAAAGTCCACTAACTATAGCAGGAATTCATCTCAAGCCCTTGTCTCACAAGAAGGAATGGGCTTTGATTGGAGTGATCAAGCAGAAGAGGCCATTCAGAACCAAGCATTGATGGCAGAGGTTTCAGAGTCATCAAGCACTGCACTTCCCACAGAGGTAAAATCTAACCTTTGCTCTAAAGCTTGTATTGAAACTGTTAAAAAGTACAGGGATCATAATCAGAGCATGTGTGATGACCTTAAAAGGTTAGAGAAAGATATAAGAGAGTATGTTGTGATTGTTGAGAAGTTTGAAGAACAAATAAAGGCATATCAAGCTAATGAACTTCAACATTCATATGATCTTAACTACTAGAAGTGGGAGAAGAATCAGTTAGAGATTGAGCTAGAAAAGTCTAGAGAGGAGTGTGAAAAAGTAAAGAGTGAATTTGAGAAGGCTAAATTAGATATTGAGAAATATTCCAATGCTTCTAAAGTAATGGACTCTTTACTCAAAACTCAAGTTCATGACAAACTGAGAAGAGGTATAGGCTACAACACCACCCCTCCACCATACAATAATAACTACATTCCTCCCACCTCAGACCTATTAGAAAGGCAAGACAAGAAGGAATTACCTGCAGGAGCCACAAAAGTAGATCCTTTAGACAAAGTAGTGGTTGAGGCATACTCTGAAGAAGAAGACTCTGAGAGTAAGAATGAGGAAGACCATAAGGATATTTCCTTAGAAAACCACATTCTGACAAATGAGAAGGGAGGGAAACCATTTATCAAAAGTGATAAAGTGGAGATGACCAATACAGTGAAAGAGACTGTTAAGAGTGAGAAAGTTGAGACCTCTAGGAAAGGAAAGGAAAAGGTACAGGGAATTCACTACATGCAAACCTCTGTTATAAATCCCTGTACTTATCAACAGAACAAGCCCCATAAACATGATAAAATAAGGGGAAATCAGAGGAATAGAAATAATCAGTGGGCTCAAAAACAGGGAATTGATCTAAGCAAAATCAATAGACCAAATCCCTGTTTTATCTGTGGAAAATTGAATCATCTTGCCAAATATTGTTATTTCAATCCTATTAACCAAATAGTTACTTTTCAAAGACAAACACAAAATTCTTTTGGTTATAGGAAGCAATCAAGAAATCACATGGCTGCTAATATGAGAACAGTACCAATGAAAACTGGGACTGCAAAATCTCATATTCAGAATAAGTTTGCTAAATCAAAAGAAAATACTCCAAACAAGTCAATGAGTAACTCACAGAATAAGAGAGCAAACAACTTTGTCAAGATTTGAGTTCCAAAAGTCAAAAAACCTGTTAGTACTGCTACCTCAAATAGTACTGCTAACAGAATTAGTGCTGCTGATAGCAATACTACTGCTAACCAAGTTAGTACTGCTAACCTACTTAGTACTGCTAACAAGGTTAGTGCTGCTACCAGTGTTAATGCTACCAAGCCCATAATTTTGACAAAGTATTCCAGCTATGCGATTCCTAACTCTGATCATCTCATCTAGACTAAGATTACTGATTATAAATATGTTGATGAGAAAGGCCAACCCAATACCACTTTGGCTTGGGTTCCCTCTAAAAACTAACTGTTTTATCTTATGTGCAGGGCAACCAATAGCTCAAGAAGAAAAGCATTTGGCATGTAGACAGTGGTTGCTCTAGGCACATGACAGGTAACATGGCCTGCCTTCAAAACTTCAAAAAGTTTGATGGAGGACATGTTGCTTTTGGTGACAATCCAACAGGTGGTAAGATCAGTGGAAAAGGTATGGTATCAAAAGGTAAGATGTCCTTTGAAGATGTATACTATGTTGAGCAATTGAGATACAACCTGTTAAGTGTATCACAGGTCTGTGACAAGAAACATAGTATATTATTTTCAGAGACTGAATGTATTATCCTTGCTCCAGGATTCAAGGTATTTGATGAAAGTATGATACTACTTAGAACTCCTAGGAAGGATAATGTTTATTGTTTGGACTTAGATAATGTTTCATCTGACTCATCATTAAACTATCTATTTTCAAAAGCTTCTTTAGATGAATCATCTCTTTGGCACAGAAGGATGTGTCACATGAATTTTAAAACAATGAACATTCTTGTGAAAAACAACCTTGTAAGAGATTTAACTCAAAAAGTGTTTTCATGTGATGATCATTGTGTTGCTTGTCTTAAAGGCAAGCAGCACAAAACTTCTCATAAGTCCAAAGAAATAAATACCATCTCTTCACCTCTTCAATTATTGCATATGGACCTCTTTGGTCCTACAAATGTGATGAGTATTGGAAAGAAATCCTATTGCTTAGTCATTGTAGATGATTTCTCTAGATTTACTTGGGTATATTTTCTAAGGACTAAGGATGAGACAAGTGGACTGATCAAATCCTTTGTTCTTAGGATTGAAAACCAAACTAATTAAAGAGTTAAAGTCATCAGATCTGATAATGAAACTGAATTTAAAAACAATGACTTAAACAACTTTTGTGAGGCTAAAGGTATTGAGAAACAATATAGTGCTCCTAGAACTCCTCAACAAAATGGTGTTGCTGAGAAGAGAAATAGGACACTAATTGAAGCTGCTAGATCTCTATTGGCAGATTCAAAGTTACCAATTACTTTCTGGGCAGAAGCAGTTAATACTGCCTGTTATGTCCAAAACAGGGTTCTAGTAGTCAAATCTCAAGGCAAGACACCTTATGAACTTTTTAACAAGAAGAAACCTTTTATTGGCTTTTTCAAACCTTTTGGGTGTCCTTGCACAATTCTCAACACCAAATCTCACTTAGGTAAATTTGAAAGCAATGCTGAAGATGGATTTCTATGTGTGAAACTTTAACTTTTCACAAATGATCTTAAATGATTTAATGTCAAACCTGGATACCAAAACCAAAAGCTTTTATATGTATCCAAGGTTTGTGCAAGAAGTACTAAATAATGAATTGATGGATCTACCCTCTTTTCAAGAGGAGTATGTACCAAAACCTCCCAAAGGGAAGGTATTCTCAAACATGAAAAGACCAAGTAAGGACTTTTCTGGACAAGAGACACCATTATTCTCTACAATGATGGTTCTGTCTCATTCCCATGGTGAGACATCAGTGTCAAAGCCCACATCTGACCACCCAACTGATGAACTACCCACACCATTCAGTTATATTGATACTCCTCCGATCCCAATTGTCAAGCCAACTTCCCCCATCACCAAAACATATCAAAGGAAAAAGGTACAGAAGGTTCCTTCCCTTCATGTATCTTCACCCCAACAGCCTGCAACCCCTCTAATGGATCATTCTCCATTAGAGAATATCCAAAGGGAAACCACAGGGGTGTCTCCCAACCCCAAGAAGGTGCTCTATAAGGAGAAGGATGAGCATGTGGGCAGTGAGGCTCACACTACTGTTTCTGCACAAGGTGTAGGACAGAACAGTGTGAACATATCTAAGACCTTCCCTACGGCAACTTTAGATGAGCTATCATCTAAAGGTCCCAGATGCCAAGAAACCACGGGGGTAGCAGGTGCTTCTGCTAGGCAGAAGACCTCTACTAAAAGATCCAAGGATCCTTCAAGGGTGGTAAAAACACCTAAAGGAGGTGATGACAGATATACTTATGATGAATTGATGGATACTCTTGGTACCATAAGTCTGGAAGTCCACAATCAAGAATTGGAGATCAAAGAGATGAAAAAGGTGATCACTTCTCAACAAGTGCAGATTACCAACCTCAAAAAGATGGTTCTAACGCTGGTGCACAAAAAGAAGGAAACCAAGTTTGTTTTGAAGAAGAGGAGCATTGATCATGATGCTTCCAAAAAGGGGGAGACTCAAGCAACTAAAGATAAAGAGGATAAGCCAGTTGGAATGGAATTTCTGTTTGAGGGGGAGTTGAATAGTGAAGCAGAAAAGAAACAAGCAGCAGAAACAACAAAAACAGTAGAAACTACATCAGCAGCAGAAATTGGGAAAGCAGCAGTATCTGAGCCAGCAGTAGTAACTACACCAGAAGTAGAAACTGCAAAAGCAGTAGAAACAGAAAAAGTTGCAGCAGAAACTGGTATGTCTGTAGAGGAGGTTGAGATTGCTGAAACTTTGGTCAAAGAAAAGAATGACACCCCCAAGGCTACTCAAAAGGCCAAGGGAGTGGTAATCAAAGAAGGTGGAACAGAGAAGAAAAGAACAGAAGTCAGTGTTACTGAGGCCAAAAGGAAAGGAAAAGAAAAGATGGTTGAACCAGTAAAAGCATCAAAGAAGCTAACTCAAATAGAATTGGATGGAGAGATGGCTAAGAACTTGCAAGAGGAATTAGAAAAGGAAGTAGAGATTCAATCTGCAAAAGACAGAGAAATTGCTTTAGATTTGTCTACTAAGCTTAATGAAGAATATCAAAGGAGGTTGAAGACTGTTGCTGCTGCTAAGAAAGTGATAATGAGAGCAACTAAACAAAGCCAAAGAAAGCCTTCAAAGACCTTCCTGGCCAATCAAGAAAGAAGGAAAATGATAAACTTTCTGAAAGGAGTTATTGGAGTTCCTGAAGAAATGTTTACCAGCATGACATTTGGAAGGATAGAAGAGTTATACAAGAAGGAGATGGCCAAAGCTGAAAGGGGATTTCACTCAAAGGGTAGAGGTTGAAAGAAAGATGAAAGAAAGGCATGACCTCAACATACAACAACCCTTCCCTGACAGTGAAGAAGGCACTCCTATCAAAGAAAAGGCAAAAGTGAAGGAAGAAGAGACCTTAGCTCAGAAAATTGGAGCTATAAAAAGAAAGAAATCTATTGCTACAAAGAAACAGGCAAAGAGGCCAAGAATTGAAGAAGTTGAAAAGAAGAATGAAAGTGAAAGAGCAGAAGCAGAATCAGCAGAACAGGTGCTAAAGCAGAATCAAGATCCTACAAGTCAACCAAGACAATCTGATGTGCAATTTGATTTGTACATAACAGTATCTGATAAAGAACCTCTGAAGGTTGATCCTATTTCAGTGAATGCTCCTGAAATCATTCATTGGGATATTTTGAAAGACCAAGGCAAAGAATACTTCAGGATCAAGAGATTGGGAGATCACTATGAAGTGTATGCTACATGGGGTAAAATTATCAGAAGCTGCTCCAGGTCTGATTTGGAAGAAATGCACAAAGTTGGGATAAGCTTATATGGTAAAGTGTTGGAAGAAGTTGGAATGAGTCTAATCAAGATAGCCATGGAGTATCTATGCATGATGTTTGACCCTGACAGAGTTAAGCATATTATCAGATATGTGAATCATGAAAAGGTTTTCAGAAGCATTGACCACTGGATGCTCATTGAAAGATGTGGAGTATATGTCCTAACCATAGATAAAAGCTACCATGAGTACTTCTTGGTGGACAAGGTGTATGATCACAGCAAGACTAAACTGCAAGGGATGTTGAATGCCAAGTTGGTCTGCCCTACAGGTTCTGAAATGGCAAAGATTGTAATCAGAAGAATCATTAATCAAAGTATGGGTCTGGATCCTAATCTAGGGAACTGAGCAGAAGTTTTGTAAGCATCATGAAGACTACAATTTTCTTGAAGAACTTAACTTCTCAATTTGAAAAGTTAAGTTAGGGGGAGATTGTTGGGTCAGAAATATGCCAAGTATGGTTAATGCTGCTACTTACAATTTAGTACTGCTAGTTGAAGAATTTACTACTGCTAGTAGAATTACTACTGCTTGGAGAGTTAGTACTGCTAGTAGTTAGTACTGCTGAGAAGATTAATGTTGCTGGATGATTAATACTGCTTATGAGGATCATGAAGATAAAGAAGACTTTGAACGAAAGAATAAGAGCTGAAGATAGAGATGAAGATAATTATGGAATGAAGATCAATTTTATTTTGATAATTATCTTGTAATTAATTATGTATATATAGTTTAGAAGTCTTTGATAGAGAATAATAATGATTGATAGTTTTTGATATACTTTTGTTTTAGAGAATTAACCTCAAGGTTCTTAGAAGTCCTTTCAATAGAGAAGTATTGAACGTCTGTTGAGTTTGTTCAATAGATTGAGGTTTTGTTTGTAATCATTAAGTTAATCAATATAACTTGTGATTTGAGTTTATATACTGTTCATTGATTTAGTGTTAAAGTGTTTTTTCGCGACTCCTTTAACATAGTTTATGAGTGTGTGTTAAATTCTTGTTTGAATTTCGATGCTGACAAGTGGTAGCACCAATGAAAATATAATTGTTAAAATATTTTCAAGAAATCCCCTTCACTTTTCTTTGTGCCACGACATTAAACCCGTATTTAAATGTTACGGGTGTCGAAGTTTTAATAACATCAATATGTATAGCGTTTGGTTTGGATACGACGTCAAAATTTTCTTTTTCAAGGGAGCGCATACGACAATTTAATAATGATTTTCATGAATTATTTAATATTTATAGAATTAATTATGGAGGAGGAAGCCAACAAACCTCAACAACTCAATTTTTTTCACCGGGTTCTAGTTCTAGTTCTCATGGCCAAAACCGGGTCGACTTAATGACAAATTTAATAAACGAGGTTTTAAATGAATCTGGTAAAAAGTCTAAATATGATGGGGGCGATTTGGGTGAATTCAATATGTACATTCGTACTAATTTTATGGCGACATCCTCCACACCCATCCAAAATTATGAATCAATAGATTTATTAGACTGGTGGAAAACTAAACAACCTCAATACCCGATTTTGGCGGCTATTGCCCGCGATATACTAACAATCAAAGCTAGTACCGTAGCTTCAGAGTCTGTTTTTTTCTCTTAGTGGCATGATCATATCGGAGCGTCGGACAAGATTAACTCCGCAGTTGGTAGAGTGTTGCATATGTTTGAAGGAGTACTTGGATAGCCAACAAAGAATTCAGCATGAAACAAATCTCGAGGCAGATATAGACGATGTGGAATTAAATTTAGCCGAAAACGAAGTGGACGAAGGACTAAGTTCGTCGGGAACTGTAACCGAGGACGATGCTAGTAGTATCGGTGGCGTCTCACGTTACGACGATGAAGAAGAAGAACTAGACACCGACCACCTTGATGATAATACGTTTGTTGACCAACTTGAAAAGTATGGAACTCTTGAAGACTACAATCCAGAGTACAATCCATACAATTACAATCAATGGGGTGAGGGTGGGAGTTCGGGAGCGGGACCTTCGGGTTTTTAACAAGTGTGTTTTTTCTTAGAATTGATGTATTGTAACTTAAAATTATAAATAAAACATATTTTTAAAGTGTATTCGAGTGATCCAATCCAATTTTTGTTTTTTAAAGTTTAGTAATTGATATAATTGAGTTTTTTAAAGTTTATTAATTGATATAATTAAATTTATTTTTTAAAGTTTATTATATAATTAATTATTATATAAAGAAATTAATTTAAAAAAAATAGGAAGGACTGGTCGAAGGACTTGTTCACGGCCCGACCCGGTTATCTAAGAACCGGTTCATCCTACCCTTAAACGGGCCACCGATATTTGGGTGAAACCCGGTCCGACCCAGTCCTTGAGGTTACTGTTTTGGCCCGGCCCGGCCCTGATATTTTGGCCATCACTAGTTTCAATAATCAAATAATAAATAAGTTTATTGAGAAGGCCCAATGGGCCAAATGGAAATCCACTATGAAAAGAAGCAGCCCAAATACAATTTCCGCCATTTTTGAAGCTTTTTTTTTTCGCGCACAAAGGGAAGCGATTTAAATCAAAATCTCGATCAAATTTCCCCCAAATTCCAGAAGGCAATCCGATAATCGAAGTAACAGATTCTAGATCATTCAATGATGGAGATCATGAAGATGAAGATCATAACATCAGTGATCTCAGCTCGATCTCTGTGCTTCCTCATCCGCTCAAGGTTCCGTCAAAATCTCAAGTAAACTCTCTTTTGAATTTATATTATGGAATTGATTTCGTGCAACGTGTGCTCTGAACTAAGTTTGTGTGTTTCGTTGTGTTTCTTGCATTCTACGAGTCTGTGGTGAACTGTGATTAACATGTAAATGATGAATGTAATGTATTTTGTGATGAAATGAAATTAAAATTCGTTCACAAAGTTCATGTGTGAATTTTAATGATATAGAGAATATGCAGCTTTTGAATTTTGATTTACAACATAAAATAGTCGGATCTCATTCAAATTAGGTTAAATTCGCAGAATTCTATCGATTGAATTTACTGTGGGAACCAAAACATTGATGAGATTTTCACCTAAAAGACAAAAATGAGATAATTAAAAGTTACATGTCGAATAAAACATTTGTTGATGTTGTATATCTTTTTGTTAAGCTCCTATTAAGCCACACAAATTGGATTACGTAGGATGTTTGGTCCCTTGAACATATTTCAAAATTTAAAATCAAAATCATGTTGAAATGAAGTACGAGATGGGAAATATGTTTAAGATTATGAAACAAATGTGTGAAATGCATTGGGTTAATGATGTTACCATATTCTTTGTTAAAATAGGTTATTGTGAAATGAACTTGAATCTCAAGTTTTTGATAGAACGTTTCTCTAATTACTTGGGCTTTATTTAGGGTGAGATATATAGACGTGGATTCATCAAAATTATTCTTTGCAACATTTTTTGGTTTTCGGTATCTTCGATTACTTTGGTGCTTATTTTTATGAACCAATGAAATTAGAATATGTATGTTTAATCTTAGTGAACAATTATTGTTTCATATAGTAGTTTTTTTTTTTTTTTTTGTTAAATGTGGGTGTCCGGGCCAACTTACGCGCACCTAGACTAATCATATGGGACCTTGAAGATAACATCCAGAAAATCACCATTGGCCTTGAAAGAAACTTGAATTAGTGACCTATGAGTAGGTGCTCTAAGGCCTAGTGTTTATTTGTCAGTTGAGCTAGCCCCTCAAGGTTAACAAACATCTTTTATAAAACATATCATTTTAGTCACGTCCATTCAAAAGCATGCATCGACTCCTTGCGGATAAATATTTATGTCTTGATTGTTGGAAAACCACATGTCTTTTCAAAGATTTTTCAACACATTCAGGATTCAAGCCTTGGCCCTAAGTACAATTCCCTTGTTTTTGGAATATCTCAAAATTACAACTTTTACTTTCCAAAATCTTTTTTATTACTTATTCATCTTCACGATAATTCAGTTTCTTACAACAATTCAATTATATTATTGTCATTCAATTGTTAGTGAGCTTTTTTTCATAGTACATTCTTTCTATTTATTAGCTAATTGGAACTTTTTAGTCTTTGACTCCTCTTTAGTTTACTTGAACCAAATTGATGAGAATATATATTGATACAATAGATCTTAAATCCTTGTAACTAATCATTTGCCTTCTAAGATTACTACATTTGGTTATAATTTATGTTGAAAAGAATTATGATACAAAGTTTTGAGGGCTTGCGGTCGTCTGCAAAGTGTAATGTTGACCCTGACAGCTGAATTAAGTCGGCGGAAGCAACAAAAAGTTTCAAAAACTGAACACGGGATCGAAAAACCGTGATTTCATGATCTCAATTTATGTTGGTATTCCTTGGGTTTTATTATATAAATACACATGGGCTTTTAGGCTTAAGATAACACGAAATTGAGAGAGAAACATTAGTGAGGATTCCTTTGGTAGCTCTTTAGAGTTTAGAGTTCTTGGATTATGAAGTGATTTTGATTTGTAATCTCTTTCTATTTTATTTTTCTCTTTGGTTAATCAAAGCCCTCCTTTTGGTTGTGGACGTACACCACTATACCGTCCTTTCGATGGTGGAACCACATTTTATCCATGAGTTATTTACTTATGTTTTCTTTGATTATTTATTATATATTTTAGTCATTGATGTTATTCGATCCATTTGTTACATTTATCATTCGGGATGTATAACCCAATTCCAACAATCTTTTTTTTTTTCTTTTTTCTTGTCTATTCACTTGGATTTATAATTTATAAGAAAAAAAGTATTTTAATTAAATCCATGACCTTCTAATGAGTATAAAGTTATTTTTCTTTTAATAGGTCAGTTGGTTATGTATTTGATTAAAACCTTATATAAAGTTATATAACTATGAGTCTAAAAGATCTAGAACATGATTTAGATTGATTCAAATGTAAAAAACAATAAGCTGTGTGGTTTAGCCAAATGAATAAAAATGAAATGACAGAGAATGAAGATAGAAATGAATTTTTATTTCCTCTGTTTAACCTGAAATGAAAATTTAGACTCCAAGATAAAACAGTTTCTAAATTGATTGGTAAATGTTATTGGCTAAGAGATATAAACAAAAAGGATTTATTTATGTTGCTTACACATTAATTATGTTATCTACTTGAGAAAACAAAAGTAAAGTTGTGATAATTATAATGATGGTTTTGTTTGTGTCTTGGGATATGGAAATCAAGTATGTTTGTCTCATTTGGTGGCCAAAAACCCATAACCTTTTGTTGATGAAGCTAACAACTATGGTCCCCATTTCATTACCAACACTCCAACACTTGATTGAGGCTGCTAATACTAAACTACAAAGCATCAAGGGTTGATAATCTGACACCTGGCAGACCTTGCTTTTCTTTGATGGATATTGATGGCAGGTAAACCCACTCCATCTCCATGATAATAAAACTAAATACAAGTCATTATCTCTATCTTGTGTTGCCATTTTCCATACCATCAATCATTAAAGTTATTAGCACTTGTAGTTGTACCTTAATTTCACTTCAAAAATCAGGTCAACATTGATATTTCTATGAATGACCTAAATACATAAAAGAAAGTGAGAAAATGATTTTTTTTTTAATATTTGTGTAAATTGATCATTTAAATCTTCTAAGGAATTCACCATTAACAAAATGACTGTTGTCATTCTGTCATTGGTTGGCGATTGACGATTCTAGGAAATCACCAAGAAGCTCACAGTTTGGTGATTTTCATGGATTTTTCATATCTCTTTCAAGAAAGTGGGTCTCACCTCTGACATTAATGAGAAAATCACCAATGGCGATTTTTTTTGGTGATTTCACCTGTCATTCTGTGCTAATATGAAAAAATTTGGTCATTTTTTCACTTTTTTTTATTGTACTATCAGACCATGCCTTTTCAATTCATGTTATACACTTATACATGATACTATTAGCTTTATGTTAAGTGGGTACTTGGTTTCTAACATGTGGCATCGAGCAAAATCTTGGCAACAAAACCGAATAGAACAATTAACATGCTTCAATTTATCACCTAATACTGGTTCATACTGAAAACTGTTATGCATATACACTACACTAATTGCATGTATGTTAACTTGTTAAGTAACTAAACACCGAGCATGTTATAATATCTCAAGCTGAACCAAGAGTATGGAGTTCAAAATTGTCATAGCTGAACTAACCAAGTACAATGATTGCAATATATATCGACTATGATTGAATATGAAGGCACCCTTGTGATATGTGTACTATATATGTGCATCTTCGAGGTGCCTTGCCTAATATTACCGACATTCCGGCATATAACCCCTTGCACATGTGATTTTGTACTGAAATCACATGTGATTACACAACACAACCAATGCAAGGGTGTGACGCGACTTGGTTCGCTACCTAGGTCCAGACCAAGGTCACGCATAATCACATGTGACTTTACACGTGAGTATAGTGTAAAATCACATATGATTTAACCGTTTTCGTGTTCTTTAATTTGATCACTGTTTTCGTTAAAATCTGAATCTATAACACTATTATGAAGAGAAAAAATGTGACCATGAAATATCACAAACTTTATGAAAACCCCTTTTACTTTTGATCCATTTGAAATGTGTTGTAAGCTTTTGACATACTTCACCCCAAACCACAAGCTTGGAAGCATCCAATGCCAAGGAATTCCTCTTCTTGACTTTACAAAAGCTACTTCAAACTAAAGTTTCTTATCCCATTAACAATATTGAATTGTATACTAAATTCTATTTTGTAGTATATTTATTGCATTAGAATAAAACGTATTTTGTTTCAATTCTTATTTTGAAAAAACTTATTCTCAAAAAGCATTATTTTAGTGTCTATGACAAAAAATAAAAATAAATGAAAAGGTTTAATAATTTTCTTTCAAAAGTTATATATTTGTCAAAATAATATTTTATTTTGACACAATTTGTTATGTGATACTTTTCTATAGATGAAAATGTTGTAAAATAAATGATTTATGAATCATTATATATGTTTGTATGTGTAGCGGCCTTCATTTGTAAAAACACATAAAATTGTGATAATCTTGCAAACTGATGCATCATGTGATATTTCACATGATTCTTTTCCATCTATGGCTTAGAAGTGTATAGATTAACATATATTTGTTTCACAATGTTAATAATTTTCATGCGTTTGTGAAACAAAAAGTACAAACTAAAAAGTTTCACATTCTGAACTGAATCCATATGAAATAATCACAATGTGCATCAAATATATGTTAATCAATATATTGAGTTTTAGCTTTATATGGAAAAAATCATGTGAAACAATATATTACTATAATAGTTCTCACAAGTATCACGATATATAGGGTTCTGATTATGCCCATATATATATATATATATAGTCGGGTTCAAACGATAACAATGATCAGATAAGATAACACGGGAACGGTCAACTCACATGTGATTTTACGTTATAATCACGTATAAAATCATATGTGATTCACATGATTTTGGCCACAACATGAGATTGCGGACCAAGTCGCCTGCTCACCCTTTGCGTTGATTGTGTTTAGTAATTGCATGTTATTTCAGTACAATATCACATATGATTTGGTAGTTTTTGTGTTTTCTTATTTTCACCATGTTTCTATTTTTTTTTTATTAATTTATGCCGGCAATTTATTAGATTTTAAAAATAAGTAAACCTCTTTTTATTCCGTGACAGATTACCGACGAATTTTTAAAACATTAATTAATTATTAAATTTATGTCAATAATTTATCAAATTAGGATAAAAAAATTAATTAAAATCAATAGCGGACCATTACAGATTTGTGAAAGAGGTCAACACAAATACGACAAAAAAAATAACTTTCTCGAATGTCTTGGTGATCACCACTGAATTAAGTGATGAAAATTTCCACCAATGATGTTTGTCAGCGAAAGTCATTGTCTTAATAGTAAAATTGATGATGTTTCAAATAAAAGTAAAAAAAATCGCCTTTTTTATTGTGGCGTTTGGTTCATTGGAATCCAATAAAATTTGAAGGAATTGGAATAATTGAGCAAATTTCATTCTTATGTTTGGTTCATTCTTTTGAGTTTTGGTAAGAAGACGAATTCCACATATAGTGGAAAGTGATCTTAGGTTTCTAGCTTGGAATTCCAATTCCTTTGTACCATCTTTTAGGAAAAACATGTTATACTCTTATATATACTTCATTCCATTTCATTCCACCAAAGTGAATGTCACCATCGCCGTTGCCATTTGTCGTTACCACTGTCCCCTTCAACCCTACCACCACCACTACCATCGATATAACTACTGCCTCCATCCCACCATCACTATTATATTCAACGAACCAAACAGACAAGTTCAAATTCTTTTGACAAATTCCATTCCAATTTCCATCAACCAAACATATGGTCAAACATGATTAAATTCTATTTTAATTCATTCATATTTCAATTCCTATGACATATTGTAATTTTTGTGAACCAAATGCTATCTTAGATTTACAAATGAGTAATATTGGCAAAATGTTAAAAAGAAAAATTGATGTACACATTTCTCTGAAATTAATACTTTATGATCATAAATTTTATAAAAAAATTAGAATAATAAATTATCCATGGAGTTTTGACCTCATATGAGAGGTGTACTCTACTTAGAATTAAATATAGACAAGTCCAAAATATCTCCATAGTAAAATACTAATTAATCATTAATTAATAGAGTAAATGCAAGCTTTTGACAAGTACACCACATCCAATGCTACAATTAAAAGAATAATGGGAATATAATATGCCCTTTAAATTTTCCTATATGGGAATAACATTTATAAGGTGGTTATAGAGTTATGGTCACAAACACATTGCATTTTTTTTATCACAAAATATGATTTTAATTCACATCATTTCATGCCTATTCTTGTAGTTATTTGGGTTTTTAAGTTTTGTATTTTTTGTATTTTTTTTGTTTAAGTAAGCTTTATTCTTGTTGTTATTATATGTTCAATTTTTGTATGGATAAATATGTTTGTATAAATTAAGAATGTTTTTTGTTTGTGAGGTTTTTTTACAGAGATGGAAGGAGTGTTTTTAATTGGGAGGGGCAGGTTTGAAAAGAACATGACTTTCTGCATAAAACATCCCCGTAGAAGCTTATTGAATAAGCCACTTTCTATATCATTAAACCACTATTAAACAATCATGTATAGGTGACCAAATAAGTTGTGAGTCCTATTAAGCTCATTAAGCTGCCAACATATAGGCCCTTAAGGTTTTTATATATATTTTTTGGTTTAATTAAGCTTTATATTTGAGAAAAGAAAGGGAAACATCTAGCGGTGTTTACGGTCTGGTATGGATGGTGTAATCTTTTTTTTTTTAATAAACCAAACGCAAATGTAGTTTTTATTCTTTTGTAAACCGGGCCACACAAGTGCACTCTAACTTTTGCGGTATTATGAGTTTTAAACTATGAATTAATATGATCAAATCCATTATAACTTAAAATGTCGGTAAAATAACTAGTCTCTAACTAAAAGTCATGAAATAATAGCGTTTTGAATTGTTAAAACGTCAAATGAAAAGGTCTAAACTACAAACGGAGTGGTTCGACTATTTTTCAAACTATACTGGACAACCTAAAAGGTTTGATTGTTTTTTTTACAAACCAAACCATCAAAAAATGGTCTGGGTTTGACCAGTTTTTCCAGTCCATCGTTTTTGTAACACCCATAGAATTGATAGTGCTTCAGAGGTCAAATGTGCAGTCTAAGCCTTAGAAGCCTTGATTATTATCAAGACGTGTAACACCCGGATTTTTAGTAAGTTAAAATCCTTCATTCTCTTCCCCATATTTTCCCTCCTTTTGGTATGAATCCCCATTAAGAGTTTATATTTCATCTTTGGGTCCTAACCTCGTGTGTGTCGTGGCTTGAAATCTGATTTCGGAGGCCCGGGGGGGGGGGGGGGGGTCGACAACAGTGCCACGCGACAGTGACCTTGTCACTATCGCTGTGGCATAATCGCGGAGGAGTTGGAACCCGCGGTACAATCGGCCCGATTGTGCCAGCGATAGTGACAAGTGTCACTATCGCGGGGCACTATCGTTGGAGATGTACCGCGAGTGGTTTGTAGCGGGCGATAGTGCCTCGCGATTGTGACACTTGTCACTATCGCGGGGCAAGGTCTCGGTCGGGGTACTGAAGTATAAAAACGACCCAACTTGTCCATTTCTCATTTATTTCAAGTGTAGATCTGGTTGGTGCGACTTTGGTGCCCTAGGTGAGTTTCCTTCATCTCTCTTCATTTATTTCTAATAAATGGAAACCCTAAGGGTGCGTTTGGTACAGAGAATGGAATTGCAGAGAATGGAATTGGTCTAGAGAATAGAATTGACTCTCCTGTTTGGTAACACAGAGAATTCAGCAGAGAAATGTAACAGGAAATCATTTATCTTGTTTGGGAGAACAGAGAAATGTAACAGAGAATTCACCAAAATAAATCTGAATAAACCTCATCTGATGAACATGATCGTAACCATCGTTGCTAAGAACAATAAAAAAATATCAAGAAAATTAACAACAAATATTTGCTAATTAATCCAAAAAAGTTGTAATACAAAACTATCAAATACCAAATCAAAAATCTAGATCAAACCTAAATCAGTTTCAAACAAACAAAACCCAAAATCAATTGGTGATGCCTCATCGCAGTTGTCCACACATCGGTGGAGAGGGAGAGGGAGAGAGAGAGCGCCGAGAGGGAGAGAGAGCGACGAGGTGAGTGCTCGCCGGAGAGGGAGAGAGAGAGAGTCGGTGGAGAGGGAGAGAGAGCGGCGACGTGAGGGAGACAGAGAGAGCCGATCTGTAGAGAGAGGGACGATGGGTTTTCTCTTCAATTCCCTGATTGTGAAATCTCCCCATTTCTTTACCCTTTGTGGAGAAATAAAAGTAGGGAAAGGGAATTGGTTTTTTTCTCAATTTCCTTTTCTCAGAGTAACCAAACAAGAGAAATGGAAATCATTTCCATTTCTCTGTCTTCAACTCTCTGTACCAAACACACCCTAAGTTCTTTATGGTGTTTGTCTAGGTGAGTATAACTCTATTTGTGAAGATTTCTCCTCCTCAAGAGCTAGAGTCATCTCCTCCACACCTAGAGTTTTGCTAGGGTTTAGATTAAACCCCATTGTGTGTTCATATTTCTTTTCCTTAAACCTTATACATGTCAAAACTTTATATTTTAAACTCCTACTCATCTCTTTTGATTTTTGGTTCATAGTTATAAGATTTTGACCTAACTTAGTATTTTGGAGATTTTTAGGGTTTCTTACCATTTTGTAATATAAAGAAATAATCCATGTCTTGAACTATAAATATGGATGTTTTCACATTTTGATGAGAAAATATTTACCCTATGGCATTATAGCCAAGTTCATGTTTTAAGCCATTTTATGGGTATTTTAGTTGAAAGTGTTATTTGAGAAAGGAAATATATGGGTTAACGTTGTTGAAATCCATGTTCACATTAAAAAGGTTTTTACACTCGAAAGGTTTACTTGGTAAGGAAACATATTTGGAAATGAGAAGATGGCCTTATATTTCATGATTAGGCTGTGTATTTTCTTATCAGCAGTTAACCATACAAATGAATTTTGGGAATTTAATGGTGTTAAGAACTATATGTTTGATTATAGTTTGTCACAAATGAAATTATGACAAGTCTAGACTATTAATAGTGGATCCATAGGTATAAGAGTCGACTTAATATTGGGGATAACTTCCGTTTGTAACTAGTTGAGACATTGGACCCTAGGGTGGCAACTTGGTACGGTTATGTGGGACCGGATACTAGCCGTGGGTCGTAAATGTAAATCCTAGCGAATGAGTATGACTATGATCATTGGGTGCCTTCCCCCACATCTTAGTACGAGCCGGCGTATTCGTGGCCTTGATCCTAGTATGGTGAGCTCAATAACTTGGAAAGTGACTTACTTTGTGTTCCGCCACAATCCTTGGAAAATCGGGTCTTCCCGTCATCGCAAGATGTATTTTGGACCGCAAGATCATTATGTGTTTATCAAACTGATTTCAGAGGCGATTGAGGAAAACAAATTACTTACATTTGTATTTAAATTTCTTACTAAATTATCGTATAAAATGTATGTTCTCACTAGGCTTTAAGCCTAACACTTTTTCTCAAATGATGTGTATAACAGGTTCCCTTAGCGGCGGGTCGTCAAAGGGTTGAGTGAAGAACGTGGACCGTTGAGGGCATTTTTGGATGATAGATATTTTGGAGTCTTAGCGTTTAAAACAATTTACTCATTTTTGGGAATTGGGTTGACAACCTATGTAATCTAGATAGAAATGGTTTAGATTAGTTTGTTGTCGATTTCTCATGCTTTATATACAGGTTTTTTAAACGCATATACTTTTACCCTTTTTGGGTGGTTTGCTCCAAGTACAAATGTCATATTGCCGAAATTTCAATTTTTAAAAATACTCGAATTTTTAGGGTGTTATACTATGCATCTGTCTTGGTCAAAAAACTCTTAATAGAATTTCTTAATTTCTTTAAATTTTAAAGTTAAAGAATTGATCTAAACCATGTAATGGACCAATTTGTCATGATAATGAGATAGGTTAGGAACCCACAAACTAGATTTTGGTGATCATCATGAATATTGTTACAATATTCATCATGAATATTTTATTACGTTCTTTATCATGAATATTCACAAAAAGGATGGTTCCTTGATTCTTAAAATATTTAGGGTTTCTAATTGAACCTCCCTTTACTGTACAATATCTAATAACTAATATCAATCCAAGACATTTTTGTTATTTAAGCAAGATTGACTACTTTTAGAAAGAAACAAAATACAACCAAATGTACATGTTTAAATAATATTAGCAATCAAACCTAGAACAAATGTGGGAAGTTAGTTAATAGTTGGTGAAATGGCACTAAAAAGGTGTTGGGAGTTTTTGGCTTTGTTAGGTTTGATTTGTGTTTGGAGAGAGATGTTGGTTGTGAATGATGAATGTCCTTCCTAACCTATTCTATATACCACCATGTGTTTGTGTGAATATGAAGATATTGGATGATATCCATGAATCAATTGAAAGGTTTGGTAGGGGTCTTTTTGCTTTCCACCATGACTTTAATTATCTCTCTTCTTGAACAAGCAAGCATAAAAGGGTATTTTAGTAATTTCATATATTTATCTGAATTATTCGGTAGTAGTAATTTTTTACTTTAATTGATGCTAATAAGTTAAAAGAATAAACAGTTATAGGTTTAAGACATTTTTGCTATCATATAATGTTTTAAATGGCGTGAGCAAGCTTCAGCTTTATAAGTCACGCCGAGGTCACGACATTTTCCATATGAGTGACTTAAGATGACAAGTTTGTATATCAAATGTATAACTGTATATAAATATACATATATTTTCTATTATTATTGAATGATATTGAACAATTTAAATTCGTATAAAAATAAAAAAAAACTATATATTGATTATATATATATATATATATATATGAATTTAAAAAAAATGTTATGTCAAGAGCTCATAATAACGTGAAAAGAAAAATAAGACAAACTTTTGAGAATTTTTTTTAAGAAGTCACATAAAAAGATAAGAAAAATTCATGTCATAACGCGCTTCAAGACGACATGATGTACATTTTAGGACCCTGCTAATAAGGTGCTCACTGGAACTCATAAATTATATGAGTAATTTTATGTGAAAAAAATAACATTATAAATCATATAAGGGGATAAATGGGAATTTGAAGGTGTATTTAAGTGTCTGAAACCGACAACCGAAAGCTCTATGGTGGCATCAAATGAAACAATATCTTCCCTTACCCTTTTTTTTAGGGAAAGTCATACGTGGGAATAGAATTTCACACCAACGTGTGTTTTTATTCGTCGTCAAAACATACCCATCAAAAAAAGCTGTCAAGGTAGGCCAAGTAAGTTTGTCTTGAACCTTGGCTGAATGCAACTTAAAAGACGTTAATCTTAGATATAAAAAAGTTATTATTATAAAATACTGACATTAACGTATACAACAAATGACGACACTTAATAATTAAATATAAAATTACCAATTTAAGTTATTCTTCCCGACTTCATAGTTTTTTTTAATTGTGGGTGTTCGGGTCGGTTTGCACACATCTCGACTAATCCTAGGGGTCCTAGAGAACAATAAAAAAAAATCCTTAGTAGTTTTATAGGATTCGAACCGATAAGCTCTAAAAAACCCTTATAAACCCACATCTATACTATATTATAAAGCACAAATAAAAAACTCTTAAATATAAAGTATTAGACACAAGATGTCATAATTTTATGC
Source organism: Arctium minus (assembly GCA_954870635.1). Classification (NCBI taxonomy): domain Eukaryota; kingdom Viridiplantae; phylum Streptophyta; class Magnoliopsida; order Asterales; family Asteraceae; genus Arctium; species Arctium minus. The sequence continues at coordinate 84,544,771 of OX941089.1, read as the reverse complement.
AATATTTTAAAAATATCTTAATTTACAAGTATCAAAGCACAAGATACATATTACTACTGCATCTTCTAACACCCACCAATTTGGTATGTGCAAGGTCTTCCTTTTATGCAGACTTTTCCATATATCACTATTAATTAATATATTATATTACTATAAATTTGTTTTAGTTATATTATTAAATATGTAATTGGTTATTTTTTCTAGATGTCATTAAAATATATAAGATAATTATTGAATTCTAACAAAATACTTAATTTTTTTTTATATAAAAAACGTTATATTATCAAGCCTAAATTAAACAAATTTATAAAAAAAAAACATTATCACTTTCTTAAAACCATCCAAAATCGTACTGTAAATTGACAAAAAAAACAAAAAAAAATGAAACATTAAAATTATGATGTATCTCACTGCATTGCGTGAGTACACTTCTAGTTATTATCAGTTAAGCTAATCCTAAATGTTGACCTAACTTTATAGCTTGGTGGTTGAAAAGTGGAAAACTAGTTTGTTTTCTTATGGACATGAAGTATAATCATACTTGATCCTATCATCTAACTTTTCAATATTATATACAAAATTGGAAGAAATTAATCCAATATTATAATTTGGGTTTTTGTTTGTTTGTAATAAATAGCATATAGGAAATATTATATAAAAATTAGAATATTTATATTGCATAAGAAGAGGTTTGATTATTAATTGAAAAAATAATTTAAAAATAATAAAATAAAATAGAACAGATTGTACAGAATTTTAATTAGGTCAAGTATTTATAATGATAATAATGATGAGATGTATAATCTAGAAAGAATTTTCTAAAAAAGTATTATAGTTAGAAAATACATTTTTTACTATTTGATATATAGATTAACATAAATATTTAATTATTAATCAGATATTTGAAATACTATTTAATAAAAACAGAACAAAAACAAAGTTGCAGATGAAAATTAAAATTATTAATTTCTTGTATATCTTTTGGTTATTATATTTCATCACAACAAAATTTGATTTTTATTAATTAAATATTTACATATTTGAAGAAGATCATGTTAATTACAATGAATTTAATAAATATTTTTATTTTTTTTGACAGTAAGATAATGACTTGTTTTTTGAACAAGTAATTTAAGATTCTGACCATTGTACCTAGCTCTAGAGATAAATTACAAGCATCTTCAACGGTTTTTCATTTTTAGAGATAAATCATTGATTATATAATTAAAATATTCTATCTATTTAATAAAATATCATTTCTCTCACATAAATAATTAATTTTAAAGTTTCTCATTGGTGGAATGTAATAAAAAATAATCTCTCTCTTGATAATCATTTTTGGTGATATCTCCAAATTTGGAGAAAAATGTATTCTCTCTCCTGCTTTCTCTATTTTGGAGAAAGTTTTGGGGAAGCTTTTGGAGCTCATTATACACCAAAAATCTCCATTTTTTTTTCATTTTCTCCAAAATGGAGAAGTTGTTGGAGATGCTTTAAGAAATTATGAAGTCCCAAAAAAACCGTTGTGATTAACAACTATTTTGTTAAAATTCGTTTGTTGTTATAAAAAACAAATCAATCGTTAATTCAATATATCTCTGTCGAAAGTAAAAAAAAAAAGAGTATGAGGTATAACAAGCCTTCCCTCTAGTTGAATAAGTAGAGATTGTTTCTGTGAATATATCAGTCTTGTGAAAACAATTTTGAAAAGTCCTTGAGCAACTTGGAAAACTAAACATCATAAAAATGAAGAATGACAGAACAATTGAATAGGAAACTAAACCAATTGGCTCGTTCTCGCACGTATATTATTCTTCTTGGTTGCCGCTAAAGAGCTCCCATTATCTCCAAGGGCTTTGCTAACGAAATTGTTGGCTCTTTACCCCTCCCATGTGCCACCTTTATGTAACATTCCTAGATAACTGTACTAGGTATTGTTCGTTTTATCCATATCTAGAGTTAGAGTTTTAAAACACGTCTGATAGATGAGGTATTCAGTCTCTTATACAACAACATTTGTTCCCCTTCCCAACCGATGCGGGATCGCACAATCCACCCTTCGGATCTGATACCATTTGCAATTCAAAAGATTGATATATTGAAAGCAAACCTGCCCCCTGCCCCGGCCCCAAAATCTAGGACTCATCGTTCCCAAACAATCTAGTCAAATAACTTGTAAATCAACTAAAATTATTTAAATCACAACTTAATGTTGTGTTCTCGAAACTCATTTAACGAAGGAAAGAATGAATGAAAGTAAAAAAAAACTCGTGTTCTCGAAACTTTTTTAGGAGAGAAAGGAAAGGAAACAGAAGGAAAGAATTGATAATTTTCCTCCCAAATGTGGGAGGAAAGGGAAGGAAAGGAAAGGAAAGGAAATAAATTAAAAAGCATTTAAAAAAATTACTGAAATTATTAAAATTACAAAACTACCCAATCTTTCATTATTTTTATAATGGTATATTTTTAAAAATGACATATTTTCTTTCTTTTCTCTCATATTCAATAACATGAAAAACTAATTTCTTTTATTTCCTTCCATTTCAAGAACACAAATAAAAAAATTATTTTTTTTCCTTTCTTTTCTCTCCCTTTCTTTTTCGTCCGTTTCTTTTCTTTTCTCTCCAGATCAGAGAACACAGCCTAAAGGTTAAAACTTGTAAAATATTTGAACTTCTTGATCTCTATCAGTATAAAATGAGTTACCACAGTCCACACATCATAACAGTTAAAAATATTATTCCCTCCGTCCCAAAATAAATGTTCACCATGAAAAAGATACCCGGTTCTAGAAATGTGTAATTAGACCTTTTTTCCACCTCATAACTAAAGATAGAATTAGAAAGTAAATATTTACTTTTAAAAATAGATATTTATTTAAAGACAAACTAAAATAGTAACATAGATACTTATATTAGGATCTCAAACCAAAGACTTTATTTTAGTTTATGGATTTTTTTATTGGAGTAGTGGGGCCCACAAGTTATTAAAAGTTGAATGTGGGCCCGGATCTAGAGTTTGTGGGGTCTTTGGTTCAAATATCTCCTGAACCGTCGGCAGTCTTCTTATGGCGTCGACAAAATCTTGCCAAAATAAATACCCAAACAATTAGTATTTTAACCATTTCTCAAAATAAATTATATCAAAAATAAAATAAATTTTTTACCTTTAATTTTTATGTACAATTTTTATTTTTATTTCACAAAAAAAATCGTAATTAGTGATTGAAAAACAAAGGGAATGTTTGATAATAACTTAATGAGTTTAATGGAACTTAAGTTTATTTGATCAGCTATACATGACTATAATACTATAAACTAAAATTCAAAGTTTATAAACTCTTCTATAAGCTCAAACTCGAGATTGATTTAACTTGTTTATTGGCTTGAGGTCGATTAATTTTATATTTTGAATGTATAGTTTATTAACATATAATGCACGATTAGCTTCTAAACTTTATTTGAATCTTCAAACAAGTCCAGGTGTTATTAAGTTCGACTCATTAAGTTAAATAATTTTTATCTTGTGTTCGAAATCAACTCGAGCTTAAGAATCACGAAGCTCGAGCTTGAGATAAATGAATCGAATAACTTACTAAATGCTCAAAAATGTTTACTCTAGAGTTGTTCATGAATAGGAAGGCCTGCTAGACTGATGCGCCCACCCCGCTAGAAAGGCGAACTTGGACAACTATTCATGAAGAAAATGGGTCGGCCTAAACTGATATGTTAAAATTAATGACCAGACATGGACAATGAAAAAAAATTGTACAGACCCACCCACCCTGTTAATTATAAATAAACTTATAAATTCTGAACACTTCCTAAATGCCTACTTAACTGTTATGACTTCATGAAACCTACAAACATAATTACTTCGATTGATCAATTCTCACTTAATTCCCATTTTCTTTGTTCTGTTTACCAATTCCCACTTATTCCGTTTATGTCGAGAAATACTTGGTTGTTGAAAAATTCACATTTTGGATTTAATCCCTGAGAACAAAATGTCCATTTTTTTTGTGAAACTATTGTTTTTCTTATGTACCGTTTGGCAAAAATAAGCTAGCTTATTTTCTAGATACATGTTTGGATGGACATAAACTAGTTTTTTGATAAGCTACTTATGATGAGTTTTTTTATTATTCCAATTATACCCTCATTAATATCCATTATTATATACTAGTTGTGTACCCGCGCAAAGCGGCGGGATACATCTTGATTTGGAGGTTGACAACTAAAACCCATAATCTTGATTCATGTTTCTCTCTATTCTATGTTCAAGTTGATTTTATTTTATTGTTTTATATTGCTTTGAGTTGAATAGTGACAAATGAGATTGAATGCATCAATTATCAAATTCTGAGTAATCCTAACTCACATAGATTGTAGTATCTCACTCGAATTTATGCGATAATATCATAAGGTTCAAGCTGAATTTGTTGGGAGGAAAAGCTTGAAAGAATTGACAGAACATACTTTACCCTTGTTAAAAAATCGATAGAAGCAACAAGTGTATGTGTCGTTCCCAAAGCAAGATAGAACCTGTTCCAGAAAGCAATCAATTGAACAAAGCAATCAATCAAGAACCACAAAACATGTCAAGTTAAAAACAGGAGAATTCCATATCAATTTTAATGCCAATATTTATACGATCCTATATTGTAACAACCCGAACTTTAATTACATCAAAATGTAATTATTCATACAAAAAAACAATGGCCCCAAGCCTACAATTCAAACAAGGTTTGCAACTACAACTTATTACACAACTGAGTAAAAAGGAAAACTATTACAAGGAGTCTTCTAGCTTCATGGAAAAGCTCACAACTTCTCTTTATCCTTACCAGAACCTGCTACCTTGCGATAACCTGAAAAAGGGTTATAGTTTTGAAAAAAAAAACGAGGGTTAGACCGATGGTCTAGTGAGTCCCCTCCAAGCGCTACTACAACAGTTCAAATATTATTTAAAACATTTAAACAAAGTCTTACGCCTCAAGAGCGTAACTCACTTTACTGATCAAACATTTACCACACTTTACGCCCCACGAGCGTAACTCACACTACTGACCAACACGGCCATACTTTACGCTTCACGAGCGTAACTCACACTACTGACCAACACTGCCGTCAAAGACGGTATGTCTGTCTCGTACTGCCTTATTTTAGGGACACACCCCAATGACATAAACGGGACACACTCCCCGGTACGATCAGGCGGGCCACACTTCCCGACTTAGGTCAAAACTTCTGGATTAAATGTATGCATACATCTAAAATCTCAGCAACACTTAGTACACATAACAGATACCCTCCTCATCATGTCGATCGTAACACCAATATTTGAGATAAAGTCGTTTCACGACTTTGCCCTGCTCAAATCTGGACCGCCCGCAAACTTTTGAACATCTAAACCACTCAACACGATTTCACTTCTGATCGGCTTATCACGATCTGTCATAAACAAAGTCAGGTAGTCAGTAAGATTAAGCGTACTCTCTCACGGGTTAACTTGCTCGAAGTGCAACTACCCGATTGCTCCCTATACTTTACTCCCACACGAACCATCAGAACCTCATGGGAATTTACCTGACCAACTAACAATCTTCCATTTTGAAAAGTCCCCTTGAAGTGGTCCTATACCATTCCAGATACACACCGTTCCCGAATGACCTCTAGCTTCCTTAAGAAACTCAGAAAAACATGACCGTAGCCACTTTCCCATTTTTCAACGTCCCAGCAATGGACTCAACAATTTGTCGCTGACTTCAGCATCACCGTTGACATAGTGATACTTCAACAATATTTTCGACTAACAAGGATTCCCCAAAGGAACCTACTCTTTCCAACACATCATAACTATCTCGGTGTCCCACCGACTTCGCACGTTGAAGGCACATGACTTGATAGAATCTGATTACCAGATCAACTCAAAACTCCGGCTCGATGTCAATAATTTTTCATCCAAAAACCACAACGTTACATAACAACACGCTGCTAAAAGGCGTACCTTAACGACTTCGAATTCCACCCCAAACAACACCACTCGCCGACTACACCACAGGTTAGGAGTACATGCTACCATAAAACGAATCATTCCTAACACTCAAGGGCTAAGGCTTCTGTCATTCTCTGCATTTCCCTAGAAGGAATAGCAGGATAATGAATCGACCGACAACGGCCCGAACGTCACACTGTCATCCTTCACCCCTTTCCTTATCCTTAACTTCAATGCTTCCTTACGATCTAGCGAGTTCATAGCCTTCATGCATGACAACATATTAGTTTGAAATCATTTAACACATTTGAAAATCTTTTCAATGAAACTTTACTCAAGCGATTTCAAGAAGTTCTAACAAAATTACTTATGCTGAGTGAGTTAGTCGACTTCCGCCCTTGCTGGCATGACTAAGTCCATACCAGTCTTCCTTATAACATCACACGGTCAAAAGATGTTATATTTTCCACAAAAGATGACTCCTTATAAAAGAAGTGCAATAACTCCCAAATTACTAAGTTCAAAATTTAGCGCACTGTGCAATAAACTTGCCCTTTTCTGAAACCCATACACGTTTACACACGCTAACTCGTTTTCAAAGCAAATGACTCAAAGGTGCACACACACCAATAAACCTGACATGAAAAACTCAAGCAACTTATTCGAAAACACCATGCATGATACTCCCACTTCATTGAAGGCTATTCGCTCTCGTAAGGTCGACCGCTTACACTCACACCAATATACCACCGACCCTTACTCCCGACCAACCAGTCAGGTCCCTCACAATAGCATCTATCTTCAACATCAACGATTCCCAACATTCTGGTATGCTCCACTACCAGTAACCAACGCGACCATTGATTCGCAATTCCTGCGTCCTTACTTTGGTCCAACTATGCTTACCAACAATAGCTCATTTCCATTATGTCTTCATTCCATTTATTAGTCAACACGAATACCGTCTCTCAGCCACCCTCGCCAACTTTCAGTTAACTACTGATTTAAAAGGCTCAAATCTATTATTCGATTCTTGGGGTGAACTCTCCTGATGTCCATGATCGACATCACAAACTACCAACCGACGACTCCCTTGGAGTGACCAGCTCACCTCCAATCGTCAATCTTCCCTTTTCAGACCCAAGAAGTTCTTCCTCCAGACGAAACATCTACATCCCACACAATACTCATCCTAGAAGGTATTAACCTTAAACCCATGAACGTGCTCGCACAGCACGCCAGACCAACGTTATCGTTCAATTATAGAACTCACTACCCAAAACTACACCCACCGACTTACCCAACAATAGTACTCGAGTATACCCATGCACCTGTAGATTCATAATGGCATTGGTCAGATGCAATTCTGAATTTACCTTACATGAGAGTCCTCACTATTGTCATCCCAATTCACAAAGACTAATGACTCCTTTAAGGCTTCCTAAATCTCAGTTGTGTCCCTCTATACCACAGTTTAAGTTTAGGCCCATCCGGTCATCTAAATCCCTTAAACTATGGCTCTGATACCAACTGTAACAACCCGAACTTTAATTACATCAAAATGTAATTATTCATACCAAAAACAATGGCCCCAAGCCTACAATTCAAACAAGGTTTGCAACTACAACTTATTACACAACTGAGTAAAAAGGAAAACTATTACAAGGAGTCTTCTAGCTTCATGGAAAAGCTCACAAATTCTCTTTATTCTTACCAGAACCTGCTACCTTGCGATAACCTGAAAAAGGGTTATAGTTTTGAAAAAAAAACGAGGGTCAGACCGATGGTCTAGTGAGTCCCCTCCAAGCGCTACTACAACAGTTCAAATATTATTTAAAACATTTGAACAAAGCCTTACGCCTCAAGAGCGTAACTCACTCCACTGATCAAACATTTACCACACTTTACGCCTCACGAGCGTAACTCACACTACTGACCAACACGGCCATACTTTACGCTTCACGAGCGTAACTCACACTACTGACCAACACTGCCGTCAAAGACGGTATGTCTGTCTCGTACTGCCTTATTTTAGGGACACACCCCAATGGCATAAACAGGCCACACTCCCCGGTACGATCAGGCGGGCCACACTTCCCGAATTAGGTCAAAACTTCTGAATCAAATGTATGCATACATCTAATTAACAACATTATATAAAACGCGTTTAAATAACATAGCATGAACATTCCAACATAATTAAATCAACCTTTTCAATAAACCTTCTCAACTTTCGATAATATAAACGTGCAGTTCAGAAAACTCACATTTATCAAATAACTTTCGAAATCGTAAAGGATTTAGTTTGAAAGACTCACCTCAGATCCTTCCTGCTTAAAAGCCCGCTGTAACACCCGTAAATTTATAAGGTAAGTATTTTGTCTCCCTTAATGCATTAATTTCGCTTATGTGTGAATATGTGTCTTTGTGTGCATTTTATGATCATGAATTATGTTAAAATGTCATATATTGATTTACCATCTTTAATTGTTTAAACCTCGCGCTCGTTTTCGAATTTGGCTAAGTTTTCGGGCTGTATTGGGTTTGGTGCGACAGTGACATGCGATTGTGACATGGTCACTCTCGCCGTGTCACTCTCACCGTGTCACTCTCACGAGGAGTGTACCGAGTGTGGGGTGGTGACCGCGACTATGACACTGTCAATGTCGCGAGGGACGTACCGAGACCTCGGGGATGTTCGCGATTATGACACGCGACAATGCCATGGGCATTGTCGCCGGGGCATTTTCGCTCGCGGGGGACAGTCCTCTCTGACTTAACCCCCTTTTCAACCCTCATTTATCACATTTTCACATCCAAAAACGGGAGAGCTTATCTTTGGGCGATTTTTGAGCCTTCCAAACACACACACATTTATTGCTAGGGTTTTGGGTTGTTGGGAGCATTAAGTGATCATCAAGCTTCATCCAAGTGTCCCCATTGAAGTGTTCTTCAAGATTCTCAATTCTCACCTTCAAGTCTCATCTCCTCCAACTTCTAGGGTTTGACACTTTTCTAGGTTTTGGTCCAAAAACCTAGATTGTGAGTTTACTAACCTTTGTTAAAACTAGATACACATCATTATCTTTTACTTGTTAATATTAATGCATTTCTCAAATATTCATGTTTATTGTTCAAGTATTTGGGGTTTTTCCCATGGATTTATGTATATGAAAGTTACCATGGTTTATATGTGTATACCTTGGTATGTTGATGATTCCTACTTGGAATGCCTTTTGGCGACCTTACATTATTGCGATGGATTTGGTTGATATTTGGGTTAAGTGTTGAAATTGCATGTTTAGGATGGTAATGTTGTGTTCATGATTGATATCCGAATATGTCGGGTTGTAACACATCTTGAGACCTCCTATTTGCATAATGTGGACGAACCAAGTCAGTGATTCATTATAGGGATGTAGGTGGGTGACATTTGGGGAATTTCCTAAGTGGTAGTCTCCTATGTGCCTAGACCTCCGCCGTCGGGGAATTTCCTAAGCGGTAGTCCTCGATGCGTGTCGGGCCTTTGGGTTGCCTTTGTTATTTGGCTTCAAGGTACATCGCCTCTTTGGGTGAACTTGATTGGAGATATAGGTCACTCCCGTTGACTCCACATCTACGTGATTAATTGGTTAACTTCTAATAAGGACTGTAACTGTTTTCTGGCATGCTTTTACTTGTTCAACTCACTAGGCTTTTTGGCCTAACACGTGCTTGGTGTCGATGTGTATCTCAGGTGTTAGCGGCGCGACTCCTAGGCAAGTTTAGATGCTTTGGGCGAGAGCTTGGGGATTTTGGCACTTGAACTATTTCTGGAAGACTTGGGTTTATAGATGACACCCCTTTTGTAATCTCTTTTCTAGATTTAGAAATTAGATTAGTTGGTTGTTATTTATTTACCCGTTAAATTACAAATTGTGATTAAACAGGTTATTTGTATATTTCCCCATTTTTGGGAGGCTCTTGCTATGGCAATTTTTATACCACTTCTCCTCTTTTGGGAAAGTTTTTGTTATCCCTATTTTTAGGGTGTTACAAGTTGGTATCAGAGCTTTAGTTTAAGTGAACTAGATATTGTTGTAGCATATTTAGACTTAAGCTTTAGACTGTTTTGACTTCACTGTCCTCTTGGGGTAGAAATCCTAGATGGGGAGAGTGTTAGGTTACGAAATTACACTAATTGAGAGTTGTGATGATGGTGGCAATAATTTTTGTGTATGGTTCGTTAATAATTTCACTTAGCTACTGTTATTATGAATGCATTGTTACGTAAGCATACTTGATTCACTGTTATTGCGATAATTGACGAATGTATTAGTACGTACAATGAGTTAAACTCGTTTAGTCTTTCCTCAATCTCCTTCTCGTGCTTGTGTGGCAGTGAACAATGGTTAATACTCGAAGTAGATTACCGGACATGCCAGAGGGTCAACCAGAAGTGGAATCTGCAGCTTTACGACCTCCGGTAGGGGAAACCTCCGATGGAATTCCCGTACCCAGAATCTTGGGAGGAGGACCTGAGCATATTCCTCGCCGGAACCTCAACACAAATAATGCTATCATGGAAGAGGTGACCATGGAGACCAGGATTCGAGATAGCATGATGCTGGCTATGAATTCTGCCATGGCCCAACAACAAATCCAACAACAAGAGTTTTTCATGAAGCTCCTAGAAGATCGAGATGCTAGTCACCGCCAACCCGAGACTATGGCGGAGAATATCATAGTTGGGTCGGGTGGTGGACCTGAAGTGGTGGTGATCGAAGAGCAACCGAGCAACGTGAATCGAGAGAGGACTAAGGGATGCTCCTACAAGGCTTTTCTGGGGTGCAACCCTAAAGAGTTTGCAGGTTCCGACAACCCGGTTGCGTGTATGTACTGGCTCAAGGAAGTGGAAATGGCCTTTGAGTCTAGCGAGTGCGACGTCTCGCAACGGGTGAAATTTGCTTCTCAATTACTCCGGGGAGAGGCATTGATCTGGTGGAATCTCACCCGGTCCGCCCTCACCCCCGAGGTCCTATCAAAGCAGACCTGGGCAGTCTTCAAGAAAAAGATAATGGACAAGTATTGGAGCAAGCGTTCGTTGGACAAACTGGAAGTCGAGTTCCGGAATCTGAGGAAGAGAAATTTGTCTGTAGCCGACTACTCCAAGCTGTTTCTGGAGAAGTTGAACTTGGTGGGATATCTGGTCCCAGATGAGAGATCGAAGATTAAGGCCTTTCATCTTGGCCTACCGGCCGATATGCGGACTGACGTGCGCAATGTCGGAGGATCGACTCTTCAAGAAGTCATTGAAGAGGCCTTGCTGGTGGAAGATGATAGGTTGGCTGAGAAGGAAGAAAGAAGTGTTGCGGGTGAGAAGAGAAAATGGGAAGGGTCATCTGGGCCCGTTCGTCAGTCGAAGCCTTTTGTTAGTGGGAGAACTGGCGACTCTCGTAGAAGTGATCAGTGGTGCCCAAGGTGCAGAACCAAGCATTCGGGCGCATGTGCTTCCAAAATCTATGCGGGTCCGGTGAGTTATACCAGGTGTGGCAAGAAGGGCCATTTGGCCCGGGACTGCACTGTTCGTCCGACGGTGTGTTTTGAGTGCCAGGAACCGGGGCATATAATGTAACACCCGTAAACTCTTAAGGTAAGTATTATGCCTCTCTTAATACATTAATTTCGCTTATGTGAGAATACGTGTCTTTGTGCGCACCTTTATGATCATTATTATGTCGAAACGTCATATAATTGAATTACCATTGTTAATCGTTCAACCTCGCGCTCGTTATCGAATTTGGTTAAGTTTGGGCTGTTTTGGGTTGGCGCGATTGTGCCTGGCGATTGTGCCACTGGCACTATCGCCGAAGGCACTATCGCCAAGGACGTACCATGGGCTGAGGGATGCCAGCGATTGTGCCACGCGATTGTGCCTTGGCACTATCGCCGAGCTTGTACCGTGGGGTGGGAACCTTCGCGATTGTGACATACGATAGTGCCCATGGCACTATCGTCGGGCACTATCGCCTGCGGGGTCTGGTGGATTTAAAACACCTTGGCAGCCTCACTTCTCACTTAGCACTTTTACAAAAAACGGGAGAACTCTCTTGTGGGCGATTTTTGGGGGTTTCAAACACACACACATTTATTGCTAGGGTTTGGGGTTGTTGGGGTGATTCATGAGTCATCAAGTCTCATCCAAGTGTATTTATTGAAGATCCTCATCAAAGTCACTCCCCTCCTACATCAAGTCTTATCTTCATCATCTAGGGTTTTCATCTTTTCTAGGATTTGGTACAAAACCTAGATTGTGAGTTTACTAACATTTGTCAAAACTAGATACACATCATATACTCTTATTTGTTACTATTTTATCTCTATGTGTTCAAGTATTTGGGTTTTCTTTGTGGAAATGGTTGGAGAAATGGATATTGATGATATGCCATAAAGTATGTTATATGTACCCTTATTTGGGGATTTTCTCATGGATACAGAATGTGAGTACCTTGATATGCTAAATGTATTATTGTATGAGTATTATGATGGTTCTAGTTGGAATACCACTTTGGTGATATATTTATATGCATGATGAATATAAGTGTCACTTGGGTCTTTTGTTGAACTGCATGAGGATAGGATGGTAATATTGTACCCGTAGTTGGTATTGAGATATGTTGGGTTGAAATACACCTAAAGGGCCTCCTATATGCGTTATGTGGACGAACCAAGTCAGTACACTAGAAGGATGTAGTCTTGGGCGCCACTATGATGGTATGTGCCTAGACCTCCGCCATTCGGGGAATTTTCTTAGCGATAGTCTTCGGGTGTGTCGGGCCTTTGGGGTGTTCCTTGTTAAGGGCATCAAGGTATATCGACTCTTGGGTGTGACTTGATTGGTGCTTTGGGTCTCCCCTAATGACTCCACATATATTGAACACTGGTTAACTGCTGATAAGAATCGTAACTGTTCATGCATGCTTATTATTGTTCAACTCACTAGGTTTTTTGGCCTAACACTTGTTTGGTGTCGATGTGTATCTCAGGTTCTAGCGGCGACGTTCCTAAGCAGGTTTAGATGCTTTGGGTGAGAGCTTGGAGATTTTGCACTTAGATGCTACTTCTTTTGGGATTGAACCGTTGGGCTTATAGATAACAACCCTTTTGTAATCTCTTTTCTAGTTGTAGAAATTAGATTAGTTGGTTGTTATTTTATTGTCCGTTAAAATTACAAATTGTGATTAAACAGGTTATTTATATATTCCCCATTTTTGGGAGGCTCTTGCTATGGCAATTTTAGTATACCTCATGTCCGTTTTTCGGATTTTTGTTATCCCTATTTTTAGGGTGTTACACATAAGGAGGAATTGTCCAAAGTTAGCGGGGAACAATCAAGGCAGATCTGTTGGGTCGACGGCTAGAGTCGACCAATCGCCGAGGGTGCCGAGTCGAGCTTTCTGGATGACCACCGAGGAAGCAAAGGAGACCGCCGATGTCGTTTCGGGTACGTTTCTAGTGAACTCTTTGCCTGCTCATGTGCTATTTGATTCGGGTGCTACCTGCTCTTTTGTTTCGGTTGTGTTTTGTAAACAATTTGCCACCCCTACTAGTGTCCTGTCCGACGCACTAGTAGTAGAAATAGCAAATGGAGACCAAGTAATTATCCGAGACCGTTTTTGTGGTTGTACCTTAGAGATCGACGGGAATTCTTTTGGGGTAGATTTTCTACCTATGGCCATAAGAGGGTTCGACGTGGTCATAGGCATGGATTGGTTGTCAAGGCATAAGGCCAACATCATTTGCACTAAGAAGATGATCCAAGTGCCTTTGTCGGAAGGCGGCGTGGTCGTCATTTATGGGGAGAAAGGAAAGGGACGCAACCCCATTATCTCCTCTCTCAAGGCGCGTAAGTTTCTAGTGAAGGGTTACCCTTCGTATCTATCGTATATTGTGGACGCGAAAAAGGAAAAGAAGACGGTGGAAAATGTGAGGATCGTGCGGGATTATCCGGATGTCTTTCCGGAAGACCTTCCCGGATTACCACCAGAACGTCAAGTGGAGTTTCAAATTGACCTCACCCCGGGAGCGGCTCCGATAGCCCGAGCTCCCTATCGTTTGGCCCCAACGGAGATGAAGGAAATGATGTCACAACTCCAAGAGTTGTTAGAGAAGGGTTTTATCTGACCGAGTTCTTCACCTTGGGGAGCGCCGGTGTTATTCGTGAAGAAGAAGGACGTATCGATGAGGATGTGTATTGACTACCGTGAGTTGAATAAAGTCACGGTAAAGAACAAGTATCCTTTAGCTCGCATCGATGACCTTTTCGATCAACTTCAAGGTGCGGGATGTTTCTCGAAGATTGACCTCCGATCCGGCTATCATCAGGTGAGAGTGAAAAATGATGATATTCCGAAGACGGCCTTCCGAACGCATTACGGTCACTATGAGTTCTTGGTGATGCCTTTTGGGTTGACCAATGCGCCGGCTGTATTTATGGATTTTATGAACCGTGTGTGTCGCTCATTCTTGGATAAATCCGTGATCGTCTTTATCGATGATATTTTAATCTATTCTAAGGATGAATCCGAACATGGGAAACACTTGCGGGAAGTCCTGGAAGTCCTAAGGAGGGAGAAGTTGTTCACAAAATTCTCTAAGTGTGAATTTTGGCTCCAAGAAGTTCAATTTTTGGGGCACGTGGTGTCAAAGGACGGTGTTCAGGTGGATCCGGCGAAGATTGAAGCGATGATGAGTTGGGAGCCGTCGACGAATCCGTCGAAAATACGGAGTTTCTTGGGTTTAGCGGGCTGCTATAGACGCTTCATCCAAGACTTTTCCAAAGTAGCTACACCGCTCACATCCCCCACAAGAAAGAACGTCAAGTTTCTTTGAACCGATGTTCAAGACCAAGTATTTCAAACGCTCAAGAGGAAATTGTGCGAGGCTCCGATCTTATCCTTGCCTGAAGGATCGGAAGACTTCGTAGTGTATAGTGACGCTTCTAAGATGGGGCTTGGATGTGTACTTATGCAACGAGGTAAAGTCATTGCCTACGCGTCGAGGCAATTAAAGGAGCATGAGAAGAACTACTCGACGCATGACTTAGAGTTGGCGGCGGTAGTTTTTGCTTTGAAGTTGTGGCGGCATTACTTGTACGGGACCAAGTGTACTCTCTTCACGGATCACAAGAGTCTCAAATACATCTTCGATCAAAAAGAACTCAACATGCGGCAAAGAAGATGGCTTGAACTTCTAAAGGATTATGATTGTGATCTACTCTACCATCCCGGTAAGGCCAATGTGGTGGCGGATGCATTGAGCCGGAGGTGCCATGATGGTGGCGTTAAATTGTCCCTTACAAGAATCGACGTGGTATCAAGTTTGGTGGAAAGCATCAAGACGTGGCAAGTGGAAGCGCTTAAGAAGCAAAATCTCAAATCCGAGATCATGGTAA
Organism: Arctium minus; assembly: GCA_954870635.1. Lineage (NCBI taxonomy): Eukaryota > Viridiplantae > Streptophyta > Magnoliopsida > Asterales > Asteraceae > Arctium > Arctium minus. Next base: position 84,529,341 of record OX941089.1, on the reverse strand, counting down.
AGCAATGTGGACTTTTGACGGAAGATAGCCGCGTGATCAAACTCTTCCAAGGTCGAATTTAGGTGCCGAAATTGGGTGGAAATCGAGAGTTACTTCTAGAAGACGCACACAAGTCGAAGTATTCTATACATCCCGGTAGTACCAAGATGTATAAAGACTTAAAATTTAATTATTGGTGGTCGGTAATGAAGTTGGATGTGGATAACTACGTGGAGAAGTGTGTCACGTGTCTTCAAGTCAAGGCGGAACATCAAAGACCGTATGGAAGTTTACAACCGTTGTCCATTACCGAGTGGAAATGGGACAACATTACCATGGATTTCGTGACTAAGCTACCGAAGACCTTGCGAGGCCATGATACAATTTGGGTAGTTGTTGATCGGATAACCAAGAGCGCGCACTTCCTTGCAATGAAGGAGACTTTGCCAATGGAGAAATTGGTCAAGCTTTACATCGATGAGGTTGTGTCCAGGCATGGGGTTCCACAATCTATCGTGTTGGATCGAGATAGCCGTTTCACGTCGAACTTTTGGGCAAGCTTGCAAAAGGAGTTGGGTACCCGATTGAATTTGAGCACGACATATCATCCTCAAACGGATGGTCAAAGTGAAAGGACGATTCAAATACTCGAAGACATGTTAAGGTCATGTGTTATCGACTTTGGAGGTAGTTGGGACTCACACCTGCCGTTGGTGGAGTTCGCATATAATAATAGCTACCACTCTAGCATTGGCATGGCACCATTCGAGGCTTTGTACGGGCGAAAGTTCCGAACTCCAGTTTGTTGGTTAGAAGCGGGCGAAAAGCAATTCGTCGGGCCGGAAATAGTGCAAGAGACGGCGGGCAAGGTGAAAGAGATCCGAGAAAGGCTAAAGGCGGCGCAAGACCGACAAAAGAGTTATGCGGACAAGAAGAGAAGACCGATTGAGTTTCAAGTAGGTGACCAGGTCATGTTGAAGGTGTCTCCGTGGAAGGGGATCATACGTTTCGGGAAGCGTGGGAAGCTTAGTCCTCGTTTCCTTGGACCATTCGTTATTTTGGAAAAGATTGGTTTGCAAGCCTATCGGTTGGATTTACCACCGGAAATGAATGGGATACATCCTACATTTCACGTGTGTTACCTTCGAAAGTGTCTAGCCGAAGAGGAAAGCGTGATTCCTTTGTCGGAAATTCGGGTGGACAATGGGAATCGTTGTGTGGAAGAACCATAGTCGATTTTAGAATCAAAAGTGAAGAAGTTGAGGCATAAGGACGTGGTCATGGTTAAAGTTCAATGGAAGCATCATCGGGGTGCTAACATTACTTGGGAGTCCGAAGATGATATGAAGAAGCGTTATCCTCACTTGTTTGCCTAGGGTAAGATTTCGGGGACGAAATCCCATTTAGGTGGGGAGGATTGTAACACCCGTAAATTCATAAGGTAAGTATTTTGTCTCCCTTAATGCATTAATTTCGCTTATGTGTGAATATGTGTCTTTGTGTGCATTTTATGATCATGAATTATGTTAAAATGTCATATATTGATTTACCATCTTTAATTGTTCAAACCTCGCGCTCGTTTTCGAATTTGGCTAAGTTTTCGGGCTGGATTGGGTTTGGTACGACAGTGACATGCGATTGTGACATGGTCACTCTCGCGAGGAGTGTACCGAGTGTGGGGTGGTGACTGCGACTATGACACTGTCAATGTCGCGGTGTCAATGTCGCGAGGGACGTACCGAGACCTCGGGGATGTTCGTGATTATGACACGCGACAATGCCATGGGCATTGTCGCCCTTGGGGGACAGTCCTCTCTGACTTAACACCCTTTTCAACCCTCATTTATCACATTTTCACATCCAAAAACGGGAGGCTTATCTTTGGGCGATTTTTGAGCCTTCCAAACACACACACATTTATTGCTAGGGTTTTGGGTTGTTGGGAGCATTAAGTGATCATCAAGCTTCATCCAAGTGTCCCCATTGAAGTGTTCTTCAAGATTCTCAATTCTCACCTTCAAGTCTCATCTCCTCCAACTTCTAGGGTTTGACACTTTTCTAGGTTTTGGTCCAAAAACCTAGATTGTGAGTTTACTAACCTTTGTTAAAACTAGATACACATCATTATCTTCTACTTGTTAATATTAATGCATTTCTCAAATGTTCATGTTTATTGTTCAAGTATTTGGGGTTTTTCCCATGGATTTATGTATATGAAAGTTACCATGGTTTATATGTGTATACCTTGGTATATTGATGATTCCTACTTGGAATGCCTTTTGGCGACCTTACATTATTGCGATGGATTTGGTTGATATTTGGGTTAAGTGTTGAAATTGCATGTTTAGGATGGTAATGTTGTGTTCATGATTGATATCCGAATATGTCGAGTTGTAACACATCTTGAGACCTCCTATTTGCATAATGTGGACGAACCAAGTCAGTGATTCATTATAGGGATGTAGGTGGGTGACATTTGGGGAATTTCCTAAGTGGTAGTCTCCTATGTGCCTAGACCTCCGCCGTCGGGGAATTTCCTAAGCGGTAGTCCTCGATGCGTGTCGGGCCTTTGGGTTGCCTTTGTTATTTGGCTTCAAGGTGCATCGCCTCTTTGGGTGAACCTGATTGGAGATATGGGTCACTCCCGTTGACTCCACGTCTACGTGATTAATTGGTTAACTTCTAATAAGGACTGTAACTGTTTTCTGGCATGCTTTTACTTGTTCAACTCACTAGGCTTTTTGGCCTAACACGTGCTTGGTGTCGATGTGTATCTCAGGTGTTAGCGGCGCGACTCCTAGGCAAGTTTAGATGCTTTGGGCGAGAGCTTGGGGATTTTGGCACTTGAACTATTTCTGGAAGACTTGGGTTTATAGATGACACCCCTTTTGTAATCTCTTTTCTAGATTTAGAAATTAGATTAGTTGGTTGTTATTTATTTACCCGTTAAATTACAAATTGTGATTAAACAGGTTATTTGTATATTTCCCCATTTTTGGGAGGCTCTTGCTATGACAATTTTTATACCATTTCTCCTCTTTTGGGAAAGTTTTTGTTATCCCTATTTTTAGGGTGTTACACCCGCTTTCTAACGATTCACTACCTACGACAACACCGATAAATCGGTAAGCCAAAACATAGATAACCCACTTTCTCACTGACTAAAACATAAAATACTACATTCTGTGCCACCCCGGTCAAGACCTCCCCGGTCGAGACCACCCCGGTCAAGACCACCCCGGGTGACACACCCCGGTCTCCCCGGGTCCGGTCGACACTGGTCTCCCGGTCCGGTCGACGTCACACCAGTCGGCACCGGTCTCCCCAGTCCAGTCCGGTCGACGTTCAAACTTATCAGGGCGATTTCAAAACTTCGAGAAAACAACTCAGATCCTCGAATCGCCCAATAACACGGTTATAAACTTAACAACGAGATCATTTACCGACTAACTTACTGCAGAAGGGAGTATTAGACTAGAATCATACCTTGATTTGAAGAAAAACGATCGATCCTTCAAGACCTAGTCCTCCCCTTCTCCTGCTCTCGTCTCCTTCAGCCGCTCTCATCCAAACTCATAAATGAATTCTGATAAAAATATTAGGGTTAAAACATATATATATATATATATATATATATATATATATATATATATATATATATAACCCAAGTTTAATTTAACCCCCTTGAACTTTGGGTCTCGCTTAACTTTTCATCCAACTATCAAAATTTATCGAAATTTTGGATTCGAATATTACATATATGAAGAAAAAAAAAAGCTTTAGAACTTACCTCTTGTAAGCAAAAAAACAAAACCAATATATGAAACTTGGAAGTATAGAATTGTCTTGTGCCTGGGTCGTTGGAGATTTGGAGTCTTGGTGCGAACAATCAAAAGGAATTGCAGAATTGGTGTTGTTTATCATGGACTGATGGCGTTCAATTTATAGGTATAGCAGAGGAATGAATTGGGGTGGGATTAGGATTTAAGATGCATAAGATAACGATTAGAAGGAGAAGATATCAAGTAGCAAGGAAAAGATATCGATTAAAATACAGCCCAAAATCATGCCTTATGTTTAAATTCTGAAATTTAGAACAATATATCAAAAGAGATTTCTTTAGATTCTAATCATGCCTTATGTAACATCTATTTTATCTATTCCAAAGTTTAGAAAATCCACTTTCCAAATAAAATAACGTCAAAAGAAAAAATAAATTCCAATTTTACCGCAAAAGACTAATCATGTCTTATGTTTAAATTATGAATTTTAGAACAATATATCAAAAGAGATTTCTTTAGATTCTAATCATGTCTTATGTAACATCTATTTTATCTATTCCAAAGTTTAGAAGATCACTTTCCAAATAAAATAACGTCAAAAGAAAATAAATTTCAATTTTACCGCAAAAGACTAATCATGTTTATGTTTAAATTCTGAAATTTAGAACAATATATCAAAAGAGATTTCTTTAGATTCTAATCATGCCTTTTGTAACATCTATTATATCTTTTCAAAAGTTTAGAAAATCCACTTTCCAAATAAAATTACGTCAAAAGAAAAAACAAATTTCAATTTTATTAAGTTGTACCAAAGCATTATGAAGTTGTAAATTAAGTAATTGGCTTTAATTAATTGTATTTTGTGCTTAAGATGTTGTAATTAAGAGTTTTTATGTCATTTTTATAATATAGTATAGATTAACCACAAGGGTTGTGGCGTGGTGGTAAAGGCTTGGGGAGTTCATAGCGCTCAACCCGGGTTCGAGCCCCACTAGCAGCACTTGTGGCCACTGAGGATAATCTCAGGGCTGCATGCTTTAGCAGCTGGGCCAAAGGCCCTAATTGTCAGGGATTAGTCTGAGCCATAGGCCCAGGATACCCTTTCCAAAAAAAAACTATTAATTATTTAAATTTATTATTAATTAATTAATATTATCTGAGAATTATAACATAAAATTTTAATTATATGTTGGCATAAAATTTTAATTATTTAGAATTATTAATAATTATATCAATTTTTTTAATATTAATCAATATATTTTAGTTATCAATTATTATTATTTTTGTAATTATTATTTGATTATTTTTTCCATATTATATGTAACGGTTTTTTTTTAAATCATAAGTTAATCTGTTAATGTATATTTTTTTTTAAATTTAGTTTAAAATTCAAAATTTATAATATATATAATAATAAATTTCAAACTTTTTAATTAACATATTATATTATATTATTACTTGTATTAATTAATATATTATATTACTATAAATTTATTTTAATTATATTATTAAATATGGTAATTGATTATTTTTGTTAGATATCATTTTTGGTAATTTTATATCTTATAAGCTAGTTTTTACCAAACGTGACTTTTTCATTAGCTAGCTTATAAGTCACCAGTTAGCTTATCAGCTAGTTTGCCAAACATAACCTTAATATGTACATTACTATATTTTCACGTCTTATGTTAAGTTAGAAAAATAATCATATGTTCTAAATTACTTTACGTAACTTGTGATTTATATAAGCTTTGTTTTCTACAAAAAGTAAGCGTCTGTTTTGTTCGTAGAATTTAAAGGGATTTGATGGATTTGAAATGGCAAATTCCTTGATGTTTGGTTTGTGGAATAAATTAATTGAAGTCCACCGAATACAACGATTGAGGGATTTGATCATTCATTAGTATATGTGAAGGATTTGAATCCCAAATCGTGGCAAATGTAATAGAATTTATAACTCATTTTAGAAAGACAAAAATAACCTTTACATCCAATTTAACTAACACCACTACCCCCCTCTCACCACCCTCGGCCCACCCCTACCACTCTTTTTGCCCGGGGGAAACATAAACTTTTCAACCGCAGGGGCTGGATCTAATATATTATATAATTTCTAGTCCTTACCAACAGGGACAGACCCATGAACTTTTTCATAAGGTGACACTATATTTTTCCATACAGTTTTTATTAACGTATCTTTATCTTTTTATCAACGCTCAATATCGTCCGATGTGTTTTCAGCCTAATTCCGCCGTTTCAAGAGATTTTTAAAGTTTTTTGCTTGATTTTGAGGGAAGTTTAAAGTTTTTTAAATCGATTTGAGAGGCCTTTTCGGTATTTTTTGTGGATTTCAAGAGATTTTTTCGGTTTTTTTGGTTGATTTCAAGTTTTTTTTGTTGATTAATAGGTACGGTTGCGCTACTAAAATAATACGGCTGCACCTTCTAAAACGATGGGAGGAAAGGGGGGTTCTTTTTAAACCTTTGAAGACCTCCTAATCAACCCTTCACATTTGAAAAAACACGGGGACATTGGCCCCTGCTTTTTGCCACCACTGTTGCCGCCACCACCATCACCACCACACCACTATTATTCGCCGTAACAGCCGCCACTGAAGGGTATTAAAGGATATTTTGCCTATCATTAAATTAGATGTTAAGTTAAATCTTGCATTTAATTGAAATAAATAAAATGTAAAAGTTCGGTTTAAAATATAATTTAATGTCATCAATGTTTATAGTGATTGTAGTTAAAATATAAAACAAACATGAAATTAAAATCAATCCAAAAAAAACATAGAATTTATTTTTAGAATAATTGATTTTATACAAAAATAGTCTCTTTTACTCCTTAAAATTAAAAGAAAGTTATCCATGTATCGTATTCTTTAGATTTTATTTTAGAACGAGATATATTATGTATGACATTAAGAAATTACATTTACATTATAAGAAGAAAAATCATTATATGTTAATATTATACTAGAAGTGTACTCGCGTAATGCAGCGAGATACATCACGATTTTAATGTTTCATTTTATTTTTTATTTTTTTGTCGATTTACAGTACGATTTTGGATGGTTTTGAGAAAATGATAATGTTTTTTTTATAAATTTGTTTAATTTACTCTTAATAATATAATGTTTTTTATATAAAAAAATTAAGTATTTTGTAAGAATTTAATGATTATTTTATATATTTTAATGATATCTAAAAAAAATAATCAATTACATATTTAATAATATAATTAAAACAAATTTATAGTAATATAATATATTAATTAATAGTGATACATGGAAATGTCTGTATAAAAGGAAGGCTCTGCACATACCAAATTGGTGGGTGTTAAAAGTCTGCAGTATAATATGTATCTTGTGCTTTGATACTTGTAAATTAAGAGATTTTTAAAATCTTGCATAAAATGATGGTACCTTATGTCTAATAATTTGTATTTAAGAGTTTTTTTATTTGTGCTTTATAATATAGTATAGATAAAGAGTATATGATCAAATATTCAAAACAGAAGTTGGATGGGTTTTACAGTTTTGTTTTAGCAGTGTGATTATATAATCTATAAAAGTGCTAAAAGCCAAAAAATTTGAAAATTTTGAAAAAAGTCGCGCCTTGTAAAAGTCGACATAAAAACACCTATTTCTATGTCTTCGGATACAACTCATAAGGGTTTGCCCGTTCTTCGTACATAAACCATTGTCAAGGTTTTGACATAGTTTCAACAATTCTCCCACATCCAGGATGAATTATCCCGTTGCTACTTTAGAAAAAGAACCAACACGTTAATGAATCATTAACCTAATGATATAAGGTAATAAAAGGTTTCTCTATTTCACATGATGAGAAGCACAATAGCGACTAAAGGCGTCATGACGTGAGTCACGCCTCATAGAAATGTTATAGACCTTATTATACTGGTATATATGTATCTTACTTCATAACACGCGTTTTAGAACCCTGATATCTAAATGGACATGTTGAAATTTTACTCAATAAATAACATAATTAGAAAAAATAAACAAAAACTCTCAAGAAAGTTAGCTTATAACTTACCAAAATATGATTTTTTTTTAGAATAAACTGCTTAAATATTAACTTTGTGGGGTTAGCTCAACTGACAATAAAACTTAGGTTTTTGGGGGTTTTCTTTAGAGGTCACCCGTTCAAGTCCTGCAAAATCATTGGGGATTTTTCTGACTGTTCACCGGAACCCCTGAAATGAGTAGAGGTGTCATAAACTGACCTGAATACCCACGGTTTAAGGGGAAAAAATTGCTAGAATTTAAAAGAAAATTACTCATAATTTAGAAGAGGTAAGGACAAATATGGATGGGATAAACCGGTAGTTAGACTGTCTACAATAAAATATAAATTTTACAAAATATATATATATAATATTAAATAAAACAACTTTTTATTTAATTAAAGACCACCAACGGCCCATTTCAGCCCCCACCACCCTTCACCCTCACAAAAAGTTATATCCCACAACTCTCAAAACCTCAAACAATGCTAGTCAATCCAAAAGAAATCCCTCTCTATGTGTACATAAAACAATATGAATCTTGTTGTTTGTGAAACTATGATTCTGTGTGTGTTTTTGTGTATAGCACAGAGTCACAGGTGATGAGATTGATGATGAGTTGAAAATGGGCAAAAACTTGCAGAAAACAACCAGAGAAAAAAGGCATTGGAAACTTTAGTCCAAAGCTTCCTTTCTCTTTCATAATCTGCTATATGTGTGTGTGTGTGTGTTTTCAGGGTGAATTCAGTGTGTGTGTGTGTGATGAAATTGATGGTCCCACTTCATCAATCAATGCAAAACCTAGGTGTCATCTTTCCTTCTCTAAACTCCAATTCTATTTTTTCACCATCTTTCCCTACAAACAAGTATCAAAAGACAGATGTAGCTTCTTGTTCTTCCTTCTTTTTAACTTCTTTTGTTCATAGCCATCATCACCATTAACAGTTTTCTTTTTTCTCAAATTTCTGAAATAAATTTGTGGGGTTTTATGTTTAATCCATTTGGGGAATTGGGTTTCTTTCTTTTTGGTATCTTGGTCTCATTTTGTATACATGTTTTGAATACATAAGTGGTATTGAAGCATAAAGATTGTGTTTTCACAAGGGTATATGTGTCTTTTATGAAAAAAGATGGAAAATTTGAGATACCCATATTGAATTAAGTTTCAATTTTTGTTGGATATTTATTTTTTAGGAAAAAAGATTGAAAATTTGAGATACCCACATTGAATTAAGTTTCAATTCTTGTGGGTTTTCTTTACAAACTGTTGGGTGAAATCTTGAATTCAGTTTTGAGGGGTTTTGGGGATTTCAAATCTTGAAAGGCAAGATTGCATGTCTTCTAAGGTGTTGATGATCACATTCTTCAAGTAATTTGACCACCAATCACATTGATGAATTGGGGGTTTTGGTTTGATGAAATACCAAGCAAGAAAACCAGTTTTAGGGTTAAATTCACATGTGAATCTTTATTTGAGGTGAAAAGAGAAAAGGGGAAAAAGGGGTTTTTGATTCCTTGCCAACCAAAGAATTCTACAGTTTCTTGAAGTTTACTCCTGTTGTAAAGCTTGAGGATTTGAAAATTGGGAATTTTCTTTAAAGATCATTTGGCCAGCTGCACAATTGTTCTTGTTTGGCTCTTGTTGATATCATCAAAGACCTCTAAACCTCAGGTACTTTCTTCTGTCTACATCCCCATTAATCAGAATTTTTCCTTCTGTAAATTAATCATTTGATTATGGTATTTGTCCTGTTCTATTGACATCAATTCTGCTTCATCTTTAACTGTTTATATGTGTGTGTGTGTATATATATATAGCGTTAGGTTTAGAGGAAAACTGCAAAAAAATGAAAAACTGAGGAACACCCTTGTAACTGTTCATTTGTACGGTATGCTCTCATACAAGTAATTTGTAAGTAATTTTTCCACTATGCACACGTGCATAGAATCCAGGAAACATCTTCAATTACTTGTATGCACATGTGCATACCGTACAAATGAATGGTTATTAAGGTGTTCCTCAGTTTTTCATTTTTTGGGGTCTCCCTGAACCTCACTATATATATGTGTGTGTGTAGAGGTAAGTTCAATTGCAAACTTTTTTTCGTTGGAACCAGGGGACAAAGGAGAGTGCGACTATTGTCCCCCCGTTGTCCACATTCATCATGAATGTTACATTATTCATGATGAATAACTCGTGAATGTATAGGACACGTGACGCCTTCTCCTTTGTATGTGTGTGTATATATGTATGTATATATATATGCCTATATATTGATTTGGTTGATTGAGAAATTGAAGACCCAAGATGATAAGAAAAGCCATTAGGAATGCTTTAAAGAGACACTGATATGCTGATGTCTTTAAAGAGATTTGAACTCACAACCTAAACATTGTTGAAAAGTATCATCTAATCTCATATATATTTGTTGGTATTCTTCTTTATCAGGTCGAGTGTCATTAGTCGAAGTTGAAAAACTCTTGTTTCATTATGGCCAAGAGATCAAATAAACGCAGCCCACAACAAAATAAAGATCAAGCAGGGTGTATGTCAGGATTGATTAGCATTTTTGACTTCCGCCATGGTCGAACCACTAGAAGACTGCTTTCAGATAGACTCATTCCCAAAAATACCGTTGGTAAGCATTAAAAAACGATATTGTATTCGGTAGAATTTTTTAAATTTCTTTGTAGTTGTTGAAGTCCCATGGCAGCTAGACTTGGACCATTTCTCCTCAATATATGTTGGAATCTCCGTTCTCTCCTCAAGGGCTATTTTGGATAGTAATCTAATATGGTTCCACGTATTCTCTCATGGTATCAGAGCAAAGTGTACCACTTTAAAGACTTGACACTCAAGGACATTGTCCGTCTAGCCTCCATTAGAGTAGGGGTGTTGGAGTCCCACATCGGTTAGACTTAGACAATTTATCCTCAACATATGTTGGAATCTCCATTCTCTCCTCAAGGGCTCTTTCAGAGAGCAATTTAATGGTGTTCCACATACTTTCACATGGTATCTGAGCCAAAGTCTAAGGGACACTCAGGGACAAAATGTACCCCTCTAGCCTCCCTTAGAAGGGGCGTGTTGGAGTCCCACATTGGCTACACTTGGACAATTTCTAGCCGGCATATGTTGGAATCTTCATTCTCTCCTCAAGGGTAATATAATGGGGTTACACGTATTCTCACATGGTATCATTGTTAAAATCTACCAATTTAGGGACTCGATACTCACGGACAATCTGTACCCCTCTAGCCTCTGTTGGAGGGGGTGTTGGAGTCCAGCATCAACTAGACTTGGACAATTTCTCATCGGTATATGTTGGAACATTTATTCTCTCCTCAAGGGCTCTTTTAGAGAGTAATCTAATGGTATTTCACATACTTTCACATAATATCAGAGCCAAAGCCTACCACTCTAGGGACTCAACACTCGGGGACAATCCGTACCCCTCTAGCCTTAGGGCATGTTGGAGTCCCACATCGGCTAGACTTGGACAATTTCTCCTCAGTATATGTCGGAATCTTTATTCTCTCCTCAGGGCTCTTTTGGAGAGTAATCTAATGGTGTTCCATATACTTTCACATGGTATCAGAGTCAAAGTCTACCACTCTAGGAACTCGACACTCGGGTACAATCTGTACCCCTCTAGCCTCTGTTGAAAGGGGCGTGTTGGAGTCCCACATCAGCTAGACTTGGACAATTTCTCCTCAGTATATGTCGGAATCTTTGTTCTCTTGTAAAGGGCTCTTTTGGACAGTAATCTATCTTCACGCATATCTATCAATGGGCAAAGACAGGAGAGCCTTCTATCTCTTCCAGTGGGTTCCACATGAACAGACAGTACTTATGACCGAACACGCTTTTTCTTGTGTTATTACTTACAATTCTCGGGTTTTTCCGCAGCTTCTACGTATCCTACCTCCGAAGTGAATTTACTCACAAGTTCTGAAGAAAGACATGCAAGCATTGAGGTGAGGGATACAAATATAATGTTCTTGAACGTATTGTGTGCGATTATTATCGATCCTAACAATTCTCACATGTATTACGCTCTATTTATTCTCTCAGAACGGTAGCGAAAGTGAGAAACCGACGCTTGATGTTGTGAAGACAAGTGTGAAGGAACTCATGGAAGAAGAAATGGTCATCGAGCAAGCTTCCACGAATCAAACCGATGGTGACGAGGTGGAATTATTCGATCCGGAACATGGCAGCCATGAAAAGAACCACAAGCATACAGAAAAAACTTTGAATAAAGCGTTCGAGAATCTTGATATCGCCGTTAGTTGTCAAGATGCGTCTCAGAAAGTCTCGCAGTTTAGTGATCTTGAAGCTCTGATGAAAGAAATCTTGATGATTTATCAGCGAAGGAACGATCGGCAGAGTGATCTTGACGTAGGGAGAAACTGGACTTTTTCCATCGTTGAAGAGAAGCTGAGTGCAGCCGTTGAAGTGTTCATGAACGAAAAGTTGAGCAATGGAGACCACGAGAAAACCCGACGTTCCAAAGATTTCATCGACACGTTTCAGATGTTGAGTTCGAATAAAGAACTGTTCTTGAAACTCCTTCAAGATCAAAATCCAGATACTAATGCAAATGAAGACCAAAAGTCAATGGCAAGATCGAGCTCGTTAGAAAACGAGCCAAGCAACCCACGACCGGATGCACCCGCAACTCATAAACACAAAAACTTCTTTAGAAGGAGGAGTAAGTCGCATGAAAGTATATCGTTAAAGGGAGACGATAGCCCTTTGCATTCGAATAGAATCGTCATTTTGAAGCCAAATTCTCTAGATAATCAAATGAAAATGGAGAACAACGATCGTAACGAAAGAATCTCTTCCCATTTTTCGTTCATGGAGATCAAAAAACGCCTTAAAAACGTTATGGGAAAGGAGCAAAAGGAGCAACGGAAGCCGGGATTTAGTGAAAAAACGGTTGTTGAAGGAAGTAGTGGATGGAGTTCTCCGAATAGAGACCATTTCTATACCGAAAGATTTGCTAAAAGGATCGAACGGGTTTCAAAGTTACGTGAACCAGAAACCGAACAAAACGAGAAGGACGAAAATGGTGATTCTAGCCGTCAGATTTCTAGTATTTATGTCGAGGCCAAGAAACATTTATCAGAAATGCTAAGCGGTGACGATGAAGATGTGAAGTTGATGATAGAAAGTCTACCGAAAGCTCTAGGAAAGATTCTTTCATTTCCAGAATACGATTCTATTTCTCCTGGTTCTAGTCCTCGAAAAGAGAACGATCATGGCTTCGTGACTGAAAAAACGAGACTTTCTTCTTGTGGGGATTTTCTTATGGACGACAAGAGCCATCCGTGTGCATCTAGTATCGATCTTGAAGATGAATTACGGGTTTCTGATGAAGTTAATCATGATGTACTCGTGGGAGGTATTCCGGCTACGACTATGGAAGATATGAGTCTTGAAGGTATTGTATTTCATTATTGTTGTTAGAGTCCCACATCAGTTAGAGTTGATCGGTATGTGTTGGAACCTCCCGTATCTCGTGAAGGGTTCTTTTGCAGAGTAATCTAACGGGGTTTCATATATTCTCAACATGGTATAGAGCCAAGGTGTACCACTCTAGGGACTCGACAGGTCAACCTTTGGGTTCTTAACTTAACTGGCCTTTTGTAAAATAAACTACAAAAATACACCAAAAATACATTTTTTTTCAAAAATAACCACCCATTTCTCCTTTGGAAAAGTGAAATGAGAAATGACCCAGAAATCTGATTAAAAACCGATTGTATTTTTGGAGAAATGGGTGGTTATTTTTGAAAAAACTGTATTTTTAGGTTATTTTTGTAGTTTTTTATTTATTTATAAAAAGCTAGTTAAGTTAAGAACCCGACGATTTGGCCCTGTCTAACCTCTGTTGGCTAGACTTGGGCCATTTCTGATCGGTATATGTTGGAACCTCATTTCTCTCCTTAAAAGATTTTTCGGAGAGTAATCTAATGGAGCTCCACATATTCTCGCATGGTATCAGAGTCAAAGGTCTACAACTCTAGGGACTCGGGGACAATTAGTGATGATTGAATCAAATGTTGGTATCATTAAACGTTTTGCTTTTGTTGTTGATATATGTTTTCGATACTTATGCAGGAGGCCTACGGATTGAAAAAACAGGAAACCAAGAAGAAGTGGAAATCTTGGATGTTCCTTGTGAACCATGTAGTTCTTTGGAAACCGTAGATGATGATCGGAACGGTGAAATTGTCGAAATATCTGACGAAGAAAGATCTCCACAATGCTTGAAATCGGTAATTTCTTTTCTTTGCACCGTTTCACACACATTTCACTATTCAATTGTCTTTCACAGAAGTCTTCACGGAAACAACTGCACTGCCCTTTTGGGTACATATCAGGTTGGCATACATTTCCCCCTGGCCCCACCTCTGGGTGGAATATAACGGGTTTGTTTTGGTTTGGTTTAGGTTTCTTTATAGAAACAGTCTCTCTACTCTTTCGGGTCCCTGGGCTCGTTTGGTTTGGTTTGGTTCAGGGGTTTTCACAGAAACAGTCTCTACACTCTTTAGGGTAGATGTCAGGTTTGCGTACTTTGTACCCCGACCCCACCTCTCGATGGGATAAACTGGGCTCCTTTGGTTTGGTTTAGTTTGTTTTAGTTCGGTTTGGTTTAGGGGTCCTCATAGAAACAATCTCGCTACCCTCCCCCATCCCGCCTCTTGGTGGGATATATTGTGCTCGTTTGGTTAGGTCTGTGACTATTGGTTTTAATGCATCTTTCATTTTGCTACAATTTCGAACACTTTTAAACATCCTTTCCGCTGATTTTCAGGATTCACTCGAAGAAAACGAGTTTTCTTCTCCAATGGGGTCTTCACTTGCTAAAAAGATCGAAGAACCCGAGAGTAATGCCAGCGATAAATCTGAGAGACCGAGTCCGATATCTGTTCTTGAGCCACTATTCTCAGATAACGACGAAATCAGCCCTGCAAGCACCATCTCTCGACCCGGTAAGCAACCGCCTTCTGCCGCCTCTTTGTTTGGTTAACTGATACTCCCTCCGTCACAAAATAAATGTCCACAATAAAAAACACACAGGTTTACATTGTCCTTACTTTTATGAAAAAAATACCCTTAGAAGGAAAAGTGAGAAAAAACAAAATATAAAGGGTATGTTTGTAAAAAAATGACATATTTCTAAACATGAAAAATTGTTTCCTTTCATCCCTTCCCTTTCTTTTCGAGAACACAAATTAAAAAAAAAACTTTCTTTTCCTTTCCGTTCTTTTCTTTTCTTCCCATATTCGAAAACATGATGTTGGAAATGTATAATTATTACAGTTCTTAATCAACTAAATGACAATTTTACCCTTAATAACAGAGGGAGTAATGAATTTCTCTATCTCATAATTAATGATGGAATCGAAAACAATGCACTTGCTTTCGAAAGTGGACAATTATTTTGGGACGGAGTGAATACACATGGCTAGAAAAAACTTTACATTTAAGGAAATTACGACACTTTTGCTAAAATAATCTCGTATAAACTTTACAGTCGCGGCTGACATTCAACCACTCTGCATTCGGTTTGAAGATCAAGAAACGTGTTCAAGAATCTGTACGGAGAACGAAGAATCTGCATTCGAATACGTTGAAGCCGTTCTACTAGCTTCCGATCTCAACTGGGACGAATTCGAAAAGAGGTGGCTTTCTTCGGTCCAAATTCTCGATTCATCTTTATTCGATGATGTCGAAATCTTCTCCAGCCGGCCGTCTCACGATCAACGACTCCTCTTTGATTCTACTAACGAAATTCTAAAACAGGTATGCGATCATTACCTGAATTTCTACCTTCAGTTATCGTTCATCAAACAAAACGTTCAACCGGTTCCGAAAGGGGAAAATCTGATAAACGAAGTATGGGAAAGAATCGAATTACATCTAAAGAACAATTATCCGCTATCGTTGGATCGTCTTGTGAAGAAAGATTTGGGGATATCGAAAACATGGATGGATCTTCGTTCTAATTCTCGAGAAATCGTGTTTGAGATCGATGAAAGAATCTTTGAAGATGTGATGGATGATACCCTTGTGAGTTTAGTGAATGATTGTATTCATGATGAATCGTAACGCGAAACAAAAGTTTGGGATAAACTGTGTTCTGGGTCTGGACCAGCTTACGTGCACCTGTATTGATCTGATGGACCCTAAAGTTAACAGTCAGACAAACTTTTCAGTGACGAAAGTTCAACTTTAACTAGATGACATTAGAGGTGTTTTTAGTGAGCATATAGAGTTTGGTGTGTTTTGAGTGTGTTTTTGGTTTTGTTTGTTGATATACCATATTTTTTTACATGTAGTTACAAAACTATATAAATGGGATTTTTCCCACCAAATAATGTTTGAAATTTTTTTTTTTTTGAAATTTTATGAGACGATTGAATAAACGTTGATATGTGTTTTGTTTCTCTTGAATTTTTTATCTACGCCTTCCGAGCGCTCTAGTTTTTAATGGACATGGCGGACCGTTAAATCGAGCTTACTAAAAAAATGAGTTTGAATAATCGTTATCGAAGAAATAGATGGACCTGGATTGACCGATTTGGATGGGCCTGTCTTAGATGTTTATATATTTATTATTAATGAAAATCTATAGGTAATAAGCCTTGGGCTTGAGTCCCAACTTCGGTAGGGGTCCAAAGCATATAGTGGAATTATCTTTCTTTCGATTAAGCGTCAGTCATCCAAGAATCAAATATCTGAGTCTCTGCCCTGGCACCGGCCGACACGTAGGTCTATTCCGTGCCTGGGATACTAGGCACCATACTGTTGTTTCGGGCCCATGGAGTAGCGTATTTTGAAAGAGGAAGACGGGGGGTGAGAAGCCATTGACGACTGACTGAACAGGACATATAGTCGTACGAGGTCGTCTGTTCCTGTACTTACTTGCCCACTATCCTAGGCATATCGGCCAGTGGTCTCGGGAATGCGTACTCTATATTTAATAATTTCTTATTTAAAAAAAAAGGAATCCTTTTTTAATTAAAGGATTTTTTTAAGTTCGTTAGCCCGTTGCAAATCTAGCCCATTGATAAGGTCTGTATGACCAAGTTACCAAAGCCCGCAAAAAAGGACTTGAATTTGTTGTATTAGATCCTTTGGAACAAAAAAAAAAGTTTCGTTCGTCAGTGTCCAACTCGAACTTGTAAATGATCACCGCTACTTAACGGTTTGTTATTGTAAGTTAAGCTTGGTAGATATCCAATAAAGTATTAGATTCTTGACTCGGGTAACATACCAACAATTATGTTCTTTTAAAAAAATGCCAAAGACCGACAATATTTATATTTTAATAGAAATACAAGCACGTTGGTTGTATCTGAAGGTAGTGTTTGGTGCACAGACTACTACTGGAAAGGACATGACTAATTATTTGTCCTGCGGTTGGTATAAAAAGAACGGGACATGGCAAAAGTGTTAACATGATTAGATTGTAACACCCCTAAAATTTGAAAATAGCAGACAAATTAAAACTTTCCAAAACTCCCTTAAATACATACTTCGAAATAACAAATATCTAAAGTTTACAAGGGAAGAAATACTACTACAAGTATCAGAGTTCTAACGAAACTATCTAATCCCACAAACATGGACAAGTCAGTCAGATGTTATTAAAACCACCAAATCTGCTATCTTCTCAAAACCGGTTGACGTTTCTAATGTCATCCCACCGAAACTTCTACCAAGCCCCATTCATCACTCAAATCCATCTAAGATCTGATATACATACCGATAAGAAAAAGTGTTAGGCGTAACGACTAGTGAGTTAAAGCAGTTTTCATCATATAAATCATAAAACGTTTAAAACGAACTATAGAAAATGAAGCATGCAGAGAAAAAATATGGAGGAATGTTTTTATGTGTCTTATTATTGAGTATGAGGTAAAGGAATGTTACAATTTATATAAATTCAAGGAGAGAAAAAAAAGGCTAAAATAGGCTATACAAAGGGAAAAGATACAATAATTATAAAGCAAGAAATATGGGATTGATGAGATGATTGGTTCTCCATAAATAGATATGGTAAGGGAATCATGTCTTTCTTCACTCCCCCCTCAAGTTGGCGCGTGGAGGTTACGAACGCCCAACTTCCCAACATGGTATGTGGAAATTTTGCATGGTAATATTTCGTTGGATTCAACACGTTCTCGAACGAAGTAACAGTCCATCTCAACATGTTTCGTTCTCTCGTGAAAAACAGGATTGTTTGCAATGTGACGGGTCGCTTGATTTTCACAGAAAAGGGATGTTGCGGTGGTTTGTGTTGCTTCGAGATCTTTAAGTAGCCATCGAAGCCATAAGATTTCACTCACCGTAGTTTCCATTGCCCGGTATTCTGCTTCTGCGGATGAGCGGGAGACAATAGATTGTTTCTTTGTGCGCCAAGAGATTGGAGCACAGCCCAATGTAACAAAATAACTGGTACAGGAGCACCTCGTCATAGGACATCCTAACCAATCGGCATCACAATAGGCCTTGAGATCAAAATCTTCATTTACCGGAAGGAAGAGACCTTGGCCTACTGTGGATTTAAGAAAATGGATAATTCGCATGGTTGTCTCCATGTGATTGCGTCGAGGAGCTGTAATAAATTGACTTAGGCAATTAACCGCATATTGGATGTATGGTCGAGTGACGGTTAGATAAAGAAGTCGACCAATCAACCGTCTATAGTGAAGAGGGTCAACATGGGGGCTCTCATCGTCCTTGCTTAATTTCAGGTTATGTTCCATCGGGAACGCGTTCTGTAACACCCCGATTTCGAAATGTTTCATTTCAAGTCAATACAGAAATCGGTAATTTTAAGGGAAAAATAAGATATAGGATTTTTGACTTGAATCCTAGATTTTATAGTTTTGTTGGATGAAGAATTCAATTACGAGTCCAACGGTTCTTTTCGGAGAAAAATAGGAGCTAAAACGAAGAAGTTATGGCCAAAACAATGATTGAGCATGAAAAATGAAGAAAATCGGACAAACAGTGCACGGGGCAACTTACGGGGCGACTTAGGGTCATCCGGGCGAGTTGTGGGGTGACTTAGGCCGCCCGGTAACCCGCGCAGAGCCCTGTTCAAGCACAAAACCCGATTTTTTAGAGCTCTTCAAGTATACAGCAAGAGATTGGAAGTCTATTGGAGAATACAAGAGTATTTTGTGGTGGTAAGCTCCTCATCTCTCTCAATGTTAAGTTAGGGTTTGATGATTTCATCCTTTTCCCTTCCATCCTTCAACTTGGGTATGATTTTGATGACTTGTGTGGTGAAGGTGATCTTGTAGATGTGTTGGATCTAAGATCTAGGGAGGTTTCTTGGTGATTCAAGTTTTGGGGGTAAAACCTAGATTTAGCCTAAATCTAGCAAGGTGAGTTCAAGTTTATTTGTGAAAACGTTGTACATGCCAAAATGTCCATTTTAAAGTGTTTATGTGTTTTACATGAAATTATCAAATGTTGGGTTATTTGGTAATCTTTGATTATTTGAAGTATTTAACTTTATAAACTTTGTAAAACACCCACATTTGAGATTTTTGGGCATTTTGATAAAGGTGTCACAAATGAATGTGTTTTGATGATTTATTGCATAGATAGATTTTTGGTCAAAGAAATACACTTTTAAGTGTTTGTCGGGTTTTATGCATCATTCATGAAATGAGATGTTTATTAAAGTTTTACTTGCACATTTATGAGAGGTACTTGAAAGAATGTATATAATCTCATTTTATGATTTCTATTCTTATCAGCAGTTAAACTTGGAAATGCATATTTGAAAATAAATGAGTCATGAGGACATTTGTCTGGTTTAATAGCCCGTTGTGGAGTTTTGAGTATGATGGCGGTTAATGCGCATCATTTGAGAATTACATGTTTCGAGTACGTTGGTCATTCAGTTCGATTCATGTACTGTTTTAGACTGTAATGTAGTTGATCCATAGGCATATGAGTCGATCTTTATTATTTAAAGAAAATGGGCTATTATTTATATGTTGACACCAGAATTAGTCATGGGATTTCGAGGATAATACGGTGAGGGCTCGTGGAGTCCAATACCCGGACATGCATCCGTGATGTAATTTCTGAGTGGGATAGTTATTTCCCATTTGTAGCTAGTTGAGAATTGGACTCTAGGGTGGCAACTTGGTACGGTTATGTGGGACCGGATACTAGTCGTGGGTCGTAAATGTAAATCCTAGCGAATAAGCATGACTAACTAGGAATTATTGGGTGCCCTCCCCCACATCTTAGTACGAGCTGGCGTGTTCGTGGCCTTGATCCTAGTATGGTGAGCTCAATAACTTGGAAAGTGACCTACTTTCGTGTTCCGCCACTAACCATGGAATTCGGGTCTCCCCCGTCACCAAAAGGTGTTATTTTGGGTATTTAGTTTTATCCTTGTTTTCGGTGACGCTTTGAGTTTGGGTTATCTCCCTTATGCTATAATTTTGGAGACTTGAGTTTACTCATATTTTGGTCGTTTGTTTTATAAAGTTTATTCAAATGTCATTATTTGAGCATTACCATTATTCTCGTTTTGAGTAAGTATTGGATTGCATTATTTCATGAAAGAATGTTTTGGCGTTGAGGCGTCCATCTATAAAATGCATATTATTGATAAATGAGTTGTTCTATTATTTTAAAGTAAATCATTTGAAATGATCATGATTATAAGTTACAATATTTCCATTTTACGTTTTCCTTTATAATCATGATATAAAACTCTTGAATTCACTAGGCGTTAGCCTAACCTTTTTACTTGTCGGCATGTGCATCAGGTTCCATTTCGGGATTAGTTTTAGCGACACTATGAAAGGATGGGTGCTAGTTGTGTGCTCGAAGAGGTGATTAGCTTGATGAAGTCTTCCGCATTTATGTCGGAGATAGTGAATGTTATTGGGTTTTAGTAACATCCGTACTTATTATGGATCGTGTGTAAGGATTGAAATGCATTTATTGAAGTTAGTCCTTAAATTGTTGTTGTAGATGATTCCGTTATTGATGTATTTAGAAATTTTAAATTTGGTTGCTATTTCCATATTTGAGGGTGTTACACGCTCGGTCTACCACCTTGGAGACCACTTTCCTCCAGAATATCAATAGTATATTTCCTTTGACTTAGAACTATACCTTTTGTAGGACGTGCAACTTTGATGCCAAGGAAATATTTTAAAGGCCCTAGGTCCTTTATGCTAAACAACATGTCCAATTGAGCCTTTACACTTGTGATTTTCCCATCATCATTTCCAACTAGAATTACGTCGTCGACATAGATTAATGTCGCAACATAAGTGCCATTTCTTTTGTGGATAAAAAGCGAGTGATCGGCCCGTGACTGCCTGAAACCAACACTAATCAATGCTTGAGTGAACTTATGGTACCAATTTCTTGAAGCTTGTCGTAGGCCATATAATGATTTCCGTAATTTGCATACTCGTGTTTCTCCATTTTTGGCAAAACCTTGTGGTGTTTTCATGTACACGTCCTCCAATAAATCGCCATGTAAAAAGGCGTTATTGGCGTCCAATTGATGTATTGCCCATTTTTTATTTGCTGCAATGGCAAGAAGACTCCTCATAGTGACAAGTTTAGCGATTGGCGCGAAAGTATCGTGAAAATCGATTCCCTCGATTTGAGTGAACCCCTTTGCAACTAAACGTGCCTTGTAGCGTTCAATTTCTCCATTTGGTTTATATTTTATTTTATAAACCCATTTGGAGTCAACAACCTTCTTTCCCAGTGGTAGCGGTTCGAGGGTCCATGTATCGTTTTGTTCCAATGCCTCAATCTCCCTTTTCATAGCCTCACGCCAATTGTCATCCTTTACAGTCTTATGAAAAAACTTAGGCTCATCACGTGAAATGATGGCCGAGAAGAAAGCCTTATGAGATGGAGAAAATTTATTGTACGAAACATAATGCGATAAAGGATATACCTTCGAGGTTCTTGAATTGGGAGTAGACTGTGAATGGTCAATGGATTCGGGTAGGTCCATTTCATAAGACTCAAGATGTTTAGGTTGCTTCTTTGCCCGTTCACTTCTCCTTGGGCCATTATTTTGCTGTTGAGAATCACTATTTTCGGTAGAA
This sequence comes from Arctium minus, assembly GCA_954870635.1. NCBI lineage: Eukaryota > Viridiplantae > Streptophyta > Magnoliopsida > Asterales > Asteraceae > Arctium > Arctium minus. The sequence continues at coordinate 84,507,412 of OX941089.1, read as the reverse complement.
TCTGATGTTTCTTGGCCCTCTTCATGACTGATTTGAGTTTCAATATGTGTCTCTGTAGTGTTTAGCCCATTTACATGAGCACCGTCATTTGTAGGCCGCATTCCTGCAATGGAAATGGGTGTTGGATTGTTAACTGTCCCAAATAACTCAAAATCATTTGTAGCCCATTCTTGTTGTCTGATGGAACTCAACCTTTCCGTTGAATTTTCGGGACTCAAATTTTTGAAAGGAAAAACATTTTCAACAAACTTGACATCACGAGACGTATATATTTGCTCACTTTCTAAGTCAAAAACTCGATATCCCCTCTGAGAGTGAGGGTAGCCAATAAAAATACATTGTTTCCCTTTTACATCAAACGTATCCCCTCCTTTTCGATTATCTTTAGCATAGGCCAAACACCCAAAAATGCAAAAATGTTCGTAAGTTGGCATTTTTCCAAACAAAATTTCATAGGGAGTTGTATGCTTAAGTACTCGAGAAGGTAGACGATTTATAATGTAAGTGCTTGTTAGAACGCACTTTCCCCAAAAATTAATCGGTAGGTTTGCTTCAAAACGTAAGGCCCTAGCCACCTTCAAAATGTTTCTGTGCTTTCGCTCGACTACCCCATTTTGTTGGGTTGTGTCGGTGCAAGACGTTTCAAGCAAAATTCCTTTCTCACTATAATAATCCATCATGTATCTAGACTGAAATTCAACACCATTATCTGTTCAAATTCTTTTAATGGTTTTTCCAAGCTGGTTATGCACCATGTTGCAAAAAGTAATTAATAAATGACCGACTTCGGATTTATGCTTCATTAGAAACACCCACACGCCTTTAATAAAATCATCAACCACAGATAAGAAATAATGTGCCCCAGTTGAGGACGGAGTACAATAACTACCCCAAATATCACATTGGATGGGTTCAAAGCAAGATGTAACACCCAGTTTTTCGCAAAGTAAGTTTCCGTCTTTCGTTGGTAGTTGCTCCGTCTTCCGTTTATCTTTTAGGGTGAATTATGTTGTTCTTTCAAGTCTTAAATCGACCCATGCGAGAATCGCGAGTTTTTGGGCTTCGGTACACTTGGCGCGATTGTGCCACGCGATAGTGACAGTGTCACTATCGCCATGACACTATTGCGGGGAGGGTTTTAGCCGCGGTACATTCCGCGCGATTGTGCTACGCGATAGTGACAATGTCACTATCGCCAGGCATTGTCGCGTACGGGGTCTAACCGAGTTAAAATCATATTTTAGCCTCATTTCTCATTCTAAACTCAACCTTTTCTTTTGTTATTCTCTCTCAACCTCTCCCTTTCATAAAAACCGAACCTAGGGTTCTTGAACTCATCAACCACCTCATTTATTTCTTGTTGTTGGGTGCTTCATAAAAGGGTTCAAGTTGAGCATTTATTCACCATCTCCATCTCCATTTCTCCCCCTCCTCACTTTGCTCCTTAGACAATTTTGGGAGATTGAAGTTAGTGATTTGGAACATCCATAGTGGTTCTATCCTAAAGTCACATAAAGGTTCGATGTTTGGAAACTCGGGTTGAAGAGTTGGAATGGGTGTCCTCGGAAAGCTTTATGTGGAAAGTCTCATCATCAAAATGATAAGCTTCCTTGAGTAAAATAAGAGTTAGTATAAGGATCCTTGTAGATCTAAGAGTCTTTCTTGTTGTTGGTTGTTCTAGTCTTGAAGAAATGGGTTATGTGGAAACCCTAGCCTTATTTTGGTGATGTCTTGGAAATGGTGGGATCTATGCTTTTGGAGGCCAATGGTTGGGGATTGAAACCTAGGTTTAACTTAACCTAGCAAGGTGAGTTCAAGTTGACTTGCAAAAACGTTGTACATGCCAAAATGTTATTTTAAAGTGTTTGCATTTTACATGAAATTGTTAATTGCTGATAAGTTTGGTTATTTTGGAAGTGTTTAACTTTACAAACTTATATAACACCCATCTTTGGGACTTTTGGGGCATTTTGATAAATAAACCATCAAGGGAAAATGTTTTATTAATGCATTGCATAACTGGGGATTATTTGGTAAAATGCATTTTGTGTTTATTGGAAATATGCATAATTTGTGTTATAAGATATTTGACAAGTATCAACGTGTGAGTCATTGGGTTTTGGTCATTTTCGACCTTGTGGATATTTCAGAAAATTATACATCTTTTGGTTTCGGGAAAGACGCATTCTAAGCATTTTGTTGGGCAAGGCTAAAGTATTGACAATTCTAATGAGTTATTTTTGGGTACGTCCTTTAGCATAAATACACCTACTTTGTATTTTGGAGAAATGTTCAACCTTGCGATTTGAGACATTTGAAAAGAGTCAATAGTATGCCTTGTTGGAAAATGACCTGTTTCAATTTAAGTTGTGTTGGAGTTGGTCGTATACCTTGGGGCACATGTTTGCATAAACGTTGGTCGAGTGCGTTTTATTGTATTTTTTTATTTCATTTAACAATGAGTCAATGGGTTGCTAAGCCTGTGGCTTGGTATTTTTATTTTGATTGGGTTTTGGGACATTTGTCCAGTTTTGACAGCTCGACTTAGAGCTTTGGTTGCGATATTGGATGAGGGACTCAACGTAAGGGTCATTTATGGTTGAAGTTGAAATCCCGTGGGTGTACGTTTAAAGCCACTGAGTCGGACATCCCTTGCGCTTGGAATCATTACGTCCAATGATGGAACGATAGTTTTCCACATTGAGGCACATTTAGGCGTCAGATTGGGCTATAAGTCCTACGTGCTAAGTATTACGATATTGGATGAGGGACTCAACGTAAGGACCTTTCGCGGTTGAAGTTGATATCCCATGGGTGTATGTTTAAAGCCACAGAGTCTGACATCTCTTGCGTGTACTTTTGTTTATATGACTAGTCTTAACAACATAAAATGGGCTTACTTTGTGTACCGTCACATTTTATGGAATCGGGTCTCCCCATCACTGAAAAGTGTTACTTTGGGTATCGAGTTTTATTATCCTAGTTTTCGGTGACGTTTTGTATAGATGGATTTCATCCATAATTTATGGGTTGAATATTACGCACCACCCGTGTTTTGGGTGTTTTGGGACACAAAGTTTTATCCGCTTCTCTCCAGTTGGGAGTTTGATTTATTTTTTTCTTCAGAGTGAGTTTTGGGTTTAATTTAATTTACGAAAGAACGTTATATGTTGGAAACCTTGTCCCCGAAGTAATTTGGATTTGAAAACGTTTATATTGGTGCTTCCTTGCCCATAATGCATATGATTGGAAAAAGATTCGTTTTCATGATTAAAACATACCATCTTGAAAGCTTATGATTTAAATCGCTTTACCTCTTTTCAAAGATATCTTATTCATGTTGAAAACTCTTGAGCTCACTAAGCGCTAAGCCTAACCTTTTTATTTGTTGGCATGTGCATCAGGTTCCAGTTGGGGTTGGTTCTAGCAGCTATGAAAAGTTGAGCCTTAGCCTGGTGCAAGTGTAAGTAGTTGGTGAAGTTTTCCGCAGTTTGGAGATAGTGACTATTATCGGGTTTTAGTAGCACCCGTCCTTATTATAGAATATTTGCATAGAATGAAATGTGTGTATTGAGGTTAAATAATAAAATGTGATTGGAGATGTAGCATTTACCGATGTATTCAGAAAATTTTAAAATCAATTGCTATTTCCAGAATTGAGTGTGTTACAAGTTGGTATCAGAGCATAAGTTTGAGAGAATTAGGTGTTGATTTTGGATACCTAGACTCAAACTGGTGTTCTTCAAACGTAGTTACCAAAACCCGAAGAACATATTGAACTATTCCATCCACAGTGATTCGGTTGCAATGAGATAACATTTAACAATTTCACCGATTCCCTATGTTTTATCGATTAGAAATCTAACACTTCACTGACAAAAATGGAGATGAAACGAAGATGAACGGAGGCGAAAACGGAGATGAACGAAGATGAAAACGGATGTGAAACCAAGATGAAACGAAGATGAAAATGGATATGAAACTGAAATGAAACGAAGATGAAAACGGATATGAAAGGTAGATGAAATGGAGATGAACGACGATGAATAGAGATGAAAACGGATATGGAACCGAGATGACACGGAGATGAATTGCGATGAACGAAGATAAACGGCGATGAACGGAGATGAAAAGGGGTATGAAGGCGATGGTCATGAGAAGGAAAATGGTGATCGGTGGCCAGAACGATCTTCTGAATGTGCATACCAGAATTAACACCAGGAACCTCCCGAATAATATCAATTTCACTGGTAAAGCCTTTGGGGGATGTAGTGGAAAATCTCATCTACCCATGGTTCAAATCCAGGCGTTGTCAAAGCCCTTGTGGCCATGGAGGTTCACCTGCGATGACTCCATGCCATTCGTGGTCGCCCGGGGATTAGTCAGTGCGCGTAAGCTGGCCTGGAAACCCACGGTTACCAAAAAAAGGAATATCCATTGATATTACACCTTCTTGTTGAGTTTGTTTCAATGTTTTTCTTTCGAATAAGAAGAACGTACACTAAACCATGGAAAAACCCCCGATTTCTAAAAAAAAACTCACTTAATAAAAACATAATAAAAACACATAGTTTTTTGATAAAAATGGGGGAGATTCCTCAAATATAAAATTAGATATTTTTTAATTAAAAATAAAAAATATCATAATTAATGGTTACTCATTTAAAGAATCCTACTCATTTAAACATATCCAAAAATAACATTCATGACAATGACAACTACTATAAATAAATGGATACAAAAGAAAAGGACAACATTACCCTTATAATTAAAATTAACAAAAAAAATAAAAGAAATTCATTGATTGGTTAGAATTGGTGTACAAAGTTTGTATCATAAGAGAGGTTTGTAAAAGATCCATCCCCCATATATATATATATATATATAAAGTTTTCTTTTTAATGTTTTAGATTTGGTTATAACTTATAAGTTATAACTATAAAAAATTGGATTTCTAATGCTTTCATTTGAATTTTGGATTTATACTTTTTTGTGAATTTTCGATTTTTAATTTTTAGTTTTATAAATGTTAAACGGGTTAGGTGGGTCGTGTCGGGTTAGGGTTGGGATTTTCTGACCCGTTTATTAAACGGTTAGGGTTAGATACTCTCAGCCCGTTTAATTTTGAACCTAACACGACACAACATGTTTGTCAGGTCTACTTTCTACAAAGATCCCTTACCACAAACATTCTCAAAGTTACACCAAACTCTAAGGTTATAAAGAAAATATGGAGAACACCAAACCCTAACTTTCTAGAAGTAAAAGTGAGAAGATTACCTTGACCATAAACCCTTGGATCTACCTAATACCTTCAATCCCTTCCTATAGCTACTTGAAAAGCTTTAAAAGACGAGATTCTAAGTTCAAGAATCGCCAAAATCGGACCAAGGATGAAGGAGATAACACAAAATGAAGAAAACCCCAAAAATCTCGAGCCTTAAACTCTCAGACCACTCCCGCGGCTTGAGGCTGCAGGGCAGCCCACGCGTGTCCCCCCTTGTCGACCACAATGACTTGCGTGACCTAGGCCACGACCCAGAGTCGCGCACCAGGTCGCGGGGCTTGATTTCGCCCTTTTTTCTCCCGTTTTTCATGTTTGATTCGGTCATCGATGGCTCCGCTACAATAGGGAAGTAAAACCTTACTAAATTCCATTATGATGGTAAGACAATTACGATAATATGGTTTAAGAGTTTCCAGTTTCCGAAATTACAGGTGTTACATAAATTGTCCTAAAATGTTGTTTAATTATTTTTATTATACAAATAACTTTGTAATTTATAATTGATAATATATATACATACATATATAGGGGTTTAATCATTTGAAAACTTCAAAACTTGTGAGATCCGTAAACACTTTTACCTTAAGGTTTTGTATCACATGATTTTTTTCTCAACTAAGGCTAGAATTAAAGTATTAATGAACATATATTTGTTTCACAATGTGAATGTTTCATATGTATTCGGTTCATAATGTGAAACTTTTTTACGTATACTTTTTGTTTCCCAAACAGGCTAAAAGGTTCACATTGTAAAACAAATATATGTAAATCGAACACATTGTGAAACAAATACATGTGAAGAAAACACGTTTGTGAACCAAATACATTGTGAAACAAATATATGTGAACCAAACATATTATGAAACAAATATATATTAATCAATATTTTAAATGTTAGTCTTAGATGAAAAAAATGAAATAGCATATAATGATTTAGTTCTCAATGTTATCACAATTTCATGGATTCCTCAAAAGAAGACCCCCTACATATATAATGTTTGAGACATAAAACACTCATGTCTTTGATCAATGAGTATTAACAGTATGAATTACCATGTTTGAGTTTAATGTTTGAAATAGAAAAACACATTGGTTTTGATTAACTAAGTAATCACAATATGAATTACCATGTATGGGTTCAACATGTGTGATTGTGAATGGATCTTACAATTCTCACAAAATACAAAGTTCTTCCATGAATAACCCCCAATTGATATAAATTATAAACTTAATAAAATAATATATTGTAGATATAATATATAAACTAGACATGATAATTCATTCAGTGAATACTCATCGAAATAGTGGATATGGTTGGATCACAGTTCTCACAAATGACCGGGTTTTCAAATAATTACTACCATATATATATTATGTATATAATAAATCATATTGTAATTTATACATATATATTTTTTATAATTATATATTTTTTTAATATAAATATAGTAAATTTTATATATTATATTATGTACAATTTAAATTTAAATTTTATATAAATATCTATATGTAACGTTTACATGTTTTATTATATTATGTAAACTATTATATATATAGAGTCGGGTTCAAACGAGAATGATACCTATTTAAAAGAATAAGAGAATAATTCTGAACCAATCATTTTATTAAATAATACCTTAAATAAATCTTTCTTAAAAATCGCCTAACAAGGCATATGTGTCATTTATTGTATACATATTATATATGGAAACTCCTTTATTTTTATATAAATTATATAACAAATTTAATTAAGGTATTTATTCATGATTTTTTTTATATTTTTTACAATATTAAAATAAATGTGATTTAGTTTTTCATTTTAAATATTTATTTTATTGGATTAGTTTATTTTATAAAAAATTACAATTTTTCTCAAAAATCACATGTGATATCCACAAATAATCAATATTTTTTTTTCCTAAAAATACTCACTAATTTTCTTTTATGTATCATTATGTGATGTTATACATTTTAAAATGTGTTTTGCTACAGATCACATATGATTCTGTTTTCATTATTTATTTTTTCAATGTTTAATTTAAATCATTATTTTTCAAATTTTAAATCATATATGATTAGGAAAACATTTTGAAAAAAAAATTAATTCATTGTGAATCACATGTGATTTTGATGAAAATTATGAATTACGTTTTAAAGTACATGTGATCTTATACATAATTTTAATTGTGTTTTGCTACAGATCACATATGATTTTGTTTTCATTATCTTTTTTCCAATGTTTAATTTGAATCATTGTTTTTTAAATTTTAAATCACATATGATTATGAAAAAATTTTGAAAAAAAAAATAATTCATTGTGAATCACATGTGATTTTAATGAAAAATTATGAATTACGTTTTTAAGTACATGTGATCTTATACATTAATTTTAATTGTGTTTTGCTACACATCACATATTATTATGTTTTCATTATTTTTTCTTTTCAATGTAGAATTTGAATTGTTGTTTTTCAAAATTTAAATCACATATGATTAAGAAAAAATTTTGAAAAAAAATAATTCATTATGAATCACATGTGATTTTTATGAAAATTGTAATTTTTTAAATATTACTTTAAATAAAAAAAAGAATTCTTTAGAAGAAAATTAAATATGTTTATTTAAAATAAATTAAATAATAAAATAATAAAAAATTAAATCATATTAAATTTACAAATATGGTAAAAGTAGAGTTTTAAATAAATACCTAAAATAACTTTTATATAACTAAATTACTTTTATACCCTTATTTATTTATTTTTAGAATTAATTATTTAAGACATTATTTAATAAAATGATTGGTCTATAATTATTATATTATTCTTTTAAATAGTTAACATTCTCGTTTGATCCTTCCTCTCTCTCTTTATATATATATATAATTTATATGTATGTATAATAAAGTCTTATATGATAATTTTAAAATATATATATATATATATATTATACATAGTAATTTTATTATATTATGTAAACTATTATATATATATACATATAATTTATATGTATATATAATAAAGTCTTATCTGATAACTTTAAAATATAAATAAACATATATAAATATATATATATATAATTTATATGTATATATAATAAAGTCGTATATGATAATTTTAAAATATAAATAAACATATATAAAAAAATATATATAATCTATATGTATATATAATTGAGGGTCCACAATACTTATCAAGTTTTATCAAAACAACACATTAACGATTACCAACCTGTATTGATAGATAAACAAACGATTACAAGGTTCGGTATTGATCTTTGAAGCTTTTCTCTATGTGTTCTCTCTTTTACACCTTAAGTGTGTGTTCTTGTGTGTGATCTAATCTTATCGTTATGTTGAGAGATGAGATAGATCTGATAATAGATCTTGTGTGTCTAACACACTTCCTAAACAACTTGCAACATTAAACAATAATAAACTAACTAACTAATATAATATCTAACAAACTAAACTAACCTAACTAAACTAACTAATATCTAAATATCTATTTATAAGATATTTAGACAAAACATAGAATACAATAAACATTAATTACTTTGACATTTATTACAAACGACATAGACTTTAATATCGAGAGTCGACTTTCCGGCTTTAGCTTCAGATTGCGATCTTCAATTTGGATGATCTTGAATCCAATAGATATGTGATCTAACAATCTCCCCCTTTGGATCAAGATCATTACTGAAAAAGATTTTAGCAATTCAGTTTTCTTGTTCAGCTCAGAAGAAGCAATCTCTTTCTCTAGCTCTTAAATCAGCATGTCTTCAGAATATTTGCTTTTGAAGAGTTCAATCTTGGACGTAATTCTTGAAACATGTGATCTTTTCCATTTCTTGTGTAGTCATTCTCCCCCTTTTTGATGAAAAGTGTAACGACATCATCAAAACGTTTTGTAAGAAATGTCCTTCAGTTAGAGCCTCTGATCCGTTAATTCATAAGATACTCATCCAGATCTTTGCAAATCTAGACAAAGTAGTCGTGTAACACCTGAATCAACTAATGAATCAGTTATTATGCCTGTCAGTAACACTAAGTCACTGTGTGTAACGAATACACATTGGAAAGGAGCTGTTTGATGTTGACTCCCCCAGTGCTTCCATTTAATCATCGAAACACCACTAAGGTAATTTCTATAAACGTTATGACAAAGAAACTAATTCCTTGTGTGTTCGTGCTCGTGATAGAAAGAATTAAGCACTTGATGATTGCTTATATGCTCAAAATTGTGTAAACCACTGAGACAACAATAAGTTAAACACAGACTCAGTGTGCATGATTGAAGTGGGAAGGTGGGGCAAACTTCCTTCTTTTCAATATTCAGATTTTCCAAATGAAAATCAGATAGCAAATGCGCTGCTTCCCCTTTGAAAATGTGAAACACTTTCTTGTTAAGAATAAAATGAGTAGTTGGTGAGGTTTGATCAAGAGTTGGCATGGGCTAATTGCCTGTTTCAATAATGATCACCAAAGAATTGTGAAACATTAGAATTGTGGTTGCCCGACTCAGCAAAAGTTGGTGCAGAGTTGTGATATTCTTTTAACTATGTTCTCACACGCTCTTTCTTTTAAACATTTTGCTCACTCTAATCACACTCATTTCTTTTCGACTTCTCACACTCAATCACTATGGATTAACTTCGTGGGTAGAAATCACTGGTTAAGGTGATTCCATAGAAGTTGTGTTATGTCCTAGCACAATGAAATCCTTGTTTTCCTATGATGCACGTGATGCTCAGTTAAAGCACAAATTTGATCTTGAAAACATTTAAAATCACACTTCCAAATGATGAAATCAGTTTAAGATTTAGGAAGTGGTTTGAACTTTTAAGAACGATGTTTTCTATGATTGAAAGTTGCTCTTCTTTCAACCATTTATGAGAGTAAGATAAAGAATTATACCTTAACGTGTGATCTTACATCTCATGAAGCTAAGCTTAAAGTCATAAACATATGATCTTGTAAGCATCTCTCAAAAATTTTGCAAAGGTCTTATGTCAAGTCAAAGTAAAATTTATTCACTTAAATTGAAAAGACAAAAAGCAGTAAAACTGTTAAAGTACGAATTATGATACGAAATAATCAGAAGTCATATCCAAACTCCTTTGACTTGAAGAGCTCCCCCTAAAATCTTGCATTACAAAAATTTGACATAAAAGGTAAATGCAGAAATCTTATGAGCTCCCCCTCAAAATAAGATTGACCACATGTCAATTTCTTCTCATACTCCCCCTTGGATCATGAACAGTATATAGAAGTGCAGATATCTTGCGGAAATGAAGAAATGATGAAAAAATATACAATTAGAAAACTTTGATAGGTAACTACTGATTAAATCTTTAGATTTAGCATACCAAGCTTAGAGACAAGAAAGTTAAACCTCTTTTCGTCTAAAGGTTTGGTAAACAAATCGGCAAGCTGATAATCAGTTTTTACAAAGAAAAGTTCAATTGTTCCTTTTTCAACATGATCTTTAATGAAATGATACCTGACGTCTATGTGCTTAGTCTTGGTGTGCTGAACAGGATTCGTTGTTATTGCGATGGCGCTCTTGGAGTCACAGTATATCGGGATTTTGTTGAAGTGGAAACCGTAGTCGCCCAATTGAGTTCTCATCCATAAGACCTAAGAACAGCAGCTAGCAGCAACTACATATTCTGCTTCGGTCGTGGAAGTTGAAACACAAAGTTGTTTCTTCGATGCCCAACTTACGAGTTTGTCACCGAGGAACTGTACATGTCCGGACGTGCTCTTCATGTCTAACATACAACCTGCATGATCTACATCTGTATACGCTGTTAGTTCAAAACTAGTATCTTTAGGATACCACAGACCAAGATCTGTAGTGCCCTTCAGATACCTGAATATGCGCTTCACAGCAGACATATGGATTTCTTTAGGATTGGCCTGATATCTTGCACATAAGCATGTTGAGAACATTATATCTGGCCTACTATAAGTAAGATACATTAAAGAACCTATCATTCCTCGATAAGTCCTAACATCAACAGCCGTACCCGAAGGATCGGTGCCAATCTTAGTACCTGGTGCCATTGGGGTACCAATCGGTTTTGAATTTTCCATTTTGAACTTCCGAAGAATATCCATAATGTATTTTGATTGATTGATAAAAATACCCGTAGAAAACTGTTTGACTTGCAATCCGAGAAATAAATTCATCTCTCCCATCATGTTCATCTGAAATCTAGACACCATAAGGATTGCAAAATTCTTACAGTACTTAGGATTTGTAGAGCCAAAAATAATATCATCTACATAGATTTGAATTAAAATGATATCGGCTTTTTCCTTTTTGATAAACAAAGTGGTATCCACCGTACCTTTTGAAAAACCAGACTTGACTAGAAATTTGGAAAGGACAGCATACCAGGCTCGATGAGCTTGTTTTAGACCGTAAAGTGCTTTGTCGAGAATGTAGACGTGATTCGGCTTCTCTTGATTGACAAAACCCTCTGGCTGAGAGACGTAGATTTCCTTCTTCAGAATGCCATTCAGAAAGGCAGAATTCACGTCCATTTGAAAGACCGTGAAGTTCTTGTGGGTTGCGTAGGCTAGAAACATTCTAATTGCCTCTAATCGCGCCACAGGAGCATATGTCTTGTCGTAGTCGATTCCTTCCTCTTGTCTGTATCCTTTGGCTACTAGTCTTGCCTTGTTTCGGATAACAGTACCACATTCGTCTTTCTTAATCTTGAAAACCCACTTCGTACCTATTATGGTTTTACCTTTAGGTTTTGGTACGAGTCTCCAGACTTGAAGTGCGTCGAACTGATTCAGATTTTCTTGCATTGAGATCACCCATTCTGGATCAGCAAGTGCCTCTGATACGCGAGTTGGCTCGAACTTGCTCAGAAAGGAGTCATGCATGCACAATTTCATTGACGCTGACCTAGTTTGCACCGGTTTTGATGGATCGCCAATGATCTGGCTTATCGGGTGTTCTTTGGTCCATTTATGCCCATGAGGCAATGGATTATATGAATGTATGTCAATTGTGTCATCTATAAATCCACTTGTACCTTCTTCAGTTTGTTCAGGAGGAATGATGATTGCAGTTGAAGTGGTAGGTTCAGAAGGCTCAGCAGGTATATCTTGTTCCGGCTGTGGGTGGATCTGTACAGAACATCCTACTGGTTCAGCTACTTCTGTCTCTTCATCACTTGGAACTTTTTCAACTGTTGGAGTCGGCATTTGAATTGGAACTTCTTGTTGAATCGGGGCATTGGATTCAATAGGAACATCTGAACTGGTTGGATGAGTAGTCGTTAAGTCTTCCATCCTGTCAACCATAACAGATTTCTTTACATTAGATCCAAGAAATTCATCATAAAACAATTCAAATAATAAGTCTAAATCAAATATATTATTAGTTGACGTTGATGCTTCATCTGATTTATTCTGTTGAGACGCAGGTTCTGGACTGAGTTGCCCAGAAGCTAGTACTCCAGTTATGACGGGTTTTGAACTGTGTTGTTCGAAAGTCATCTCTTCATCAAACGTGACGTTGATGCTTTCTATTACTGTCTTTGACTTCTTCAGATAGATGCGGTATGCAGTTGATGTTGAGGAATAGCCAATGAAGATCCCTTCGTCCGCCTTGGCACTGAACTTGTTGAGACTCTCCCTATCGTTTAGCACGAAACACTTACACCCAAATATATGGAAATATTTGATTGTCGGTGTTCGGTTGTTGATTAAAGCATAAGGAGTCTTCTTGAATCTGCGATGTATCATGGAGCGATTATGTGTATAGCACGCGGTCGATACAGCTTCAGCCCACAAAAATAGAGGTAAGTCTGATTGACTTAGCATAGTACGAGTAGCCTCGACTAGCGTACGATTTCTTCTTTCGACCACTCCATTTTGTTGAGGCGTACGAGCAGTAGAGTATTGATATGAAATCCTGACAGATTCGAGATATTCTTCAACCTTTTGGTTCTTGAACTCTGTGCCGTTGTCTGTTCTTAGAAATTTGACCGGTTTCTGCAGATTCACCTGGGTCGTCTTTAAGAATGTGATGAGAACATCTGGTGTCTCATCCTTTGAACGTAGAAACTTGACCCATGTGTATCGCGAGTAATCATCCACGATCACGAGTATGTACTTCTTTCCGCCTAGACTCTAAGTTCGCATCGGACCGCATAAGTCCATATGCATTAACTCTAACGGAGCGCTTGTACTTGGTTCAGGCTTTGGTTTATGAGGTGCCCTCTTCATCTTTCCCTTTTCACATGATGCACAAAGATGTTCTCTTTCATATTTGAGCGTTGGAAGTCCTTTGACGAGCTTTCCACTGACCAGATTGTTGATGTACCTGAAGTTGAGGTGAGAGAGCCTTCGATGCCATAACCAACTTTATTGCTTCGAGGCTTTCGTCAATAGACAAACCTGCTTGTCGTTCTGGATTTTTGACAAGTTAATTGTGTAGAGGTCTGACTTTCTTGTGCCGACCAAGAGTTCCTCGCCTTCTTCAGTGCGAACTGAACACGTCTTGGCTTTGAAATTGACCTCTAAGCTTTTGTCACAGAACTGACCAATACTGAACAGGTTGTGCCGTAAGCCTTCAACATAGCTCACCTTCTTGATCGTGACATTGTCATGTTGTACATCACCATATCCCATGATGGGAGAAAACTGGTCGTTGTCGAATCTGACTGATCCGCAATACTTCTCTTTAAAATTGGACAACATATTTTTTTGTCCAGTCATATGCTTGGAGCATCCGCTATCCAAGTACCACATATGACGGATCTGCACAAGAGAAATAATGAAACAATTGATCTAAATAGTCTTAAAACAAAGATGGAATTAAGACTCTTGAGCATTGAGGAGCGGGTCTTGAACTGATGTGTTCAAAAGCCATATTCTCTTCTTAAGCACGGGTTCTAAACAGACGTGTTAAGAAACCATTGTTTTATCTTTGAAGTGCGGGTCTTGAACTGTTGTATTCAAGAACCTATTTTCTTTGAGGAATGAGTCCTAGACTGTTTTGTCTAGAAGTCATATCTGTAAGCTCCCTTTTTAAACTTGGTGTGCCTGCAACACAGATTTAGCCTTAGGTACCCACTGGAATTTGGGTCCTACTGTGTTAGCACAAGATTTTGGTACCCATTATAAATTGGGTCCTCTTTTCTTTTGAAATGCATTTGAAAAATTAGAATGAGATGAATGCATATGATAATTGCCAAACCAATCTTCAGAATCTTGACAAGAAGTAGAAACATGTTTATCATAAATAGAAGACTTTCTAGCAGATAAAGATAACTGAAATAATTGCTTCATTGTATATTGTTTACGAGAAACAACAAGTTTTGAGTTCAAAATAACAACATCAGCAATTAAGACATTTTTACTAGGCGAAGTCTTACTACAATTAACACTACAAAACGATTTAACGGTCTTGTCAAGCTTCTGTTTTGGTTGCCACAAAGATTTAACTTCTGGCCTTTGCTTGCTCAGATCTAAAACATGTGAAACTCGAGAGTTAGACTGTTGAGCAACAAACGAATGCTTCTTCTTCAGATTACCAGTAGTGTTCGGTTTCTGTGAATGCCTAGATGTAATCTTACCTTTAGCATTTTTAGCTTTCACAGAGACTGAGTTATCAACTTTCGTTGATTTTGCACTGTTAACAGGCATACTGGTTTTTCCTAAAGATTTCTTAACAAAAGATGAATGGTTAGGAAGTTTTGCATTAAAGTCAAATTGTTCAAAACAATCATCTAAACCACCGTCAGCGTTCAGAAAATCAAACTCTTTATTAGCTAGACCAGACATGTCCTCAGAGTTTGAAGCCTTAGAAATAATAACATTTTTGAACACAGTTGAAAAAACTTTTTGTTCAATATTCATCAAAAGTCTTTCATCTGTTAAAGAATTCTCGAGTTCAGAAATTTTACTTTCTAAAACAAGAGGAGGGACATATAGTTTACCTCGAATAGGCTTCGCCTCTATTTCTTTTTCAGAATAACTTTGAAAGAAATCACTTGAAAGAGTTTTCTTCTTTTGATATATTGGATTTTCATTATAACTATTATTCATCTTCGCATAATAAAATGGAAGGTGAACTTTAGATGATTTCAACCGTTTTTCAGTTTCTATGGCTTCATCCTCTTCTGATAGTTTAGTCCAGAAAGTTTTAAACTCATGGATTCGTCGAGCTAATTTCATAGAAAGATGATCATAAAGTGCAGGCACTTCAGACATTCCTTTTTGAAGACAGTGAGGATTCTTATAACTGATTCCCCATCTCTCTATTTCCTCTTTGGGTTTGTTTAGATGAATAGTCTGTTCAGTTTGACCCATTTTGTATAACTTCTCTTCCAAACTTTTTAATTTACCAAGTAAAGAAAAGTTTTCTTTGGTACATGAATAATGCAATTTTGTAAGCTCATATATATCAATCTAACTTTTTGTCAGTTTAGACTTGAGTTCAGAATTCTCTTTAAGAATTATTGTCTTTTCCTTTGCGTTGGTGTCATTATCTCCATGTAAAACCTCAACCAATACTTTCTTCTCAGCAATTTCATTGTTAAGTTTCTGTATCAGTTGGTTTTTGTCAGTTATAACACCATTTTCTCGCTTAAGATTCAACTCTAAATCTTGTTGTTTTAAATTCATGGTATGCACTTTATTCATGAAATCTGAATACGATAAATCAGATACCTCCTCTTCTTCATCATCTGAATCAGCTTCAGCATCTGATTCTTGCTTTCCCATCAAGCACATGTTGATGGCTTCATCCTTCTCTTCATCCTCTTCTTCCTCGTCTGAATGATCAAGCCAATACTCATCCTCTGCCATCAGTGCCTTGCCCGCCTCCTGTTGCTTTGCAAGAAGCATCTTGTTTTTGTAATAATCGGAGTTTCTGACTTTTGGTCTTCGGCAGTCTTTGGCATAGTGACCTGTTTTGCCACAGTTGTAGCACGTTGGTGGTTCTGTCTGACTGGATCCTTCAACTTTAAACTTTCTTTCTTCTGGTTTCCTCTCCTCTATTCTCTTTCCTTTAGACTGATATCTTCTCTCTTCAGGTTTCCTCTCCTCTGTTCTTTTCCCTTCAAATCTCTTCCCTTCATATCTACTTCCTTCAACCCTTTCCTTGTGGATGTAGTTGTTCGGACCAGAAGAATATCTCTGACTGTTTGAACTTGGCTGCGTGTAGAACTTTTTCTGAAAAGCATTTGACAGCAGAATCATTGCTTGCTTCAGTTGTTCATTTTCATCCATGTCAGAGTTTGCATAACCTTCATCTTCTTCTGATTCATACACAATTGTCTTGTTTTTCTTCTTCCTGACAACAAGAGCAACTGTGTCTTCAACTGTCTTTCCTTTCTGCCTCTTTTCATCTAGAATTTCATCCACCTCTTCTTCATTTTGTCTGAGGGTTTCATACACCTCATGAAGTGGAATCTCATCTAGATCCTTGATCTGCTTCATCTTGTTGATCCAAACTCTCTCAGTGATTTGATAACGACCCTCTTTTATACTTAGTGAAAATTACGTTATTATATGTATTAGTGTTTCATCATCAGCGATCAGACTGAGTCTGTTCAGTTATCGCTGATGACCTTTCTGTAAACATTTAATATGTATTAGTGTTTCACTTTCAGCGATCAAACTGAGTCTGTTCAGTTATCACTGATAGTTTCCTATGTAACACAGTTAACGTAATCCCTGAAGACAAGTCTCGCGTCAACATAGTTCATAGCTGAATCGAAGACGAAGCCACTGAACAATAGATAAGTCTACTAGTGACCTGATGCGGATATCAGCGAAGACCAGACAAATCTACTTACGCGAAGAAGCCTGAGGAAAAGCTTCAGCGATAGCTGAACTTTATCTCTGGAAGAAGAGATACTCAGCGATCAACGATCACAAAGCTTATGCCTCAAGTTTTCTTTTGTCTTACCTTGCACAACCAGTACGATGTGTCAGAACGGACAAGTCTCTGCCACAAATCGTACACCAACTCTGTCAACTACACTGTTCATAAAGTGGCCAAAAGCATGTCTCCAAAAGTGAGACTACCAAAGCCAATCTATGAATGCCACGTGTAAAGTACCCTGCCATGCATTTAATGCATAGGGTATAAATAGGAAGCTCACTCCTTCATCTGAAGGTGTGCTCAATCTTTGAACTCCAAAATAGAAACCCTTGTTTTCTATCTCTCTAAAAATCCCCCATTCTCTGAATTTCTTGTGCAACCATCTTAGTGTTTCTTAAGTTTGTTTAGATTGAGTCTGTCTTAATCTTATTCCGCAACAAACTTGTAAATTGTATTTTGATTTATCAATAAACAATTTATTAAACTTTAATTTCTGTGTTTGTATTCAACCCCCCCCCCCTTCTACAAACTTGTTAAGCACCTTCGGGACCAACAAGTGGTATCAGAGCGGTTTGTTTAATCTAATAAACAAGATCTTGCTGTATACTCTTCCTTGCTATTCTAAAATGGCACTAAACACAAACACAAACTACTATGATAATGGTTCACTTTCTAAACCTCCTCGATTTAGCAGAGATAACTTTTCTCTATGGAAAAATCGAATGATGCTATTTCTTGAAGGTGCGGATCCTACTATACCTGAATATATAGAAAACGGACCCTATGAACCTGTTAGAATTATAGCTGCTGTTCCTGCTACTGCCACCACAGGATGATCCTAAAGAAGAAAGTTCCTCGCTTAAGTTTGGAACTTTTGTCACATCTTTCTTTGACACTTCTTATAATCAATTCTATCCCTGTTCTTCTTCTAATCCCATCCCTGAGGAGATATCTGCAAGATCTAAGCCTGCAGATAAAGGAAAGTCTATTCTCCCTCCTCAGAAGGCTTCCAAGAAAACCAAACTGAAAGTTCCTTCCAAACCTTCAGTGGATAAACCTTTTAGCTCAGTGACAGAAATCTTTGATATCTGTCCTCCAAAGCTGAAGGTTGATCTAAAGCCCGTGAAATCTGAAGAAATAAAAATTCCTCCCAGATCTCGTGCTAAAGGTATTCTTGGAGCTGGACCTGCTCATCTTAAGTTTTCAAAACCTTTTGGTTATAAATCCACCATCAGATATAGAAAATGTTATCACTGTGGATTCACTGACCATATTGCGAGCAAGTGTCCAAATACCACCAAAGCTGATAAAACAGCCAAAGTGAAGAAAAATACCACTAAGGTTAAGAAATTAACCAAAGTGAAGATTACCACTGAAGCTGAATCTTCCTTATCCACTAACTCTGAAGGACCCATTGAAAAGTGGGTACCAAACAAAGCTTAATCTTCCTTATGTATGCAGGGATCAAAGGGCATCTGGTATCTCGATAGCGGATGTTCTCGTCATATGACTGGACAAAGAGACCTGCTCACTGAATACAAGGAAGAGAAAGGTCCCTCTGTGACCTTTGGTGGAAATGGAAAAGGATTTACCCGAGGGTTTGGTGTCCTCAGCAATGGGACAACTACCTTTCGAAGAGTCGCTTATGTAGATGGACTGAAGCACAATCTTCTAAGCATCAGTCAGCTATGTGACAAAGACTACGAAGTTCGCTTTTCTAAGAAAGCATGTTCAGTGGTAGATGAAAAAGGAAAACTTGCTCTCAGTGGTTATAGAAGAGAAAATGTCTATGTAATAGATATGGACTCTACTATCACTGATAACTTATGTTTTCTCTCTAAGGCCTCTTCTGATGTCAACTGGCTATGGCATAAAAGGCTCTCTCATCTAAACTTCAAAACCCTGAATTCTCTCTCATCTAAGGAACTGGTTTCTGGTCTTCCTCAGCACTCATATGCTAAAGAATCTCTCTGCTCAGCATGTGAAAAAGGAAAACAAACAAGAGCTAGTTTCAAGTCGAAACAAGTTTCCTCAGTAACAAGTCCTCTTCAGCTCTTGCATATGGATCTATTTGGCCCTGTCAATATCCAATCAATAGCTGGAAAGAAATATACGCTTGTCATTGTAGATGAATATTCTCGCTACACCTGGGTTATTTTTCTTCGCTGCAAGAATGATACTCCAGAAGAACTAATATCTTTTGTCAAAAAGATGGAAGTGCTGAATAATCTTACTGTTCGATCAATAAGGAGTGATCATGGAACTGAATTCAAAAATAGTTCCCTGAACAATTTCTTTGAGAACAAGGGAATCTCTCACAACTTCTCTTCAGTAAGAACACCTCAGCAAAATGGAGTCGCTGAAAGAAGAAACAGAACGATCATAGAAGCTGCTAGATCAATGCTCAGCGATTCTCACCTCCCTACTCAATTTTGGGCAGAAGCTGTAAACACTGCATGTTTTACTCAAAACAGATCGCTGATAATAAAGCGATTTGGGAAGACAGCTTATGAACTCTTTCTTGGAAGGAAGCCTTCTATCAGTTTTCTTCATATCTTTGGTTGTCAGTGCTTTATCTTAAACAACAAAGATCAACTTGGAAAGTTCGACCCAAAAGCCGATGATGGAATATTTTTAGGATATTCCTCCATCTCAAAAGCCTACAGAGTTTTCAACAAAAGAAGACAAACCGTAGAAGAAACCATTCATGTCACGTTTGATGAAACGCGCTCAGCGAACTCTAAACCAATCGCTGACAATGAAGAACTGAATACTTGGATGATCTCTCACTATAAAGGAACTGAACCTTTCTTCTCAAACCAACAGCACACTGAAACTCCAGCTGCTGATGAAGAACCAAGTATCATACCTCCCACCGCTGAATCCAACTCATGGATTTCAGCTGAACCTCTAAACACACTTCTACCATCAAATCCATCTACGTCTGAAAACCCTTCTGAAAGCATTGGTGTATCTAATGTTCAACAATTACTAGCTGATGAACCTCAAGCATCTTCATCAGCGACTGCTCCTATTGTTGATCCTATCGCTGAAATAAGCAATCTTGCTCCTGCTCAGCGATGGACCAGAGATCACCCCATAGATCAAATTCTTGGTAATCCAGATGCAGGTATTCAGACACGACGAAGCTCAGGTAATATCTGTCTCTTTGTAAACTTTCTCTCCTTAATTGAACCAAAGAAGACTGATGATGCCCTCAGAGATCCAAACTGGGTCAGCGCTATGCAAGAAGAGCTGACTGAATTCTCTCGAAACAAAGTTTGGAATCTCGTTCCTAGACCATCTGATAAAACTGTAATAGGCACCAAATGGGTGTTTAGAAACAAGTTAGATGAACATGGAATTGTAACCCGCAACAAGGCTCGACTTGTTGCTCAGGGATACAGACAAGAGGAAGGCATAGACTATGATGAAACCTTTGCCCCTGTGGCCAGGCTCGAAGCAATTCGACTATTCTTAGCTTATGCAGTCTATAAAGACTTCATCGTTTATCAAATGGACGTAAAATCAGCTTTTCTGAATGGAAAACTGAATGAAGAAGTTTATGTAGAACAACCACCAGGGTTCTATGACCCTAAGCATCCAAATTATGTTTATAAATTGGATAAGGCTCTCTATGGTTTAAAACAAGCCCCTCGTGCTTGGTATGACACTCTCTCATCTTTTCTTATCTCTGAAAATTTTGAACGTGGCAAGATTGATAATACGTTATTTTTCAGGAAGATAAAAGGTCATATAATTCTTGTACAAATATATGTCGATGACATAATATTTGGTTCTACTAACCCATCTCTATGTACTCGCTTCGCTGAAAGAATGAAGAAAGAATATAAAATGAGTATGATGGGTGAGCTGACATATTTTCTTGGTCTTCAGATTAAACAATCTGACAAAGGTACTTTTATCTGCCAAGGTAAGTATGTTAAAGACATGCTGAAGAAGTTTGATTTAACACAAACTTCAGCGATGAAAACTCCTATGGCACCACCACTGACACTTAACAAGGATCCATCTGGAAAACCTGTTAATGTCACTGCCTATAGAGGAATGATAGGCTCATTGTTGTATCTTACAGCAAGCCGACCTGACATCATGTACTCTACTTGTTTATGTGCACGCTATCAATCTGAACCCAAGGAATCCCATCTGATCGCTGTAAAGCGAATTTTCAGATATCTGAAAGGAACTCCTAACCTCGGTCTTTGGTATCCCAAAGACTCAGGGTTCGATCTAACTGGTTATTCTGATAGTGATTTTGCAGGCTGTAAACTTGACAGAAAAAGTACCACTGGTGGATGTCAACTCTTGGGAGGAAAGCTAGTAAGCTGGACAAGCAAGAAGCAAAATTCTGTGTCCACTTCCACAGCTGAAGCTGAATACGTAGCCGCTGGAAGCTGTTGTTCACAAATCCTATGGATGAGAAATCAACTATTAGATTATGACCTTCAGCTGTCAAAGATTCCTATCTATTGCGACAGCACTAGTGCTATCGCTATAGCAAATAATCCAGTGCTACATTCAAAGACAAAACACATAGAGATCAGATATCATTTTATCAGAGATCATGTGATGAATGGTGATATTGAACTTCACTTTATCCCTACTGACTTTCAGCTTGCTGATATTTTCACCAAACCTCTTGATGAGACAAGGTTCAACTTTCTCATCAGTGAGCTTGGAATGCTGAACCTCGAAGAATAATTCTTCAGCGTTCATGTATTGTGTCAGTAATCAAAAGTTCCCCTCATCATTCTCTCTGATAAACATTCTGACTCTCAGGTATGTTCTCTCTCCCTCAAAGATGTTTTTCTTCAAAATATAAACTTTAATCACTGAACTTTCTTCAAATGATTAAGTTTTTTTTGAAAAATACATTAATCACTGATATTTCCAATCAGTGATCTTTTAAAAGGAAAATCTATCCCTATCTTTACAATCAGGGATACTTTTAAAAAGGAAAATCTATCACTGACTTTTCTTCAGTGATCATTTGAACGGACAAATGAACAGTCTCTCTCCTCTATGACGTCATTTGAACCAACAATCCACGACATGCCTTTTCTGACACGTTCGTCCGTTGCCCTCCTATCCAATCAACTTCGTGGAACGTGTCAATGTCATGATGATTTCTTTTCCCGCTTCATTCTCTCTCTTATCTCTCTTCTCTCTCTTCGTATAAAAGGAATTCTTCTCTCCTTTATACGGTTTACGCTTTCAAAACTTTCAAAGCAAGAAACATTCTCTCAAGAACACTCAAGCAAGTAAACCCAGAATATTGAATCTGCAACTCTTTCTCTTCAAGATACACAGGTTTATTTCATGTTTATATGCTTTGTTCATATGTTTTTTATTCTTTTAAAATCCTACTCGCTTTCTATGGATTTTATAAAACGTTTTTTAAAACTAAAGATCATTCCTTCTGATTTTTTGTTTTCAAATAAAAACCTTTTGGTTTTAAAGTGTTCTTCATTCTTTCTACCCAGAACACTATTTTTTCTCTTAAAAATAACTTGATAATTTTCCAGTTTCCCTTCTTCTATGGAAACTGGTAATCATATTATTTTTAATCTAAATCATTTCTTCTATTATGCCTCTTTCCATAACAGAAATGACACAGTCTTCAATCGTTGCTTCCAAGCATGTACGCTTCGCTCTCACTGAAGTTGAGATTACTAAATGTAATCATTTGGCCAGACTCGACTTCAAAGCTGACAAATACCCACATCTGGTGGAAGCTGCTAATTTCCTCAAGCAGTCATGCATAGCTTACGCGATCACTGTGGATCCTAAGCCCTCCAAGACTCTACTTCAGCAGTTCTGGTTCACTGCTGATGCAACTGAACTTACCAACAGGAAAGGCGAACGAGTCCCTGCTATCTCGTTCAGCACGGAATTAGGGCCAGGGAGCATGACCGCTCTTAGCCTCAGGAAATCTTTACGATTCCCTGACAAACCAAAGAGTGGATTCGACGCACTCCCCACTGATGATGAGCTGATATTCTTCCTGGACGCAATGGGCTATTGTTGGGAAAACAAACCAAGATCGTCTATTCCTAACAAGAAGCTCACCAAGATTCTTAAAGCTCAGATGCCATCACAACTGAACTTTATCTTCTCGCACATAATTCAGTGCATGAGTGGGAAGAGTGGTTCGCTGGATCAAGCCAGCAAAACACAACTGCAGATGGCATACTTCGTTATCGCTGGTCAAAACTTTGACTACGCCACAGCCATCTTTGAAGATCTGAGGTCGAGATTAGAGAAGCCTGAACGAGATCCCAAGATCTCGTACGTACGTTTCATATGTACGTACATCAAGTTCCTCTATCCCAACACCTATCCCACCAAAGATGATGGCACCTTTGCCAGGGTTGGTCAACGATCACTGGAGGTCAAGCCACTCGCCGACGAGGTAAGTATCTCTCTCCTTCGCTCTCGTCTCTCTCTCCATTCTTCTTCATCTTCAGCGACCACGCAGACGGTTCCTTCGTCTGCTATCCCTGTCGCTACCACTACTTCTAAAAGACCATCAGCTAGTCCAATTGGTCCTTCCAAAAAGGCCAAAAAGACTAAGGAAAGTACACCTTCTAGTACTATACCTGAGGGAGCTTCTCAACAAGCTACCTTAGATGCTTTTGTGGGTCTTTCCTCCACAACTTCAGCAGTCACTCATACTGCCGTGTCAGCGATCTCACTCGCTGTCACATCATCAGTAACCCCACCTACTATCTCATTCCCTGAGATTAACCCCATCCCTACTTCTATCCCCAAAACTCTTCCCTTCTCTCCTCATTTGGTCTCTGAACCTGCCACCTCTTCTTTCCCTATAGGACCTGAGCATCAAACTTTTGAGGAATCTATGCAGTTCTACAAAATGTTTGATACGTCAGGTACACCTATAATCCTAAACACTTCTCTCCCCCCCTCTCCAAATAAGCCCATATCTGAACTAACATTATTTTCAGGTCCTAGCTTGGCGACTGTTGACACGCATGTCAACAGTCTAGGAGAAAAGGTGGATGCTCTCACCAACACCATCAATGAAACCACCAACGCCGTAAATCAGGCTGGTGAGGAGCTGAAGAAGTTGACCGCCACTTGCTCATCTAAAGCTGAGAACTCTCAACTTTCAGCTCTTGAAGAACAAGTCGTCCAACTCAGAGAGTCCTCTCGACTCTTTCAAGGACGATTTGAGTCTCTTACAGCTGAAGTTCAGGGTCTCTCTTCCAAGGTTGACCTCTGCACGTCCCTTCTTCAGCAAGTTCTACAGAAAGTGAATGAACCAGCTCCAGCGCTGCCTCCCTCCTTCACTGAAGATGATCGTACCAACCTCAACATCGCTGTGGAATTCATTCATGATGCCACATGCGACATACCTGCGGTTGAAGACCGATTTAAGCGTCTGGAGGCTGACGTTCAAGTGCTAAAAGCTTCAACAGCTACTCCAGCAGCTGAACAATCCCCTACCGCTGATAATGACAAAGTGGGGGAGAAAACTGAAGAAATCTCTATTGCTGCTGGGGAAGCTAAGGAACCTCCCTCTCAATCTGAGGGGGAGAAGGCAAAAGAATCCTCATCGATTCACTCCATTCTCTTTGAAGAGGATGAGGAAGAAGACGATGAAGAGGAAGATGATCTAGATCTTGTTGATCAAGAAAAGGATCAGCCCTCCGATGACGACGACGACGATGAAGACCAATCTATGTGGTTCTCTAAGCCGAACGTCGTATCAGGGACAACTTCGCAAGAGGTTGTCAAAACAGGGGTGAGAGGTGATACATCTTCAAGTGTTCCTTCGCAAAGCAAAGACAAGCAACCAATCGCTGAAGAATGCTTGAGGACTGGATCACAATCTGAGGGGGAGCATCCTTCTCAGGTATGTCTTTCAATTGTACCACTTTTCTACTCTTTCCAAACCCCTATGTCTTTCTAGCCTTTATCTCTCTCGTTCTAAAAATACACTTATCCCTTCTTTCCTTCTTTTTCTAACCAGACAGTTCTCACCCCTGCTTAAGGGTTCTGAACTACAAATAATACCAGCGGCTATCGCTGAAGAAATAATTCCAATCTCTATCGCTGAGATTGATGAAGAAGAAGAAGATTCCCTGGTCCATCCAGGAAGGCCCTCTCGACCATCTCATTGGTCAGAGGAAGTGGTGAAGAAAAGAGTTGAAATGATCGCTCAACTAGAAAGTCAACGGCTGAAAATCCCTCTTCAAATATCCACAGAGCTCGACTTCCTTACTGAAGCTGAAAGAGAAGAATCTGCCAAAGCTGAGAAGCTGATCGCTGAATGCAAACGAGATGCCCAACTCGCTTTAAAGATTCAATCCTCTCAAGTTAGGGACAAAAAGCTAAAAAGCAAACCTGTGGAAGTTCAAGCAGCACTACTGAAAGAAATTGAAGAGGAGCGCTTCAAAGAACAAGAGATCAACGATAAGTCTATCGAATGGTGCAAACAAAAGATGGATTATCGTTCTGATCTTCTTCCAATATCAGCCGTGACTATCTCTGGTCGCAAGAAGAAAGATCAACTCTCAGTGACCATGGAGATTACCAGAGAGGATGGAACCCAAAAAGCAATGTACGTATCAAAACTTGAAAGCTTCGGATTTACGGAATGGTTAGAGTTCTGGGATGCGCTGAAGAAATCCAAATCTACATACAGAGGCTACGTTGAAGGACTCCTTGAAGCCCTCATAAATAGAGTCGTTTCTGTACTAAAGCTGCCATCTCCTCTTCCTCCCAAATCTTTGAAACTCAAGAGAAAAATTGGGTCCTCCTCCTCTGAAGATGTCGCCATCATCAGGAATGAAACTTCTATCAAATTTTCAAGAGATGCACTGTTTGGTCCTCCTCCTGATCTTTCAGTTCTGGACTTATCTCTGCCTCCTGGTGGTCCCTTCCAAGCTGGTCAAGTAATCGACAAGCCTTATGGAATATTCTTCAGAGATGATGATGAGGAACTCAGATTTCAAAGAATCTCTGAGATTCCTATCTGTCCTCTGAATCATCTCAAGGATCTCTTATGCTTATGGTGTGACTTCTTCCCTGCTGCTGAAAAAATTAAAGAAATTATCAGTCAAGAATCTTTGGAACGAAGACAGAAAGGAGAAGAAATACCTGAGTATATGATCAATCCTCCCAAATCTTCCTATAGCTGATAGATTAGTTTTCTTATCTGTAATCTGTTAGTTATACTTACAGTAGTTAGTTAGTCACTTGTACTTATGATTTTCATATCTTGTAATTCTATCCCTGAATTAAATGAAAATTGCAGTGATGTACTTAACCCTATCAGTACTGTAAAAGATCCCTCAAAATAGTAATTGGGACATGCATTCTATGAGTCCTTTTTATTCCTATATTTTGAATTAAAAAGTAATTTTCTTTTGTTACTTTGTCATTATCAAATAGGGGGAGATTGTTGATCCAAACTCTCTCAGTGATTTGATAACGACCCTCTTTTATACTTAGTGAAAATTACGTTATTATATGTATTAGTGTTTCATCATCAGCGATCAGACTGAGTCTGTTCAGTTATCGCTGATGACCTTTCTGTAAACATTTAATATGTATTAGTGTTTCACTTTCAGCGATCAAACTGAGTCTGTTCAGTTATCACTGATAGTTTCCTATGTAACACAGTTAACGTAATCCCTGAAGACAAGTCTCGCGTCAACATAGTTCATAGCTGAATCGAAGACGAAGCCACTGAACAATAGATAAGTCTACTAGTGACCTGATGCGGATATCAGCGAAGACCAGACAAATCTACTTACGCGAAGAAGCCTGAGGAAAAGCTTCAGCGATAGCTGAACTTTATCTCTGGAAGAAGAGATACTCAGCGATCAACGATCACAAAGCTTATGCCTCAAGTTTTCTTTTGTCTTACCTTGCACAACCAGTACGATGTGTCAGAACGGACAAGTCTCTGCCACAAATCGTACACCAACTCTGTCAACTACACTGTTCATAAAGTGGCCAAAAGCATGTCTCCAAAAGTGAGACTACCAAAGCCAATCTATGAATGCCACGTGTAAAGTACCCTGCCATGCATTTAATGCATAGGGTATAAATAGGAAGCTCACTCCTTCATCTGAAGGTGTGCTCAATCTTTGAACTCCAAAATAGAAACCCTTGTTTTCTATCTCTCTAAAAATCCCCCATTCTCTGAATTTCTTGTGCAACCATCTTAGTGTTTCTTAAGTTTGTTTAGATTGAGTCTGTCTTAATCTTATTCCGCAACAAACTTGTAAATTGTATTTTGATTTATCAATAAACAATTTATTAAACTTTAATTTCTGTGTTTGTATTCAACCCCCCCCCCCTTCTACAAACTTGTTAAGCACCTTCGGGACCAACACATCTGCCTGGCAAATCTTTTCCATTCCGGTTGTAGAATACTCAGGAATTTGACGTTCAGCTCAATTTGAGATTTGTGGACCTTATTCTTGCTTAATTCATTCAGCAAAGTCACAAACCTGTCATAAGTTTCTTCTAAAGATTCTCCTACTCTGCCTCTAAATTCTTCATAATTATTTAGGCAGTTGGAGATTTTCAGCTGATTCCCAACCTTCGAGCCCAGCATCATCTTCTCTAGCTGATCCCACATTTCTTTGCCCGAGGCCTTGTAGCTGTCAATCTTTACATATATTTCGTTTGAAATTCCTTGTAGTATGTATGACTTAGCTAACTTATCACCTTTTGCTCTTCTTAGGTTATCATCTTCTAGCTCATGATACTTAAGTTCAACCTGTGTCGGCACAGTTCCAACCAAACGAGTCGTCATAATTGGTTTCATAACCCTTCTTCTATCGACTTCTGATGAAATCACCCAGCTCATGTCTGTCAACAAAGTTCAGGAACCGATCTTTCCACTGTTCGTATTCTCCTTTAAAGAGAACTGGTGGCTTGGTGTCAGTTCCGATTGCAAGGGCTTCTCTGGATGTCATTCTGAATAAAAAGATTTAAGTCTTGTATTGGCACAAAGAGAGGTTTGCGCGAGAGGTTGCTTGCGCAAAGGGAGGTTTGCGTGAGGCGTTGGAAGCGCAAAGTAAGGTTTGCGCTACAAGAGAGTTGCGCAAACTGAGGTTTGCGTGACTAGAAGGTTGCGCAAAGTTGAAGTTTGCGTGTTGAGAGGGTTGCGCAAACTTAGGTTTGCGTATCACGTGCGTTGCGCAAAGTGAGCTTTGCGTTTCAAGTTGGATGCGCAAAGTGAGCTTTGCGTTTCGAGTGGGTTACGCAAACTTGATTTAAGCTTTTCGTGAAGAGAAGATTACTTGAATTGAGGTTTGCGTGTTGAGTGAGTTGCGAAAACTGAGTTTTGCGTATGCTGTTGGTCGCGAGAAGTGAGCTTTGCGTGATGCTTGAGTTGCGCAAAGTAGGCTTTGCGTATCAAGTGCGTTGCGCAAAGTGGACTTTGCGTATGACGTTGGTTGCGCAAAGTAGGTTACGCAAAGTGAGCTTTGCGTGTGTTCGTCCTCTGGTTTGCG
This sequence comes from Arctium minus, assembly GCA_954870635.1. NCBI lineage: Eukaryota > Viridiplantae > Streptophyta > Magnoliopsida > Asterales > Asteraceae > Arctium > Arctium minus. Next base: position 84,478,751 of record OX941089.1, on the reverse strand, counting down.
CAAGTTTGACCTGTACTTCGAAAATCAACTAAAAACTTGTTTCTTCGTCGACTAGCAGTACTAATCTCTACCAATATGACTACAAACACTTCTAGAATAGTTTGTTATCACTCGATCTCGATAAAAATCACTTTTTGAAAATAAATTTAATCGCATAGTGACTTTTTCAAACCGAACTCAGACCACAAAAATCACCAAATGGAACTCGATTAAAGCTTTATACTGAAATTAAATACTCACAACTCGATATAGCAACCTAATCGATCACAACCTGATCGATTTCCACACCTAAAACACTCTAGATCTCAAAAACGATTTTCAAACAAGAACACAGAGTCGTTTTTCTTAAAACTTGATTTTGATCTTAAATCAGGCTCTGATACCAATTGAGGGTCTACAATACTTATCAAGTTTTATCAAAACAACACATTAACGATTACCAACCTGTATTGATAGATAAACAAACGATTACAAGGTTCGGTATTGATCTTTGAAGCTTTTCTCTATGTGTTCTCTCTTTTACACCTTAAGTGTGTGTTCTTGTGTGTGATCTAATCTTATCGTTATATTGAGAGATGAGATAGATCTGATAATAGATCTTGTGTGTCTAACACACTTCCTAAACAACTTGCAACATTAAACAATAATAAACTAACTAACTAATATAATATCTAACAAACTAAACTAACTAATATCTAAATATCTATTTATAAGATATTTAGACAAAACGTAGAATACAATAAACATTAATTACTTTGACATTTATTACAAACGACATAGACTTTAATATCGAGAGTCGACTTTCCGGCTTTAGCTTCAGATTGCGATATTCAGTTTTAATGATCTTGAATCCAATAGATATGTGATCTAACAATAATAAAGTCTTATACATAGTAATTTTATTGTATTATGTAAACTATTATATATATATATATAATTTATATGTATATAAAATAAAGTCTTATATGATAATTTTAAAATATATATAAACATATATTATACATAGTAATTTTATATTATGTTGTGTTAGAAGGTAAAATAGTAATTTCGTGTGTTGTTCAACGTTGTGGCGGAACAAAAAAAACTCCAGTTTTGTCCTATGAAAATGGGGTTTTGTCCACCTTCTTCCACCTTATTTTTGTCCTTTGTCATGTCAAATATGAGACTATTTTTTTCCGTCATGTCCATGTAGTCTATACACCAAACGCACCCTAATGTAATTATGTATTACATTATAAAATACATATAATAAATTACTCGATTCTAAAAACCCATTAATATATATATATATATGTATAATCACATTAAAATAAATAGTAAGAGCATCTCCAATAGATATGCTAAAATGGAAAAAGTTGGGATTTTAGCATTTTTGTTGCTCCAACAATTATGCTATCCTCTATGCTAAAATAGCGAAAATATGTGAGATATTTAAAAAAAAATTAAATTTAAAGAAATCTCTAAATAGATAGTTTCCTCCAAAACTAATTATTACCAAAAAAAAACAAAAACTTTCTCTCCCAAATTTCCATATATTGAATATTTTAATAATATAATTAAATAAATTGAATATTTTAATAAAATAATTAATAATATAGTTGCTACCTTTTTTTAGAGATTTTGATTTTTTTACTCTATTTAAAAAAAAACTTTAACATAACTGTTGAAGATGCTCTTAAAAAATAAAGAATTTTTAATTATCTATGTTTAATAGATATTTACCGCTTTTCATATTATATATGTAATATTAATACGAATTTCTCATATCTTATGGCACAACAAATTTATGTTAAAAAAATATAATATCTTTTGTAACATTATCAATGAGAGTAATCAAATATAGATTTTAGAAAAAATATCATATTCATTGATTATTTTAAATAACCATTACAAATTATATTATAAAAGCAAAGTTTGTTAACTTAAAAAATTATTTAATTAATACTCAAATATTTAATTAAAAGTACTTTATTAATAATTTTTAAAAATATTAATTAATAATTAAATATTTTATTAATATTTTTTCCAAAAATGTATATATTAATTTAAAAAAACTTCCAAAAATGTATATATTAATAATAGTTATTCTAAAAATGTAATTTAATAATTAAAAGTTAAATATTTCTTTAACGCATTTTCCAAAAATATATTAAATAATAATACCATATTTTATTTATAAGTTTTAAAATAATATTTAATTAATAATAAATATTTTGTGAAATAATATATATTACTTTATAATAAATAATAACAAGAAATAATAAATAGGGACCTAATCGGAAGAAAGTGACAAAAAACTAGAATTTTAAGTAGCGTTTTAAACAAGCTATTTTATAACAATTCAAACGGTTTCCCATCTTGAATATGTATTTAAAGTTTAGGTACCATCATGCTAATTTTGTAAAGTTCAAGGGTCACTTTGTGGTAACCGAAAAAGTTGAAGAGCACAACGCTAATTTACTTAAAGTTTAGCGGCTTTCGGTAATTTCAGAAGCTCAAAGGGTGACATTTGTCCTTTCTTAAGTTTGAGGGACCTTTTCGATAATTCAAGAAATGTTATAGAAATGTTTTCCGAATGGCAAATGTTTAACAACGTATTAATTGTGTAAACTATCGATTTGTACATCTTTGATTATATGTTTTACAAGCCCTAGGGCAATCAAATGTTCGATCTCGTGTGATCCCTTATGTTACGAGAATCTAACGTTGATCCTGTTATAACTGAAATACAATTATCAGTTTTGATGGTATACATATATTCGGTTATTTGTGAGCATAATTTTCCTTGAACGTGATTACCATATTTGCCAACTAGGTTTGTCACTTGTTGATACAAACCGTCTTATCGGTTTGTCTCTTACATTGCTTTTAATACGATCAGGTCTTAACACGATCTGAGTACGATAAAATAACAAAACAAAATCAAGCATCGAAGATTAACGACCACCATCAATCTGTTTCCTTGGTTGGTATCTGTACACAAACCTGAAGGGTGTGCCGTTACGTTGATAATCCACACCATGCATCATTGTTATCCCACATGATGACTCACAAGGCAAAACCTGATCAAGATCGCACCATATATTCAAGATTTTATGAAACATTAATAATTATCTATATAGCTCAGTTTCAATATACTGCGTACCGTCAACCTGACAATTACTTATTACAAAAACAATCACTCGTAACTATATGCTTCATAGATTTTCACAAATCGATATTAATAAGACAACTAAATTGCATGTCATGCAAATGTTTAAACGTGCAAAATACAAACCAAAACAATGAATTATATTTGACATTTGTTTACGTTTTCTAAAAAACTGTAAATTGTTGTCATTATTTCATAAGACGAAAGAGTTGCCAGGGGGGGGGTAGAGAAAAATTTCCTCTAGGGGATTCCGAAGGTGTAACCTAGGCAACAAAAAAAAGGGGCCGACACTTCAACTAGAGGAACAATCTGTCGTTTCACCAAAAACCAACTAAACATCATACATTCTCCAGGGCCGAAGGGATCCAGTGCCCAACTACCGACTCTTCTCGGAATTTCGTTATCGGAGATGAGCTAGGAATGACCGTTATTGGACATCCACCTTCGCTGGTCAGAGAAGCCCTCTAGAGATGGGACTATATAGTTATATATTTTATCTGCATGACTCTTAATACTGCATTCCGATACATTATACTTACACACCGACCTTTTTGTAATTGCAGTTATATCCCTTTTTATGTTACTTTACGAGATTTTTGTCCTAGCATATTTTCTATGCGAAAATTTAATTAGGGTTACAAATTAAATAATCACATACATACATGAAAACCCATCTGGCATATCTTATAATTATCAGTATCAATCTAAAGACGATTATGAATACACGTTGTATCGAGCTATAATTTACAACATTAGACATACAAAACATGGGGTTTTAATTGATTTTTTTTAAATTACAAAATACCGTATATCTAAACAAACCAAACCAGACTGAACAAACTCGGTATAAAAAATAGAACTAACTACTCTTGTAAAGATTTTTATTAAAAGGGATTTTAAATAATTAACCATTACTCAAAAGTCAAAATACACTCAACCTGTAAATTGACGATTTTACCCTTCATTCACAACCTAAATCCACCCATCCATATAGGACCTTTTTGTAAAATCAACCAAAAACAACCATTAAACATGGATTATTATCCTCCTATAAAAGATTAACTAGTGTTGGGCCCGTGCATTGCACGGGAGGATAAATTTTTTGTTGAAATATTGAACCAAGTTAAAATGAAACGTAATTTATCTGTTAACAGTTAATGAAATACAATGTGAAAAACGAATGTATTTTCATAAGTGGTTAACTTGCATATATTATTAATCGTTTGTTGTTATGAGTTTGTGCAATAATATTGGTAATAGTTTTGTATTATATTATTTAAAACTCAAACGACATGTCTCACAACATATCACTATTATTGAAATAATTATAATTATGAACATACGTTTTTACAGATTTTGCAATTTTTCTGAAACCTCCTCGACAACACTTGACAATCACTTTGAACGTATAAATCTGTAGATTAATTAACAACATCCAACCCACATCAAATATGACAAAGAAAATAAATGATTTCTATCTTTTGTAACCGGCAACTCAACTGGTATAGTTCAAATTCACTCAGTACCACTTGAAAATTTATCTGACTATTGACTTCAAGACCTCATAGTATTAGTCGATAAAAATAAACAAATCCTCAGTAAATAAATTAAAATATAAAAAAGTAGTTTTTCAAAGAAACAAAAATATAGTGGAATACCTTTTGTTCAGTTGCAGGTTCCGCTATTGACACCCGACCGTTTGTCTTCTTCTTGTACTCGGATGATACATATAGAAGTTATATATATTTATAGTGAATGTAGAGAATATTTTAAAATCTTTTATTTTCATTTTCGATTTTAAATTTAAATGTAAATATATTAAAAATATGGAAGAATATTTTTATATCTACATCGTTTCTATTTTATTTTCTTTACACTTGGTTAATTTGAAAAATATTGCGGAATAATTTTATTTTAAAGAATATCATAATTTATTAGTGTATCTCGCTATTTTTTATTTTTAATTCATATCAACCTTCTTTTTTCTTTTTTTAATGCTCGTGAAAAAAATACGTGTGTATTTTATATTATAAAAAAAAAATACGTGTAGATTTTATATTATGCTAATATAAAATACGTGTAAATTTTATAAAATAAAATATATTTTATATTAGCAAAAAAAGGAAGAAAAAATAGTTTATATTACATCTCATTATGTAAAAAGATTTTATAAAATAAAATATGGAAAAATATTTTATAAAATTAAATATGGAAAAATCATTATGAGATGTAATATAAAAAATACGGAAGAAACAATATTTTATATTATATCTCATTAATATATATTTAAATGTAAAATCTACATTTAAAATAGATTATGGTAATATAAAATCCATTTTATAAAATCCTCCACCAAAAAAACAAATATTTATATTAATAAATTAGTATCAATTCCACAAATAGATGATTATGTAAGATACTGTGAATAGAAAGGTTGTACGAAAACATTAAGAAATTGTAAATTAAGTAATTGGCTTTAATTAGTTGTAACTTGTGCTTAAAATATTGTAATTAAGAGTTTTTTATGCCGTTTTTATAGTATAGTATAGATTAACTCTACAAATTTCCAAAACACCCCCTCATCTATACAAAATTTACATTTTCACCCCTTTCAGTTTCCTCATCGTCATCATCAAAAAAATAAAAAAAATAAAAAAAATAAGAAAAAGGGTCAAAAGCCCCAATCTCTCTCTCCCTATTTCTGTATCTAACATATCTCTATATACACACGATTCGTTCATTCTCAAATTTTCAAATCCCTAATCTCTTCGACAATTTTATTCGATTATACATATATATCTACATATTTGGTATCTGGAATTCGCATCGTACACTTTACCCTTGTTGATTTCTTGTTCGTGGGCTTCAAAACCCTAGTTTTCACTGACAGCCCTCAGAAACCCTAGTTTTCGGTTCTCGAACTACCAACAACTGGGTTTTGCATGTTTCGAACTTGATTTGGGTTTTTTTTCGTAAAGCTTCTGCTTGATTTCAAAGGTATGCTTAATTTTGCAGCCGTGGTATGGATTCTTTTTTAATAGGTGTTTTGACACCGAATTGTTTGGTTTCATTTTGTGGTTTTGTGAGTTTAATTTGGATTTGTGTGCATTTAAATTTAGTTATTGTTAATGTTTTGGTGTATATGAGCTGATGTTTTGAGTACACTTGGGAGTTTAGGGAAACTGGATGAAGTCTGAAATTGCGCATACTTGATAGTGTATGACGAAAAATTTGAAGATCAACGTGATCTAATCGATCAGTTAATGTTTTTTGTGCCAATCAGTGACTATGCAGTTCGAAACTTTGTGCACTAGTAATGAAGAGAATATGTATATGATTCTTTGTGCTTAGTTAAGTAAATGCAATTCTTGTGATTAGGTTTTTTCTTTGAAGATATAATGTCGTTCAGGTATGTGCCCAACTTGAGTTGATATTGTTCCAAAATTAATTTTTTTTGGCTGATTGAAATCATGCCTAAAACCATAGGCTAAATGTTAGGGCACACTTTGTTGTTTGTTTAATCAAACAATTTCTAAATTTGGGTGCTGGTATATTGAGTTAGAGGGTAAAACCTAATGATGCTACGGTATTTGATCAGACAATGTTAGAATAGCAATCATTGAGATGAAATTAACTCAGGTTTTTATGATTGTCAGTAACTTGACCTAAGCCCTAGGTTGCTCTTGAAAAGCAACTACATTTTGAAGTTTGTTATCTCTTCATATGTATGTCAAGTTACATTAAAAAGATTCAAATTTGGGTCCACATGATGGGCTTAAGAATTAAAAGATTTTTGGTGTCGGAATTGTTAAGTTGGAGGTCATAGTTCTCATGTTGTTTTTTTCTATTCTATTACCTCCTTTGTGTTTTTTTTTTCGTTCTATTTTCTCTTATTCCCTTTTTTATATATCTTGATGTATGGAGGGGAAAAGTTTGCAGGAGCTGATGTTTAAGTCCAGTATTTTTCAGAAAACTTAACCGAGTTTAATTCAATTTTGCAAAAGCATTGTGTGCATTACTTTATTTGAGTTGTGCACTTATTTAAGCATTACATGAAATGCAGCAAAGCGTAACCGAAATTAAGTTGTTAAATGAGCAACATGTTTGGTGATCATGTGTATCCAAGTATTACTTTCAGTATCATTGACTGAAACGCCTTCCCTTAGTAATCACTTCAATATGCCATCCTTTAATTTAGCAAGTAGCGTTGCATTTCACGATGCAAAATTTGGTGATGTAGTATGAATATGCTATTTATGGAACTTTAAAGAAATTCTATACTGTGCTTATGTGTAAGTTAACAAGTAATGGTTGTTCGTAAGTACTATATGCAATTATTTAGCATTATGTGAAATGCAGCAAAGCGGAACCGAAATAAAGTTGTTAAATGAACAACATGTTCGGTGTTCAGGTGTATCCAGCTATTGCTTTCAGTGTCATTGATTGAAACACCGTCCCTTACTCCTTTAGTAATCCCAATGTGTTATCTTTTAAAAATCAGCAATTAGCCTTGTATTTCATGACACAAAACATGGTATTTATTGAACTTTAAAAATTTCCATACTGCGCTTATGTGTCATTTAACAAGTAATCGTTGTCAATACTTCTCAAAATAATTTTTGCAACAAATGAATTACCAAGTATATGTATTTATTCACATACTTAACTTTCCCATCCAATCTATATTATTTGAGAAATTAAATATCATCTTGAGCCGTATCGTATGTGTATGGTAACCACTTAGATTTTATCATTGTTACAAAATTGTGATTTCCTCCCAAATCAAGTTTGTTTACTATTGAAAGATGCTAGATACAATTGCTGTTAGTCCGTATTCTGAGTACTTTTGGTTATCTTATTTATAGACTCTTACCCTTACATGCAATTCTTCTTGAATCTCAAGTCCCCACTGAAGGTAGCATGAGAAACTTGTATTATTGATACCTGCATTTTATGTTGATGTTATGATTATCATGTTACAGAAAGATGCTTGATAAATATTGGAACTTTTAACGTTTCTTGAACATCTGCCTCTGATAGTTCTAGGCTGTCATAATTGAGGTTGTTGATGAATATCAAAAGCTAGTTTTCACATGTTGCGTTTCACTGAACTAATATTATACTGTAGGTTTATGTGATTTGACCATAATATGTACCTAATTGCAGTATCTAATGCAGTTCCTTTAACATGGCAATCTGCAGTCATTCAATGTGGGAGACAGTATGCAGGTCATAGTCTGGAGAAATGCAAAGGTATCATGCTACCAACTGCACTAGTGCAGTCAATAACAGTGCAGTTGGTGGCTCATTAGGCAGGGATACTTCCCGAGCCGAGTCTTCTGCCCTTCCAGCTAACTTTCCTTTAAATCGGTATGTGTTTGCCATTCATCTATCATCTCAACATATATGCAATATATGTTTCGCTTCTGCTACCCAACCTTACAATTAAATTGTATCTTCTGTATCATGCTTGCTTTCCATTTGCCCTTTCTGTATCTGGTTTGACAGTTCTTCATGGAAAACGTATTGAAATGACATAATTTTGTTTTTGTTGTGCAGGCGCCCTTCACAGCTTGCACCATACAAATTGAGGTGTGAGAAAGATCCCTTGAATTCAAGGTAAGTTCTGTAATCAAATAAAAAACTTAGATTTGGTTCTGTCTTTCATTTTGATATGCATCCTATTCTTTCGTTTTTGCAATATGCATCTTATTAAGTATGTCCACAAGAATTTTATCTCATTATGGTATTTGCTTTAAACATGATTCTTTTTCAAACTTGTTTTACATGTTGATTGTAACATTTTATGAAGAAAGGTTTGTTAGTTGCTTTTCCCTTGTATCATTATTGTACTTTTAACCATTTTTGATGCATCTCTTCTTCTGTTGTCAGGCTTCCACCACCTGACTTTCACCCGCCAACTACAAATTGCCCAGAGGAGACACTTACAAAGGACTATGTGCTGGGCGGATACAGAGAGACAGTTGAGGGGCTTGAGGTATGAAGCGTACGCATTAAACAAACTGTTTTAAGTTATTCACCAATTAGCATTTTAAATGGATGTCTTTGTACTGTATTTATAATAATCATAGTCATAATATACTATTCTGGTATACCCTTCCATCAAGAATGGTTTGAGAGGGAAGTAATTAACTGCTTATGATCCTTGTAAGTTCCTTTGCATTACGGTGTAATGGGATTGCTCCTGCTGTGGTCTGCAGCTCCTTGAAGCCAACATTAGGATTCTTGCTCGTGGATAGAACTCTTTATGCTCATCTTAACTGTTCTTAAGAATTTGACTAGGCTGTTAAAATGTTAAAGGAAATGATTCATAATTTAAACCCATAGTTAGGGATATCTTGAGTTTTGTTTGATTCAATTTAAGGAATTAATATCGTGCATTATTTGGCTTAGTGACAAGTTCTGAAAACTACATTGTTTCAGCTATCTATATATTTTACGATGCTCTAATGAAATGTGGTTTGAGTCATAGCAAAGCGTATAACAGCATGTGTTATACATATATGTGAGGGCAGGTAGTGAATGAGTTGATCATTGCCACACACCAATGCTTCATTTTAGAGGTGCATTCTTTTCTAATATCTGCCCTCACTGCCCTTTTTTGAAAAACATTTGGTGTTCCGCTACCCATTATCTTGAAATAAGCATTCACTTTCTCATTTGGCTAAAAAGAGATCCACCTCTTGTACTGAATTCAAAATTTCTAGTTTTTCTGGTGTAGTTAGCAACAGTGCCTGCTTCCAGTAATTCAAATTCTCATTCCATTAGGGAAGGAATTGGAAAAGTTCAATTCTTAACAAGATCTTTCAGATCAGCTTCAACTGTATGCCAAGTCAATACAATGGATCTTTGATCTCGCCATTCCATGTTATTTACCTGTCTTTGCATGTTAATCTGTTAGTGATGCCATACTTATTTTATAATCTTTACTCTCATCTCTGTTACCAGTGCATTATTATATTTAACTTTGTCTTACAGGAATCCAGAGAGATAACTTTAACACAGATTCCAACTTTCACAAAGCCTATTATTATAAAATGCAAGGAGGTAAATCTATTATAATTGTGATGCCATTCAGTTGGTGCATTTTTAATAGTCTGATACTCCGATAATAATTTTTTTTGCAGGCAATAAGAAAATATCACCGAGCAATAAATGAATCTCGTGCTCAGAAACGCAAGGTATTTTGCTTCCGAATTTGGTATATAATGGAACCTATATTGCATACCTTGTAAAAACCCTCTCGTCCTGGTGTTGTCGTTGATGGTGGGTGCTTCGACTGTTATTATCGGCTTGAACCTGTGTGTTTGGTTGTCTGTATGCACACATTGGAGTAATGTAACTATTTATGCTTTTTATGTATCCATGTGTAATGTTAAATTGAATGCTGAAGTATATGTTTATGTTACAGGCTGGTCAAGTTTATGGAGTCCCTCTTGCTGGTAATTTATTGAGTAAGCCAGGTGTTTTTCCGGAACAGAAAGCCAGTGGCGAAGATTTCCGGAAGAAATGGATTGAGGTTTGTCTTTCAGTTTCAGTATAAAGTATACTTTTTTTACGGCATACTGTATGTAGTACCCTGTCGTCTACACTCAAGAGATCCCCTTCCTCTCAATCTAGCACTCTTCATATCCTAACTGGTTCTTCTATATGCGATCTTCTGCGTCATTGTTATGAAGGGAAGCAATATTTTTTGATATATCTCAAGGATACATTTACTTCTTGACTATGATTGTCAGTATCAGTTTAGGCCTCCCCCACCTTTAGAAATGATAGGACGACTCTTGTAACCTAGGGTGTTCAAAAAAACCGTTGGACCGCTCAAATCGGTCGAACCAAGTCAAACCGGTCCGTTTTTGGCGGTTTGAGCGGTCCGGTCTGGTCTGAAAGTTTGCCAAACCGGGCGGTCCGGTCTGGTCTGCGGTTTGGAGATTTTTTTGGGCGGTTTGGACCAAACCTACCGCCGAATACATATATATTTTATTTTTTATATATGCATTTATATCCATTATCTAGCCCAATTTTATTTTAAATATATTTGGTTAGGCCCAATGTTATCTTAAATCCAGCCCAAACGTAAAATCTATTTTGATTTTTGACATTTGAAACTTGAAAGCCCTAAATGACTACTATTATTCACTAACATTGGCCGACTCACTGTGTTCACGTCGACTTCAGGCTTCACAGTTCAGTAGTTCATGTTCGTTCAGGCTTCTTCTGTTCTTCATAGTACTTTTATTAGTGTTTTGATGGGAAATTTTGTTTACTTTTTTGTATGGACTTTATTTACTTTGAACTCAAGCCAATGAAGCTTTAAAAGATTATATATGTTTTTTTAAGTTTAAACTTTAAAGCCCACCCAAACCGCCTAAACCGGTCATACCAAACCGCCTAAACTGCGGTCTGGTTTGACCGGTATGAGCACTTGATGTCAAACCGCTCGGTTTGAAAATTTAATAAACCACCAGTTGCGGTTTGGTTTGTGGTCTGAGGGGTTAAACCGCCCAAACCGGACCGCGAACACTCCCACTTCTAACTATCTCAGTTAGTGCTTACATTTGTGCTTTGCAGACCATCTGAACCAGTTCATTCTTCTGATGATTACTTTAATGTTACTTCACATCTTACCTTCATCTTTTTCAGTTTTGGTTCAAGTCTTGTCTTCGTTGTTTCACCTACATGCACATTGTAACTCATTAGTGCTCTTTATCTGTTAAAAGGTGCAATAAACAATACATTGTTGGAACATTTTCTATTCTATGGAAGATGTGACTGAACTTCAACCCTTGGATATGCCACAATTCTCTTTTGTGGCATATGAGAATGCTGTGTTATAATGTGTTATCAAAGAGTAATAATTGCTACCTTCCTTTCAATGCAAAGCACACACTTTTAGTTTTGTTCTGAAAAGGAAAAATGGCAAGTAGCATGCTTTTTTGAAACAACCCAACAAATAGGTCATGTCTCCCTGAGGTAAAATTTGAAGATCTGAAACAAAAGATGGTAGCATACATATAGTTATTGTGTGGTTAGGTTTTGTTGTTCCTATGAGACATCAGCAGCAACATTTATTCTCTTTTTCATAGTAGCTCTTTTATGCTCTATACAAATTAAAGTTACGCGCATGATATGAACTAAGATCTGGTTGTTTGATACTTTTGAACCTTATCGTACAGGGCTTGTCCCAACAGCATAAACGTTTGCGGTCATTGGCCGATCACGTTCCTCAAGGTTATAGAAGGAAATCACCTTTTGAAGTTCTTATCAGAAACAATGTACCACTACTGAGGGCAACTTGGTTTATCAAAGTAACATATCTTAATCAGGTACAGGCATTTCACTTGTGCCATCTTGGGTCATTGTTGTCGCCATTCTTGTTTTTTTTTATTGGAACGTAGCATATCATGATTTTATCTTGCAGGTTCGGCCTGGGTCTTCCAGTACATCTTCTGGATCATCACTTGATAAAACTCGGTTTACCCGCTCAGACCAGTGGACAAAAGATGTTATCGAGTACTTACAGTATCTCCTGGATGAATTTATCTCAAAAAACAATTCTCATTCTTCTATGCACTCTAAGGAGAGATCAGCCCAGTTCGCTTATGCTGGGTCAATCCAGCACAAGAGTGATTCGGTTATGGCGCTTGTTGATGGTGAGGAGCCATCCTTACACTTTAAATGGTGGTATGTGGTGCGAATCATACAGTGGCACCATGCAGAGGGGTTGCTTCTGCCTTCTTTAATCATTGATTGGGTTCTGAATCAGTTGCAGGTAATCTTTTAGGCACTGTTTAATCACAATGCTCTTGATATAAGGAGCTGGATAAAACAAACGTTGACGTCTCTTCATCCCACTCTTCTAAAAAATACTGTTTTTGTCACTTGCAGGAGAAGGAGTTACTCGGGATACTGCAATTGTTGTTGCCCATCATATATGGTGTTATAGAAACCATTGTCTTATCTCAGAACTATGTCCGTACACTTGTGGGAGTAGCTGTTCGTTTTATCCAGGAACCTTCTCCAGGCGGTTCAGATCTTGTGGATAACTCTAGGAGGGCATACACCATCTCTGCTATGGTTGAGATTCTTCGATACTTGATACTTGCTGTGCCTGATACTTTTGTTGCCTTGAATTGTTTTCCTCTACCATCTTGCGTGGTTTCAAGCACAGCGAATGATGGTAGTTTGATAACAAGGATAACTGGGGAAGGTGGGAAGATAAAAAGTGGTTCATTAGAAGCTGCTTGTATACTGAATGATAAAGGGCTTGAGGTTCAGGGTCATTCCTTGTCCATTGATTCTGTTGTTTCTTCAATTCAGAAGTGTGCAATCAATCTTGCAAGAGCTGCAAGACCTGGCCATCCGGGTCATAATGTGGCAAAAGCCGCAAATGAGTTAGATAGAGCTCTTATACATGGAGATATTACTGTTGCTTACAAGTGTATGTTTGAGGATTTCTGTGATGAAGCTGTGGATAAAAGGTGGATAGCAGATGTAAGCTCGTATCTACGGTCATCTCTTAAATGGCTTGGTACAATGAGATCTTCATTTGTGTGTTCCGTATTTTTTGTTTGTGAGTGGGCAACATGTGACTTCAGGGATTTTCGCACTAGCCCCCCTCATGGTGTTAAGTTCAGTGGGAAAAGAGACTTTTCTCAGATATATGTTGCTACTCGTCTTTTAGAGATGAAGATGAGAAACATGCGAAGTTCACGCAAGAGTGGCAGAACCCCTGCAGTTGATGTCTCTATGAGACATCATGGTCTGGCAAATAATATAGAAGTTGAAAGCAAGTCAAAAGCTGCCCATAAGAAAATTAAAGATCTGTCACGATTCTTCCAGAGCCCAGGCCCTTTACATGATATCATCGTGTGTTGGCTTGATCAACACCAAACCCAAAATGGAGAAGGTTTTAAGCGTGTTCAGCTACTCATAACTGAACTTATTCGATCTGGCATTTTTTATCCTCAAGCATATGTGAGGGAGCTTATTGTTAGTGGAATCATGGGTAAGAATGACTCCGTGGTTGATATTGACAGAAGAAGGAGGCACTACAAACTCCTAAAGCATCTTCCTGGTCCATATATTCAAGATGCACTGGAAGAAGCACAAATTGCCGAAGTGCCCCTTATCTCTGAAGCCATGCATATATACTCAAATGAACGACGTCTGTTGCTTCATGAACTTCTTGACCATCCGAAAAACATTATCAGTGCAAATAGCTCCTTGCAGAAGCAAAAGAACCATCAAAAGTTTGGTAAAGATGGCTCTTTAGCACCCTCTGTGGATCAGTGGAAGATACCATCCCCGGCATCTGATCCCTTGTCCAGTAAAAATGTCAATAGAACTTCAAAACTTGAAGAACTAATGGCTTCTATTTCGGTGCTGCTCCACTTCCCAAACTCCCATTCTACCACCACTGGGAATGGTTTTGATGAGTCTCAGACTGTTAAAAGGCCCATTGGGCCAATGGTTGTTAGAAGCGATCTCGGTGAAGGAACACCTGGATGTGAAGAATGCAGGAGAGCTAAGAGACAAAAGGTAGTTGAAGAAAAAAATCCATACCTTCAGGGGCAATCATTAAATCTATCTGATGATGAGGACATTTGGTGGGTTAGAAAGGGCCTCAAGTCCTTGGAATCTTTTAGAGTTGCTGATCCACCTATCAAACCAGTCAAGCAAGCCTCAAGAGGGAGACAAAAAATCGTGCGCAAAACTCAAAGTCTTGCTCAGTTAGCAGCTGCCAGGATCGAGGGTAGCCAGGGAGCATCCACTAGTCATGTATGCGATAGTAGAATAAGCTGTCCTCACCACAGAAACGGTAGTGATAATGATGTTCCTAAGACAACGGATTCCGTTAAAACATCCCAGTCTGGAGACATCTCTTCAATTGGAAAAGTTCTAAAGCGGATGCAATTAGATGAGAAGAGGGCTGTTGTCGTATGGTTGATGGGTATTGTGAAAAAGCTTGTTGACGAGGCTGGAAAGGTCACTGAGACAGCCCCAAAAGTTGGCCCGTATGGTAGGAGTTTCCCTCCTGCTGATGATAGGGGCTTGGCACGATGGAAGCTTGGTGAAGATGAATTATCCACTATATTATACTTGATGGATGTTTGTGATGATTTAGTTTATGCAGCCAGATTTCTTGTTTGGTTGTTGCCTAAGGTTCCTATCAACCCCATTCCGCCAGTTCATGGTGGGAGGAATGTTATGATTGTACCAAGGAATGTTGACAACCAATTGTGTGCTGTTGGAGAGGCATATATTTTATCATCTCTCAGAAGGTTTTCTCTCACTCTTTACAAGCAATACTTATTTGTATCTGTCTCTACTTGTGTTACATTTACATGGTCTGGTGTCTGCATGTCCACTCGTTTTATGCTATTTTTCATTTATTGTTCTATTTTAATGATTGTTGATCACTACAAAGCTTATCATTGATTTTACAAGCATCTCTTCATTTTATGTGGCGTTCATGTTTCTCCATGGCTCTGTTGTGGGGTAAATTTCTTGGGAGTTTCGAAAATGCAGAGCAGCTATATAATGACTTATATCTTAGATCTTTACTCTCGTGTGTTTGTTACTTTTTCTGACTTGTACATAGTTGAATAATAATGATATATGTAGATAAATAATTTCTTAAATAAGTCATATGAAAAGAGAAAATGAAAGAAACTTGAGTATTCACATTGAGCTTGCAATATAAGGTTTGGTTCTGCATCGTTGTTTTTTGCTTTTCTCTTCTTTCTTGGATTTCATGTAAGGAACTCTTTCACCTCTTTGGTAACTGGGCAGAAGACATGAACTACTCCAATCTATTGTTATGCTTGTAAGCATGTAGTCAAAACACCCCTTGAATATATTCCACCTGATTAGTGTCCTGTATTGAATTAGCTGAAATTTGTTCTACTTGTATGTTTTTTTTCCCGTTCACAAATCCCTTACGCTACATGCCTTTTTTGTGTACAAAGACTCGGTTATTAGGATTTAGGATATATAGTACACCTTTCCCTTATCCCCCCTTTTGATGAATGGTGTAAATGTTGATTTCTGATGATTCATAGGAGGATACTCAATGTCAACTACTCTTTAACATTGTCATCTTGATGTTAAATATTTTGGTTCAGGTATGAGAACATACTTGCTGCAGCTGATCTTATTCCTGAAACATTGTCCGCCATGATGCATCGAGCTTCAGTAGTTATGGCTTCCAATGGAAGGGTTTCTGGTTCAGCAGCTTTAGTCTTCTCTCGTCAGATGTTAAAGAAGTATGGGCATGTGGCGAGTGTTGTTGAATGGGTAAAGAACTTCAAGACGACATCTGATAAAAGACTTGTAATGGAACTTGAATCTGGAAGATCGTCAGATGGGGAGTTTGGTTTCCCACTTGGTGTTCCTGCTGGAGTTCAAGATTTTGATGAATTCTTACGTCAAAAGATAACCGGTGTTCGTATATCCAGGGTTGGTTTGGGCATGAGGGATATCGTCCAAAGACTTGTTGATGAGGCCATTCCCTCTTTCTATGGCCAGGATAGGAAGTCTTTTGCAGGTGGTTCAATGAAAAGAGGCACCGTTGAAAAGTCTGATGATGGGTACCAGATAGCTCAGCAGGTGGTCAAAGGGCTATTGGATTGCATGAGACAAACTGGTGGTGCCGCCCAAGAAGGCGACCCCACTTTGGTGGCGTTTGCTGTTTCTGCTATCGTTAGTAATGTTGGTCAGGTGATTGCTAAAATTCCTGATATAACCTCCAATACCACTGCTTCAAGCTTGAACTTTGCGAAACAGATCTTGCGGATTCATCTTACATCCCTGTCCCTACTAAAGGATGCACTTGGTGAACGTCAAAGCCGGGTATTTGAGATAGCTCTTGCAACCGAAGCTTCTTCTGCTCTTGCCCAAGTTTTCTCCCCCCCAAAGGCTTCTCGTGGTCAATTACAACTTTCCCCTGAACCCCGTGATTCCAATGCAAATGAAAATCCAAACAGTGCTGGAAAAACGACATTTTCTAAGGCTGCCAAAACAACAGGTGCAATTTCTGCGCTTGTTGTTGGGGCTGTTCTCCAGGGTATCGCGAGTCTTGAAAGGATGGTAACTGTTTTCAGATTAAAAGAAGGACTAAACGTGATTCAGTTCGTAAGGAGCACAAGGTCCAACTCAAACGGGAGTGTACGGTCTATAGGGGATTTGAAGATGGATAGCTTGGTTGAAGTTTCCGTTCATTGGTTTAGAGTCCTTGTTGGAAACTGTAGAAGTGTTTCTGAAGGATTTATTGTGGAGCTTTTGGGCGAATCTTCGATTGTAGCTCTGTCAAGAATCCAACGAATGCTTCCGATTAACCTCGTATTTCCACCCGCCTTTGCTATTTTTGGATTTTTGGTATGGAGGCGATTCATTCTTAACGCCGGTGTTGTACCCCGTGACAACATTTCTCAGCTGTTTCAATCTTTAACACTCGCTATTGGCGATGCCATAAAGCATCTACCTTTTCGTGACGTGTGTCTCAGAGATTGTGCTACCTTATATGATATTGTAGCTGCAGATCCTACTGATTCCGAGTTTGCAATGCTGCTGGACTTGAATGGACCAGATACACATTCAAGAATTACGGCTTTTGTACCATTACGTGCCAGAATCTTATTAAATGCTATTATCGATTGCCAATTGCCGCTTGAAATTGTTAACCAGGATGATGGGAATCGGGCATCTGGGCATACCGAGTTAAAGGCTCTTCACGTGGAAAACGAAACAAAGCTTCTTGATAAGCTTGTACATATTCTCGACACCTTGCAGCCTGCAAAGTTTCATTGGCAATGGGTCGAGCTCAGACTATTATTGAACGAGCAAGCTATTATCGAAAAAGTAGACGCCCGCGACACTTCCTTGGCCGAAGCTTTAAGACCGTTTTCCCCAAATAACGACAACGTAGGTACTTCCGAGAATGAAAATAACTTCATTCAGATGGTTCTAACAAGACTACTGGTCAGACCAGATGCTGCTCCCCTTTTCTCGGAGGTGGTGCACCTTTTAGGGAGGTCACTAGAGGATGAAGTGTTGTTGCAGGCGAAATGGTTCCTCAGAGGCCACGATGTTCTTTTCGGTCGAAAATCTATTCGGCAACGGTTGATTAATATTGCCGAGAGCAAAGGTCTACCAACCAAGACTCAGTTTTGGAAACCATGGGGGTGGTGTGTTCCATCTTCAGAAGGTCCTGCAAGAAAGGGGATTAAGCGGAAATTCGAGATGGCATCTCTTGAAGAAGGTGAAGTAGTCGATGATGGAACCGACTCAAAACGGCATTCTAGAGCATCCACTCAAGTTTCGGATGTTGAAGCCTTCATAGTCGGTCAACAGCATGTAACTGAGAAAGCGTTGGTGGAATTACTTCTTCCGTGCATCGACCAGAGTTCTGACGACTCACGTATTACCTTTGCTAGTGATTTGATTAAACAGATGAACGAAATAGAGCAGCAGATAAGTACGGTTACTCATGGTGGAACTAAACAGCCGGGAACCGCTGCTTCTGGAATCGAAGGTCCGGTGAGCAAAGTGAACACCCGCAAGGGTATAAGAGGTGGTAGTCCAGGATTAGCCAGACGTCCTGCAACACCGGTTGAATTGATGCTGCCTTCCCCTTCGGCATTGCGTGCTTCGATGTCGTTGCGTCTGCAGCTACTCCTAAGACTGCTCCCTGTAATCTGTGCTGATGGGTAAGTATGCTGATATCTGTATTGATAACTTTGTTGAATTAGATCAAATGAGACCCGTAAATTTGTTGAGAATCTTGGAACCAACTATTCATACTTTATTGATGATGAATGTCATGATGGTTACTCAAGATGAAAAGTATTCATAATGAATATACATGATATTCATGTTTATTCAGGTTATTCATCATGATTAATACATGAAATAGTTGGTTCTCACTTCCCATGTTCTCAAAATGTTTATGGTTCTCACTTGAACTTCCCTCTTCTTCTATATATTTGTAAAATATATCATTCTAAAGACTGGCATGCGCCTGTCATTAGTCTCTTTGATAAAAGTTACTCTCTTTCCCCAAAATAAGTGTCCGTATTTCTGTTTTAGTTTGTACCATAATAAGTGTCCATTTTCAAAAAAAATTCTCTATTCCGTCTAATATTAAGGACAAAATTGTCATTTAGTTAAAAATGTAATTATTAACATTACAAAACTGTCTTTTTCATTGTGGACATTTTATTTTGGGATGGAGGGAGTAGTTAAATTCATCAATTTGTAAAATGCTTCTTGGTACTTATGTAGTTTGCATCTCTCGTGTTTGGTTTGTTAGGGAGCCATCAGTCCGTAACATGAGGCACATGCTTGCCTCAGTGGTACTTCGTCTCCTTGGAAGTAGGGTTGTGAATGAGGATGCGGATCTTTCTAACCCGTCTTCGAGGTTTTCCGTCAAGCGAGAGGTGGAATCTATGATCGAGTCTTCTGCTACCGTTGATATGGGTGAAAGTCTTTTTGATCGTCTATTATTGGTGCTGCATGCCCTTTTGAGCAGCAGCCAGCCGTACTGGCTGAGGTCAAAGTTTCCGTCAAAGTCCACCACCGAAGGAACCAGAGACTCGACTCTATATGATCGTGAAGTTGCAGAAAGTTTGCAGGTATGAATCTTATTAACTTATTCGTTCTTGATCTTCCTACCACAATAGATGGGAGGTAAGAGTCCACATTTGTATTTTAGTTTGTCCCGGAATAATTCTTCACTTTCAAAAGTGTTTACTTTCCGATTTTACCCTTATGAGTTGAAGAAATATGTTACAAACTGCTACCAATTATCAACAAAACTAAGGCAAGATTTGATTATAAACTCATAACCGAATGATTATGAGACACTCTGGCTTTCGAGAGGCCAAGAACTCTCCCTAGGGTTACACCCAATTGAATACAAAACTCATATCCTAATCGATTCCACCTTCCTTCTATTTATACTTCTCGTAACAACCGACTAACCTCACTTATTGTCTTATTGACCAGCCCCACAATTGACTAATTGAACAGCCCCACTATTATCTCTATTATCTATATGTGTAACAAAATACTTTACTTCCTCTATACTTAAAGGGTAAAATTGTCATTTAATTAAATAAAAAAGGGTAATAATTACACATTTCTGAAACTGGTTTGTTGACCGTTTGTCGTTCTAGTTATTCTTTTTTTTTATTAGCGTAGGTCTGACTAGATCATTATTCAAGGATAATGGGTCTGTAGGTCAGCCACTATGGCACTTTGTTCATACAGGCAGCCCGAAAAGCCCAATCGGGCCCATCTTCTCACCCAAAGTCTGGCCCGTTTTTTTTTTTGTTGCTTATAACGGACTTTGAAGGCCCAGGCCTTGTGCGTCTCTAGTCTCTTGGTGTATTTGCATATTTTCTAGATGTTGAACATTGATGGTATCTTTAATGTGTTGCTAAAATGGTGCAGAATGAATTGGACGGCATGCAACTGCCGGACGCGATCCGATGGCGGATTCAGACCGCAATGCCATTTGTTTTCCCTTCCGTTAGATTCTCAATCTCTTGCCAGCCGCCCTCCGTCCCCCTTTCGGCCGTCGTTTCTCTTCAGCCCCCGACCATATCGGTCCCTGGCCCACATCTTCGAAGTAACACATCACGCGCCACCTCAAACGGACCCGGAAAGGCCACGAAGCCCGTCTCCTCCTCTTCACAACCCGATACCGATATGGAGATCGACCCATGGACCCTTTTGGAGGATGGAGCTGGATCCGGCCCGTCTTCCATCAACGCAGCCGCAATCGCAGGAAGTGATCATGCTAATCTGAAGGCGTCGAGCTGGCTCAAGGGTGCAGTAAGGGTGAGGAGGATGGATCTGACTTATATCGGTGCCATAGATGACGACAGCTGATTATAAACCGTCCGTTTCCCAAAGTCAAAGTCAAATTCAAACCCGGCTTCAGGTAATTGTTAACTTGTAAAATTACCATTTTGGGGTCGGGGGCAGCCTCCCCCCTGCCCTTGGCAATGAGCAAAGTTTTGGGGTTTGATCATATTCTTTTGAGGGCATGGGTAGTCGGGGGGATCTATAACGAACATCACATTACCTTTTGGCTCGATCAATGACTAACCCGTTGGACCATAGTGGCTCGGTCGGTTTCTGGACCATATGGTTCGGAGATTTGTTGTATATATAGGAGGGGGAGGGGATATCATTTGGTTTTTCACCATCCTACTGAGCAAATTATGTCAAAAAAGTGGTCTGTTTTAGGATTCTTGAGCTGAAATAAGCTCTTTTTAATCACAAAATTTGTGTATTATTGTTTGCTCATGAGGAAGAAGTTAGAATTATGGTTGAATCTTTAGGGTAATAAACTTATATAGAGACTTGTATCTCATGTAGTCAAAGTTGTACCTTGCTTTGGATTTGACTTTTTCTGCTCTCTACATATTCTTTTTCTCTTTGGTTGCTTTATAATTACATATGTTTTTTTTTTGGTAACCGTGGGTTTCCGGGCCAGCTTACGTGCACCGACTAATCCCCGGGCGACTACAAATGGCATGGAGTCATCGCAGGTGAACCTCCATTGCCACAAGGGCTTTGGCAGCGCCTGGATTTGAACCCTGGGTAGATGAGATATTTCACTACATCCTCCAAAGGGTTTACCAGTGCGCGACAACCCAAGTGGTTATAATTACATATGTTACCAAAGGGTTTATTGGCCAAACGGTACTCGGGTTACCGGTAGAAATCCTAATTTTAATTTTCTTGCAGGTTAAGGGATCATGAATAGTGTGTGAGTATTTGTTGTATATAAATATATACTTCAAAATTTGTTTGTATGTTATTATAATGTTTGAGACTTGAGATGCTCGAGACCGGTTTTGGCTGAAAAGGATCGGTTGGTAGAGATGGGCAAAGTGGATAACTGGTTGGGACTGTGATTGGTTATGGTCATGGGCGGATGTACTAGTTACACTGGTCTCCGATCCCGGTTATAACTGGATGTAACGTGGTGGATGCATGTTATCAAAGGTCATTGGCCCCAACAGTATACGGGTTACTGACAGATCCTAATTTGGATAATGCTAATAATGGCATCCTTATTAATGTTAAAATCAGGTCAATTCATGCATTGAGAATGTAAAAAGCAGGTTCTGATGTTGATATATGTGAGGAGAAAATCATTTATAAGGGTGCCAGTAGCCTCTCCTAAAAAATAAGTGGCATGTAAGTAAGGAGGGGTATGAACAACCACCCTCTAAAAATTGAACATTTATTTTAAAACAAATAAAAATAAAAATATTGACATTTATTATTACTTTAATGACTTATTTAATTAAGAATTCAAATTTTGTTTTTCAAATAAATTATAAAAAAATCAATAATTTTTTTGGATGGGCTAAATGTACCTCTATATATGTGACTTAGGGCTAGTTTGTTAGCGTCTTAATGAGCTTCACTAGGCTTAACATATTCAGTAAGCTTTATATAACTGTTTGTTAGTGACTTAATGATAAGAACTTGACTTATTTAGTAAGCTTATTGGAGGGGGAGGAATGCTACCCTCAATTAAAAAACACATTCATTTCATCTATGAAAAACCCCTCACAAACAAAATATTTTACTAAATTATACAAACAGATTAATCCACACAAACAACTTTATGCATACATGACTTACTGGAAACCAATTTATTTACTAATTTCCTTTCTACATACATCAACATCAAAAGTTAACCCTTTTACATTCTCAATGTCTTGTTTGACTTGATTTTGTTATTAAAAAAAGTGGATCTTTTCACAATCCACCTCCTAGCTATTCCTCTCTTCACCTTTCTAAAAGATCACTACCTCCGCAAGTAGCAACTCCTTAACTTGCGGATGAGTCAAAAAGAAAGGAAAAAATATGAACAATGTCTGCAAGTACATAAACAAAATCTGTAATTTTGTCTACATCAACAAGTAATAATCCCCAAGTTGAGAAGATGTTTAAACTAATTTACATATTTGGTCTATGTACTCGCGGATCATGTTCAAAAACCTTTGTTTTAATTACTTTTTGACCTTTCTGCAAATTAAGAAGTTGCTACTTACAAAGAATCAAAGATGGTGACTTTTTTAAAAAAGTAGAAAGATGAATGGCTAAGAGATAAATTATGGAGAGAAGAATGATTATTTTTGCCATTTTCCCCAATTTTTTTAGGAAAATTAAATGAAATAGCCATTTCTCACACCCAAGTTTACGAAATAGCCATTTTCTCTTTAATTTTACAATTATAGCCAATAAGCTCGTGAAACTAGTCTCAAATGTGAGGTCCTCCGTGAAGCCACCCCAAAAGTTTAAAAAACAGCCCTTGATCGTGAAAATAGGCCTCACATTTGCGAGGTCCTCCCCAAAAGTTCCAAATATTTGGATGAGTTAATACACAAAAGCCAAATTACACTTTTCACCCAGGTTCTCATTTCACGAACATGGACCAAAATTGTAAAATAGAATGAGTTAATATATACAAAAGCCAAATATTACACTTTTCACCCAAGTTCTCATTTAACGAACATGGCCAAAATTGTAAAATATGATGAGTTAATACACAAAAGTCAAATATTACCCTTTTCATCGCCAAAATTGTAAAGGGCAATGCTAATGGCACCCTTATTAATGTCAAAATCAGGTTAATTCATGCATTGAGAATGTAAAATAGGATGAGTTAAAACACAAAAGCCAAATATAACATTTTTCACCCAGGTTTGCAAATGCAAACCTGGGTTTTCAAGAACATGGGCCAAAATTTTAAAATAGGGTGTTCTTAAGGAGGAGTTTGTATTCAAGAGGGGTTTCACGAGAATATAGACTATTTTGATAATTTTAGGAAGAGAATGGCTAAAAGGTTAAGACATTGTTTGACAAAAATAAGCTAGCTTATTTTCTGGGTACATGTTTGGATGACCATAAGCTAGTTTTTTGATAAGCTATTTGGAGTAGCTTATGAGAAACTTTTTGTGATTATTCTAATTATGCTCCTCATTAATATTCATAATTATATATTAACTTTTAATTATAAATAAATAATTAATGTCCTTTTTGGTAATTTAAATGTTTATAAGCTAGTTTTTGTCAAACGTGACTTTTTTATTAGCTAGCTTATTAGTCACCAGCTAGATTATCAGCTACCAGCTAACTTATCAGCTAGTTTGCCAAACATAGCCTAAGCCATTAATACAAAATGACTATTTTAATTTGTAAGTTATTATATGTCCACGACACGTGTCACACAAAGATACTGCTGAGGAATATGTAAACCTATAGGGTCGCACACAAAGAATACGTTTGTTTCCATTTGTAGAAACCCGGATTAAATCAAGTTGATTAAGGAAATAATTATTCTTGAAGAATAATTATGAAAATATGTGTTAAACTGTAATTATGATAATTACAGGGTGAAAATGTAATTATGTTAATTACGTGGTGTTATCTGTAAATATATATATATATATATATATATATATATATATATATATATATATATAAAATTATATTTAAAGTTTAAAAGATAATTATATTTATATTTGAATTTGAATATTACAGATAAATATTAAACCTTATTTGAATTATAGGTTAACTATAATTCTTCTGGTATAAATAGGACGTTGGGCTAAACATTTTTCTTAAGGGTTTGAAATTAGAATTAGTCTTTCAGTTAAATACAGAAAATAAACCTTTTCTTTTTTGTAAAACACATATAGATCTAGGGTTATTGGGCTAGCACTCGGTGGAGACGGGAAACGTGTTCATGTGTGGACTACCGATATAGGAAACCTGTTTTGGTTTCTTGGTGCTTCAATCGTAACCCCGATTGATCTTCAAAAGGTACATATTTTAAACACCCTATGATGTGGTTTATTTTAATTAAATGCATCATTAAATCCGATTGAGTTTTAAGTTTATTTAGAAAAGTTTTCTTTAATATTTTGTAACCAAAATTTTCTTTTAATTTCCGCTGCATATAACAGTTACAAATTGTTTTAAAACCCAACATAATTAATTTCCTATTTTTTTTTTAACCATTCCAATGATGATTTAGAGTGGTCACCCACACACCCACCCTTCCATCCATCAATCAAGTCAAGTAGTCAACTAAAAAAATTCTTCATGAAGAAGTAGTCACAGGGGAGTTAAGGTAGGCCCCACTCCACCATAACATTCCTCGTAAAACGACAAAATCCATCGTCACTTCTCTCGGAGCAGAGCAGTTGAAAAATGCAAGCTTCCATTCATCTATAAACAACATAATCTCTCTATTTTCTGTTTGTATTTTGTAAATACAATTTCTTCATTGTTGGGTAAGTTTTCTTTCACTTTTTATTTCATAAAATTATAGTTAAATTGTTTCTTGAAAAACCCTTTTTCCCCAATTGTGATTTCACAAGAATTTCGAGAGATATCATTTGATTGTTGTTCTTGATCATTCATTTGCATTTTTTTTGGGAAAATTATGAACAAATTGTTTCTTGAAAAACCCTTTTTTCCCCAATTCTGATTTCACAAGAATTTCGAGAGATATCATTTGATTGTTGTTTCTTGATCATTCATTTGCATTTTTGTTGCAATTTCTGCTTTTGTTGTTTGGGAAAATTGTGAACGAATTGTTTCTTGAAGGAACCCTTTGTTCACAATTTTCATTTCAAGAAAAATTTCTTGTTTTGGGACAAAATGTTCACACTTCTTGAATTCTAACATAATTTATGTAAATAATTTATGTGAATTTTAGTGTTCTTCAGAAACCCATGTCCCAAATTGTTGATTTTTGTTAATTCTTCTAACCCCATTGCATTTAATGATTTTTAATACAAATTTTAACTGTTTTTTTATTGGGAAATTCAATCTCCCAAATGGTGTTTTTTTAAGTTTAAATATGAATTGTACCTTTTCTGGAAACCAATGTTTTAAATTGATTTTTGGTATGAATTCTAAATCATTTGAGAACCCATGTCTTAAATTCTTGATTTTGTGGTATGAATTCTCTCTTTTTTTTATATTAAACCCATGTTCCAAATTCTTGATTTTTAGCGATTCTTTACTTTTTTAAAGCAACCCATGATCACAAATTCTTGATTTTGATTCATCTTCTTGGGTATTTTGTTTGTTGGTTTGCAGGGTGTATAAAGAGGAGACAGATCAAGATTTCTTGATTCAAGAATGGAAGATGTTGATGGTGGATCAAAGAAGGTAAAGAATGGCGGTGGCGGTAACGGTGGCGGAGGAGGAGGTGATGTGAATGAAGCTTTGAAGAAATGCTTGGAAGAAAACAAAGGGGACTATGAAAAATGCAAACTAAAGATTGAAGCTCTCAAGTCCTTTCCAACACCATCATCAAAGAAACCCCTTACTCCTTTAAGGCTTAGAAGTGGTTCATTGACTGATGTATAATGAAAGAAGTCCAAAATATATATATATATATATATATTTGCAACCCTCCAAAAGGTTGCAACTCCTACAACCCCATTTATAGCCCTTAGATTTTTGATTTGAATTAATTAATTTATTAATTAAAAGGGTAAAATAGGTATTCTCCTAATATCTTATTTTTGATATTTATTAATTTATTATAATTATCCAACAGTTAATTATCATTTTTATTTTTTTAGTGGTGGTTATCTTCTTTGTTGATATCAAATTATCAATTCCATATTTGCATGTTCGTCCCTTTTTTTTGTTTAACATTGTTCATGAATTCATCTGATACGGTTCTGGTATACCAAGGTTTCATCAAGTTGTCGTGATGTTGGTTCTTCCAATATGAATTCGTCTGATGTGGTTTTCTGAGTATGGATCGTCATCTGCCTTGCCTAGTAATAAAAATGTTTAATGATGTAGAAGAAGGTCGTTCAGATAGCTTAAAGAAAGAACTTGTTGAGAATTCCTCTGGTGCTTTGTGACAACATCATTGGATATAACATATACATATATATAATCTACAACAAGTTAAACATATAAGTAAAGCATAAATTCATAAATATAATAAACATTTTAAATCTAATGTGCTCTATTTAACATTTTAATATTACTTTAGATATGTAATCATAGTATAATATTTGAAAAACAATGTAACGCCGTAGCGGGTAACAGATAATGGATAATGAAAAACCGTTTATCCATACCCTACCCACTAAAATGTCGGGTAAACGGGTATCGGATAAACAGATAAACGGATACACTTTTCTTTATCCATACCCTTATCCAATGGGTCGAAATATAACGTGTAACGGGTTCACCTGATCCAACGGGTCCAAATATAACGAGTAACAGGTGTACCCTTATCTATTGCCAGCTCTAACTAGAACTCTGAAGTTGTACCAAGTTCTTCTTGGTTTCTTATGGATTTATCTACAAACAATACATCTTCAATCCAACTAACAATGTTGAAGGCCAAACCTTCCAAAACCCTTGAGTAGCTTTCCAATATGGCTTGTCCCACATCCTACAATTCAAAGTTGCAAGTGTTAAAACACCGGCGTAGTTGACTTTTTAAACCATCGTACGTGTAGTTGACTCTTCATCGGAAACTTTGTTTTTGTTAGAAAAAAATGCCAGATTTTGGGCAAAGATTTGTCGAAAAATCAAACATTTCATGTTCATTTGAATGTTTGTGCAAAAAAGAGTTTGTAACCAGCAACCCCTGAGTCTGCCCACATTGGCCTGCCACAAAAGCATCACATGAGAGGCAAATCAAGTACCCAGTGGCCTTTTAGGTGGTTGACTTAAGAGTCTGATGTCTACTAGGAGCCTGATCCTCATAATTTTTTTAACTCATAGTGTGGTTGTCATACTCAAACTTTTTCCTGTTTGTGCAAGTATACCTCATCAATCATACGCGTTTTAAAACCGTGAGTCCAGGTGTAAACAAAGAGGACAAAATCACAAGGGTTGTGGCGTACTGGTTAAGGCCCGGGGGATGTGGTGGAATATCCCATATGCCCAGGGTTCGAATCCAGGCGTACATAACAATTGTGGCCACTGAGGTTTAATAGGGTTGATGTCTTACAGTCATAATTTGCCAAAGGATTAGTCTACGCATAGCTTAGGACACCCTTCCCAAAAAGAAAGGGACAAAATCTGGTATGGTTGGCCTATTTGTTTATGTAAGTACCACCCCAGAACCAATTAAGCTATGCCATATGGACAAATGAAAGGTTTCATGAACTTACCTTATTGTATTGAATCTTGCTTGTGTCTAGAGTCGTTTGTGCGAGTCCGGGGAACTGTCGTTTCAAGCTAAACAACAACATATCGGCTCTTTCGGCTAGCACCACGTTCTTGTCACCCTCCGCGTGTTCTTTAATCATCTCCCATGATGATTTCGGATAGTTCAAGCACGCCTTTTGCCGCCATGTGAACATCGAGGCCTCGATACGATCGGCTAATTCAAGCGCTTCGTGTTCCGAACTTATGTTGAGACAATCAAGGAGGTATTCAGGGGAGAATGTGTTTGTGGAAGTCATGTATTTGTATATTTTATCCCCTACACTTGTTCTTCCACTCTGAAAACAAAGAAAAAAAGCTTCAGAAAAAACTTCAATTGCAAGTGTTTGTAGGATTTATGCAAAACATCATTACAAAAATCTTCAAAAGTATATAGTACTAGTTGTGTATTCGTGCGATACAGCAGGGTGCAAAATTTTAATGTAAAAAATCAGACCAAACAAGCCCAACATATCCCACAGTGAGGTGGGTGTTTGTATGCGGACCTGATCTCTACTGTAAGAGTCTAACGGTTATTTTCGTTTCATGACGCCCCTCAACCAGTGAAATGTGTATGAAAAGGAGAAAAACAGATATGCTAAAACATGAAAAGCTAGATAAGAGTGAATAACAACTATGAAACTCGAACGATGGAAAGGCAAATATGCTAAATTTTGAGAAACTAGATAAAAGTAAGCAATGATGACATAAATAGAAGCAAGATTTTATTGTAAACCGAGAATGAAAAATTAATGAAATTTCTAATTAAAAAGAAAGAAAATGTGACATATATGTTTCAAGTAAAATATAAATTACAAGTAGTGGTTGAACATATCTTTTTGTAATTTGAAGAACCAAAAAAAAAACTCAAAAAAATATATCGATGCTGGTGTCAAATTAAAGATTATAAAATTCTCATATTTTTGGGTATAATTTGTTTAATCCAAAATTTTATCATAATTTAAATATTTATTGGATTTAACTTATTTTAGTTTTTTTTTGGATCGCATAGCGGCATCGAACCAACGAACGACTACCACGAACACACGCACGCACACCTCCCCGGCGGTATCGGGCATCCACGGGCAGCCCACTAATCCGCCGCTGTCCCGGCCCAGCTTACGCTAAACCTAGAGCCCAACCACATTCTAAGAATGGGCTGGGGCAGCCCATTCAACGACCGGACCGGCCCAAGGACTGGGTACTCCTCATGCCCTCAAATTGACTCCCCTTGGAATCGAACCCGGGTAGATTGGGATACCATCCACAACCCCCCCGGATGTTACCGCCCTTGGGAAACCAACTGAGCTAGACATGATTTGTAACTTATTTTAGTTTTAATGATTGAATATATTTTTTTGTGGATAAAATAATAATAGAGTATTTATTTAGTACCAATAGGGCTCAGTGATAATCTTGTATTTGAACATATTTCTCAGTTGATTATTAGTTAGTTATATAGAGATTTAAGAGTTTTAAAAATTTATACGTATGCAACTAATTACTTGTAAACTTGAAATTTAAGAGATTCTAGATTACGAAGCAATCTTTATGCTTCTTTAGATTTGTTGCCTTTCTTTTTCTGCAAGCCAGGGGTATTTTCGGAAACAATCTCTCTGTCTCGTGGGATGGAGGTAACGACTGTGCACATCTTACCCACCTAAACCCTACCTTCAGGCTTAATAAGTTGTTTTTAAGACTTTTACCTAAATGCTTTATAATATAGTATAGATGTTCCGGTATTTTAGTAACAATTATGGTCGGTTTACAACAAAAAAACAAGTACGACAATTCGAAAGTAATTACTACTGAAAAGGGTCGTACGAGGGCCGAACCTTAGGAAGGGAAGCAGTATACGTACGCGGGATTTCCATATCGGAAAGAACGCTACTGTTGATAGCCATTGAGGCTTTGTGTATTTGATTCCCCGAATCACGCTTCTGTCTCAAATGCTTCTTGGCGGTCTCCGAAAGGCCGCCGGTGGAAACACACGGCAGCGGCAACCACCATTTCTCTTCTTTCCTCTGAGGCTGAGGAACTTTCCGGAATGATCCGGTACGCGAGTTTCCCGACATGCTTCCGTGTTCCTCATACCAAAATTCCGTTTCTTCGAAACTCTCCAATGTTTCCTACGTAGAAATAGAAGATTCAACTTAAAAGAGTTGGTGATTAATTTTCTGCAACGGCAAAACGAATTTTGTCTTGGTTCCTATTTAGCGTAACGAACTTTTTTTTTCCTCAATCGATATAAGAACGTTATGAACTTTTCTATTTAGTGTAACAAAGTTTCAAAGTTTCCCATTTTTTTAAACCAATTTTGACCGGTAACTTGCTGATCTTGTAACATTTGATGACATGGATGTCATCAAATAAGTGTTTTCAGGAAGAGCGAGAAATAGCCTTACTAGGAGTAATGCATCGAGCTTAATTAGTGCGGGAAGATTGATATCTATATCTGATCTCGGCTGACTGATCATCATCTGAAAACGATGAAAACGGAACTCGTCATAGATTTCAAAAACAAAGATGAATAATGATTATGAACGATAAACCTTTTGTTCCATCACATATCGGATTTCATTGCAATGTATGAATTGTCACTACCACAAAATCTGGTTTACAGGACGCCAACAATGTCTAATACACCACTTTATACGACTTAAGTTGACAAGACCAAATAATAAAACGTCATATCTAAAAGTGTTGTAATAAGTTTATAGGACACTTTTGGGCGTCTTAACAAGTTTTTTGGAACATTTTTAAAATAAAGCGTAATATTAGCTATTTCATAGGATACTTTTTAGAATCATACTATAACACATCTTTTTATAGGACAATTGTTTTTACAAGACACATTTTCAAATAGTGTCCTATAAAATAGCAAATATAACGCTTTATTATAAAAATGTCCTAAAGAGTTTCTTAAGACGACCAAAAGCGTTCTATAAACTTATTGCAACACTTTTAGATATGACACTTTATCGTTTTATCCTATAATACTTAAGTCTTTTAAAGCAGTTTATTGGGACACTTGCACAGTTTTGGCTGTAAACCTAACTTTGTTATAGTGTGTTCTTGAAAAAAAAAAGGCCAAAAAAAACACCATTTTTTGCAAGACCAAGCAATATTAACAACTTTTTTTTTTTTATAACTGTATGTATTCAGACCAGCTTGCATAGGCATGAAGTTAGCATGCAAACAAACCTCTACTCTGAGGGACTTGAACAGGTGACATCTGTAGAACAAACCCAATGTCGTACCAGTTGAGCTACCTCAAAAGAATGAAGGGTTTTGAATAAAAAATATGAAAACCATGGTTCTTTTTTGCATTTATATTCCCATAATTTGTCCACGATTGCTCATTCGTGCAAACTATGGTGTTGCGTTTTATCTTTTTCACAAGAACGATGGTTAGTTTGCAATGAAAAACCAAGTAATTTGTTTTTGTACCTCCACGGATGCTCCGTTTTTTAATCTACGTGATGTTGGGATGAACTCGACAATGTAATCACATACGGATAATAAGCAAGTCATTTCCCTTTTCCACATCGTCTTCTTATCTGGATACAACGGTTCTAACCTTTGGTGCTGCCCAAATATAGAAACTACAATGTACAAAGATTCAAAGATAACAAAAAAAAAACATTAAGTAAAGACAACGAAGCACCATTAACTACTTTTTTTTTATCTGTGATTGTCCAAGTCAACTTGCACGCACCTCAACTAATCCCATGGGTCCCTAAATATACTCTCTCCGTCCCAAAAAACACCGTGTCCACCTTCCTATTTTTAGTTTGTCTAAAAAACAAGTGTCCAATTTCAAAAGTAAGTGTCAGCTTTCTAATTCTAGCCTTAATTATGAAACAAGAAATTCTTTACTCCCTTGCGTTTACGAGTAAAACTGCCATTTAGTTAACTAAAAAGTATAATGACTACACGTTCCTAAAACAGTGTGCCTTTTTCATTGTGGACATTTATTTTGAAACGGAGGGAGTAATAACCAAAAATTCTCATTGGCCCCTAAGGAGACTTGATATGGCGACCTATGCGGAGGAGCGTAAGACCTACCCTTTATTTGCCAGTTGAGCTGACCCTAAGGTAAATTAGCTATGGTAAATGCCTTTAGCGTGTAGCTCATCTGGCAAAGGGGAGGGGTGACTTTGCCCAAATACAAGACGGGTCCCGCCCTCAGCCGCTGAGTGAGCCAAAAAATGCCCCTCAAATCGGTGTCCTTGGAGGCGGGTTCTGTGTGGGGCCAGTTGGGATAACCAGTAACCAACTTTTTGCCAAATTAGCGATGGTAAATACCTTGAAGGGAAGAGTAATACATACCATACAGGTTTGTTATAGCATTAGAGACGGTAACGGCAGTTGAAACTCCTTTGCCACCGCCGGACATATCCTCCCCCAACAAAAGCTTCGAAAATCTTTCTCTCATCATTTCAAGCTCTACCCAAACAAAATTTCACCAAATGATTAATGGGCAAATGCATAATTCATCTTTCGTTTTCAAGATTTGTTTTATGTGTGATATAAGGGGCGGTCTTTGCAATAACCGGTAAGGCAAGGGGTCGATCATGGGTAATATTTGCTCTAAATGAGTCATAATCGGTCTTAATGGGTCATGTTTCGTCTAAGTGGGCCATAATCGGTCTTAGTTGGGTTTAATGGGTCATTTTAGGTCTAGGTGGATCATAATCGGTCTTAGTGGGCTCTAATGGTTCGTATTTCGTCTGTGTTGGTCATAATCAGTCTTGGCTTTAATGGGCCATATTTGGTCTAAGTGGGTCATAATCAGTCTTAGTGGGCTTTAACGTGTCATATTCGGGCTTAAGCCGGGCCAGGCTTTGGGGTTGAGAAAAGGCCCGATCGGGCTTTTTCGGGCTTAACCAAGCTTTTCTACGCTTTTTAGGGCCGGGCCTGCCCCCAAAATTTCGTCTTTGGACGGGTTTCGGGCTTGGGATTTTTTCTGCATCTCTAATTAGTACTATAAATTAAGCAACATTATTTCATGAAGAATTTATATAAACGTTGTAAATAAACCAATTGAATTGCAATAAAAACTCACCCAAATCAGTAGGTTTCTGATCATCGAGCTTATCGTCCTTCTCTCGCTTGTGGTTACACCTGATTCCTCCAAACCTCGAAAGGGCTGGCCGGAAAGGTGATCTTCCGGTGGCCCGCCAGGATACCGGAGAATTTGTCTCCGATGAACAGCTATTAGAATCATCTGTTAACAGCTCAGAAAAAGCTGAAGTCTCTGAGTTAGTTCTATAGTAAGCAAAAGAATTAACACTGCAAGATGAATCCACTGTGGTTGATTGATCATGATCCACTGAAGAAATTGGTAATAAATCAAAACCCATATCAGAAATCTCTTCTAAATCCTCTAATTTCTTCATTCCCACACCTGTTTTCATACAAAAAGGTTTTGAAGTTCAGTCTTGCATTAAAACAAACAGTTGGTGTGCACAATAAGTGTTTGACAAGTTCATTCATTCTTTTTGGGAATTTTCACCTTTTCGTTGATCAATAACCATAATAAATCATCTTCAAATCTAATTCTTCAATTCTTATCTGCGAAAGAGAAAACCCCCAAAAGAAGCTGCCATGATCATATCAAAATTGAAGAAACTGCAACTGCTGATCATAAATCCCAGAACTTGTGAATCAAACAAAAGAAACCCAGTTGCTAAAATTAAAAAAAAAAATGATGATGATTTCTGTAGAATAATGATTGTTTCAACTTCTGAATCTGCATAAAACTGAAATCAATATTCCAACTTTATAATAAAGACTGTCGGTGTGTTTAAAGAAAAAAACCCCATCTTTGAATATATGTTATGGGGTTTTATGGTAGACGTGCATGCCAGTAAAATTGAGTTCATTTATTTAAAATATTTTATTTTAATGAATTTAATAAAAGTCGTGAATAATTTAATTATGGAGTTGACATGGAGTTTAATAATATAAATTAAATCCACCACATTTTTATCATTTATTATTATTTTATTTTAATTTTGTAGTTATATTTTGTAAATTAAATAAACATATTTTTATTTTATAGTAAATTAATTTATAGGGTTTGTTAAAAATTTTGATTTTTGTTCTTGTGGTTTAGAAGTTATGATTTTCAATTTTTATGGTTTGTCGTTCATTACTATTTTCTTTCTTATGATTTATAATTTATTGTTATTTCAGTTTCTGTGGTTTACAATTCTTTACTGTTTTAGTTCCATATATTTGAAATGTAGAAATTAGTCCAGGAAAGAAAATAGCAATATATTATAAACCATAGGGTCGGAAATCGTAACTTTTAAATCACACAGACAAAAATAAAAATTATTAACTAACCAAAGAGACGAAAATCATAATTCACTCTTTATTTTATTGTACGATTGAACCTTATTTAATTTTATTTTAATCGCCCTAATTTGTAATTTCTTTAACATATTTAAAAAAGAATATTAAATTCTAGAGATTATTTGTAGTTTTGAGTCGATCCAAACCAGACATAGTTTATTTGTTTGTCTAACGAGTTTAATATACCAAAATCAAACTTTTAAGATAAGACGTAAAATATAACAAATATACATAAATTAAGGAAAAAATAGTATCACAAAATATAAAATATAGATATTTCATATTCAAAACTTATCAATAACTTGCAATTCTTGAAGAACTAAATTTATACTATATTATAAAACATGGATAAAAAAACTCTTAAATACAAATTATTAGGCACAAGGTACCATCATTTTATGCAATATTTTAAAAATCTCTTAATTTACAAGTATCAAAGCACAAGATACATATTACTACTGCAGGCTTCTAACACCCACCAATTTGGTATGTGCAGTACATTCCTTTTATGCAGACTTTTCTATGTATCACTATTAATTAATATATTATATTACTATAAATTTGTTTTTAATTATATTATTAAATATGTAATTGGTTATTTTTTTAGATGTCATTAAAATATATAAGATAATCATTGAATTCTAACAAAATACTTAATTTTTTTATATAAAAAACATTATATTATTAAGCCTAAATTAAACAAATTTATAAAAAAACATTATCACTTTCTCAAAACTATCCAAAATCGTACTGTAAATCGACAAAAAAATAAAATAAAACATTAAAATCGTGATGTATCTTGCTCCATTGCGCGAGTACGCTTCTAGTATTTTATGATTTAAAAAAATAATAAGATAAATGAAATAAGTGAGAATCGTGATGAAAGAAATGAGAATCAAGTGAGGATTGATCGTGATTATGTTTTTAAGTTCTCAAATAGTCATCTGTTTAAGTGGGAATTCGGATAATTTTTATTTTATTTAGAGTAAACTATGATTTTCGTCCTTGTGGTTTGTTGTTTATAACCATTTTAGTCCCTGACTTTAAAAGTTGTTTTTTTGGCCATTGTGGTTTGCAATTCATTTACCTTTTTGTCCCTGAAACTAATATTTTCAGGGACTAAAAGGGAAATGAGTTGTAAACCACAATAACCAAAAAAACAATTTTTAAAGATCAGAGACGAAAATAATTATAAACTATACAAAAATAGTAGTTTACTCTTTTATTTATAAAATTTAATTGCTAATTAAAAAAGTCGATTATTAAAAACTAATGTACCACACGAGCCTGTCAAAATTTGTTTTCCATTATCCATGCGCCTAACGTTCATTAACTTTAACAACTTAGGGGTTGTTTGGTTGGTTTTCCATTAAGCCTTATATGGATAAAGTTGTTTGTGTGGATTAATCTGTCTGTATAGATTGAGAAGATTTTTGTTTGGGAAGATTTTTTCATAGATGGAAGAAACGTGTTTTTTAACTGGAAAGGCCAAGTTGGGAAAAAACTTGGTTTTCTTCATAAAGCTCCTCCATAGAAACTTAATGAATAAGCCACTTTCTATATCATTAAGCCACTACAAAACAGTTATGTATAGTTGACTGAATAAGCTATGAGTTCCATTAAACTCATTAAGCTGCTAATAAACAGGCCCTTAGTTTGGGCTCGCCCACTTATTCGAAAATAGTTGTCAAGACATCTCTTTTATAGTGGCTGGAAGGTCGGGTCTAACGGGGCCATCCTGTTTATGAACAACTCTGCCTAATTCCAACGTATTCGTTATTTTAAAAAATTTAACATTAATTATACCATCATAACATTTTTTTTTATAATTTTAAGTTCGAACCACGGGAGAGACACTTTGGCGATACCCAGACCTTTGGTCGGCCTTCGGGTCGGTTCGGGTCCAGGTAACGGGCATGCCAGTCTATGGGCATGCGGGTTCGGCCATAGGTCGGGCTTAGTCGTGCCTGGGAGGGTCCAGTCATTGAGGCTGGGCCGAGTCGTCGCGGATTAGTCGGTGCTGCCCAATTGGATGCCCGAATACCGGGGTGCGTGTGTGAGTTTAATGTCGTACAAAAAAAAAAATTATAATTTTATCGTCCAACGCCTTCTTAAAAGAAAAACTTTATATAAATAATAACTTCAAATCTTATTGATGGAAATGAATTAAAATATCATTTCTTTTTTCTAACATTAAATTTCAAAAATTCTTTAAATTTAAAGAAATTTGTTACTTCTGCTCTTTTCTCTATTTTAAAAAATCATTTAAAGAATAAATATCATCAAAATATCTATTTTCTCTATTTTGAAAAATCATTTAAAGAATCTTGAATCATAAACATCATCAAAATCTCCATTTTCTCTAATAACCATATGATTATCTCCACTATTTACACAAACATATATACAATAGAACAATCCACCGTAATCAAATATCCAATTGTAAGATCTAAAATTTCAATATCAAAATTGAATCCGTCGGTTTCTTAGATGACAGTCCAAAATCCAATAAAACCAAACCGATCCAATCAATTGACCATCCAATTATCATCCAACTATTCTATGATATTGTTTTTTAGTTGATATTTATACGTAGTGTTTTTTAAATAAATTAAGAAAATATATAGATAATTGGTTGAAATGGTGGATTATTTGATTGAAAATTGTATCAAAATATTGGATGGATCCAATCCGATCTAATGGATAACCAATAGTAATATATAATGAATGGAACCGATCCAATCCAATCATCCCCATTAGATTGGAATGGATCGGATCAAATGTCCAATGTTAATTGGATTGGAACGAATGACAATATACAACATTCATTGGATAGGATAGGATTGGATCGGATCGAATCCACCTAAACCCATTGGATTTCAAACTGAACACCCCTAACGGTTACTGATCATAAATAATATTTGGTTCACCAGTTCTCAACATATTTATGGTCTTCATTTGAACCCATTCCTTTGATTTAGTGTATCTAGACTAATCCAACCTTAAATGAGTTTTTAACTAAATCCATGGCCTCCTGCCTCGTAACCTATTAAAGAGAAAATAGTTAAATATTCATGGGAAGGTCATGGATTTAACTAAAATCTCATTTAAGGTCATATCCCTACCAACCCGCACCTTACAATCACAGTACAAGTATACATGAAGGTCAACTATTTCATACAAAGGAGGAAATGACCATTGTAAAAACTTATATAATTAAACTTATATACGAAGGACAAGGGAGGTATATAACGTTAAATGAGATTCAACTATTCATGAATTTAATTAAAATCTCATTTAACGTTATATACCTAAATACACCCGTGTAAAAACTTATAGAAGATGAGCTCTCTAGAACCGTATTATCAACAAAAATACCGAGTATATACATATACTAAGAAATCTATAACGACAACAGGCTGCGATGCAAAATGTAGGATGCTATTCGTTTAGGTCATTTAACATTCGACATTTTCATTCTCGCTTCACATATAAGAAAATGAAAACTCGAGTCGGATCTCAATTCTCACCCGAGGCAGACCCATAAAACGAAAAACGATTTAGATCAATAGCACGTTAAGACTTATCTTGAGGACGGACTGTTAGGCCGAGTAGTGTTCTGTTCGGTTGGGTGACCATTTGGTGAAGGGTTCATGGATGCAGCAGCCTCTTTTTTCGCTATAAGAGTTTCTCGAATCTTTTTCTCGCTTTCCATTGATTCTTGTATGTGGTTGCAAACGAGCTTGCAAAGCTCGTCTAGAGCAAGCATCTGGAACGGCTCTTCGATCAGAACTCCCACCTGCAAATTCACAAAAAAAAAATGAATCAAAATGCAACAAAGTTTGGTTTACGTCCAATTTAGTGGAGCGAATAATTTATTTTACTCTTATCGATATAACAGAGTTCCAAAAAAATTTATTTTGTACCCTTTTTGACCAGTAACGTGCTGATTTTATGACATTTGATGACGTGGATACTCGTTTACGAAAGATCTACAAAATGTTTATGGTGAAGTGGACGATAAACTTAGACATCGATGTCATCAAATGTTACAAGTTCAGCAGACTGTCGCTCAAAATGGGTAAAAGATAGGAAATTTCGAAACTTTGTTACATTAAATAAAATTTTTGAACTTGGTTACATTAATTAAGAAAAAAAAATATTTGTTACATTAAATAGAAACCAAGACAAACTTTTATGCATTTTGACTTTTGAGGTTAACATTTGACTTTTGAGGTCAAATGGATAACATAAATAAACTAGTGGACTGTTTTCAGGCGGGGAATGGAAATGGGAATGCAAATTCAAATGACAATTTTCATTCCCCACAGTTTAACCTGGAATGAAATTTTGGGCTTCTGGGGGAATGAACCCATTATATTTGGGTCGGCCTTCGGGTCGGTTCGGGTCCAGGTTTACGGGCATACCAGTCTATGGGTATGCGGGTTCGGTCTTGACCGGGCTTAGTCGTACCTGGACAGGTCCAGTCAATTTGGACTGGGCCGGGTCGCCGCGGATTAGTCGGTGCTGCCCAATTGGATGCCC
Source organism: Arctium minus (assembly GCA_954870635.1). Classification (NCBI taxonomy): domain Eukaryota; kingdom Viridiplantae; phylum Streptophyta; class Magnoliopsida; order Asterales; family Asteraceae; genus Arctium; species Arctium minus. The sequence goes on along the minus strand of OX941089.1, from coordinate 84,439,444 downwards.
GGATACCGCGGGGTGCGTGTGTGTGGGCATAGCCCAAGTTGCCGTACAAAAAAAAAAACACCCCCTAAAAAGGTTAACATTTGACTTTGAAGTCAAATGGATAACAAAAATAAAAACAAACTGAAAAATCCGAATTTAGATAATAAAAACTGTATATAGAAACATAATCCATAAGTGACAATTTTGAATTTGATAAGAAAAATCTAGTCTAAACCAAACGAGCTAGGTATATCCCATCCGGAGGTGGGGTCTAAGGGGTAAGATGTATATCTACTCGAAAGAGTACATCGGCTGTTTTCGTAAGTCGAATCTAATCTAAAGTTAAAAATTTGTCGTTTTGACCTTCAGAAGTCAAAGTATAGAGAAAGAGAGAGACCTCTTCGATGCAGAACAAAGAAGCGGCACTGACAAATGTAGCCGGAACCACGATCCAGTTACAATCATCCCAAAGTATGATCGGAAGGGTAAGATGCCAGAGCACAAGAAATCTTGAAGTCAAGCGAGTGTACGAAAGAGGGATCGGTATGCCCATGATTTGTTCACAAACACCAATACCTTCATGGAAACAAGAAACTTTTGATTCCTGCAATTTGATGCAGAGAGTTTCACTTTGAGGTCAAATCTACAACTTTATTTTTGAACTATACATATAGGGTTGGGTTCCGGTGAGAAGTTGAGGTTAACGTGAGAAGTGGTTATCAACCGTTGGATGAGAAATGTACGCACATTAGGATGAGATACACCGAGATAAGATGCATCCAGATGCACCGGATCAATTCCCTTCTAAGGCGCAATTCATGGGAGGGAATGAGATTAAAAGTGATCAATGATTCAGATCCACTTCAAACGCTAACCTTAACTTCTCACACGATCCTTCGCCTATATATATATATATGTGTGTGTGTGTGTGTGTGTGTGTGTGTGTGTAGACTCGAGTTCAGGGAAAAAACACAAAAAAATAGAAAACTGAGCAACGCCCTAATAACCATTTGTAAGGTATACACATGTGCGTAAAACTAATTGAAAATGTTCACTGATTTCTAGGCACATGTGCATACCGGACAAATTACTTTTATGCACATGTGACTAGACAAATGAATAGTTATTAGGGTGTTCTTCAGTTTTCCTTTCTTTTGTGGCTTTCCCTTGAACCCAACTATATATATATATATATGGCAAAACTCAGGTGAGGCTTGAAACTTGACCTCCAGGGAGGTTGGGATCTACCGGTAATCCAGATACCACTAAGGCCAATCACCCGTTGGTGTCAATTCTATAGCTTTTCAGATAGAAATTTACCAATACAGTTCGCTTAGGCTCCTCCAAATCGAGCAGCTGCATGCTTTGAGAGATGAACTGGATGATGCATCGTGGGCGATGATTTGAACTCAAAACTATTTCCAAATCATCATCCTCAAGTAGATCCTGAAGGTCTCTTCCTATATCAGATTCGTAAATCAAATGGCACTGCATTCAAACATTTATAAATAAACTAAAGAAGATTTATACATCCTTAAAATAAAGGTAAATTTTTTACTTAGAAACATTCAAAATCAACAAAATTTAAGATGAAAACCAAGAAATTTGACAAAAGTGGGACTCAAACCCGAGCCTTTTATACAAAGGAGACAACATTTACCAACTCTGCTTTAAAGACTTGTGACAATAGTTTAGTTTCAGAAAATATAAGTACACCCAACAAAACAATACGGTGGCACCCTTCAAAAAACGTAAGTTAATTCCATTATGACGGAACCATGAATAGGTCCACCCTTGTACCTTATTAAAAATGGAGATGAATTTTGACAAGTTAACACCACCTCTTGAAAGCAAAGTACTTATCAAATTGTCATGAAAATTTGATATTTAAGTTATGAAACTGTAGCCTTTGACAAATTTGACTATTAAGGCATCTCCAATGAGCAACAATCTTACACCATTTTTATAAAAATGATGTAAAAATTTTGGTACAAACAGTATTTCTTTTTCAATAACACTAATGTTTTACACCAAAACATAATATTTTGAGTACATTCCTTTTTATCTATAATTATATAAACTTTTAATAATATCCCAACATTTATTAATTTTACAAATTATACCCATATTTTGTTACAATACTTGATGTATTTTATCATTAATTATGAATTACAGTATTTTATTATATAAAACAAGCATTCCATTAAATAATAATGCTATATTATAAAATAAATCCAAAAATTAATACACATACATTTAAAACATTATATAATTACTATAGTTTCCCCACAAATGGTCAATGTAATATAAATAACACCTGAAAACTACTAAATTTTTAATCACTTCTAAAATAACAAAAACATAAATCTCAATTTACCAAATTTGTAATTGTAATTATGAAAAATAGTGACCGAATAATGTTACACCAAATTTAGTGTGCGTACTGGAGTGATTTGGTGTAAGATTTGATGACCCCATTGAGAGATCCTCTTGGTCAACTTTCTTAAATCTCATTTTCATGATAAACCCACATCAAGAATCATCCATAACTTTGCAAGAATTATCAGGATTGGGTTCCGGTGAGAATTTGAGGTTAACCTGAATAGCGTGAGAAATGACTATCAACTGTTGGATAAGAAAAGGATGCACATTAGGATGAAATGCTCAGAGATAAGATGCACCGGATCAATTCACTTCTAAGCCGCATTTGATTAGAAGTGATCAACGGTTCCGATCCAGTTCTCACGCCTCTCACGTTAACCTCTATTTCTCACACCATCCTTCGCCAGAATTATCATCCAACATATAAGTAAAGTTAGTTTCAAAAAGTTATCAAAAGAAAGAACATGTTGGCATGCCACAATCACCATATAGAATCTGCTATCATTTCATAGCAATTTTGAAGTTAAAACATCAAAAGTAAAACCATTTCTACAGAATTTTCAAACCTTAAGTGCGATCGGAAACGCCATAACATACTGCAAAATCGCCGTCTTCAAACCACAATCCTTTTCCACACTAACAATCACTTGCCTCGCAAAATCATTCGTTCCAGAAACCACCTTACTCCACGCCTTCCTCCCTTCGTCAAACCTCGAATACGACGCCTCCGTCCTAAACACCAACAACAACGCCAACGCCGGTGCCGTCAACTGGTACGGCAACGACGAGGCTCTCAGCACCGGAAAAACCTCCGGCAACAAATGCCAAACCACCGCCGTGTTGTAACTCGCCACGACCGTCGCGACCGACGTGAACGCGATCACCGGCGGGACTAGCGACAGAATCACGCGAGAGTTGAGGCTGGAGAGTAGATGTCTGATGTGTCGTAGCGAGCTTCGATGGCGGACCCAATCTTCGTGTTTGTAAAGCGGTTTACTCTGTTTCATGCGGTTTTCCTTGATGCCGTCGGCCCAATCAGGGATTGTGCGGAGGATTTTGATGAAGGTTAGGGGTTTTGGTTGGGGATTGGGGGTTTGTGAGCAGAGGATTTGGGGGGGTTTTGGTCGGAAATTGAGGGAGGGTTTTGGGGTGAATTTGAATGGGGAAGGTGATGATGAGGAGAATGAAGAAGATGGTAGGGTTTGAGAGGGGGATTTGGGGGTTGACATGGATGGAAATTAGGGTTAGGGTTAGGGGGAAGAATGAGGACATGTTGAAGAAGGGAGTTTGAGAGAAGTGGAGTGAAGGGTGGTTAAAAAGCAGTTATATGTGACTGAGGTTTTTTTTACATTTTATTTTATTTATTTATTATAATTAAAGGAATATTCGTATTTTCGGTTTAAAATATGTATTAAAAAAATATAATTTATTAATATTTAGAGTAAACTACAAATCTGGTCCCTGTACTTTCAAAATTACAAGATAGTTGTAAAACATCTGGATTTAGTTACTTCTTTTAACGGTTGTTAAAAAATTCTGTTAAATAGGGGGTATTTTTCGTTGTTTTATTGATTTTCTTGTCTTTTAACCAATCAAAAACCATATGGACCAAAATCATAAAATCGGTTTTGGTAGGTAAAAGACAATTTTTTTTTATAAAATGAGAAAAATGTCACTTATTCAATAGAATTTTTTAACAATTGTTAAAAGGAGGGATCAAATTAGATTTGTTTTTACAAACCGTAATAGCTATATTGTAGTTTCATAATTGTAGAAAAGTATTTATTACGAAAAACCATGGGGACCAATTTTGTAGTTTACTTTAATATTTATAATGTTCAAAAAAATAACAAAAGTGTTGTAGGATAAGTGTGTCATCGTCTAAAGGATATGACGATAGAGATAAGTATATCAAAGTTAGATTATAACTGAAATATCTCATAGTTATCTACTTGTAACTCATTCATATTTAAAGAGTTTTTGATTAATGAGAATTACAAATTCATTCTCTCCATATATTATTATTCTGTTTGGATTTTCCTTTAACACGTTATCAGCATGTAACTCGTTTGCGCTATCGCTCCCTCGGATTGTTTCCGCCGCTACTAAACGATCGTTCGCAATCTGTCACCATTAGAAGATCTGTTTTTTTCTAATATTGCAATTCAAGTAAGTATCTCTACAAAAAGTTACAATTTTTTCTCTATGAATTGTCATTAATCGTGATTAACTTTTTTAGCCACGATAATTCAATGTACCCTTATTTAATTTTGCATCTACTTGACTATGCATTTAATTTCTTTTTAATAGAATCACTATAAATCTAATTGTGCATGTTTATATTTTATTCTCTAAGAATTCATTTGTTGTTGTTCTAATTTTTCGTTACATATTAATAGAAAATTCTATTTATTTTTAGAATTCATTTGTTGTGGTTTACTTTAATATTTATAATGTTCAAAAAAAGGACAAAAGGTTATTTATTTGTCGACCTGACCCATTTTGGCTTATACTAAAAACTTACCCATTTTACCCTTTCATTTTCTCATTTTCGTTTATGCTTAAATCTTTAATAAGTATATTTAAGAATAAGTTGCATACGTACATATATATATATATATATATATATAAAAACTATAAGCGTACTCGAGCAATGCAGCAACATACATCACGATTTTAATGTTTTCTTTTATTTTTTGTTTTTTGTCGATTTACAGTACGATTTTGGATTGTTTTGAGAAAGTGATAATGTTTTTTTATAAACTTGTTTAATTTAGGCTTAATAATATAATGTTTTTTATATAAAAAAATATTAAGTATTTTGTTATAATTCAATTATTATCTTATATATTTTAATGACATCTAGAAAAAATAACCAATTACATATTTAATAATATAATTAAAACAAAATTATAGTAATACAATATATTAATTAATAGTGATACATGTAAAGGTCTGCATAAAAGGATAGTCTTGCACATACCAAATTGGTGGGTGTTAGAAGTCTGCAGTAGTAATATGTATTTTGTGCTTTGATACTTGTAAATTAAGAGATTTTTAAAATCTTGCATAAAATGATGGTACCTTGTACCTTGTGCCTAATAATTTGTATTTAAGAGTTTTTTATCTCTGTTTTATAATATAGTATAGATACTAACTTTAAAACTACAACAAATTTTTTATTTTAGATATTTTAACATTAATTATATTATTAAAATATTTTATAATTTTATCATCTAATACACTTTTCAAAAATATTTTATATAAAACAATATAATTTAATCTCATTGGTGGAAATAAATAATAAAATCGTTTATCTTCTGTCACATCAAGTTTTAGAGAATTTTGTAATTGGAGTTTTCTTTGTTTCAGATAACAATATAAAGAATTTGTTTAAGCAAAACAAAGGACAAAAAATCTCCATTTTCTCTATTTTAGAGAATCTGTTGAAGGCTCAAACAGATTTAGGAGCTTTTCGAAGAAAGACCATCGGACCAGCTTTTCGACATCGATATGCAGGAAAGACAAAAGCCATGGAAAGAATGTCAAATGAAGTTCGAAAATTCAAGAAACAAAGGGAAGGGCAAAATAGTCATTTTGTACAAAGAATGTCAAATGAAGTTGGAAAAACCAAGAAACAACGAGAAGGGCAAAATAGTCATTTTGTACCAAGAATGTCAAATGAAGTTGGAAAAACCAAGAAACAAAGAGAAGGGCAAAATGATCATTTTGTATAAAGAATGTCAAATGAAGCTGGAAAAACCAAGAACAAAGAGAAGGGCAAAATAGTCATTTTGTATAAAGAATGTCAAATGAAGCTGCAAAGTGAAAACCCAAGAAACAAGGAGAGGGACAAACTAGTCAATTTGTACAAATCATGTCAAATGAAGCTGAAAACCCAAAAAAACAAAGAGAAGGGCAAAATAGTCATTTTGTACACAAACTACACATGTATTGTCAACTGAGTTCTTGCTTTACAATCAGATTCCCAGCAAAAGAAATCAAATCTGTTTCTAACTTTCTCAATACACAATTTACTCCACATGTAAAAATAAAAACCAACACCAAACCCAAGGGCAAACCCGTCATTTTAAACCATACGAAGAACCCGTCTTTCATCGGTCATTTTCCGTACAAAAGAAGCAATTAAGTCGACGACGATATAAAAAGGCAACGAGAGATTTACAGTATTATACGACGATAGTTACCAACTTGGTCATCGTCCATTAATGGTGGTTCCGTTTTTCTTGGCTTCAAGAGTGGCCGCCTCCTTGAGAGCGACATTGGCTTCGTTTTCCATTTTGAGGGCGAAAAGCGAGGCGGCTTGTAAATACGAAGCAATGTGCCATACGGGCGAGATGACTTGTGCTTGCATGGCGTCGCCTAAGGCTTCTTGAGGCATGTCGTTCATGAGGTACGATAAACTACGGCGAGCGAATACGGTTGGAGACACCATAGGTCCGTATTCAATGAACTGCGGATAAAGCGAGGTATGAGTTTACACATCTTTTTATAGGACACTTGTTTTACAAGAAGGGGCTAATAGGACACTTTGTTTCAAAAGTGTCCTAAAAAGCTTGTTAAAACGTCCAAAAGCGTCCTATAAACTTATTACAACACTTTTAGATAGGAGACATGAGTGTTTGATCTTATAAACGTAAGTCCTATAAAGCAGTCTATTAGGACAATCAGACATTTATAGTGTCCTATAAACCCGAATTTGTTGTAGTGAGAGCATGTATGAATGTATCAGAAGATCCAAGAGCATGCATGTATGTATATATCCATTTATCTATATGTATGTATGTATTATACAAATTCTTAAAGTACCAGAAGAAGTTAACATCTTACTCCTTACACCATGAAAACTGCAAGGATTTTCATTTTCGGATGATGTATAAAAACTGCAACTTTTCCGCTTTTGAAAAAATTCAAAGCTAAAATTACTTATTTACCCCTCGTCATCGTTACATGTTACTCATCCTAGTGATTATTGTTCATAAGTTTCCTTCATTGTTGAAGGGTAATTTAGACATTTCACCAACATCCACATAAGCTACCGACATGTTATCAATCTCTACTATTATTATGTGAGAATTCGTTTGAAAATGTACGTGAAAGAGAATTAAGAAAGCATCGATGGTCAAGTGATTAAGAAATCAGCTCGGGTTGTTTCATTATGTAGATAAATATAAAACCGAGCAAAAGAAAAGACCTGGGTATAGCACTCGATTGCGGTGCTAAATTCTTTGTGTCGAAATGCAGTATCACCCTTCTTTTTCGAGTTCAGCGACTCTTGCATCTGATCGGTCCACATTTGAAACGAGAGCTGAAACGAGAAACCACAAAAGTAAGCAACATGTATCGAAAGCCAACAAAACAACGATCAAAATTTTATGTTTGACCATTTTGAAAAACAAGACGGTAAAAGGCAAAGAGAGTTTATATGACTCAAAAGTCAAACCCGAGACCTTCGGGTCAACCTTGTTGGATTCAAGGGTCCAACTTTATAAGAAAACATTAAAGGTTATCCTAGGGGTAATTTTTCTTCAATATATGCATATTCTTACCGAACTCACGAGAAATAAATGAAGATCATAGCAACGTCCGTGGACGTAGGCAAACGACCGAAGCCGTAAATACCATGATCAATTACTATTGTGTGCATGAATTTTAGAGATGCAAAATGGGCCCGAGGACAGAGGTCGGGCCCGGTTACACCAATAACCGTAACAGGCCCTGTCCGGGACCAAAAGCCCGACCGGTCTTACATTTTTATCGAGGACTGATAAAGAACCGGTAATTGTAAAACCTGGCCGGAGCCCACCCGGTTAAAGCCTGGTCAAAAAGTCATATATATATATATATATATATATATATATATATGGAGAGGTTCATTTGAGAAATGGTAAATGTATGAGAAATAGAGAAGTAATCTTAGCCATTCATCTGGTCAACATTTGCGGCTTTGACCGCGAAACACCGGATAATTCCTTGCATGTTCTATAGAAGGTAGAAGGATAGTTTCGTAAAATACGCGGGATGAGTTCATATATGAACCTATATGATTCACATATGAACTATACGTTCATATATGAATCAGTTAATTAGTTCATATATGAATCACAAGAATCTGTTAATTAGTTCAACTGATTCATATATGAACTTACAGTTAATTAGTTCATATGTGAATCACAAAGGTTCATATATGAATCAGTTAAAAGAGTTCAGATGTGAATTACATATGTGAATTATACATGTTCATATATGAACAAAGCCCGTGTATTTTGTAAAAATTACGAAAGTGTCCTATTTTTGGAATAGCCACAACTTTTGACCAGTCAAAGCCGTAACTTTTGACCAGTCAAATCCGATCTTGGCCATATGAATGGCTAGGATTAATTCTCTATTTCTCATATATTTACCATTTCTCAAATGAACCTAAGGATATATATATATATATATATATATATATATATATAATGGCTATTTTTATAGTTTGTCTTTGTATATTTTCTAACTTGTAGAAAGACAACTTTGGCCCTCGTAACGGCTTGTTTGAGGGGAGTTATAGGAAATCTAATTTGTTGGGTTCGTCTGTTTTAACTTGTAAAAAGACAATCTTTGATGTGTATATATATATATAGAGAGAGAGAGAGAGTCAGGTTCATACAAGAACAATAACCAAATAAGATAACACGAGAACGCATGTAAAATCACATGTGATTTGGTTGTTTTCTTGTTTTCTTATTTTGACCCTGTTCTCGTTTGATTCTCCCTCTATATATGTAGTTTGATCCTTCCTCTATATATATACATTTACATATATATGTGTGTGTATGTGCGCGTGTGTGTGTTCTATAATTCCAAAAGAAATTAATAAAAAAAGGGAAAATAGGACCCTTAAGGATCAAAGACCGGTTTGTGCCCAAATTTCAGGACCAAGACCAGTTAAGGCTTGGCCCGAGCCTTTGAAAGCACCCGATTATGCCTTTTTTCTTGTTGGACTGGGCTTGGCAGGACCGATCTTTAAGACACCTTTTTGAGTAACGAAAATCATAAAAACGAATTTCTAACGAAAGTGAAACCATCCCCGATGCCTAATCAAAGAATCAATATCATTTAGAGTGTATATATATTATATAACCTCGGTTGTTTGTCCTTCATCATCTTTATATGAAAGCTTCTCCATGATCTCATGCATTGCCGTCAAATCCATTCTCACACACGCTTCACCAAGTGGAGATCGAGGCGAGAACGAAGAAGTCGTTTGGATTCCCATCAAGACGTACGAAGGAACCTACACGTCAAAAACAAAGTGATTTCATTGAAACATCGTGTCCGAGCAATTTGCAAGATCATAAGATGATCTTTAGATCCTACAAACATCGTACGGTAAAACGGGCGGGACCCACGTACACAAAGAAGTAGGGGCGGATTTAAGATGGCCAGAGGGGGTGCACGTGCACCCGCTCTAACGTTCAGGGGCCTTAAAGGTGCATCCACTTTAATTTGATGCGTGCTCCCCTAAGTTAACGGGAAGTGGTTGCAGCCTACTGATAGTGTTATTGCATGTGGCATTAGATTAGATGTTGCAAGTAAGCAAGTTTGAATCTTTTCGACTCTTTTTTTTTTATTTTTTTTGGTAACAACAACAACAACAGAGAAAGAAAGAAAAAACATTTGGGTGTGCAAAAAACCACTTGTATATCATTTTTAATAAACCGTACTTTTTATAACTAAATTATGTTCTATTTTATATTATGCTAATTATTTTGTGCCCCCGCTTGGAATTATTTTGGATCCGTCTTTGAAAGAAGTAACCTTTTATTCGGTGCTTGAAGGCTTGCCCCCACAAGCATCATAAGATCACCACAAAAGATGAACATAAGATGAAGTTTGATCTACAAATTGTGTAGATGGTTAAAAGAAAAAAGACATTATTCACAAGGGCAAAAAGGTCAACTAACCTCGGTCTCCTTTTGAAGAGAAATTAGAGCAGACACTACAGACTTTGGATTTGGGCGTTCCCGGGGTTCATATTGCAAACAACGAGAAGCCAAACGCACCAACTCGGTTCCATCATCGTTAGAGAATTGTCCTTCTAGGCATGAATCCGTGAGCATTTGAAGGTTCCGATCCCTTATCAAGTCAAGAGCCTAAGACAACAAGAGTCAAATATATATACGACTCAAGTTGGATTATATAGGTACAAAAAAAAGTTCAAATGAAAGCACTAAATATTTTGAGAACCAGTATATGCATACATATATATATATATGCATATACTTAATATATATATAGATATATATACAAGGTCAGGTTCACGAAAACCGCAAAAAAAATGAAAAACTAAGAAACACCTTAGGTCCTTAGCAACCGTTCATCTGACTGAATACACATGTGCATACAAGTACGTTGTAAGTAACTTTTCCGGTATGCAAAGGTGCATAACATGCACACGCATAGAAACCAGGAAACATCTTCAATTACTTGTATATGCACAAGTGCATACCATACAAATGAAGATTATTAAGGTGTTCCTTAGTTTTTCATCCCGTTTTCACTTAATCTCTCTCTCTCTCTCTCTATATATATATATATATATATATATAGGGTGCGTTTCATTTGAAAACCAAGCAATTCGTGTAAACTTTGCAAACCGCTATTTTAGGAAACAATATATATATATATATATATTTATGGATAATTACTATGATTCATTAATAATGATTGTGATATATATGGAAGATGATAAGATTCATTTATTATGATCATGACTTTAGATTAGGAAACATAATAAAATCAGATATTTATTAGACTCGATGAACGGCTAAGATTGGTTTGCAAAGTTTACACGAATTGCTTGGTTTTCAAATGAAACACATCCTATATATATATATACACACACACACATATAGAGGGAGGATAAAATGAGAACGGGATCAAAATAAGAAAACACGAAAACGGCCAAATTACATGTGATTTTGCACTGTAGCGCTTATGGAACACGGTCAACGCCGGGTGAGCGGGCGACTTGGCCCACGACCTCGTGTCGCGGCCAAAGTCGCATGTATCACATGTGATTTAGCCGTTCTCATGTTTTCTTATTTAGTCAGAGAACATTGTTTTCTGTTCTCGTTTGAACCTGACTCTCTCTCTCTCACTCACTCTCTCTCTCTATATATATATATATATATATGCATTGATGCATATACACTATCAAAATATATATATATATATATATCTCAATTAGCATGTTTTTTTTGGAAAGGGTGTCCTAGGCTATGCCTAGACTAATCCCTTGGCAAATTTTTGGCTGTAAGACATCAGCCCTAATTAAACTGAATTAAACCTCAGTGGCCACAATTGTTGTGTACTCCTAGATTCGAACCCTGGGCCATTTGGGATATTCCACCACATCCCCCAGGCCTTAACCAGTACGCCACAACCCTTGTGGTTATCAATTAGCATGTTCATCAATGCATTTGTACTATATATGCATTGGTGCATATATTCACTAATATTCATGTAGTATGTATACATCAATGCAAATGCATATACATGTTCTCATGGTTCTCAAAATATTTATGGTTCTCATTTGAACCTTCTCATGTACCTAGGTCTTCAAATATGGCAAGAAGTCATATACTTACATGGCTAGGAGGGATATGCTTCCCGCTAAGAAGATCAAGCAAAAGAGTCCCAAAGCTATATATGACACTTTCGGGAGTCACTCTCCCTACACAGAATTAAAGAAAAAACGTAAGATCCCATTTGTCTTGACCATTTAACATTAACATATATATATATATATATATATATATATTTGTTGGTTTTGTTTATGGGAAAATGCATCCAAATTTAAGGAAGTTTGTCTTGGTTCCTATTCAGTGTAACAAATATTTTTTTAAGAGTTCTTTTTCCACAATCAATTTAACCAAGTTTCAAAATTTCCTATCTTTCCCCCACTTTGACCGATAACCTGCTGATTTTTTATAACATTTGATGACGTAGATGTCAAGTTTCTTGTCCACTTTGTCGTAACCCCTCCGTAAAAGGGTATCCACATCATCAAATGTGACAAGACCCACATGTTACCGATCAAAATGGGTACAAATTATAAAATTTTGAAACTTTGTAACATTGATCAATGAAAAAAACAATTCTTTACACTAAATGGAAACAAAACAAAACTTTATTCCATTTTCATGCATTTTGCCCTTTTGTTTAATATAGTCGTTGACACTTTTCTATAACACCCTTCAACAGCGATAAAAGAACCTTGTAGTTCAATGGGTAAATAGGTAATTTTCACGGGACAAAAGAAGTAGTGAGTTCATTGAAATGTAAACATACCGGTTCTCAAATACTCCGGAGGAGTAAATGCAAGATTTGTACTATAACTTTTCCCATCCCTACTGTTCTTCATGAGGCCAAAACACGAAAGTCTCGGATTACCTTCCTGTAAGAATCTAATGCGTGAATAAACGGATCCAACAAAGAATCAAGAAAACAATCAAATGGCCATTGGCCCAGCGGTAACCAACCTCCCAAGAGGCCAAGGGTTCAAACCGAGTGTGCATGAGTACTTTCCGTGTATATATATATATATATGGTCACGTCCAGAGGAAAACCGCAAAAAAATGAAAAACTCGGGACACCCCTATTCATCAGGACGATATGTACATGTGCTTACAAGTAATTTGTAACATGCACACATGCATATAAACATAATTTACACGTGCATAAAAACAAAAACAAAAACAAAAAACAGCTTCAATTACTTGTATGCACATGATCGTAACGTCTAGATGCAAGGTTACCAGGGTGTTCCTCAGTTTTTCATTTTTTTGGGATTTTCCCCTAAACCCCTCTCTCTCTCTCTCTCTCTCTCTCTCTCTATATATATATATATATATATATATATATTATACCTCACAAAGATTCAAAAAGAGGGGGAAAATTCAAAACTTCACCTCATCAAACAAAACTCGGTAAGCATTGAGGTCGTGATAAAGAGCACGACCTTTACTTGTACAATATTCAAGAGCTTCGGCAAGATGTAGCACAACCCTTAATCTCATTGCCCACTTCATTGGTTGTGATTCCCCTGAATCATTAGAGCTTTTACATTGTAAGTCACAATACTGAAAGGAAAACCATAGAGCAAATTGCATGAAAATGCGTCATAATTTAGTTTGATTCTTATTTTCTGTAAAGTACTTTCAAAACCTTCGTTTTGGCACCTCAGATGCGATATCTCAAACATTTAAATCAATGTATGTTATACTAAAGAGAAATATGCCAAAGACCATTGCATTCTCAGATATAAACCAAGTACCAAAAATGTTTGGGATGTCATATATGAGGTACAATGAAAGCTCTGAAAGTGTGATACACAAAATGGGAATCAGACCAAAGTACATTGCATTATCATATGTAAACCATGTACCTAAATGTTTAAGATGTCACATTTGAGATACTAAAATGAAAGTTTTGGAAGTATGTTAGACAAAATAAGAATCGGACCAAAGTCAATTGCATTTTCATGCATTCTCATATGTAAACTAGGAAAATCATGAAAATGCAATGTACTTTGGTCTGATACCTGTTTTGTGTAACGTAGTTTCTAACCATCATTTTGGTACCTCGGATGTGATATCTCAAATATAGATCAAAAGTCCGTTACACAAAATAGGAATCAGACCAAAGTATGTCGCACTTTCCTGCATTCTGAGATGTAAACTAGGTACCTAAACGTTTGAGATGTCACATTTGAGGTACTAAAATGAAAGTTTGGAAAGTACGTTACATAAAATAGGAATCTGACCAAAGTACGTTTCATTTTCATGCAATTTGCCCAAAATCATACAGGTGGGGGGTTGGGGGGGGGGGGGGGGGGGGTCTTACAGTGAAAAAGATGTTTCGCGAGTGTGTTATTGGGCATGTACTCGGCCACAAGTAGCCTCTCGTCATCTTGACAGCAGCAACCGAGGAGATTTGCAAGCCTAACATTACGCAGCTGGCCAACAGATTTCGCTTCTTCCTGAAGTTATTAAAGACCCGTTCTCAAATTTCAAGTCAATAATGGTCAACGCTTGTAACAAGTACAAGCGAATCTCAAATATAAAGTATAATGACGCAAATGCCCCAATCAACATACTCCCTCCGTCCCAAAATGAATGTCCACAACGAAAAACACACCTATTTTAAAAAATGTGTAATTATTACATTTTTTTAATTAACGAAATGACAATTTTACCCTTAATAATAGAGGAAGTAGTGAATTTTTCCATCTCATAATTAAGGGTAGAATTGGAAAGTTTGGGACAAACTAAAGTAGAAATGTGGACACCTATTTTGGGACTGAGGGGTTATATAAAGACCGTAAAATCCTAGTATAATCCCATCTTTTAGAGGTCATCTTCCACGAACACTAAAAATCAAGAAAGCTTCCTCATTCATAATGGTGATTCAAATGGAGCCTTTAGATTTAGCTTCACAAAATTCTCCTAATCGAAGGGTATTTTAGACATTCAACTGAAAAGTCGACCACTTTCCTCAAACCATGTATCTAGTCAAACGTTACAATTTCCAAGCGACAAAAAAAGGAACATTTTACGGGTATTTCCAATAATAAAAATACATGTTAATACGATCCCAGAAAAAGTTGATCGTCATGTCCCAAAATGAACCATGAGACTCTAGCAGCCTTTGACCAAGGGCTGACCGAATTCATCTGATCTTTTTCCGATTTTTTTACTAAAATTCATTAAAAGAGCTTGACATCAAACAACCATATCAAAGGGTCATTGGCCCAACAGTACCCGGGTTACTGGTAGAGCCCAGCCTGCCATGAGGTCAAAGGTTCAAATCCCACCAAAAGTGAGGAGTGTGCATGAATATTTGCCGTATATAAAATATTATATACTTCAAAAATAACAATATGGGTTTGATATTATACCATAAATTGTCGAGAATCGGGCCAAGCGGATCGATTAAAGCGTTTTACAGCTATCCTCATTTGATTCTCGAGTTTCCCTTTATAAACAACATTTGGAGCCTTCTCACCATGCTCAGAAACAATGTTCTCTACAGCAAAACCGGATGTTGCATTTTTAAGTTGATCCAAAGTGAATTCTTTGAATGCGGTTGGATCACTCGCCTCCTCGTCTTTATTCCCTAAAGAAAAAAGTAAAAAAAAAAACACGTTATATTTGTTCAAAAAAATCACAACTTGCAAAAGCAAGAAGTCTTCACGGAAACAACTGCTACTCTTTGAGGTAAAGGTCAGGTCTGCGTATATCTCGACCCCAAACCCTTCTTTCGAGTGGGATTTATTACGTCAGTTTAGTTTGGTTTGGTTTATTTGTTCAACAAAAAAGGGGTACTCTACCATCATGCAAAGAATATACAAACGTTTTACCAAAGGGTCGTTGGCCCAACAGTATTCGGTAGAGTCCAACCTCCCAGATGGTCAAAGGTTCAAACCTCATCAAAGGTGAGAAGTGTGTGTGAGTTTTGACGTACATAAACATTATATACTTCAAGAAAAAGGACATACCGGCATTTGGATCCTCAAGAACCAATGAATCTTCTGGTGAAGTGAGACAACATGGGAGGAGCTTGGTGCAGAGCGAACCCATGTCGGATCTCCAAACCGACCTGCGTGGCAAGCATATGAAACACTTCAAGAAAACCTTGAAACGAATCCATTGTATCACACCCATTTTTGCTATGAATAATCAAGCAAAAGACCGATAACCACTAAGATTCAGGGGTGGGATGTATACAGACCTGACATTTACCTCCAAAAAGCAGATGGAAATATTTATTTGTAGACTAAAAACATACAAGGATTCAGAGGATGACATCAATGTAGGACTCTACAAGTCTACAACTACATAAAAGTCTTCCCATTTGAGACTTTTAGATAAACAAGTATTTACTATACATAGAAAACAATACAGATGATGTATTTGTAGACTACAACTAAGGTTTTATCAGTTGACTTTTGTGAGTCAAAGTAAATGCTTTTTAACTTCAAAATTGACAAGAACAATTTTCTTTGCATAGCAAAAGTTAATTAACTACATTTAACTATATATATATATATATATATATATATATATAGAGAGAGAGAGAGAGAGAGAGAGAGAGGTTAACGGGAAAATCCAAAAAAATGAAAAACCGAGGAACACTCTAGTAACCGTTCTACACATGTGCATACAACTGATACAAGTAACCTGCAAGTAACTTTTCCGGTATGCACATGTGCATAGAAACTAGGAAATATTTTCAATTACTTGTATGCACATGTGCATACTGAACAGATGAACACCGTTTTATGAACAGTTGGTAAGGTGTTCTTCGATTTTTCATTTTTTTTGGGGGTTTTCCCTAAACCTCACTCTATAAAGTATAAACATATCTGAGATAATTTTCTTACAAACTCTAAGTTGAATCTAAATTTAGACTCCTTTTTTAGCAATATCAAATTGAACAAATTAATTCCAGATAACTTCTATTTGCAATTCAGATGTTCAGCCCCTAAATTGCTTGCTGTTTGATTCATACATACAGAACCTGTTTTACAGAGATACATACACACATATTATATATATATATATATATACAATCAAAGATCTTGAACATTAATTCAAGTAAATTGTGATAGAATAATAACAGAAAACAAAGGGAAAGATCTCTAATTTCATAAAATATCATAAACATGAAAAGAAAAATGGAGAATTACAGATCAATTGAGATGATTATGATTCAAGAATGAAACCAAGAATCAACCAAATTCGATCTTTAAAGTCCAAACAGAGAAACCCAGAAAGGAAAAAACAAAAAAGACCTTAAAAATCATACCTTTGTTTATAATTTTATCTCTTGGTTCTGGAAGTCAATTAGTAAACGAAAAAAGTCAACTTTCTTCCCCCCTTTCTGATTCTGAATCACAATCACCCAAAAAGAACCACTAACTTTTACCAGGTTCCCAAATCTTCTACACCAAGTCAAAATTGAAAAATTGGAATTTTTTTAAAAATTGAAAATTTGAAAACCCTTTTTTTGATCAAATCAAATCCAAACTCCTAAACCCCATTTCCAATTTCCAACAGGATCCACATTTTTGGCCTTGAATTCCAAGATTGCCCCCAGAGAGAAGAACTTATTTAGCTTCCAAGATTCAAGATTTTGTGGTTGGAAGTCAACCAAGAGGGAATTCAGAGAAGGGTGTTTTGGGAAATATAAAAAAGATTCTTGATTTTTGGTTTCAGAAAACAAAAACCCAATCTTGTGATCCTAGAATGGAATACAAAAAGAGACACAAAGATTGATCTTTTTGGGTTGTTTTTGTAAATCTTGAATTTGTGAAAAAAATAAACCCTAGAAAGATGAAGTGATGTTGTTGCTTTATAACGTGAATGGGATTTACTCTGGTGGCAGTGGCGCCTTGATTTGTAAAATTGACATCTAAAATTCTAAATGAAACCGAGTGAAGTATATGAAATAATGCCAATTTTGATAAGTATTTTTATTATTGATTCTTTTATTTTAATATTTTAATAAATGCCATAAGTAGAAATGCCAATTTTGATGAGTATTTTTAATATTAATTCTTTTATTTTACTAATATTTTAATAAATATAATAAATGCCATAAGTAGAAATGCCAATTTTGATAAGTATTTTTAATAGGGTATTTAATAAAACTACCTGTATTTCAAACATGTATTATGGATATGCTAAAAATCTCCTATTTTTTGCCAAAATACCCATTTAGTCCGGGATCTTGGGCCGGGATTTGACCCATCCCGGGGTTAGCCAAAAAAAAACGGGGTTAGGTTGGGATTTCACTGTTCATCTCGGGGTTATGGTTTGGAAGAGATAATCTTGTCTACTTGAGTACCAATTGCCTAGGGTTCCTGGTTTGCTATTTCAAAATTGAAATTCATATACACACACACACACATATATATATATATGTGTGTGTGTGTGTAATTGCTTATATTGGATTTTGTGTCTGTGATTGTATGGAGAATGAGGTGTTGGTTTGACTCCAGAAAATGGTTCACTTTCAAATTTGTATCAGATTTAGTACATTTCAATTCCCACATTCACATGGTTGTCTTTAGTAATTTAAGTGCATAATTCTTCTGTTGGGATGAACAGTGAAATCTCGGCCTAATCCCGGGGTAACCCCACTATCTTCAAAAAAAATTGCTAACCCTGGGATATATCAAATCCCAGCCCAAGATCCCGACGTTAATGGGTATTTCGACAAAAAATGAGAGATTTTAGGTATTTCGGTAATACACTTTTGAAATACGGGTACTTTAATTAAATTCCCTTTTTAATATTAGTTTTTTTATTTACTAATATTTTAATATATATATATATATATAATAATAAATGCTATAAGTAGATATCCCAATTTTGATAAGTATTATTAATATTATTTATTTTTAATATTTTAATAATACTAGAAGCATACTGGTGCAATGCAGCGAGATACATCACGATTTTAATGATTTCTTTTATTTTTTGGTTTTTATCGATTTACAGTACGATTTTGGATGGTTTTGAGAGATATAATTATTATTTTATAAATTTGTTTAATTTAAGCTTAATAATGTTTTTTATATAAAAAAAATAAGTATTTTGTTAAAATTCAATGATTATCTTATATATTTTAAATTATTTATATTAAATTGAAATGTTTATCATGTTTTGATTATATTTATCAGTTAGTTATGAATTCAAACATATAGCTTTAAAAACTTGTACTAATGCATCATGACTTGTAATCTTGAATTTTAAGTAATGTGTATCAATAAACAGTACTTAATGCATAAAAGGTTGTTTTTAAGAGTTTATTCGATAGTTTAATAATAATGTAATTTATTTTAAGTTTAATAATATAAAGTTTTTTTATAAAATAAACATTAAATATTATGTTAGATTTTCTTAATTATATTTGATTTTTTATATTTAAAATTTGATTTTTTTCATGTATTTTAATCATGCGGGAACTGATTTCAGGGGAGTTGAAATGTGAATTGATTTTAGGAGAGTTAAAGTGGTTAATAAATAACATTAAAAATGGTACATAAAGTTTTAATAATTGTTTTTAAGATATTTTAAATAATTAGCATTAAATAACGGTACATTAAGTTTTAACAATTGTTTTTGAAAGTTTTTTTATAAACGTTTCATAATATAGTATAGATATAATGTCACAAGTAGAAACTTCGTTAAAGATAACTTTTTTTATTAATTCATAGTATAAAAATGATATTTTGATGGTGTTATAAAAAATATGTTATTTTTTTTTTAAATACAAATATAATTTAATAAATCTTTTTGTTAATAAGTAAATACTAAAAATACCTCTCAATAAATTATCTCAAATTATTATGTTATAACAATAACAATAGCTATGTTAATAATTTTGAAAAAAAATGGCTCCAACATTTATGCTAAAGGAGTATAGTGAAATTGAGAGAAGAAGATAGGGAATGTGGAGTTCTTCAAATTTGGAAAAATCTTTAAAATTTAATTTTGAATATATATACATTATTTTAATTGTTTTCATCAATGAAAGTATATGTATTATAATTTTATATAAAGTTTTTTTTTTTTTTTTTTGAAAGAAGTTATAAAGTTTTTTAAAAGGTATATTGTGATGATGAATTTATAAATATCTTAAGAGTAAATTACATAAATGGTCCCTCGTGAATGTATGGATTTCATTTTTCGTCCCTCCAGTTCTGAAAGTACATTGATAGTCCCTAAAATTGAGTTTTGGTGCCCAAATTCGTCCATGTCGTTAAGCATGCTCCGTTAAGTGGGTCATGTGCCCCTCACGTGAGGGGCATTTTTGTCTTTTTACCCTTTTTTATTTTATTTAAAATATATAATTAAATTAAGATTTTTATATTTTTATTTCTTATTTTAATTAAAACAAATCATAAACGAAACCATTATTGGAAGATGGTATTTCCCAAAATCACCACTTCTCTCTAATCTCTCTTCTCCTTCCAAGACCACCGGCTCCCTCTAAATCTCTCTTCTCCTTCTATCCTTTTTTTCTTTCAAGTGTGCTTTGTATGAATCTCTCTCTCTAATCTCTCTCTCCTTTCAAATGTCACACCCACAATGAAAAAAACCCATTTCCAACAAATTCCTTTCAAACCCATTTCCATCACCACCACTAGCAACAATGATTCCGGCGACGATATCTCGCCACCGCCACTAGCAGCAATGATTTCGGCGAACGATATCCTGCGACTGTTGGTGGTGGTGATGAAGAGGTTCATGATCTCCATCAGATTTCTTGAAGAACAGATGTTCATGACCTCCTTCGGTTTTTGCTTATTTGTTTAAGGTTTCAATTTTTGTTTAGGGTTACAATCCACAAATCTAGATTATATTTGTTTAAACTTTCGATTTTTGTTTGTAATTTTATAGATTTCATTTAGGGGTTCATATTTGTATTTGGGTGATTGTTTATTGTATATGAATCTAATTTATTTTATTTATGGGTTTGGTTATTATATTAAATGTTGTTCTCCATTTCATTTAGGATTATTATTTTTATTTATGGGTTTGTATGAGTTTTTTTGGGATGATGATGTTCTTGACTTGAGTATGAATGTTATTGGGGGTGGATGTGAGGTTGAAGAAGATAGGTAAAGTGACCAAAAAGCCCCTCACGTGAGGGGCACATGTGCCCTCTAACGGCAACTCAGTGGACGACGTTAACGTCAGGGACGAATTTGGGCTCCATATCTCGCTTTTAGGGACCACCAATGTACTTTCAGAACTGGAGGGACGATTGGTAAAATCTAGGCATTCACGAGGGACCATTTATGTAATTCACTCATATCTTAATAATATAATAAATGTTGTAGTTGTTAAAATCGAATAATTGTTGGAGTTTGGTGTAATTTTGTTAGACATTTTGATTTTTGATACTTTATTTTAGAAAAAATTATAGCATAATTGTTGGAGATTACTTCATATGAGGTGTCTGGATCATGGATCCCCCACTAGATTATGGTTAATTAATATGGGGTATTTTGATATGTGTTTTACAAGTGATTATATGATTATGGTGTTTTTAGTGTTTAGATAATATTTGTTCTTGTGATTATATGATTACATAGTAGTTAAATAACCAATTTCAGTATTCATTTTGATATCAATTGCAATAAAAATGGTTGTGATCATTTTAAGACATACAACCAAACAACTCCTTAAAGAAGAAACCTTTATATTAAGTTTATTTTCTATCAATTCTTATTACGCAGAATCAGTGTGCGGCAGCTGCTTTTGCCGCTCGCAAGCAGCTCCCTTGCTGCTCTTTTTTCGGGTCTCTCGTTAGTTTTCGATTTAGCGTCATTGGTTTTCTTTTGTGTTTGAACTATTGGTCGTTTGTATTTCTTGGTTCGCTTTGGTGGGTTTAATAAAATATTTGCTTCTTGTTATTAAAAAAAATTAATTTTATTTTGTATTAGCTCTTTTGCATATCATGCTTAGGATTTAGCTTTTTAACGTAAAATACATTATTGACTTGTAGTTTTGTATTATTAACTTTATACTAGAAACGTATTCGCGCAATGCAGTGAGATACATCACGATTTTAATGTTTCATTTTATTTTTTGTTTTTTTTATTGATTTACAGTACGATCTTGAATGGTTTTGAGAAAACTATAATGTTTTTTTTATAAATCTGTTTAATTCAGGATTAATAATATAATGTTTTTTATATAAAAAAAATAAATATTTTGTTAGAATTCAATGATTATCATATTTTAATGACATCTAAAAAAATAATCAATTACATATTTAATAATATAATTAAAACAAATTTATAGTAATATAATATATTAATTAATAGTAATACATGGAAAGGTCTGCATAAAAGGAAGGTTTTGCACATACCAAATTGATGGTTGTTAGAAGCCTGCAGTAGTAATATGTATGTTGTGTTTTGAAACTTGTAAATTAAGAGATTTTTAAAATATTGCATAAAATGATGGTACCTTGTGCCTAATAATTTGTATTTAAGAGTTTTTTTATCCGTGCTTTATAATATAGTATAGATATAGATATAGATAACTGATAGTTGATTGTCACCATTTTTATTAATGCCTCATCATATTTATCACTGAATTCTTGTTTTTGTCATCGTTGTATAATTTTAAATCAATAATAAACCTTGAGAACTAGTACATCATGAACGTATGATAACATTGAAAACTAGTGGATCATGTGTTATTTCATATGATTTTTTTCATCTAAAACTATCATTTAGAATATTACGCGTACCTGTTTTACAATGTGTTTGATTCACATGTATTTGTTTCATACTGTGAGCATTTTTAATCTGTTTGTGCAACAAAAGTTACACGTATTTTTTTCACATTGTGAATCGAATAGATATAAACAGGGGCGGAGCCAGAAATTTATATAAGGGGGAGCACCAATTAAAATATATATAAATATTAATTATCTAAAAATTACAAAAACATTTATATTATATTCATAATATTATGACCTTTACATATTTAATAATGACAATATAAGTAACCAGACAAGCGTTCATCCATTGATCTCCTATTTTATTTTTTTTTGAAAAGCATCAATTACCAAACCAAATACCATACAGAGTTAGCCAAATAAGGCCAGCTTGCCAACAGCAAACAAGGAACGCAAAACAGAAAACAAAATCAGCAGCTATAGCGCTATTTACAAACAAACTCAAACGGAGAGAATCTGCACCGCCCAACCGAAACAACCGAACCTACAACACCACTGCTACTAACTGAGGTGAGACCCACCAATGATCACGAGAGCCTCCTCCGATGGTTTGCAGCAACGAACAAGGTTCACGTACATCCAGCTGGTTCGAGTAGCCACTTGACCCAATCGACTCTTGCGTCACTTTTCTGCTTATCGATCCATTCATAACACGAGCGCTGCAACTCCATGAATCTGTCTTCCATATTTCTTTTGTCATTTTGAAACACTATTTGGTTTCGGTGTGTCCATATCATATATGCCACGCTCCATACCGTTTATGTCCAAAGTTTAAAACGCGATCCATTGCCTGTCAAATTTTCAGCCATCTTCACGATATCTTGTAAATTAGAGACATTTTCTTCCTTGATATTCCACCATTTAAACATTAATTGCCAAACTCTCTTAACCTCTTGACATATCACTAACGCATGGTTTACCGACTCCACTTCTATCCTGCAACGAGGACATAATACCGAATCTAAATCCATACCCATCTTCCCTAAGACCTCCCTACATGGTAGTCTTCCTAGCTTAGCTTTCCAATAGAAAATGCACACTTTTTTCGGTATCACCTTCGACCATTTGGTACTCTCAACTTGCTCCCCTACCATCGCCACTTTCTCGTCAATCATCTCCTTAAACTCTTGCACCACAAAAGTCCCATCACTCCCCCCCCCCCAACCACTTCACACGATCCTTAGCGTCTACCTTCGGCCTCCAATTTTATTGCGCAACCTATTTTTCACGATGTCCATAGCTGAAAATGTCCTATCGACTGCTGCAATCGCAACAGGTAATATCAGGGACGAACACATAATTTTTTTCATACGGTGACACCACATAATATAGACACAAAATAATTACAAAAAACACGGTTTTTATCGACGTGTCTTCAATTTTTTACCGACGTTAAATATTGTATGATATGTTTTTAGCCTAATTTCACCATTTCGAGAAAATTTTAAAGTTTTTTGCTTGATTTCGACGAATTTTTTGAATTTTTTTTTATTGATTTCGAGGGTTTTTTTCGGTTTTTTTGGTTGATGTCAAGAGTTTTCTTTGGTTTTTTTGTTGATTTCAAAAGTTTTTTTAGTTGATTACGAGGTACGGTTGCAACTTTTTGAAGTTTTCAAAATAATACGGTAACATCTTTCAAAACGATAAGGTTGCAGCTTTCACGAACCTAAAAAATTTACACTTCGTCGAATAAATAATACGGTGGCACGTGCCACCATCGCCACCAAGCTAGGTCCGTCCCTGGGTAATATCATTGCTAGCTTTATAAGCAAATACACGAGAGGGAACAACTTATCCCTTATTGTTTCAACCATTTTCTGTGCAAAATTACTTACCCATTTAGATTAGAGAACCGTGTAATTCTTGTTGTCAAAATTTAAATGGGTTATTATGATTTATTATGCCCATGGATAAATGGATAAAAATTAAAGGTGGGCCCATTGGGTAAAAGTTGAGGTGGAGTCCAATGTCAAATTTTATGAAAGTATTGTTAAAATATTTTTTTAAATATTATTAAAATATTCTATATATTTAATAAAATTTTATTTTTCTCACATAAACAATTCATTTCAAAGTTTCTCATGAGTGGAATGTAAGAGCATCTCCACCAGCATTGCTATCTTGTTTGCTATAATAGAGAATCAAAAGTGAAAATCTCTAAAAAATATTACATTCAATTCCAACATATTTGCTATTTTAGAAACTTTAAAACAACTTATATTATTATAATATTCTCTAATTTATCATCCTAATACACTTTAAAAAAAACTTAATATAAAATGATAAAAATTGAATCTTATTGGTGGGATTGAATAAAATAATCATTTCTCTCTCCAACCATCAAGTTTTAGAGAATTCTTTAAACTTAGAAAAATTTCAAGTTTTCTCTATTTTAGCAAACAAGATAGCAAAGCAGTTGGAGAGGTTTAGAGATCAAAAACCCAATTTTTTCTATTTTAGCAAAGTTGTTGGAGATGCTAATAAAAAATAATTTGTCTCTTTTGGTAATCATTTTTTGGGATATCTCTAAATTTGGAGAAAATTTTATTCTTCTTCCTACTTTCTCCATTTTGGATAAAATTTTGGGGAAGCTGTTGCAGCTCATTTTACACCCATAATCTCCATTTTCTTCATTTTATCCAAAATAGAGAAGCTATTGGAGATGCACTTATAGATATTTTAAAATACAAGTCAATTTGGTAAAATTAAAAATAATTAAAAAGGAAGCGAGTCAAACCAATCAGAAGTCATTTACATTGCATTCGACTATTATAAGGGCATCCGCAATGGTCAAGTCTTTTAAAGACTTGATCTATTTGTCACCATACCAAAAAGTCATCTTCAAATGGTTACTCCAATGGTCAAGTGTTCTAAAAACTTTTTTATGCATTTTTTAATTCATTTTTGCACTCTTGCCTATTCTTCAAGCTTTTGCTCAAATACTTGGCATTCACCAAGCTTTTGAAAATCAAGTCATTCTTCAAGTCATTGCTCCAATGGATACTCTCTTTATCAAGTGGTTGTCAAGTTTTTCATCAAGTCATTATTTTTACCATTGGAGATGCCCTTTAAAATCGTTTAATTAAAAAATTATTATTTCAATGTTACAAAATTTATAATCGTATTTAATATATAAATTACATAAAAAATCAGTGAAAATAGACAAAAAAAAAATTGAGAGTAAACTACGGTTTTCGTCCCTGTGGTTTGATGTTTATAACGATTTTCATCCCTGGTCTTTCAAAACTGCTTTTTTAGTCCCTATAGTTTCTATTTGCTTCCATTTTCGTCCCTCCATTCAATTTTATTAAAATTAAATGTTAATTCAATTAAAATAGAATAAGTAAATTACATATTTGGTCTTTATGGTATATAAATTTTTACATTTTTATCCTAGTTTACATTTTTTTTTACTTTTTCTTTATTTATTGTATTTCATTAAGACATTTATTTTTCTATTAACTATATTGTATATTTTCATAATTATTATAACTTTAATTATAAAAAGAATCAAATAATTTCGTTAAAAATACTGATAAATACAATATATTTTTTTTCAAACTACTAGGTTTAAATCACTTAAAATTAATATTTTATATCTGTTGATTTATTAAAGTTTTTTATTTATTTTAAATTACTATCGAAAATTTTTTAATAAAATTCGAGAAAAAATAGTATTATTTTATAACAACCGATTGTTTTTTGTTAAATGCAATTTATTCCCACTATTCTAAATTTTTATTTAATTTTTATTTTCTATTAATTAATCAAGTTTGTTTAGTATTTAAATAAAACATACACACACATAAACACACACACACACACCATTTTAAATTAGGTTATATATTAAAAACAAAAAATAAGACAATAAAAAGATAATAAGATTTCAATATGGTGTTACATAAATCATGCAATAAGCCATGACATGCCACAGAATTAACGTGACGTCAAACACAAGACTTAAATCTCATTTTATTTAGAACATTGATGTATATATATATATATATATATGTGTGTGTGTATGTTTATTTTAAATATTAAACAAATTTAATTAATTAATAAAAATAAAGTTTAATGAAAATATGGAATAATGGGAGTAAAGTGAATTTAACAATAAACAACCGGTTGTTATAAAATAAGACTATTTTTTCTCTCGAATTTTATTAAATTTTTTCCAATGGTAATTTAAAATAAATAAAAAACTTTAATAAATCAATAGATATAAAATATTAATTTTAAATGATTTAAACCTAAAGCTTTGAAAAAACTATCATGTATTTATCAATATTTTTAACGAAATTATTTGATTATTTTTATAATTAAAGTTATAATAATTACGAAAATATACAATATAATTAATAGAAAAATAAATGTTTTGATGAAATATAATAAATAAAGAAAAAGTAAAAAAAAATGTAAACTAAGATAAAAATATAAAACTTTATATACCATAAGGACCAAATATGTAAATTGCTTATTCAATTTTTAAAAGAATTAACATTTAATTTTAAATAAAATTGGATGGAGGGATGAAAATGAAAGTAAATAAAAATCATAGGGACTAAAAAAGCAGTTTTGAAAGACCAGAGACGAAAATCGTTATAAACATCAAACCACAAGGACGAAAATCATAGTTTTGACCGTTATATTCCATACATTTTGACAAAATAAAGTTGATGTTTTTATATTCATTGAAGAATAATAATGTTGAAATTTTAAATTAAAATATAATAAAATTTTATTTCACAATTATAAAAAAAAATAATGTGGGAAATAAATAAATAAAATAAAATAAAATGGGGAACAAGCCAACAACAATGTATGGGGGAGAGAGAGAGATGGTTGTATGATTCCAAAAGCCACCACATTCAAAACACAAAACTTATGTCTCATCATATCACTTACAAAATCTTTTATTTATTTTTTTCATTTAAAAACCCATTTTTATCAAAATAAATATAATACTTTAGTTTATTTATAATTAATAAGTATTAGTTGAATATTTAAAAAATCACTAAAAACAAGAATAACAATATTATGAATAAGAATAAGTGCAAGCCATTAATTGATGAGAGATGCATACCATTTATACTCATGGATAAAACAGTTATTTTTATTATTCAGATTGTTGATTTGGTAAAAGAAGTAAACAACATTGTATTTTTATTCAAATAGACAAATCTATTTGTATATGACTTAATGAAAAATTTGGTCCCTTATTTGAATCAAAGTTGTAAATGAACCGAACGAATATGAACGGGGACATGTTCGTATTTGTTTGTTTAACTTTAATAGAACAAAAACGAACACACACTAGAACATTTTTTTTGTCGTTTGCATTTGTTCTTAAGAAAATTAGTGTATTTGTGTTCGTTTAGATATTAAACGAACACAAACAACCACAAACTAACAAAAGCACACATGTAAAAAATTGCGAGTAGGGGGAGCATAGGCAAAGGCACATTTTTGTGAATTGTGAAAGATTGAAAGGCAAGATCGGGGTGGAAAAGTAAATGAATGTTGTATAATATATTATTTATGAATTAATGATTATATATAGAGATGCATAAATGATTAACTGATTTTAGATTAATAAGGATTGGAAAAAAAAACAGCTAAAAAAGGCACAACCCGGTCATAGGCGAAAGTTCGTTCTGGTCGTCAATTTTGAACATGGGAACAGGTGCTTAACTGGTTAGAGAAAGTCCAGATAAAGCCCGAATGGTCCAATTAACACCCTATCAAAGCCTGAAAAACAGGTCAAGGCCCTTTGTTTTTTACCCCAATTATTTATTATGACAGAAAAAAAATTAAAACAATAGTTCGTGGTTATCAATGGTGAAGTCATATGCAACAAAATTATAAAAATATTTAAAAGATATGTCTCCATTTTTTCATGTGCCTCGACTTTAAAGCGAACATGCAATAAAAATCGATTTCAACCCATTTTATGAATCCCTATTAGGAACACCGTAGTACGTTTATTTACCTCATATGAATTAACATTTTCAGCCAACTTCTTTTAGGAATTTAAACTTTTAATATTCGAGTTACTAACATCAAAATCTGTTAATAATGAATTTTACCTCTATAACATATATAATGGATCTTCTGGAACATGTCACTATGATTTGTAATTAAATTGACCTTCATATTGGTTTCCCTAAATAATGTTCGTAAAAAGAAACCAACAAAGTTCCTAAAATCAAAATCTAAACCAATCATATTGGTTTAGGGCTCCATTAAGAAAAATGCACTAGGTGTATTCTTTTGTCTTTTATCAATAAATTTTCCAGAAGTACTACCGTATTTCCTAAGAGGAAGGCGTTTAGAAATTACATGTGACGGCCACAACACAGTGATGGGAAGGAAAAGGGGGTGACAATGACAGGAAGTACAAGCAATGATCGATAAGAATGATTGACGAAATCTATTGAAGGTTTGCTTTATGGTAATTTAAGGGTTTTTCTTATCGACTCTAAGTAAATAGTAAAAGTTGAATGAGATTACGAGATGGGAATTTAATTGCATAATTCAAAAACAAATATGTCAATTCACTAAAATATAACTCGGTTAGCTCAGCTGACAATAAGGTTTGAGCCTTTAGGAATCATCAAAGGTCATGGGTTCGAGTTCTATAAGGCCACTGAGAAATTTTATGACTATTATTCAGGGCCTTAGGATTAGTCGAGATGCAGAAACTGACCCGAACACCCATGATTATATATATATATATATATATATATAGGGTTGAGTTACAGTGAGAAGCTGAGTTAACGGTAAGAAGCGTGAGAAGTGGTTATCGAACGTTGGATGAAAAATAGACGCACATTAAGATAAGAGACACAGAGATAAGATGCATCGAGATGCACCAGGTCAATTTTCTTCTAAGCCGCAATTCATGGGAGATGTTGATATTAAAAGAGATAAACGGTTCAAATCCACTTCTCATGCTTCTTTAACTCAACTTTTCACACGATCCTTTGCCTATATATATATAGAGAGGGGGGTGTTCAAATGCAACCCCTTTACATGGTGCAACTCATGCAACCCCTTATCCACCACTCATTTTATGTGAAAATAAAATGAGTGGTGGATAGAGGGGTTGCACCATGTAAAAGGTTGCATAATAACCTACCCATATATGTATATATATATATATATATATAGAGAGAGAGAGAGAGAGAGAAAGAGAGAGAGACTAAGGATCGTGTAAGAAAAAAAAGTTAAGATGAAAAAGTAAGAAGCGATATGGACCATTGATCACTTTTAATCTCAAACTCAATCATAAATCGCATTTGATATGGTGCATCTTGGTGCACCTCATTCTAATGTGTAAGGGTGAAGATTTCTTCTTACCTTATCATTATAACTTTCATTATCACCAAAAAAACCTAATCTTATATATATATACTAGGCATATACCCGCACGATGCAACAGAATGTAAGTAAAGAACGAACAATTAATGTTATTTCCTTATATACATTTCATCAATAATCAACCATGACCTAAGAATCACAACTTATGAAACCTAAACCCATAAAGATATTCAATAATTACTTTATATTACAATTATTGACGAAAAAAATTATAATGATTATATTTATAATAAGAATGAAACGTATTTTACGATTATGTATTTTTAACGTGCTAACGGTGGAAAAATAAAATAAAACGTATGGATAGAAAAACAAATTATTTCGTAGATATTCATGATATTTAATAGTACGGTTAAATTAAAAAATATTCAATATTGGGCTCGTTTTGAAGATATTGAGGAGACACTTATAATGATATAATTTGTAGAAAAATGAACGTATTTTTTCATTGCATTTTTGTTAATATATGATTATTTGTGTTAATATGATAATGGTGTAAAATGAAAAATGAAAAAAATAAGGGATATAAAGTAAATTAAATAAGTAATTATAACGATGATAAATGTAACATTGTAAGGGTGGTAAATGTAATTGTACAAAAGTTTGTACAATAATCGTTTTAGTTTTTTCATTATATGGTATAGATTAATAGTACGGTTAAATTAAAAAATATTCAATATTGGGCTCGTTTTGAAGGTATTGACGAGACGATTATAATGGTATAATTTGTAAAAAAATGAACGTATTTTTTCATTGCATTTTTGTTCATATACGATTATTTGTGTTAATATGATAACGGTGTAAAATGAAAAATGAAAAATGAAAAAGTAAGGAATATAAAGTAAATTAAATAAGTAATTGTAAGGGTGGTAAATGTAACATTGTAAGGGTAGTAAAAATTATTGTACAAAAGATTAAGGGTGATAAATGTTATTGTACAAAAAATTTGTATAACCGTTTTAGAATTTTCATTATATATATATATATATATATATATATATATATATATATATATATAACACTCGGTTGCTATCTAAATAGGTAATCAATGCCTCAAATTGCTTGCAAAGTTTATAGATCTAGGACTTAAATAAAAATTCTGAAAGTTGGTTTAATAAATTAGGAACTATTCATAATTTGAATTATTTCTTCTGTTTCTAAATAAGTGTACATATCTCTATTTTAATTTGTCTCAAAATAAATGTTTATTTTATGATTCCACAATTAGTCGTGAAATGAAGAAATTCATCATTTTTTTTCTTCCATCATCAAAGATAAAATTATCATTTAATTAATTAAAATATAATAATTATATATATATATATATTGTTTTTAAATTGTCTTTTTTTTAATAGACATTTATCGTAAGACGAATAAAAAAGATATAGGATCGACATCTCTAAAATTGGAGGGGACATTTGGCCTTCAAAATGTCTCATTTGACCAAGTCAAACGTGGTTTTCTTGTTGGGTGTGGACATTTTCACACCACATAATGAAGGGTGTTTCTAAACATGTATTTATTGTATCAATCATATGATTCTTTGAATTTGTTTCATATTTTGATTATTTCACACATTAATAAGTTTTACTCCGTTTGTTTTAAAATAAATGTTTACATTGAAAATGATATGCGTTTTAAAAATATGTAATTATTACGGTTTTTAAATAATTAAATGATATTTTACTCTTCATAATAGAGAGAGAAATTAATGTAATTATTGAGATTGAAACTAAAATAAATTGTCTAGTAGTATGTAATATAATGAGGTCATTCTCATAAAAGGCCAAATTTTAATTGCAGATTAATGTTATGTTTGACAAACTAGTTGATAAACTAACTAGTGACTAGGGGTGAGCACAACCCGACCGACCCGACCACCCGACCAACCCAAAACCCCCCCACCCGACCACCCGAACCCGATATTTTTTGCGGGTATTACGGATCGGGGTGGGTATCCAAACCCCCACCCGACCCGTCCTAAAAACCCGAACTTCATTTTTTTTAAAACTTGTTTTTATATATAAAACATATTTCTCTAAACCCCAAACCAAAACCAAATCGACCTCTCTCTCTCTCTCTTGCTCTCGCCTCTCTTACTCTCTCGACTCCAGCCTCTCTCTCGACTCCATCCACCGGCGGCCATCGTACCACCGCCGACCTCGTCTTGTTCTTGTCTGGTCGACGACCTCGTCTCTCCCACCACTGTCGATCTTACTTTTGGACAAAGGCACAAGTAAGGCTTCTCCTCTTCTCCTCTCTTCGATTTAGGGTTTTTTTGATTTTCCTCATCTCAAATTCTCAATCGTCTCTGTATGAATGAAGTGAGCAAATGGTTGCTATGGGTGTATAAAATATAAATAGGTTATCAGATTAGGAATTCCCATTTGGAAATCGTCTTTGTAGTTTGTACTCTGTGTTCATGGTTTGTTTTTTTCAATTTTTGGAGGTTTGATTTCAGATGACCCTAAAATCGTCTATGTATTCATGGATATCCGAACCCGACCCGAAAAACCCGAGAATACCGGATATCCGAATTGTTCGGGTGAGTACCTTTTTCGGACGGATATCGGGGTTTGTTCCTATCACCCGATATCCGATCGGGTTTTGGGTTTTCCCGACCCGACCCGACCGGACCGATGCACAACCCTACTAGTGACTGATAAACTAGCGGATGAAAAAGTCACGTTTGACAAAAATTAGCTTACGAGCATGTAAAATTACCAAAAAAGACATCTAGAAAAAAAATAATCAATTACACTATTTAATAATATAATTAAAATAAATTTATAGTAATATAATATATTAATTAATACAAATAAGGTAGTAAATAATATAATATATTTTTCAAAAAAAATATAATATATTAAGTAAAAAAAATTAAAATATATTATTATACAAACTATAAATTTTAAACTTTACACCAAATTTAAAAAAAGATCTACATTAAATTATTATTTTAAATAACCGTTACATATAATATATAAAAAATAATCAATTAATAATTACAAAAATAATAATAATTGATAACTAAATATATTGATTAATATTTAAAAAAATTGATATAATTATCAATAATCTTAAATAATTAAAAAATAATATCAACGTATAATTAAAATTTTTGTTATAATTTCCAGATAATATTAATTAATTAACAATAATAAATTTTAATAGTTAATATTTTATTTAAAATTAATAGTTAATATATAATAATGAATATTAATGAGAATATAATTGGAAACAAAAAAAACTCCTCATAAACTACTCCAAATAGCTTATCAAAAAGCTAGCTTATATCCATCCAAACATGTACCCTGAAAATAAGCTAGCTTATAAGCTAACTTATTTTTGCCAAACGATGCCTAAATAGAAAAGAATGAGTTCATTCCTATTTTCGTTATCCTACCTAAACTGTAATGACCGTGTATTTTGCAATATAATGGGGAGTTTTGTGGCAAAGTTTCCTTATGGAGGGGGGCTAAATGAAAAATAAGGAATTAGGGTTAAGTCATTCCTCTATAGCCGTCATTTGCCATTTTGGGTAAGAATAACAAGAAATCCTTGTCTGTGTGTGTGCGTGTTCTTGGCATAGAGAAAAGCTTGAAGGAGAAAAAGGATTCCCTCGTCATCATCGTGAAGGTATGTCTCTTGTTTTCCTTCTAATGTATTTGGGTTAGTAGGATCTGATTAGTGGTGTAAAGTTACTTTTATTATTGAGAAATTCATGAAATCCTTCACTGGAAGTTTTAGTTTGGGGATTTATTTGGAATCGGCAGTGATGATGGTTCTTTTAGCACAGGTGATTGTTAATCGACCTATGGGGAAGGAAAGATTAAAGTTCCTTTATGGATTGAAATGTATTCTCCCTTTCTGTGTTGGATTTGGGTTTTAAGATTCGCGAAAGGCGAGTTCTGGGTTCGGTGTTGGGTTGTCGCAGGGATCGGGGGGCCCTGGGCGTTGAGGTGTCGGGCGACCTCGGGTTTGGGGGACCGGGTGACCCGGGGCACTGAGGTGTCGGGCGACCCCTGGAGGAAGAGATCCCGGTCGACACCGGGGGATGAGATCCTGGTCGACACCGGGGGGGGGGGTCCGGTCGACCCCGAGCTGGGAGGGTCTGGGCGATCCCGGTCGGGTGAGTGACCCAATCTTTCTCTGGGTAGTTATGGGGTATGAGAGTTTCCAAATTTAATCCAACTCTCCTCTAGTAGATTTGATTTATAGAATTCCCTAGTTTTGGGATTAACCGTGAAATTTATCGACAATACCTTTGTGCCTTAGGAATATGTGATTTGGACAATATCAAGTGAGAAGCTTTGATCAGGACATCAGGTGAGTTTTCTAAACTAAAGTCTTTCATGATGAAGAAGTTATGTTTATAACGTTATCTGTAAGTTTTGAAATGATGTTGACGATTATTTCCATGTGAGATTTATTTAAATATTTAAGATGCTTCTGTACTGTTGTTTAAGTGGATATGTATGCATACATAATAATAAATGTGTTAGGCTCAAAGTCGGGGGGTGTGGTTTGCATGTGCTCATACCGGAGGGTGTGTTCCGTTTATGTCATTGGGGTGTGTCCCAATAAGGCAATGTGAGTCACAGACACACTATCACCTTAGGGTGACGGTAGTGTGAGCTGAGAAGTTTATTAAAAATGTAACTATTTCTTTGAGCACATAAGAAATTGTAACTATTTCTTTGACACTATCACCTTAGGGTGATGGTTTATTTATTGATAATCTTTTGAATGTCTGTTGAGATAAAATTGTGCTTCTTTTGAGGGGACTCACTAGACCGTTGGTCCAACCATCGCTCTTTCAAATCTAAAAACCCTTTTCAGACATGCGTGAGCTAGGAAGAGCTGATAAGGGCAAAGATAAGGTGTAGCGGGAATTGGCTAGAAGACTGTCACCTTAGTTTGTTTTCTTTAAATCTCAGTTGTGTAATAGGTTGTCGTTCTGCAAACCTTAAGACTTGTTGTTAATCTGGGGTTGTTTTTGTTATAAGAATTTTATTATGTTGCTTTGCTTGTTTGGTATTGGTTGGGATAAACCAAACAACCCCTAACTATTACAACTTCAAACAACAACAATCAATGCAAATGCACATCCAAGAAACAAAACACCCCTTCAATTTTTATTTTATGATTTATTTGGATAAAAATAATCATAAATAACATGTAAAAATATTTGGGCAAAAATTTATTACTGATAATTTCAATTTGTCACATACATAGCTTGTTTTCAAAAACACAAATATAAGAATATTTTTTGTTTACTCAGCGGCTGAGGTTAGTCTAGATCTTTGTGTAACACCTCAAAAATCAGAGTAAATCAAAACCTGGAAACCTGACAATATAACGAAAGTAAATCTATTAACTTCCCATAAATGGAACCAGTCTTTAAGACTATACAATCCTATACAAGGATTTTATCAAAGGAATGGGACTTAACAATGTCCAACAACAATACTAAACAACTCCAAAAACCTCGAGACTCAAAACTCGTCTCTCCAAAAACCCCGACAACCCACCGCTAATGGAAACCTGATACACATACCATTTGAGAAAAAGTGTCAGACTTAAAGCCTGGTGAGAACATACAGTTTATGAAGCTCAAAAGATAAAACATTTGCATCAAGATAGTATTTCCAAAACGATTAAATTTACACATTAGGTCCTTGCCACAAACGGGCTTTTTCGTTATAAACACGCCATAAAAGGACCGAAAACAAAACATTTTACCAAGGATTGTGGCGTAACACAAAGTTAGGCCAAAAATCCGAGTTACGAGCTAAACCAATTGGAGTCCGCGGATACGAATCACAAAGTCCGTGCTACAATGTGAGATCAAGCCCCAAGCGCAAAACCAAGGTATACTCCTTCGCTAGGATCACTATGAACCATGGCTAGTATCCGGCCTCACATAACCGTACCAAGTTGCCCTCAAGGAACAAGTGATCCCTAGCTACAATTCTGGGGAATGTAACATCCCAACAATACAGTCTACTCAAAACCTAGGGATCCACTAGTAATGGTAAGGACTCGTCACAACAACGTATGTGACCAACCATAAATAAACATATGGTTACAAACACATTTTTATAAACAAAATGCTATTCCCAGTTCAACTTCTGGTAAGAATGAAAAACATTTAAAAGAAGTTCCTTTGAATATTTCTTTCGCATAACGCACAGGTAAAACATCATTTTACTTTTAAAATAAGATAAGATCAAAAAGGTAACTTTTGATATGTATACAGTTTAAAATGATAGTAGGAACTCACCTCTGTTTCCTTCTTCTTAACGAGCGCTACCTATGATAACACCGAAAGAATCGGTGAGTCGAAATACGGATAAACCTCTCGTTACTTGAATAGGACTCAAAGACACAGAAGCTAACAACTTAACAGAACCTAAACTGGTCAAAGGACCACACCGGTCTACAACAACACCGGTCGAACAACCTCCGGTCGGGCACAACCATTCGGTCGAACACCCTCGATCGAACAGGCTTCGGTCGAACACAACCATTCGGTCGAACACCCTCGATCGAACAGGCTTCGGGTCGAGGGACCATCCGGTCGAACAACCATCCGGTCGAACGACACACCGGTCGAACAACCATCCGGTCGAGCGACCATCGCCTTGTTCATCAAGAACAGCGACGCAGAACCCAGTTTTCAACCCAGATCCAAATGAGAAAATACTCAGATATCAAAATGGAACGGTTCAAAACCTTCACAACGAGATTCTACACGGCTAAAAGCATTCAGATCAAAGCA
Source organism: Arctium minus (assembly GCA_954870635.1). NCBI lineage: Eukaryota > Viridiplantae > Streptophyta > Magnoliopsida > Asterales > Asteraceae > Arctium > Arctium minus. Next base: position 84,402,585 of record OX941089.1, on the reverse strand, counting down.
TTAAGCTAGATTCGTACCTCGATTTGCCCGAAACGATCGACCCTTTACAAAGCTTCTCCTGCACTCTTCCTTTCTCTCTGACTTCTCAAAACCAAGAAACTGATATTTGTGATATTTATCAAAATATCTAATTTGATTTTGTATATATATAACCCAAGTTACATTTAACCCCCCTGAACTTTGGGTAACGGTCAACTTCTCACCCAATCCCAAAATTCAGGGTGTTACACTTTGTGTCTAAAATCCGTATGGGACATGTTAGGATCTTTGAAAAGGAGTACCAATTCAGAACTGTTATTTTTTAATGTTATTTTTCAATGAAATATTGGGTATTATGGTTGCTAATTAATTTTTATAAACTTTATTTGGTTGTTGTTTTATTATTATGTGTATTAATAATAAACTGACCATTTTATGTTATTCATGATTGAGATAAAAATTTATTTTAAAGATGAAAATATCCAAATATTATAAACAATACATGAAGAAATGATGGAAGAAATAAGAAATATAACCGTATAACGTATTAAAAGTTATATGAAAATATAACTTATTCTTAAACCGCAACTTAAAATTGGGCCTAACCAAGCCTTGACATACCTAAGTGAGCCTAGTATGATCGATTTCCAGGCTGGGCTAAAGACCAATCTTAATATTGAATTGTTTGTGCATCTGGATTATGGGGTAAGAGTGATAACATGTCGATATATAGTGGGAAAAGAAATAAAAAGACCTACAACTCTACAAGCTTCTCCATTTTCAAATCATCAAGAAACTTTTATTGGATCATCGGTATATAATATAAGTTATATTGAAAAATAACGACAATTGCAAGTCAGTAAATATTCACTAAGCAACATACTCTCAAAATAATTGTCGAACGTGTGCTAGATCTTACAAACCCAAAAACCAGTTATATCGTTCATAAATAGACCATCCACAAAAAGAAAAGACTTATGATAGATTCATTTTACAATGGTGAAATCGCACGATGAAAACTGTATATAACTTAAAAATTTTCCTTACAATATGCATACTCCAATATGACGATGGAGGTTTATCTTCATACCTGAAACGGGATCAGTGATGACATTACCCACCCCTAAATGAATTTTTATTATACTTGATATATGTATATAGTATGCATATAAATAAATATATATGAATATATGTCTACAGTTATTGTTAAATGACATATATATCTGTACATTTAAAATATTGGTAATTAATGTAGTGACAATTCATTATAACTTTAACTTAAAATACATTGTTTTTTACTAAATGGGCACCAACGGGTTCCCCCAAACCGCTGGGGATTCCTTCCATCCGAATCCGTTGGTGATTAGTCACATGTCCCGTTTCCATTCCTACCATTAAGGCGAAAGTAAACATTCTCTCAATATAACTTGTACAATTTCTTTTTGACACACAGAGGATAACAATATTTTACTTGTTTATATATTCGAATATTCAGTATGATCGTGATAATAAATTCATTAAGCCAAAGTAAACAGTCCTAATATCTTGTACAGTTTCTTTTTAAACATAGAGAAAAACACTATTTGACTCGTATTTGAATATTCAAACATAAAAGACGACCGAGTATCAATCTTTGTTCAAATACAAGTCAAGGGAACGAAGATCGAGTCAAACCCCAGTGAAACTCAAATTACTTCTCTCAGTTTATGGTCCAAAATATCAAAACCCAAATAAACAAGGGTCATAATGTGTAATATTTAGAAAAATAGGGACTTTATGTTACAAAGATAACAAATACAGGGGGTGAAATAGCACCTTTTTAATTATTTCAATATAAGAGGAGGGAAACGCGGTGGAAAATCACCCGAATCGAATTGTCAGCTAGGGTTAGGGTTTTAGCGCAGTCGATTTTCAAACTCCGACAACGGCAACCGGAAAAGCGATCAATTAAACCGGAAAAGTCACCGGAAAACATTTGATCCGAGATGTCGAAGAAGAACAACTTATCACTTAGAAAAAAGCAGCACGAATTCGAGCTTCGAAGTAATCAATTTGTTAAAGCGACGTGAATTTTCATTATTTCTAATTGATTATCTGTGTTTTTGTTACTGGAATCTAATTTATTTTTATTTAACCGTGAATTAGGAGAACAGGAAGAGAAAGAAAAGAAGGCGAAGAAGCTACAAGCTAAGAAGAACAAGATGAAAGTAAGTAAATTAGGTTTAATTATATCACATGTTTAGGAAAATTTGTATTTGTCTTTGTTTTCATGTTCATATTCGTTTTCATGAACTCTTGTTAACTCGATTAGTAATCATAGGTTTTTGAAAGAGGGAGTTCATATCAGGTTCTTAGATGTCAAATAAGTTTTGATTCTCTGTCGGTACAGAAAGAGGGATACACTTGGACGTTGAGACCGAAGGAGCCTTCAACTTAGCAAATCGACATTGGTGTTCATGAGAAACAATTAAATCAACTAAAATAAGTTTATAATTACTAAAAAAATGTTGTTGTTTTCAAACTGGTATCAAAATCCAGTTCATTTTTGCAGGAAGTGTAAGAAATTATTAAGAAATGATCGGATTCCATGGAAATTTTGATGATTAAATAAGAAAAGATGTCAGCCTCTCTTTTTCTCGCGGAACACTCACTTCATGGAGCTAAAAAATGATTAATGATTTGGTGGTACAATAGAGAAAAAAGTGCTGTTATCTGAACCTAAATTCGAAAGGTACTAGGTTTGATTGACAAAAGTAGCTCAAGGCTTTCCTTTGTTTTGGATAAATGATTAAGATTATAAATTGGACTTTTGAGTGGAGAGATGTTAAATAATGGTTTGTTCAATTCACTTCTCTTTTACAGTTTTGAAAAGCTCTACGTAATGTTGAAAACATCAAGTCATAAGGTTTAGGGGCCGTTTACTAAAAAATTATTGCCTCTTACCGGGTAACCAAACACTTACCACCTCATAACGGGTAAGAGACACTTACCTGGTCAGAGATGTTGGTCCTTGCCACCAATCTTATCGTGCCATTTTACGCAATTTTGACTCTTACCCAGTTAGTGCTTACAGGGTAAGAGACGCTTAACTATACTATTTTGATGACCGAGAATCTCACCCTGAAAAGTAAGGGAGGGTGGTGACCCTTACCTGGTAAGCCCTTACGCAGTTTCTGTTGGTAAACGGCCATTTAGTCTTGAATGAAATCTCGTTCTTTTTGTTAGAGTCTCACATCGGCTAGACTTTGATAATTTATCCTCAATATATGTTGAAACAACCCTTCTCTGTTCAAGGGCTCTTTTGGGGAGTAATCTAATTATAGAATGGGGTTCCACATATTATGGCAATTTTCAATGTTTAAGCCCATTTTGGTTCCAGACTGTTGTTGGATAATGGATGTCGACTCGAATTTGGATTGTAAACCAGTGTGCCACTACGCAGATCCAACCTGTTCTTTGCAAGAAAATAGTTAAAATGACATATCCAAATTTCTTATTGCAAAAGGGGTAATGTACAAGAAAATTTATGTAATATAATGGAATCCTAGTTAGTAATGCATGTGGATATAGACAGATAGCTAAACCATGTATATATTGTGAGTAACATGATGGACGAGTGAGGTAGGTAGGTGAAAGAATTGCAGAAGGTTTTAGTGTTTAATTTGACATGGATAGTTTAGTAATTTACAAATCTTGTCCAATCTTCCTGATCTTTTGTTCCAGGACCAAAAAAATTCCATTTTTTTCCCACTCTGTTCCTATCATGTCTCAATCTAAGGTGGCGCCAAACGTGGGACAATAAGTTTTTGTACTATCTTTTGTGTGCGTGTGAGAGATTATCGATCTTAACCCATGTGATTTTGGGTCTTGTAAACTCGCCCAATCAACTACTTTTCTGATTAGGTTGATGGAAGTGCAAGCAAGAACAAGAACAAGAAGGGCAGCGGTGGATTTACGGTAGGCAAGAAGAAGTTGAAGACCAGAATGACGCCATTGGCGAAAGCTAAAGCTGCTCAAGCAATGGAAATTGACAACTGAGGTCGTGTTCTTATAGTCGAGTCCCACAGAACTAGTTGACATTAATGCTCTTTTTGCTGCATTTGATAGTAAGAAAAAATCGTTTTCAAGTTTCTTCGTTCCATTTTAAAAAGTCTAATTGTTATTGTTATTCTTTCAATTTATGTGCATCAGTACCGTAGTTGAAGCTTCGTTTTACGATTGTAGGGATTAAGTTGAGCGAAACTACTCGTGATTGAATCGATAACTTTGGCTCGGGGGATGTTGCAATTGGTTATGATTTGTAGTTTTCAGAGTTTAGAACCTGTATGAGCTTTTGGCTCTTCTTTCATTTGTTTGACTTGAAAGGTTTTCTTAAGCTCATAATGACATGTGGTTAGATGAGTTGTAAACTTAGGGGTCGTTTACCAAATTCTTACCGGGTAAGATCTTACTGGGTGTCACACTACTGTCATCTTACCGGTGAGCATGGCAAGGACCGAGAATCTTACTCGGTAAGAGGCATGGCAAGGATCGAGAATCTTACCCGGTAAGAGGCATGACAAGGACCGAGAATCTTACCCGGTAAGAGGCATGACAAGGACTGATAATCTTATCTGATAAGTGAAAAAAGATAACTCTTTCCTGGTAAGTAAGTGCGCTTACTGGTAAAATACACTTGCCACAATCTATTTTGATTGCCGAGAATGTTACCTGATAAGTTAAGTAAAGGTGCGGACTCTTGCCAATGGAAACACTTATCCGGTAAGCATTTGGTAAACGACTCTTTAGAGTAGACAAAAGTGGACGTGTTGATTCGTTGGTGTAACAATAATGATTTTAGGATGGTATAAACTTGTATATAAATAAAGAAGGATTTGAGTCTGGCAGCTGCAAAGCTGTTTGTGAGCACTTCTCGAATCCTTTTGTTTACAAATGAAAGGGAGGGGAAAGAAAAAATCATTTGTTCTCGAGTTTTTTGAGGGATAGGAAATGAAAAGAAAGGAAAATAGTATTTTCTTCTTGTCAAAATAAATGTCCATAATTATACATACATTTTCAGAAATATGTAATTATTACATTTTTAACGAACTAAATGATACTTCTACCATTAATATCAGATAACATTTTTCTATCACATGATTAATGATAAATAGGAAAGTACACACTTAAAGATAAACTAAAAATAGAATTTTGGACAATTAATTTGGGATGACGAAGGAAGTACGAAATCCCTCAAAAAAGTACTATATGATAGTTTTACCATTTTTCTATATACTCTCCAAAAGTTTATCATACGTTCCAAAAAGGTCCATTTTGGACTGTATGATAAACTTTTGGATATTAGAGCACCATTGTGGAAGTCCATAAACACCATGGACCGCTTCAAGAAAAAAATCACCCTTTGAGAGGAAGTGGTTCTTGGCCACATAGGATGAATCGGTCCTTGCAGAGAACCGTTTCTTTCTCAAAAAAAGTGGGACCCAACTCTAAAATAATAATAATAAACTAGATTTTAGGTTTTTCTTTTATTTTTTTAATTATCAAACCAAATTTGTAATTATCAAATTCAATTAATTTAATTCATTAAAAATGAAAAATTAGAACTTATTATAGTTCTAAGTTTTTTTTTTATTTTAACTTATTGTAACTTTTAGTTATTGTAAATTTTAATTATTACGATTTTAATTATTGTAATTATTAATTATTGTCTTTTAATTATAAATAGTTTTTAATTATTGTCATCATTATAATTTTATATTATTATATTTTTTTATTAAATTAATCATGGACCGGTCCATGATTGGGTGTGAAAGGTTTATGAAATGTGTAGGAAAGAGAAAACTGATGTGGCAGAGAGAGAAAGTTGATGTGGCAAAGCCATAAACCTCTTAAGAGGTCCATGATTGTGGATGCTCTTATATAGTATACACACAGACCCACTTTGAGTCGGATCCGAGCTCCAGTAGACAGCGAGACAACCCTCCCCCTTCCAATGCTGCCTGACGAGGGTCAAACTCAACTTTGACGCTTTCACCTACGACTTTCTCATCAGAGGTAGTGATTCTACTAAATGAGCCTTTACTGCCCGCTCCTCTCTTTAATCTTAAGTAGGACAAGGGGCAAAAGCGGTTTTTCCCTTGTCCGGAGAGGTTTTTTTGGTTTAAGAAATGGAAGGAATAAAATGATAACAGTTAATATTTTTTATAAAATTACATATCTATTTATGAATTATAATTTTTTATAAAATAAATAAAGGTGTATTTTTATTAATTCAAATCAATTGTGCATTTTAGCTCAAATCAAGTTCGATGGATTACAAGTTCAAGTTTGACATAAAAGAAAACCCATAAAAAACCCACTTCGAAGCTAAATCTTTTACTAACTTTTACATAAAAACGAACTGTAATTCTTGTGATTTAAAAGTGTATATCCAGTAAAATTCTAAGTTGAAATCGATCAAAATCAATTATGATACTAGCTTTTACCCATTTTTTAGTTTTAAATACGATAATACAAATATGATCGTATCTTATTTGTATGAATTCTACTTATCTTTTTTTTTTATAGAGTAAATTACATTTTGGTCTGTGTGGTTTATGTCCAAATACGAACAATGTCCCTAAACTTCACTAAGTACAATAATGATTATTGTGATTTGCTTTTTCTTTTGAAAATGGTTCCTCTCACAAATTCAGTTTAAAGTTGCCCATTAAGTAAGGAGTATTTTCGTATTTTTTACCGGTTCCCTTGTCTTTTTTCTGTTTTGTCTTTAGCCATATAAAAAATAATATATATATATATATAAAAGATATTATATTTAATATTGATATGTAGAGTAAACTACAATTTTGGTCATCTTCTTCGACGGATTCCCATGTACACCTCCCAACCCCTCAACGCTCCTTCCTCATAGACCTCTGTTCTGGATACCTTCTCCGGTGGATTTCCACACACGTGGATGTGTGTTTGATTCTCTTAATAACACACACATATGTATGTTCTACTTCTTGGAGATCAAAGAGATGGCTTAGATACACGAGTTGGGAAACGGAACGAAGGCAAGGGGTTATCGAAAACAAGAATGGACAATGTGTTGTATCTTGGCATTGTGTGTATGCACAATGTGTATGTAGACTGCATGATCCGGAGGTTGCAAGTATCGGTGGTGGTGGTGGTGCAAGATCTGGTGGTTTGAAAGGGAGGTTGATGGTGGTTTAGGAGGGAGGTTGGAGAGATCTAGTGGTTTGGGAGCAACATGAAAGGGAAAGAGGGAGGTGGTCGGTTTACCAACGAGTCGGAAGGGAGGGGGGGTCACCCGGGGAGGGGGTGTGGTGCGATGTAAATATGCTATATTTTTTAGAGTGTAATTTAATATGAAATACATATATAATATAATATATATAATTTTTAAATGAAAATTAAAGAAACATGTAAATGGACTAATATGCCCCTTATTTAACGGTATTTTGACTAAGATGTTAGTGTAAAAGCCCTTTTTTAAAGCAAATTGCAAACCATAGTGATAATTACTCTACTTAGTAAAGTCTAAGGATGTTGTTCATAGTTGGGTGTAAACTACAAGGACCAAAATTGTAGTTTACTTTTACCTTTATACCAAATAAGATCATATTTGACAACTATAAATTATGCTTATATTTTTGTCTTATCCTTTCTTTTAATTTTATAGATCTAGAAACTCATTTTCATTAAGAACAAGGGGATCGTCCACAATACAACATGTGACATATTCATCAGAAATATGAACGTGCATGATGTTGTAATATATCCATCATTAAGGTGTGATTCAGAATAACACGTTCATGTTAATTATAAATATGTTATTCACGATGAATATTCATTGGGTTCTCAACAAAAAAATAAGTTCTCAACCAAACTTTCCTCTAACAATCTAATCACATTGTAACAATTTTGCCTACTCTTTTACCATTTTGCCCTTTCTTTTAATTTTATATGGATATATGATCAGGGTTGAGTTTCGGTGAGAATTCGAGGTTAACGTGAGAAGCATGAGAAGTGATTATCAACCGTTGGATGAGAAAGGGATGCACATTAGGATGATATACACCTGATCAATTCTCTTCTAAGACGCAATTCATGAGAGAACATGAGATTAAAAGTGATCAACGGTTCAGATGCAATTCTCACGTTAACCTTAACTTCTCACACGATCTTTCACCTATATAATCATGACGAATGATCGTGTGAGAAGTTGAAGTTAACGTGAAAAGTAGATCTGAACCGTTGATCACTTTTAATCTCATGCACTCCCATAAATTGCGCCTTAGAAGGAAATTGATCCTGCATCTCAGTGAATCTTATCTCGATGCATTTCATCCTAATATCCGTCCATTTCTCATCATAAACACTTCTTACGCTTAACCTCATCTTCTCACCGGAACTCAACCTTACAACCATATACCCAATTTATGCTTTAACACTTTTTTATTACCATTTTGCCCTTTTCTTATGATTATAAAATTATAATCACACATTGACATATAAATTCCTCTTCTTTTCTCCATTACCCCCCACGTTCTTCCCTCTGCAAAAAAGCTTTCGTTCTTCACAACAGGTCAGTATCCTACACACAATTTCTCACCTCACTTTCTCAAACTTAGGGTTTCATGTTTTACCACAAATCTAACTTCATTCATCCTTCTGTTTTTAGATCAATTTATAGTTTAAATCATCAACTATACAACTTACATTGATTCAATTCACATTTAGTTTCATCTTACATTGAAAATGCTAGCAAATGGTGTTGGTTTCGAACGTGTTTTACTTGATTATCGAGTAGTTTGCGTGATGTAGATTGTTTGCGTTCGATTTTTGTAACTTTGAGATCGTTAATCATTCAGTTGCGCGATTATTTCACTGGTTATGTTGATTGAAACGAGTGATTGAAGCGATTGATTGATGGAGATGGTTGTATGGAGAGGTTTTACAGGATCGCATTATTGGTTGAATAAAACGAAGGTGATTAGTGAATGTAGAGATGTGTAATGCGTCATTGTGTTGTTAGAATTGAAGTCTACTGGCGTTAGAGGGACCTAAAGTTGAACTAGTTAAGAAAAGTTTGTATAGTGATTGTTGAGTTTTTTGAAAGATTTCAGCTGATGGATTTTACGAGATTGTAGTATGTGGATGCTCCGGATTTGATTGTTTAGTAACATGCATGATCATGAATTGTTTTCTGGATTTTGTTATACTTCAATCGTCGATGATTGTGACAGCAAAAAATGTTGGTGTAAATGCATATACAAATCTTATGTATGATGTATGACTTTGATTTGACTTGATTGTGATGTTTGTCAGGGATTAGATTGTGTAGATGATTTCTTACACTAATACTACTTTATTGAGATGATTATTACTATGTTTTATTGATAATTTTAGTTAAAAGATAGTATTGAAGTTTATAAGTTTACCTTGATTGTTTGATAATGTGAACTGGAGATTAGTTATGGTGATCAATCATCTGTTGGTAAAAAAGAGATGTTTTATAAGGGTATGTTTGGACACTCTAATTCAACGAATTGGAAGCAGAATTGGAGCAAAAATAAGTCGGATATTTTAACTGAACAAGTTTAGCTCCAATTCCACGCTCTTAACAATACTAAACGTAGGGAAATGTTACTAAAACTAAATTGTTTTCGGGTCTAAGGTGCTTTTTCCTGGAAGATATAGGGGACAGGATAATGTCATAATCTACAGGTTTTGATAGTGTCCTTAACAGGTGCTCCCTGTCTGGTTTTCCAGTGAAATAAACAATCAGAGATTGTTGTTAATTTAGTGTTATTTTTAGCGGTGTACCAATTCCAGATGAAGTAGGTTTTCTTCTACTGGATTTGTGATATTGTGATATTTTGTACCACTGCAGTAACTCAAGAGAGTTTATTTCCAGTAAAGTTGATGGACCAGGTATGAGTATAAGACATTTCAGGCCTCCCATAGGACTATTAAAGTAGGTTTTCTTCTACTGGGTTTGTGATATTTTTGTAGCACTGCAGTATGAGAAGGTTGAAAAGATTGGTGAAGGAACATATGGTGTGGTCTACAAGGCTCGTGACAGAATAACGAACGAAACTATTGCTTTGAAGAAGATTCGTCTGGAGCAAGAAGACGAGGGAGTGCCTAGCACAGCTATAAGAGAAATCTCGCTGTTGAAAGAGATGCAACATGAAAATATTGTCAGGTATATTCCAATGTTAGGACACTTATGAATTCAATTGAAGAATAGTAAGCTATTTTGGTATGTAGGCCTCTGATCTTTGTGTTTCAATAAATGGTGCATGTTCTTATATGACTTACAGGGAATGGAGTGGAAATTGGGATGCTAGTTTTTATATATGTAATTTACCGCAATAAGTAGCCAAAACCCAAGGACCAAGGTCACTGAAATCTTTTATTTGTGATTGGACGAGTGCCCCTAATATATAAAACCTCCAATTTCTTTCCCCGTTATTGTGTAAAAGTCTATCATTGGCAAGGGCCATCTGATAATTTGATCTAGCAATATGCTTCATTCTCCAGCATTCCTTTTTCTAGGCTCCATCATTTCTGTTTGCTTTCTACCTGAATGGCTTGCACTCTCCACTATTTCTCAAAAGAAAGAACATTGCAATTAATGTTTCCAATTCTTAGATCGTCATTATACTTTTGCAATAGGTAAGTTTATTGCTTGTGTAGATAGATAATTACATTTTAATGCTTAGAAGTCAAATTTTGTGTCATATTAAAGAAGAAACTAAAATGAGAACCAATGTTTTTTACTTGATTATATCAATTAAGCTTCGTATAGCTTTTCAAAGATCTTTCTGACTCTACTTCTATAATTGTGGATGTCAGTCTACCTTAAGTCTTTACTAAGACAAAAAACATGTATATGAACTCCCGAAACATGGATGTTTGAAGTTTCAAGTTATGAAGTCTTGGTTAAAATTAAAACAGGACACGCAAGACTTGGTACAAAGGGATGACCGGTATCTGCTCTTGGCACTCTCAAGTCTTCCTTACTTTCTCCCAACCAAAACTGTGTCTGTTCTTATTTTGAAAATTTTCCTTAGGATTAGATAATCTGTTAGAGATGTAACTTAAACTGAGTTCATACATCATGTGTCTTTTTAGTATACCTTCTACCAATAGATTAATTATTGAATGATATCTGTTTGGTGACAGGTTACATGATGTCGTGCATAGTGACAAACGTCTGTATTTGGTCTTTGAGTACCTAGACTTAGACTTGAAGAAACACATGGACTCTTGTCCAGAGTTCTCAAAGGATCCTCGTCTTGTAAAAGTGAGTAATCTTTTCATGCCTCCTAGAGGTTGGTGTGCACCCTGGGACTGAACTTAGTTGGAAATACCAATGGTTTCCAAGTTCAATAACATTCTCTCTAGACATTTAGAGTACATGAAGGCCCTTTTTTGAGAAGATTTGGATACCGAGCAAGTAACATAGTGCAGTCTGTAGGGATTGAGTAGTGAAGATCCTTTCAGATTTTCTGGCATTTAATAACTTTTGGTTATTGTCTTTAACTTTCAGATGTTCCTATATCAAATATTACGTGGTATTGCTTATTGTCATTCTCATCGAGTTCTGCATAGAGATCTAAAGCCGCAGAATCTATTGATAGATCACCGTACCAATGCTCTCAAGCTTGCAGACTTTGGATTGGCCAGGGCCTTTGGTATTCCTGTCAGGACATTTACGCATGAGGTAATTTACATGGTCTGAAGTTTCAATTTGACATTAACCATGGTAATACACTTCAGTTTGGTTATCATTTTTGGTCACTTTTCTATTATCACAGTCTCGATCCATCATTGTTTAATGGCCAAAAGATAGGACAAGGCTAAATGACTAAAACCCCATTCACTTTGATTTGCATTTGTTTCTTGACGTTGGATGAAGATTGCCAAATCTAGGTTCCTTATACACTTAGCTGGTTGTCGTGGTGTTCCTTTTTCTTTTTGGTGCTAAAAGAATAGCTCTCAACTACATAGTATGTTTGAGATCTTATGGACATTCTAATGTGGGTTTTTACTGATTTGGTCTTTTTAAATATATCTGCCAGTGCTTCCAGTTAATTTTGCTCTTAGTATAGCAAACTTATCGTGTTAACACTGTCATTTACCATTATGGTGTAGCAATGCGGTACCCATGGATGGTTAACATGCATTGAGATATCTTTCCCCTAATTCACTCACAAATAAGTCATACCTATAGTATTTATGCTTATGATTACCGGATATTGGTGAAAAAGTATAGGAACTCTATACAATTGACGACTTGAATTATTTCATCACCATCCTTAAAACATATTGATCTGGTTCCCCATGATGCTCTTCATGTCTTAAATATTACAACGGCACAAACAATTTAATATTTGAACAGCTAAATCAATTTCACAAGTCTCTTCTAGAGGCTTCTATACCTGTTTTCTCACGCTCTTGCACAAGCCGGGGTCTTAACAAAAACATATGCTCTACCACATCCCCAGACCCTACTTACGAGTGGGATTTACATTGTCAATCTGATTTAGTTTGGCTTTCTTCTAGAGGCTTCTATCCGAATATTTCAATACCCATAAAATATAACAAATTACTCAAATTATGTTATCAACCATAGATATGTGAATCGTTGGATAAATCACAAAGAATGGCTCCAGTTTTAGATTAGATTACCAGCACCTGGGTGGCATTTGTACCTTAGCAGCATGAGTGATTAAACTTACTGCCATGGCTGTTTATGTTAATTAATCAGTGGTATGCTTTTCTAGGTGGTGACACTCTGGTATAGGGCGCCGGAAATTCTTCTTGGATCCCATCAGTATTCGACTCCTGTTGATGTGTGGTCGATTGGTTGTATATTTGCTGAGATGGTGAATCGAAGTCCACTCTTCCCTGGAGACTCTGAGATTGATGAGTTGTTCAAGATTTTCAAGTAATATGTTCATTGTATTTCATTTCATCCATTGATTATATATCATTTGAACTTTTGAAGACATTATCTGAATATGGCATGGCTTTGTCTAAAATTTAGTGTTACCCTACAACTTCTTATATCTGAATATCTGGTTGTTCTTTCTTTCATTATAGAATAATGGGAACTCCTAAAGAAGATACATGGCCTGGAGTGACTTCTCTGCCGGACTTTAAGTCCACTTTTCCAAAGTGGCAAGCGAAGGTGATTAGTATTTGTAGTTGGTACGTTATAATCTGTGATGGTTAGCACCTTTGCTCTTAAAGAACTAATGGAGCATCCGTTACTTTCAGGACCTTGCAACCATGGTTCCAAATCTTGATAAACCCGGCCTTGATCTCCTTCATGTAAGCTCAAACTAATTACTACTTGAATTAACGAATTCTCATTTGTTGCTGAATTATTGATTCAACAGCATATTATGTTTTGTAAAGTGTAAAGGTTGCTTGCTTCCCAACATCATTAGATGCAATCATCATTAAATAAAATGCCGTTTAGGAAGTCTATCTGTTGAAAAAGAAATAAATTGATATGTCAAGGTATTTAAACTAATTGGCAACCGCACCCAGCCTGTTTGTGAATCACCTACACAATAGCAGTACTTTATAAGTTTAAAACGCTAAAAGTTCTGTAGTAATATTTGAAAGACGATCCCTCATGATAAACAAAAAAACTATTGAGAAGAGAATCGTCTTGTTCCAAATTTGAATTAAGAACTGATACCCCAAGTATCAAGGGAACACGATTTCTGTACTTTGGAGATGAATGAGTTCTCTTTGACTGAGTGTCCATACATCAATTTGAAGTTCATGAAATCCGAATCCTAACTCAATTGGGAATTCATATTCAGTTCCGTAGTCCTACATTAGAGACTTCCATCAATTTGGGAGCAAAGCAGCGGGGGTCTTGTTGGGCCAAAGTGCTAATAGGATTACATCTACATTGGAGTCTATAAAGGTGTGTTTGCTATGGAGAATGGACAGGATTGAACAAAAACTTGTTGTCTCACGTTTGTCGCGACATTAGACTGACAGAACAGGACCGAGTGGGACAAAATTGATAGATTACTAAACTACCCATGTCATATTAAAACCCTAAAACCTTCCACAATTCGTTCACCCGCCTACCTTACTCCAGAGACGGACCTATAAATTTTTTCAAGTGGTGGCACCATTTAACTACAAGAAAATAATATATGTATATTTTTCACAAAATCATCATTGGGCTGTTGGTTAGCTCATTGCTTTTCACAAAGTGAGGTCCTGGGTTCAAGTCTCTTATTGCAATTTTTTTAGAAACATAATAAATCAGAAATTAAAAGCTAAAAACTAAGAAAATGAGACTAACAGGATTCAAACTAGGGTCTAGGGTGGAAGAAAAGCTTTGCAAACCAACTCTACCAAGGGAAATTTGTGTCCTTATTGTAGTGTCAAAATACATACGGAACAAATTGATACGGTGAAACTTTTCACGACCCTATAATATTTTACATTACGATAGAGGAACGAAGCCGTGGCCCGTGCCACCGTATCTAATACTGTGGGTCCATCCCTGCTCCCGCCCACCTACCAAAAAATGCACCCTAAGTTCTCTAATTGCTTTAGTGTCATGTACATCAATTTTCTTTTGTATTCTCTATCTTGTATTGTTTTCTCCAAACGGTGAAAACTCCTGGCAAACCCCTGTAGGATTTGAGTGCATGTTTTTTGTTTGGTTACATGCAATGGGAACTTTGGCGCAACATTAAACTGGGGCAGGACAAGGACAAGACTGAGTGGGACAATATTGATAAATTACTAAACTACCCTTGTCAAATTAAAACTCTAAATTCTTCCACAATTATTTCACGCGTCTACCTCACTCTTGCCCATCCCATCCCGTCCGTGTTGCTTTAATGTTAGGGACATCAATTTTCTTTTGTATTCTCTATCTGGTATTGTTTTCTCCATTTGTCGAAACTCATTTGACAAGCCGTGTTTAGTGTGTGATTGTGTGTTATTTGTTTGGTTATATATGCAATGGAGGTCTTGGTTTCAAATATTTTTATGGGCATTTTGTTTCAGAAAATGCTGTCCTTGGACCCCAGCAGAAGAATTACAGCAAGGGCTGCACTGGAGCATGAGTACTTCAAGGATATAGGGTCTGTGCCATAATTCACCTCCAAGAAACACAACCTCGAAGCTTGTTATGCGAATATGCATCGTTTATAGGTGATGTTTTCTTCTTCCTATTTTGTCTACTCAGAACAACGTTTACATCACATGAAATTGCTTTCATAATCGAATTTGATCGTTCTCTTTTTCGACCATAATCTCGAGTTCAAAATAGATTAGATTTGGTGCAAGTTTTGGACATATTATTAGGTTCTATTTCCCTCTAATGAAGTTCTTCTGGTGTGCCTCTTTCATCTTTCTCTATTATCCTTTCTTTAAATTTCGCCAAAATATTTTTAAGGGATTTGGATTTCGCGGAAGGATTTGGAGTCTTTATGTGTTTGGTTTGTAGGATTTGGAATGAAATTGAATTCCAAATAATTAAGTTACTTTTTTTTATTGATGGATTATTACAGAACAAATGTTTTTAATATATTTTAAAACATTATTATAAACAAATCCTATGAAATCCTGTGAAATACCAACTACCCTATGAGATTTCTGACTCTAGTGTTTGTGGGGATTTCAATTACGAACTTTCCTCTAAAACCAAACGCGGAATTGGAATGGGGTCCAATTCCAAATCCCACTAAATCCCACCAAATCCCGCAAACCAAACGGCCCTTAGTTGTTGCTAAGAGCAAAGAAATTGAACCAGAGAACTAAATATCAAGTGAATCCAAATCATTAACAACTGCTTAGGTCAAAAATGGTATTTGGTCCATCTTTTAGATACGGCAATGCCTTACGTTCGGTTTGAATTCCTCCCCTTGTTCAATGGGTAATAGGGGTGTTAACGAGTCGAGTCGAGTCAAGTAGCAGGTTGTTTGAGCTTGGCTCGAGAAAATAACATCAGGCTCGAGCTCGAATAACCTTTTCAAAGTAGTGCTCGAGCTCGAATAACCTTTTCAAAGTAGTGCTCGAGCTTGATGCTCGTTTAACAAATTTGAGTTATATATTATACCTAAAATTCAAGGTTTATAAGCTTATTCATGGGCTCGAACTCGAGATTGATTATCTCGTTTATTGGCTCAAACTTGGTAATTTTCATATTTTTATTGTATGATTTATGAACATATGAACATGTTTTTTGCTCAAAACATGTAAGCTCAAATGGCTTGGCTTGGCTCGGCTAGGTTTGACTCGAAAAATTTAGTTGAACTTTCGAACGAGCCAAGTCGAACATTGGTGTTATGGAGCTCGACTCGTTAAGTTAAACGAGCTCTATCTTGTGCTTGTGCTCGAGTAGCTCGTTAAAAGCTCGAAAATCGTTAACACCCCTAGGTCAGCCTACATACAATTCACTTTCAGGAAGTATTTTTTTGCAGGTAATACTTAACTTTATGGTTCTTATTATTGTTGCTGGTTACCTTATTGATTACACTAGGAAATATAATGAAAACAATGAATATAAATTATAATGAGAACGCTACATCCTACATCGTACTCCCAGACCCTACCGCTGCATGAGATTTACTGGTTTTCATATGCGTTCTTGAATCGCATCACGCGTCTGACCACGTAATCGCAGTTTCCCCGAATTCACTTTTCGGAACCTGAAGCGCCTCCCAAACAGCTTTAGATGCATCCACGATATCATCGCCACCCCCCTTATTCGAGTCACACTCATCAACCACCATAGCTTGCACGCTTTTATCGTTATAATATATATTGATAAACTTAAAACACCTTTGCCCGTGATTGTACCACTCGGTGGACAATGCCACGATTAGCGTGTCATCCGAGTGGAACTTCCCGTCACACTCCGACGGCTGACCACCATCCCCGCCCTTCTCGAAGCTGTTAATCGTCATAATCGAATTCGTATTGCTGACGACAAGCGGTGAGCCTTTGGATGTGACGGAAAACTTGCCGTTTTTGCAACGGTCTGAATCGTTCAGACGTCCCAGAAACGGGTTTTTGCCTGCCAACTTCTCATTTGGGGTGCAGAATTGAGCATCTGATGATGATATGAATAAGGTGATAAGTATAGAAAAGAGAATGGGAAAGATAATTGGAGATTGCTTCATTTTATATCTTGGTCTTTTTGTATGCTTTTGATGGCACCTTGTTTGAAGAAACTGAATTAGGGGGATGTTATATATATAGTATTTTTTTTTTGGGGGGGGGGGGGGAGGGGGTGTCTTGTGGTTTATAGTTCTGTGAATGTCGTTGAAGAAATGCAGGCAAAAAGCCGAAGGTGAAGACGAAAATAGACGGTTGACCTCTCCGTCAAGCGATTGAAGAAACGGAAGTAAAAAGCCAAAAAGGCGAAGACAAAAACCGGAGGTCGACTTTTCCATCAAATCGTTGAAAAAATACAAGAAAAAGCCGAAGGCGGAGGTTGACATTTCCATTGAATTGTTGAAGAAAAAGCGAAAAGCCGGAGGCGAAGGTTGACCTTTTCGTCAAATCTTTGAAGAAATGGAAGTAAAAAAAAGCCGAAGCCAAAGGCGAAAATGTCCCCTTTTTCGGTTGTTACGATAAACAGGGTTCGATCGTAATTGAAGACTACCCGAGTGTGGTTGATCGACCTACTTATCGTAATTGCTCGACTACGATTTCCATTGGGACACACATTAACAATAGATCAGGGAGAGCTATTTTCTTGTTGGTAACTATGCGTGTACGGTCAGCTTGTATACCCCTCGGCTAATTTCATGAAACCCTGAAGATAGCACGGGAAATGGAAAATCCTCGATGGCAACGAGGAGATCGGTACTGGGGAAAAGCCGAAATTCACTTTGGATAAAATCTAGGTCGTAAATGGGATCACTTTTCGAAAGTAATATTTCGTCCCTATTTCAACATTGGGTTATATGAAATTTGGAATAATCTAAATTCACACACTAGATTTGATAAAAATTGAGAGCAAAACACACAGATTATGATTCAAACAATCTTGAATTTAACCTAAAATCATAGTAAAAGAAGTTATTAAGATCATTTTTAATAGGTACTCTAAAATAAATAATTTGAATTTCATTTGCTCTTGCAGATATTTTAAAATAGAGAATATACAAACCTCTAAATTTGGAGAATAATTTAAAACTCAGGGGGTGTTTGGTTTATACAGGGGAATGAAAAATTTAGTTTTTGAGGAAATGAACTCGTTATATTATATAAAACAAACAATTTCTTTTATTTTTATTCCAATTAGTTACAGCTTAATACCTTCAATCAGACACCTCTCAATAATGAGGAGAGAGAAATTATTATTTTATCTGTTTTCTACTAATGAGATTAAATGTATTATTCTTTTATATGAAGTCTTTTTTAAAACTGTGTTGAGATAAATTTATAGAATATTTTAATAATATAATTAATATTTAAATCTACAAAATAGAGAATATGTTGGAGTAGAGAGTAAATTTTAGATATTTTAGCTTTTGTTCTCAATTTTAGATAAATTATAAAAAAATTGTCACAAATGCTCTCTATAATTTAAGATTTATAAAGAACTTTTTATTGAAAGGAAGATTTATAAAGAACTTATAATCTTAACTTGCAACAAATGTTACAGATAATATAACAAATGTTCAAATTCTTTTTGATTATACTCATTTATCTGGTAAATTTGTTTATAACATCTGTTGATGTTGATGTAATAATTTTTCACATAATCAAGAACTATAATATAACTTGAGAACTTGACATCAACGTTATTGTCAATTATAAGATCTACCGATTGGGTCACTACCAGCAAAAACATCTCTGAACAAGATTATAGCACCATGACACATGTGTTTTTATGACCAGTCAAAATAGATACAAAATAAGAATAATTGAGCGTATGTTACACTAATAAAAAGGAAAAAGAAGTTACATTATATAGGAATAAACACAAACTTTATTATATTTTTATAACTTTGAGGTTTTGGTTATATATGTTAAACCAAAGTATTTGTTACATAGAGATACCATCACTTGTTGAGTTGTTCTTGTTGTTGTCCAAATGTGATATCAAAGCAAATCTTTGTTAGATGCATCAAACCTACAACATTTTATTTTAAATCAAAATTATTTTTCTTGGTTTTTCTTTAATTTTATATTATTTTTTAGGAGTGGGCTAAATGCATCCGTATATATTGTTAAATGCACTCATACCTAATAATTTTCTCATCACACATATCAACGTTGCAACCGATTTGACCTGATTATGATATAAAAACAGGTGCATATAGCAATATTCTTTTTTTATAGTCTGATGTGGGGCTGATTAAAAAAACCGTCGGACAACTCAAACCGGTCGAACCAAGTCAAATCGAACCATTTTTGACGGTTTGAGCGGTCTGATCTGGAAAATAGTCAAACAATTTGGTTCGGTCCGGTTTGAACGTTTTTTTAGTGGTTTGAACTGAACCGACTGCTAAAATACATATGTTATATGTATTGATTATATTTAGTTTACATGTTATAGGCTCACATTTTATGGCTAATTTAAAAAAGTCTGTCAAAAATATTAAGTTTTTAGCTTGCACTCAATTCTCTGCATTTCTTAAATCTGCAAAATTCCGAAATTTGTCAAAAAATTCAAATTCTAAAATTCTAAGTCATCATTTGAATTGCTCAATGTTATCCAAAATTTCAACTATATATAGAACGATAATTAAATGAGAACAAAAAAAAAAAGATTGTGAACCGTGAAAACCGATTTAAGCCGTTTATTGCTTTTAATCTATGGATATTAAATACAATGGCAATATTGAAATAGTTTACAACTTGATGATTTATTATGTATTAAAATTAAAAGTGGAAGAGCATTCCTGGGCTTTCAATTCATCCCCCCTCCCCTTCTTCATCATCCCCATCTTCGATTAGGTTTTTTTTCTTTTTTTTTCTAACCCTTTTTCTATGAAGGCTCTCCAAATTAGGGAAAAGTTTGAAAAAACCCAACTATCTCATTTTTGAATGGTTAAGTCCTTAAACTATTTTTTTGAATGATAAAATTCTTAAACTATCCAAAAATCGGTTAAATACATCCTTAAAACTTGTAAAAACAAGTTAATGGGATAAAAATTTGGGAAAAGTCTACAAAAATCCAACAAACTATCTGATTTTGAATGATTAAGTCCCTGATTTTTTTTTAACAAATAAATCGCTAAACTTTTTCCTAAATCTCTTTACCAAATAAATTCTTGAAGTTTTTTTTTGAACAAACAAATCTCAAAGTTTTTTTTTTGAATAAACAAAATCATGAATTTAATTTTGAACAAATAAATCCAATTTTCTTTGTACAAAACCATGAACAAAACATATATACAAATTCTCTCACCGACAACAAAGTAAAATGAACCAATTAAACAGAAAAAGTTATACAATTTCCGTTACTAACGCCGAAGCATTCCAAAGTTATGCCTAAAACATAAATAGATAAATACAAACATTGTACTCATCATTTCATATACCAAAAAAAGTCAATCCTTTGACGAAATATACCAAAAAAACACTCATTCCTTTACAAAATATACCAAAAAAGTCAATCCGTTCATAAATATACCAAAAAAATGAGCATTTTTTGGTATATTTGTGAACGGATGGACATTTTTTTGGTATATTTGTGGAAGGATGAACTTTTTTTTGGTATTTTGTGAAGGTATAAATATAATTTTTATATGCATTTATTTATACTTTAGGCATAACTTTTAATGTTTCGGATTTAGTAATGAAAATGGAATAATTTTTCTCTATTTAATTGATTTATTTTACGTTGTTATTGGTGAGAGTAATTGTATATATATATTTTTTGTTCATGATTTTGTTAAAAAAAAAGCTTCCGATTTATTTGTTCAAAATTAAGTTCATGATTTTGTTTCTTTAGAAAAACTTTGGGATTTATTTGTTCAAAAAAAGTTCAAGAACTTATTAGGTAAATAGAATTTATTTAAAGATTTATTTGTTAAAAAAATTCAGGGACTTAATCATTCAAAATCGGATAGTTTGTTGGGTTTATTTAGTCTTTTTCTAAATTTTATCACATTAACCTGCTTTTACATGTTACAAGGATGCATTTAACCGATTTTAAAAAGTTTAAGAGTTTTATCATTCAAAAAAATAGTTTAAAGGACTTAATCATTTAAAACGAGATAGTTTGTTGTGTTTTTTCAAACTTTTCCCTCCAAATTAGTGAAAAATTACGTTTCTTGTCACATTAAATTATATTTACCAAGAATTTGAATCCTGTAAATGGTACATCAAACGAGTTTCAAGTGTAGATACCCTAAAAGATGGACTCAAATTACCATATATTGCGAGCTGGATCGAATCAATAGATACCATTATTATTATCACTACAAGAAAATTGGGTTTACAGAAAGTCTAAATTGTACAAGTGTTCCAATAAACTGTTTATAAGACATAAGTTTTTAGCACCAAACGTAGACGTGTCCTATCTATTGTAATAGGTTTATAGGACGTTTTTGACGTCTTAACAAGTTTTTATAGGACACTTCTAAAATAAAGTGTCATATTAACTATTTTATAGGATACTATTTACAAAACTGTCTTATAAAAACAAGCGTCGTATAAAAAGATGTGTTTATAGGACATTTCTTAGATGTGTTTAAGGGACACTTCTCATTTATCTGAAGTGTCCTATAAAAGAGCTAATATGATGTTTTATTTTAAAAGTGCCATAAAGAACTTGTTAAAATGTCAAAAAACGTCCTATAAACCTATTGCAACACCTTTAGATATGACGGCTTAATGTTTGACCCTGTAAACTTATGTCAAATTTGGCATCCTGTAAACCCAATTTTCTTATAAGTTATATGTTGTGCCTATTACAACTTCCAGAATATTAAAATCAAAAGACTGAATCAAACTTCATGAGTAGTTGATTAAGAAGTTACAGTTCCATATGACAAAAGAAATATCAAATCTTTTTATTGTTGCATGTTACTTTATTCATTATGCTCACACTAAGAAACTCCAAAGACGTTACACATATGCATTACTGAATTGCCTTCAAATATGATCATGCATCTGACCAAGTAACTTGAGTTAGACCCCATTCTTTTCTAGGCACCCCAAGGGCCTTCCAAACAGCTTTAGATGCGTCCACGATATTATTTTTACACCCACGAGTTGAGTCACACTCGTCAACCACCTTAGCTTTTACACTTTTACCCTTGTAGTGTATATTGATAGACTTAAAGCACCTTTTTCCGTGATTGTACCATCTGGTGGATAATGCCACAATTGGTGTGTTATCTGAATGGAACTTGCCGTCACACGCAGCGGGCCCTCCACCACTTTCGCCCTTTTGGAAGCCGTTGATCGTCATAGTTGCCTTCATATTGCTAAGAGCATCGATGTACGATATGAATAAGGTAACAAGTAGGAAAAAGAGGACGAGGGAGATAACTGGGATTTGCTTCATTTTATTTTTCTGTAAGTTGTCGATGGTATTTGGTGAAAATAAATTGCAATAAGGGATATTGAATATATAGAGATTGGATTTTTTGTCTTGTTATTCTTAGGGTAAGATTGGGGTTAAAATTACAATGTGGATCTAACATAGAGAATTCTATAAATATTTAATTTGAAGAGAATAAGAAAAGTTACGGCAAGGATCCATATCGTATGAAGAATCTTTATTTGAATATAAAACATTTGTGGTAATTTTTGAATAATTTGATCCAAAAACAAAGAGAGAATATATATATATAGTCAGGTTTAGGGGAAAAAAAAATTAAAAATCGAGGAACACCTGGACGGTATGTACATGTGCATACAAGTAATTTGTAACATTAAAACATGCATATGCACATGTGCATAATCTACACGTGCATAAAAACCAAAAAACAACTTAATTACTTGTATGCACATGTGCATGCCTTCAGATGAACGACTACGGGTGTTCCTCAGTTTTTCATTTTTTTTGCGGTTTTCCCCTAAACCTCCTTCTCTCTCTCTCTATATATATATATATATATGTGTGTGTGTGTGTGTGAGAGAGAGAGAGAGAGAGAGAGAGAAGTTGAGTTAACGTGAGAAGCGTGAGAAGTGAATCTTAACCCTTGATCACTTTTAGTCTCAAACCCACCCATGAACCGCGCTTGATACGGGAATTGATCCGGTGCATCTCGGTACATCTCATCCTAATGTGCATCCAATAGTTGATAACAACTTCTCACGCTTCTCACGTTAACTCAACTTACAATAACAATAACAAAATAAGATAATACTAAACAACTGAGTCACATATGATTTTACACTAAAATCACGTGTAAAATCACATGTGATTTTGGCAAAGTCGCCCCCACCCTTACGTTGACTGCATTCCATAATCACATCCTTATTTAGGGTTGTGTCAAAAGATGTTTCAATAGGAGATATAGAACGATATTACCAAAATTTTTAGTGTCAGTTATACATGTTTAGTCTTTACCCATTTATATATGTTTTACTTTTTGCCAAATTGCACATGATTTGCACAATTATATCCAATTGTAATGGTTTAGACTTTTACGCTTTTAAGTGATTTGACGATTTTGGATTCGGAGTTCCGAACAAAGTTAAAAGAATGTATATATTTATGTGAATTTCATATGTGATTTTGTTATTTTAAAATATTTTTGTTGTTTTACTTTGTAAGATTTATTTTTAAGTGAATTATAATCACTACAACCAAATTGACTTTATAGGACGCCTAGAATGTTTATGCATCCTAATAGAATACAGTGTTGAACTTAAGTTTATGAGACTAAACTATAAAGTGTCGTATTAGCTATTTTACAGGAAACTTTTGAGAAATGTTCTATATATCCATTTCTTAATTTTCTTAAAGGACACTTTCAAATATTGTCGTATAAAATAACTAATACGACACTTTATTTTAAGAGCGTCCTAAAACTTGTTAAAATGCTTAAAACGTCCTATAAACCTATTGTAACATTTTTGGATAAAACACTTTTTTTGTTGGATCCCAACAAACTTAAGTCCAATAAAATATTTTATTAGGATGCTTAGATAGTGTAGTGGTCATATAAAACCAATTTTGTTGTAATGAATGTATGAACTTTTATATTTTGTTTTATTTATTATTACTCGTCTAGTCAATCTACGTACAATTTTAATATATGTGTAACATGGTCTCCAAAAAAATTGATATCAACTTGGCCTTTATCATCTATCCATGTAGGATTGGGTTGTCATATTTTTTTTTGTTTTAATATGTTTTTATTTATATGATGAGACAAAGGGTAATTAGATCCCTATGGCTTTTGTTTTATGTAATGTATTAAATCAAGTCTTTGCCACTTAGGGATATAATCACTTGAATTGTTCTTGTTATTTTAAACCAAATCTTTGTTAGATGTAACAATCCAAAACTTCCAACAATTTAACATAATTGATTAATATGAAATCATGTCCAAAACGACCCCAAGTCTACAATAAGATTTCAAGGTTTGCATAAGACAACCTATTACACAACTAAGAATTTAAAACAACTAACTATAAGGAAGTCTTCTAGAATCGGGTACCACTCGCACCTTCTCTTTGCCTTTACCGGATCCTCCTATTTCGCGCCTACCTGAAAAGGTTTTAGTTTTGAAAGAACGAGGGTTAGGCCATGAGGTCTAGTGAGTTCCCCCTAGTAACAACATTCGCACCAACAACAATGTTTAAAACAGTTTGATGACGTTTATAAACAATTCTCCACTTTAAAACCTTTAAACTTTTACTCGCAAGCCACATACGTAATCGGCACACTGAAGTCACGCGACTCGTGACCACGTTTCAGTCTCACACTGCCTTAACTGGAACACACCGTGTCAGTCTCACGCTGCCTTAACTGGAACACACCCTCCATGGCATAAACGGAACACCCCCCCCCCCCCCGACGTGAGCACTGGCGGAACACACTCTCCATGGCATAAACGGGACACCCCCCGACGTGAGCACTAGCGGAACACACCCTCCGACTTAGCCGTTACACACCCACACCGAAATGTATGCATACAACCATTCAACTTTTACACATAGCAAAACATGCGGTTCATATATCAAATAAGTATACGGTCTCATAACATTTCATGCGTTTAATATTAAAACACAATTTATCACACTTTCAGTTAGAAAGACTCCCATTTAATTAAATCTCGCATGCGTAAAAGTAGCCGGAATACCAACGGTAATTTAATAAACTTCACATGCGTACAGTAGCATAAACAAGAGGAAGTCTCTGGTTAGAAAAACTCACATGGTAGCAAAGCTTCCTTACTCTCGATTACGGCTCCTTAAACGGGTCTCCTATGGTAACAACAAAAAGGTTTTCAATTAACCCAGACTAGAAAGAACTCCCCAACTCTAACCAACAAACGATTTGGGCACTGGGTCTCCCCGACTCGTCCCTTCGACCGGGCTCTCTGTCGGCCGAGTCTGCCCGACCCCAACCTCGATCCCGGGGTCTACTATTCATGGGCGCCCCGCTTCCCGGGGTTCCATAGCCCGGGTCCTCCCCAAAAACTCTGCCCGGGTCCCCCCGGGGTGGTACCGACCCCCGATACCAAGCGTTTCCCCGGGTCGCCCCCGGTTGGAGAGCTCCCCGGGACACCCCGGTCGAGAACTCCTTCGGGTCTCCCCCGAGTTACAGCTTCTTCTTCTCTATACCTGTTGACGCCATCGATGCAACACCATGAGTGATGACTTCGATTAAGAACAACGATCTGGAGGGTCGAGGCATTCCAACCAATTGCCCAAAAACCAAAGGGACTAATCCCTCCAAGGGCTTTGGGTCTCGATCAAAAATCCAGACAATAAGAAATGCCCCCTTTTAAACTTCTACCAACCTAATGATTTCGTTATCTAATCCATTTAATCCATTACTAGAAGAAGAAGGTTTAGAACTTACCTCGAAAAGAGTGGATGCCAAACCAAGAATCGCAAGATTAGCTCCCTTCCCTTGCTTTCTCCATCACTGGCTTGGGTCTCTTTCTCTCTGCAAAATTTCTAGCCGCCAGGGAGAAACTGATAGGGTCCTAGGGTTAAAACCCTTTTCCCCAAAATTTCACTTTGATCCCTCCAACTTCCTTCTAATGCTAAACCTCCACCCAACTTCCAATTATTAAATTTTAACGCGGTTATTACATTAGATGCTCGAACCCTACAAAGATGTATTTAATTTTAAATCAAATTTTCTTCTTTAATTTGTTATGGTTTTGGTTTACAGTTATTTAATTAATTCAACCCAGTTAAAAATCTCAACTCAGCCTCACCCATTAAAAAGTATAACCCAATCTTTGCGAGTCCAGTTGGGTGGGTTTGATGGGTTATACTCTATATAAACTTTATGAAATAAAAAAAATGAGAAATATTACTACTACAATAAAAATTGGCTTTATAGGACTCCTAAAGTGTATAAGTGTCCTGATAGAGTGTTTTATAAGACTTACGTTTATAGGACCAAAAAAATAAAGTGTCATATCTAAAAATGTTACAATAAGTATGACGTTTTTTTGGGTGTCGTAATAAGTTTTTAGGACTCATTTAAATTAAAGTCTTTTATTAGCTATTTTATAGGACACTTTTGATAAGTGTCCTATAAACCTATCGTTTTATAGGACACCTTTTCAAATGGTGTTGTATGTACTAGTTAATACGACACTTTATTATAAAAGAGTCCTAAAAAACTTGTTACGACACCAAAAAATGTCTTATAAACTTATTATAACATTTTTAGATAAAACCCTTTGTTTTTTGGTCTATAAACTTAAGTTGTATAAAACGCTCTATTAAGACTCTTAAACACTTTAAGGTCCTATAAATCCAATTTTATTGTAGTGTGCCAATCAAAATATTGCAATCATACAAACATTTGTTTAGTTCTTTAAGCATTACAATCAAAATTCAAAGTTTTGAATTGAAAAGAATACATCAAATCGTCAATCAACAATGATTGTTTTGGATCTAACGGATATATAACGTGTATATAGTTACTTAATTTACATATTATCGGCACTTTATATATCATTGCGTATTTAATTATATAGTTTATATATCTTATCGTGGGCTTGTAAGGGATTAGGCGATTAAGATTTAGCCAACGCCAACTATATAGTATGTATAATTATATAATTTATATATTATCGACGGGTTGGGTTGAGTTGAATTATATCTAACCTAAATTTGATCCTATTAGTTGACGGTTTAACATATTGAGTTTAATTGGGTTATCTGTGGGTTGGATTGGATTGTTTGACGGTTTGCTCGGGTTTTGTTCAACCCTACAAAGAAGCATAATTAAATACACAAGTTTTTCTATAACTTGTTGACTGTATTTGGTGATTTTTGTTAATAATGGGAAAAATGAATTTATTGCAATGGCATTTTTAGTGGTTATATTTCTTAGGGTTTTGGGGGTTAAAATTACAATGATGATCTTACGAATGAATGGTTGTTTGTATCATTTGAAGAAGATATCAATTCAAAAAGGAAAAGTTAAATGCAAGGATCTATTTCTTATGAACACTTTTTATTTAAATGAAAAGTTATGGAAGAATTAATTTTTGAATACTTTGCAAAATTAATCCATAAACTAGAAGAAATATATTCCTATATTTATGTATATAAGTATATGTGAAAATTCAAGTGAGAACTGTAAATTTTTTGAGAAGCATGACTACAAATATGTATATACACATGTACATATATATAGAGTTGGTTTTCAGTAATAACAGTAGTTATCGTAAGAAAGAATGGTAAGAAGCGATCTCTACCTTGGATCAATTCTTATTGAAGATTAATTGAAAATTCTCTTCTAAGCTAATTCATGGATTACTTTGGGATTTAATCTGTACCATTAGATCAACACTAGTTAAAAGTGATCAAGGGTCTAAATCTCTTCTTACACTTCTCACCTGAACTTTTATTCTCACATGATCATTCGTCTATATATGGTTGGATTCAAGTGAGAATAAGGGGCTATTCGGTAATAGCTTAATGAGCTGTATAACATATATGGCTTATTCGCACAACTATACCTAGTTGTTCGGTAGAAACTTATTCGCTCACCCAATGGTTGATTCGCTCAGCTAGGAAATCCATGTCCTATACACTCAACCATTAAATCTTACAAATTTTCCCTAACTACCCTTTTTCTTCCTTCTTCCTTCTTCCCTTCCTCATGTATACCTGCTCTTTCTTCCATGAAATGCTCTCTTTCGATTATTTAGGGTTCTAAACCCATTTCTTTAAAAAAAATCAGATTTTATATTGGGGTTCGTCGATTCAGGGGTCTAAACTCCTTTGATGCAGATCTTCTGTTTTGCTGATCCCGTCACCGACTTCACCCAGTTGAAAAACTAACTTCTGTTTTGATGCAAATCTTTTGTTTTGATCTTGTTCTCCATATGCATCTTCGAGAGAGAGAGAGAGAGAGAGAGAGAGAGAGAGAGAGAGAGAGAGAGAGAGAGAGAGAGAGAGAGAGAGAGAGAGAGAGAAAATGGGATGCATGGGGTTGAGGCGGCAGGAAGAATGGGGAAAAGACAATGTTTTAAAAACCGGTTTTTTGGTTGACTCGGTGTGGTGACCGGGTCACGGTTCAACCGGGTGGTTGACCCGGTTTCAAGAAATTTTATGTAATTTTCATTTTCTTGCATATATATATATATATGTATATATAAAACCAAGAATTTGATGTCCACAAGTTAAAACATTAAAAATACACATAACAAAAAGTTTTACATCAATCCAAAAATATTAAAAAAACACATAACTACAAGTTTTACATCAATCCAAAAACATAAAAAGCACAAATATAAGAAATTGATTTTTTTAACCGGGTCAACCCGGGTTTTTACCGGTTCTATCAAAAAACCGGCGGTTCAATCCGGGTCGTAATTTCCCAAAAAACGGGTCGTAATTGACCCAGTCTCTTCATCGGTTCCCAGTTCAACCAGTTAAACCGGCCGGGTCAACGCGGGTTTTAAAACATTGGGAAAAGGGATAAGTGATAATTAGAAAAATATTTAATATATATTAAAATAGGAAATTAACCCTACTAACCTGTGTGATCGTTTGTATAGAAATTAATATCATATATATTATGTTAATAAAATATTAATATATAAAATTTAAATTAAATTGTTAAAAGAAAATTACGCGTTTAATTATATTATTATACTAAATTAAGTTGTTTTTATTTACCAAAGATTTAAACTGATATTTTTTTATAATTAAATTAATTTATTCAACAATTTTATCAAACAATTATTTTATTCAAACAAAAATATATACTAGGGGTAAAATGGTAATTTCTGATATTCAGACTGTTTATTCATTTTAGAAGATGCTACCGTATTATTTTAGAAAATGGTGCAACCGTATCTTGTAATCAACCAAAAATAACTCTTGAAGTTTTTTGTTTTTATTTAGAAAACATTTAAATTGTTTTTTTTATAATTATAAGTCATTTATTCAATATTTTTATCAAACAATTGTTTTATTCAGACAAAAATAAAAACTGAGGGTAAAATGGTCATTTCTGACATTCAGACTCTTTATTCAGCATAATAACCGAACACCAACTTATCTATTAACATACATACAACCATATCCATACAGACAGCTATATCCATTCAAGTCTTAACAGAAAACGAACCGAACAACACCTAAGAGATATGTTGATAAGGTAAGAACAATACCTTCATATACATATATATACCTTCTTCTATATACAACTACTTTTACTTACCTATTTTTATCATCATGACCGAAACTTTAACAAATTGATGCACATGAAAGTCATTAAGGAGCTGTTTGGTAATTGCTGAATGGTTTAGTGCAGAATGATTAAGAGACTCTTATGATATAGTGCAAAATGAAATATGATTGTTTGGTAATTGTTCAGAATGAAACCAGGGCGTTTAATGGTTAAGGGAGACCCAGGATACAAAATCTTTCAGGGGGTTTTGGAACCATTAAGAGGCAGACTTTTCTTTTGACAAACATGATTCACCTCTTAGCGATTCAGATGTCGTCTCTTAATGGAACCATTAAGAGGTAAACAAACAGCCTCTAAATGTATGTAAAAGTTCGTGAAAGTGACTTAAAATGAAGATAAAAGTAGATTGAATGTTGTTGAACATAGATGAAAGTACTTGAAGTTACTGGAAGTAGTTGAATGTACTGAAAGTAGTCGAATAAAGTTAAATTATATATTAAAGTCAACTCATCCAAGGGTTTAGAAGTGTTCTCAAATTCTCGCTATAACTGTTATTCTACACGATCCCTCATCTATATATGTGTGTGTATTTGTGTAACTATCAAATCAGAAAATATAAGAAAGATTAGACGAGTAACCCGATTATTGCAACAAACTTGAAGATGATTGACGATTGGATTGAGGCCTACGTTGTAGGGTCCTTATACAGAAATTTGTCTCGTATACCGTAGAATGAAGGTCTAGCATTTGGTAATGAAAATTTGAATCCCACAAAAAGTTATGATTGTTTCCTTAACTTTTATTTTTATTTTTCGTACATGTTGTATGCTTTTTTGGGTTTTTGTTTTGAAGGGTGTCCCAGACCAGGGGTGTAAACGAGTCGAGCTGAGTCGAGTAGTAGGTTAGTCGAGCTCGGCTCGAAAAAATTATACCAGACTCGAGCTCGAATAACTTTTTCAATGCAGAGCTCGAGCTCGATTTTTTTTGAGTTATCGAGCTCAATGCTCGTTTACGACCGCATACTTGCGACCGATTAACTCGTTTATTGGCTCGAGGTTTATAATTTATATATTTTTATTTTTTATTGTATTAGTCATTAACATATGAGCATGTTTGGCTCGAAAAAGTATATGCTCGAAAGGCTCGAATCAACTCGACTCGACTCGAAAATTGTAATCGAGCTTTCGAATGAGCCAAGTCGAACATTGGTTTTATGAAGCACGACTCGTTAAGTTAAACGAGTTCTATTCTGTGTTCGGGATTGACTCGAGCTCAAGAATTATTAAGCTTGAGCTCGAGAGATAAACGATCTCGAGCTCTAATAGCTCATAAAAGTTTGATTCATTTACACCCTTATCCTAGACTATGCCTAAACTAATTCCGGTAAATTGTAACTGCAAGAAATCAGCCTTGATAAACTCAGTAGAGCCTAACCTGGTGATCAAAGATTCTAACTTTACCAAATGTGAGGTTTATATGTAAGTATTTCTCGTATATAAATATCATATTACATTATATATAATGAATTGGAAAAAAGTCAATTTAAGATGTTCTCCAAAAATTTCAATCAAAGTTTTTGCAATTTTACGGGTCACATGTTGCATTACGCAATTAACGTCTCTTAGAGTGTACGTGTTTTTCACCGAACCTTTTCATAGCTTTTTTCTTACACATTATTGCCACATCAACAACTTCAAAACCTCCACTATGTGAAAAACCTCACCCAAACTTTTTCATTACTTTTTTAAACTATTCAGGGTCCCACTATTTTAACTTTATATCATTTTTATTCTTATTTATAAAAATAAATACATTAAAATTCATACAAATACATATTTATTTAAATTTAAAAGTATGTATAACCGAAAACAAAAATTGGGTCATTAAGAAATCTGTTAGAATTGTATAAATATGTCAAATTTGAGATATTATTTTAAAAATATAAAATATAATTACTTTCATTATGTATTTATTTATATTATTTATTTAATAATTATATTTAAATAAAATTACTTTAAATATATTAATAAATAAAACTGATTAAATATGAAACTGTTATTACTTTTCCCACTATATGTATTTTAATAATACATATAAAATTACAACGAAATAACTAAAACAATCAACAAATGATTAGTATAATTCGAATACAAAGGGAATCGACAGAAATAAGAGTAAACGAATAAACCGTAGATAAAACGATACTGAGGCTCGTGTTCAACACGATTCCCTTAAACTGATTCGCCGTCTGTTCCCAGGGTACAACAGCGTGAGCAGAAGTACTGCCGGATATTTCTACTTTCCTGAAAATTCACTTAGGAAGAAAGCCGTATGCTAAGGAAATTATAGAGAAGAAATATCGATTGGTGTGTCGGGGTTGAAATGAAACCGAGCTCCCCTTTATATACTCGTGAATGAAACCGATAAATCAATATGAATTAATCAGTAATTTGTTGTAGAATTATGTGCCATCATCAAAAGGAAATGATTGATGTAATATTTTCCTAGTATTAGAAGTTACCATAATGAATGTTTCATTTTCTTTGTAAACTTCTCCCTATTTAAAGGGCTTATGATTAATGAGAATTACAGATTTCATTGTCTCTCTATTATGTTGTTATTCTGTTTCGTTTTTCCTTTAACACGTTATCAGCACGTTGCTTTGCTAAAGTTCAAAAGAGAAGTAAAGCTAAGGTGTTCACAGTATCAATATCGATTTGAGGTACGTTTTCATGTTAAACTTTCAATTGATGGTTCATTACTAGTTATTTAATACAATAAAATTGTTTAATGATAATCTTATAACATAATCATCGCTAAACGACCATCAATTATTGTTCTTGCAACGTTTATGTTACTTTAGTATTGACATCCTTTTTGCTAATTCATTCATTAATATATGTATGTTAAACCTTTGAATAATATATTGTTAGTTAACATAATATGTAATGTATATTGTTTGAAAAAAAGATATGTAATGTATATTAAGTTATGCGTCACTATACATATATACGCCATGTGTCACCATAACCATTGTTTTGCACTCTATACATTTTCAATAAATTTCTTTCACATAACGCATAGGAGCTTTCTATATAGTATTCTTTTTATTTTGAGCAATGTTTATGTTCTTTGAAATTATTATGTTATCTATGCATGCAACTTGCTTAAGAAAGATTGATACTTTTCATTTATTATGTATGTTATATCAGTTACAATAATAATTCCCAATTACATTATAGGTTTTGATTTATAAATCAAATCGTAATCCTTTATATTAGATATCTTCAACTATATATGTATATATAAGATTCCCAATAAAAAGAATATTATCTTTACTTTGAAATAGAAAATTATAAGTTATCAATATAATCTAAATATAAGGAAAAGATATACACATGATATGACAAGATCGTTTCCTATTAATAAACTGTTAAATATGTGTTTAGCATATATATATATATATATATCTGGCTTTGTTTTTGTTATACTAAAAAAAATTATATTTGTTATTGTAACTTTTTTTTTATAGCAAATATCGGTAGATTTTTCTAATATGTGATCTTGTTTGATTAATCAATTGTGTATTCTAACATAATATGATTTCATGAATAACCAATGTGTAGTTTTCACCAAATCACAAGGACTAAACATAATGATATGTGACATTATATGTATGATTATCATTAATCGAAAGTTATTATTATTTTTTAATCATATTATTATATTAGGTTGCTAAATATCTTATTTTTGGTTGGTGTCAATTCTTTTTGATTTTGGTTCAATGTCATTTAATTATAATCGGACTAATATATCCTATGTGGTTTTGGACTTGTTATTGTTATTTATTCATTTATTCATGTCTACTTAATTAGTTTATCCTATTGTGTCTATTTAGTTAATTAATGTTTTTTTAGTTTTTGAATTTATTATCCCGTATAATATTCAAATGCTTATGTTAATTATAATTGTTTTTATAATCCTTCATCTTGTAAATAATTTTTGGAAGTTACACTTTCAACCCCCCATAACTTTTGTTATTTTGCCAAAAGATCCAAAAATAGCATGAAAATGTTAAAATCAAACATTTATCTTGATTGTGAGTTCCTACTCATAATTTTGAATTATAGAATAAATTTTCGAAAGTTACACCTCCCACCTCATATATTTTGGTTTTTACCAAAAACTCCAAATATATTATTAAAATGTTAAGGTTTGAAGTTGACTTTATATCAAAACAATAGTTTTTTGTTTAAGAGTAATCTCTTTAAATAAACATTGAACTTGGCTTCACACGCCAACATATTTTGGCCTCTTGCCAAAAAACTCTATAAATTAATAATGTTACCTTCAAATTACATAAATCGTAAAATATCGATTGGATTTTGTCAAACGGGTGTAAATAGCCCTAAGGTTTCTAGGGATTTAAGAAATCCATGTGATTCCCCTACTACCTGGAAATCCAATAGATTGAGTGATTTCTTTTTCACAAATTGAAATCTTGATGAAGTATTATCAATAAAATACAAGCATACAAAAATCCAATATTATTATGATAATGAAATTTCATAACCATAATCCATTTTCTTATCAAAAAGAAAATCATATATTATCTTTTATATATGTAATTGGTTGAAACAACTCATCCCAAAGTCAACGTCGTAAGCTCAAAAGAATGTGAGTATCATAAATGAGTATATAAAACCTCCTTTTGAAAAGGTACAAGAAAAATACCTAAAGTCAATCAACTCCCTATTGACCCTAAAACCAACCTCTTGAGAAGGTACAAGCAAATACCCTCATGTTTTGAGACGACATATAAATCCTAAGTTTCATAGGAATACCTTTACTAGAAACCCCCAAAGAAATGTGGGATGTCCGGAAAGGGATAATCGGGAGTACTCATGAATATGTACTTCCCGAACTAATCGTATAGTGGAATGAAACCCACTTACTCGATTACAAAAAGGTAACTGATTTCAACAAATAAATGTTATATCCAAGACGCGTCTCAATCTCTGTGGCAATGAACTCACAGAATATGACATGATTCCTAACATTATTTTCACCTATAAAAAATATTAATGAACTAATATAAGTTGGAATGTAACCTTTAGACAAACTCATCAACCTACTGCAAGTGGTTGAGAGACATAACAAGGTTCTTTCAAATAACAACACCACATATGTCGAGACAAAGAAAATTCTCGAGATCAATAATGAAAGCATTAAAGGTGGAAACAACTCCAAAGAACATAGAGTTAAAAACAATTTCACACATGTGACATTTATGCACTATGTGGATGAAACCCTAGAACGGGTTAGGGTCTTGGTAAGAGTCGGGAATGATTTTTCAACATCTGGAGTATAAATACAACTACTGTCCCAAGTGATAATGGACAGTCAAATAAGAAATGCACTAAAGAGTGCTCTTGTCGAAAAGAAAACAAATTAAAAATGATCTATATCATAAGAATGATAAAACATAGATTTTTTTTTTGAAATTTACTTTATAGTATTTTAATTAGTTTCTTTTGCTTAAGTAAAATCGAATATGTAATCATTATAGATGTAAATGATTACATCAAAAACAAAATAAAACTCTCAATGTCCTTCGTTCAGTGTAGGAATGTATCGAGGAGAACTTGATTGTTTTTATGACATCTCATACAAGAAATATATATTATTCATTGAATTAATAATTTTCCTCCAACCAAATACTTAGACGATGAACTGTCATTTTTTATTGGTACAAGATTAATATGAACCTTGTAAAGATATTCGTATAAAATGGAAATCAACATATATACATAAATTCCAATGAATATGAAAGGAAACATATATCATGGAACTAATGTGTCAAACTAGTAGATTATTGGGTCATCGAAACATTTTTGTCAATAAAAAACTTTAGGGAAATGACACATATATGTTTCGACATGACCATGTGGGACACCATGATTATGACATAGTGATCCGTGTATTGCAAAATACACATCGACACATTCTCTTTCGAGTGATAGGCAAAACGAGGCAAATTGCAACTATTGACTTCTGTAGCATAAGAAACAACATTGCCATCATAATATGCCCTCTCAAATACCTAAAACTTTTGTATATACCTTAATCCTTAGCTAAGACAGGAATAAGATCATCCTAAAGCTAAGAACATAATACAAAAATATTCCATTGTTACAACGAATACAAGATGATATTTATGGACATAAACATCCAGAATGCGGGCCATTAAAACTTTATGGTTCTGGTTTCGACACGATGAACACATGTCGTATTATTGTCCACATGAAATACTGTACTCCTAGCACTAGCTATACGTTTAAGGGCTCACCACCCTGATTATTTCATCAAGTCTACATGACTTTGAATGCTGAAGAATTTACATCATAAGGATTTGATGTTAATTGCATATGTATGAGGATCAATGTAGAGTTTCTTATACCCCATGTGTATATATAAAATGGTCTCATAGAAGTTGTTATCAAAAGAATATGATGACATCTAGGGTATTAGTAATGCGCACCAATTTACCCATATCTACCTAGGGTTATGTAATTATTATATGCAACTTTTTTTCGTTTTTAGACCCACTATTAGCTAACCAACCTCATGCGTACCAGTTGGTAACTGGATATAAGCCTGATATTTTACATTTACGCATGTTTGGTTGTGTAGTATATGTGCCAATTGCGCCCCCACAACGCATCAAAATGGGCCCTTAAAGACGATTCGATATATGTTGGATATGAATTCTCAACTTTTATCCGCTAATTAGAATCCTTGACTAGTGATCTCTTTACCGCCAGATTTGCGGGTTGTCACTTTAATGAGACAGTCTTTCCGTCGTTAGGGGGAGATAGGAGAAAGGATGTTCCATAGGAACGACAGGAAGTGTCATTGAGTATTCCCACTATGTCTTATGTTGATCCCTAAACTTCATAATGTAAAGTTGAAGTCAAACGAATTAGACTCGATACCTGATACGTTTAATGTTATTCTAGAAGTGACAAGATCACATATACGAGCTGCAAATATACTGGCAAGGTTAAAGTCCCCAAACAAGGGCACAACGCCATTGGAAAGTGCGTTGCAATCACACATAGTGGAGGTGTGATTGAGGTCGTAGCAACCAAATGGAAGTGGTGGAAGCTACTTGGTTCGATGGATACTATTCTAAAGGAAGAGAATAGTTAGGCACATCCATTTATCATCAATACACAAAACTCTCATGAAATTGTCTCTAATTATAATTATGTCCATGAATCGTCACTGGAGGACGCTCCAAAGTTAATATTGATTCTAGAGATGAATATTAATCTCAAATGAACTATGAGAGTACATATGAGTCGATGGACAGATCATATATAATCATTGATGATTTATTCGCATATACGATGGCTCATAAGATGATCGAGCACGACGACATCGAACCAGGCTCAGTTGAATAATATCAACAAAGAGCATAATGGCCTAAATGTAAAGAAACAATCCAGAAAGAATTATATTCTTTGACAAAGGATCGGGTATTTGGTAAGGTAGTACTAACCTACCAAGTGTAAAGCTCGTAGGACATAACTGAGTCTTTGTCAGAAAGCGTAACGAGAATAATGAAGTCCTAATATGTAAGGCTTTCCTTTGGCGCAAGGTTTCTCACAACGCCCTGGATTGACCATGAGGAGACTTACTCTCTCATGATGTATGTTATGACATCCGAATAGTTTGTTAGCCTAGTAGTTTCCGAAGGACTGGAAATGCAGCTCATAAATGTGGCTACCACATATCTCTATGAGGATCTAGATTTAGAGATATATAAAAGTGCTTGATGATATTACATTACCAAAATCAAGTAACTCTAAACCACGAAATGCGTTTGCAATAAAATTGAAACACCCACTTTATAGATTAAAGCAATCTAATCTATAAAGGATATATAAGAATTAATGGAATCCATGATTGGGAAAGGATATATAAGAACGATGAACTGTTCCCTTGCGTATTTATTACGGAAAACAAATTCCAAATTTTCAAAGTAGCTCTATATGTCAATGTTATGAACATAATAGGCACTCTTGATGAAATAAGAGGAACCACAAGCTACTTGAAATATGATTTTGAGAGGAAAGATCTTGGGAAAACTTGGTTTTGTCTAGATATTTAAGCTAGGACACCGAGTTTGTGAAATATTAATTCATCGATCGCATATGTCCAGAAAATAATCAGGCAATTTAATATGGACAAAGCGCATCCGGTTAGCACTCCCATGATCGGTCGAAGTGTCGGATATAAGGAAAGATCCATTTCGTCAAAAAAATGATGACGAAATATGTTGGGAGTTGGAATTCCCTATCTAAGTACAATATGCGCATTATTGTACTTAGCACAATACACTTGACCGTATATTGTATTTTTCAGTGAACTTGTTAGCTAGATTTAACTCAGCGCAAATGCAACGTCATTGGAATGATATCAAATTAATCTTTTGAAACCATTGACAGAGACTTATACTTTCCCTATAGAAAGAAAAATGAGATTGATAATGAAACTTCAATACCTACTTATAATGTAAGTAGCAAAAGTACTAGCTCTTATAGAAAAACACCAAACAATGTCTTGGTATGTCTTTGCTGATATTAGGTATCTGTCTGACCCATACAAAGATTGTTCCCAAACTGGATAAAGAATTACCACAAGGAACACGCCGATTGTTTGGAAGTGAATTAAGCAATCATTTGTAACTACCCCTTGAACTAATCCAATAATATTACTCCCCATGATAATTAAATAATGTATATGATTAAGGACTATCATTGCATATATTAGAGGAGTTAGTAATTCTTGGTTCATCCAGTATCCTACTTGCATATATGGAAATAATGCATCATGTATCGAAGAAATGAACATAAGATTCATCAAATATTCTGCTTAAGTCTTATATAATTAGTAATAAGAAAACTCTCATCGAGATTCAATTGAATCAAGTAAGATGTCAAGAGAACATGACACATTTTACCAAATCATTACGTAAAACCATATATTGGGAAACATGTAGAAAGCAAGTACAAATGTTTTCCAAACTCCCTTGATTAATGCACGAATCAGGGGGAGTAATAGACAAAAGGGGGAGTCTACTATATTTGTGAAATTGGTATGTTGTGCAAGGTTTTATTTTTCCCATTGGGTTTTGTTCCTTGGTGTAAGGTTTTAGTGAGGCAACTGTTTATATACCATCATGTTTTCCTAACTCTCATGATTAATGTATGAATCTAAGATAAAACTAGACTGAAGGAAAAGTGTATATATTGCAAAGAAACTGGTGCGTTGTACTCTTTTCTTCGTCCTATTTTTTTATCCCACTGAGTTTTTATTTTGGCGTAAGGTTTTAACGAGGCAACAATTGTGCACCATCACTCATTTGACTCGTCACAAGGGGAAGTGTTGTAGAATTATATGCCATCATCAAAAGAAAATGATTGATGTAATATTTTCCTAGTATTAGAAGTTACCATAATGAATGTTTCATTTTCTTTGTAAACTTCTCCCTATTTAAAGGGCTTATGATTAATGAGAATTACAGATTTCATTATCTCTCTATTATGTTGTTATTCTGTTTCGTTTTTCCTTTAACATAATTAAAATTAATTTTAATTACCATTAATCTTATTAATTCTTATATTCATGAGTATCAATAGGAGTTACAAATGGAATTTGCAACAGTGAATTTCGGTGATCAATATGATTTAGGTGATGGAGTAAAACCAAACTAAGGACTTGAAAGTCCCTCCCACATTTTTGGTTATAAACCACAAAATGTTTTACTCCCATCTCCTATGTGGGACAACTTCCCACACTACTTGATTTCCACCAAATTCATTCCAATCACTCAACTTTGAGCATCGATATCTCATTCACACATATTCCGTTTTGGACACATAATATATCGTTTCGAAGCTCTCATATAGGAGAGCACAAACCCACGAAGAGTTAGATAAATACAATACATATACATGTATTTAATTGTGTCCAAAGTTAGTAAAAATCACATTTTTTACTAAAAATTTCCAACAGAAACTTTTATAAAATTCTATAAAGTTAAAACTGATTAAATACGAAAAAGCTACGAAAAATCAGGTCGTGCAATTACGAGCTATGACGAAAAACCTCAATTGAAAAATCTCTCCACTATGTGAAAAACCTCAAGAGAAGGTTTTTGTTTTTTGAAAAACCTCCCAAAAACCTCACGAAAAACCTCCCAACGAGCAGATTGTGGATGCTCTAAACACATGTAATGCTATCGAAAACCACATAACCAAACGTCAAAAACCGGCCCACCATGATATCTAAAAACATACAAGTTTTATTTAAATCATAGTTTTTTAATTTACTGATATTTATCTTAAAATACTTCTTCTATCTATAAGATGTCGTCTATTTTTTATAATATCTCGAAAAAAACATACCGTTAATTACCTATATTAAAAAAAATTACGTCGTTCTTTTGAAAAGGTTGTGTTAAAATTGATTTATTAACAATTGTTATATTAAACCGAATAAATTGAATTAATTATATGATTGACAAAAAATCTTAATATTTGATTGACGAGGGTAGAATTGTGATTTTGTGATCAAATATTTGAAAAAATGGTCCAGTTGATATCAATTTCTCATCCCCTAAGTTTGTGACTTCTTTCGACTGGATTTATAGATTTTCCATCCATGTTTTCGCAGTTTAATCTATTTCATTTCTCATCCATTAATTTCTGTTTTTTTGTCCACTTACATTTTTTTAGAACAGGATAAATATACTCCTATATTATATATTTTATTTAATAAAAGTATTTAGAGTTATTTTTGTTTTTGGAAAGGGTATCCTGGGCCTATGACCAGTATTTAGAGTTATTACTAGATGTTTATCCGGTAAGTGCTTACCGAGTCATTTACTTACCCGATGAACATGGCAGGGGCTGAGAATCTTACCCAGTAAAAGCGATAATAATGATGGAAAGTCTTATCCGGTAAAGGCGTGTCGGGTAAATTGTAGCATACGATGCACTTTTGATATAGTACGTACAATCTTACATGGCAAAGTAAGATTGTTATGAGTAAACGGCCCTTTACTTACACATTTTCTTCTCATCACATCAATATCAAGATTTATTTTTTACATTTTTAAGACTTAATTTCTGATAAGAGTGGAGGAAATGGGAGGTTGATGGTGTGGGTGAGTGATAGAGAGAGATATAGAGAAATAAAGAGAGATGATAGATGCCTTTAATATTAATTATATTAAAAAGCATATAATATATTAGAATGCATTATAGTTTTAGTCCAAATAATAAAAGACAAAAAAAGGGCTAAAAGGTCAACAAAATCCTTTTAAGTCAATTAGATGGAGGGACATTTTTTGATTTTTCCTATCATTATTTGTGATAGCTTGTTTGTTTTATAATATTTTTTTGTAACCTTTGGTTATTAATTGATAATTAATTTCAATCAAGAAAGCAGACGATCGTTGACCTATTAAAGAAAAAATATACAACTAATTATCTTGAAAAGATAAAAAACGTAGGGGTAGTTAGACTAGAGAACAAAAAGAGCAGCCAACCAAGAAACCTCCTCCGATGGCTACATTAATTAAATTAATAGACAAGTTGGTTCCTCTAAAATGTGGTGGGGATGCTGCAAAAGCATCTTTTGACTACCCATCCATCTATATTTACTTCAATTTGTTCATCTCCTCAAGCCACATCAATCTCTCTTCTTCAACCTTTTCGTAGTATCGATTTTAATCAAACCCAAACTGTTCGATGGCATCTTCATCGTCCTCGTCCTTTCACTCCACTCCCCACACCTCTTGGAAATATGATGTTTTTCTCAGTTTTAGAGGAACAGACACTCGCTACACCTTTGTGGATCATCTCTATTCAGCTCTTGTACAACAAGGAATCGGCACTTTCAAGGATGATGAAGAACTTCCTCGGGGCGAAACCATCCATCCATTGCTTTTGAAGGCTATTGAAGACTCACAGATTGCTATAGTTGTATTCTCTGAAAACTATGCCGATTCTTCTTGGTGCTTACAAGAACTTGAACATATTATGAAATGCAAGGTGGAGAGAGACCAAATTGTTATTCCCATATTTTATCAAATTGATCCCTCTGAAGTCCGAAAACAGGAAAGGAAATATGGAGAAGCATTTGCCAAATATGAGGCAAAGAAGAAAAACGTAGAATCTTGGAGAAAAGCACTTTTTGATGCAGGGAACCTATCTGGACATGTCGCCAATGGGTATTTTTTTTTATAAAT
The DNA here is from genome assembly GCA_954870635.1 of Arctium minus. Taxonomy (NCBI): domain Eukaryota; kingdom Viridiplantae; phylum Streptophyta; class Magnoliopsida; order Asterales; family Asteraceae; genus Arctium; species Arctium minus. The sequence goes on along the minus strand of OX941089.1, from coordinate 84,360,457 downwards.
ATAATGCTTAAGGTGTTAGTACTCTACAACACCGTTATACTTGTATCATATAAGCTTTTAAAGGATAAAGACAAACCTTTCATAATCAATTGATCCCATGGTTTTAGAGAAAAACTACAACCCATCTATATATCTATAGAAGTCCACTAAAAAAATCTATTTTTGGGAGGAATCAGCTGTTTGAAAACATAAGTGGTAGTATAGAGTTATGAAGAATGAAAATGCATGATAAACATTAGGTTGTCCTACAAATGTTGCATTGGATTAATGAAATATAAAAGGTACTTAGACTCATTTTCCTTGTTTAATGGAACAAATTACCTCTTTTTTCAATTAAAGCATCTGTTAATTATCTTTGTATATCCAATGTCCAGGCCCGAGACAATATTCATCAAAAATATTGTTAAAGAAATTTCAGAAAGATTGTGTGTGGCAATTCCATGTGACAATGAAGACCTGATTGGAATAGAGGATCGCTTGGAAGATTTAAAATCAAGGTTAGCAATCGATTCACAGTGTGTGTTGACGGTTGGAATATGGGGGCTTGGTGGTGGTGGTAAGACTACTCTTGCATATGCTGTTTATGATGAAATCTCTAGCAAGTTTGATGGTTGTTGCTTTGTAAAAAACATTCGAGAAGAATCACACAAGCAAGGTTTGGAGGCATTGCAAAAAGAAATTCTCTCACGTGTTTTGAAACAAAAAAAAGAGGAAGTAGTTGGAGATGTAAGATTGTTGATAAAGAGTAGGCTTCGTCGTAAAAAGGTCTTGCTGGTTCTTGATGATGTCGACAATGCTGACCAGCTAGAGGCGTTGGCTGGATCACATAAGTGGTTCGATGAAGGAAGCAGAATTATAATAACAACTAGAGATCAACATTTACTGAATACTCAAAAAGTAAATGTGATATATGATATTAGCTTGTTAAATCACGACGAGGCTATGAAGCTCTTTTGCAATCATGCACTTCGGTTTGGTAACCATATAGAAGACTATGATAGTCTTTCAAAACAGGTTGTTTCTTATGCTGGTGGGCTCCCGTTAGCACTTAAAGTTATGGGTTCATTTCTTTGTGACAAAGATAGGAGTGAGTGGGTGAGTGCCTTGGGCAGACTAAAAGATATCCCAGAAGATGGCATCGTGGAAACGCTAAAAATTAGCTACGATGGACTTAAACCCGTGGAGAAAAAGTTGTTCCTAGATATTGCATGTTTTTTAAGGGGAGATGTGTACCAAGTCGAGCCATGGGTGATGCTTGAAGCTTGTGGTTTTCACCCTAAAATAGGGGTAAGGGCACTGATAGAAAAGGCTCTCATAACTGTGACAGAAGAAGGATGGTTTGATATGCATGATCTGATACAAGAAATGGGACATTACATAGTTCGAGGAGAAAACCTCACAAATCCTGAAAAACACAGCAGGGTCTGGCGGCAGGAGGATGTGGTAAAGATATGTGCTACGCCAACGGAGGCAAGGACCCTAATGTTTAAGCTAGCCTTGTATATAAGTTATGTATGCAATGAATAATACATGCATACTCATAAATATAGTATCTAAATCAACCCTAACACTATTTTGTTCCTCTATCATAGGAAAATCACTGGATTGAAGCATTAAAAGTTTATGGTATGTGGGAGAAGGTTCCTCATAATCTTCCTCGTGTTGTTGCAAACATGAAAGAACTTCGGTGGATTTATTGCTATGATTATCCGGCAACTTCAATGCCAAGAAACTTTCAATCAACTAAGCTTTCTTATCTACGATTGAATTCGAGATTTCTAGAGCAACTTTGGGAGGGTGATAAGGTAATTCTTATTGTTTTTCTCATTAATTAAGGGATGAAAGCAAAGTGGATGATCAATTATAAATATGACTAATTTACAGAATATATTCTTTTTACTTATATGAATGGGGTAGAATGTTGATGTGGTTGAATATCGTGTCCTTAGGCAACTTTATATATGTAGCTAATAATTAAACCGAAAACACGAACCATTTTTTACTTATCTATGGCAGATTTTTTTTTCTATTTTAAATTTAATTTTGTTTTAATTTTCCTAGAAGAACTAAATGTTTTTCATAATAATTAAATGTTCTTAAGAGTCGTCAAGCATTGAGTTCTTAGGAGTTAGGAATTAAATGCAAGGCATAAATTATAAAGTAGTGATCGCAAGTCGTGGAATTCTCCTCTTATTTACATTCTCAACATTAATTAGAAGATAAACAGAACCATCTAATCAACAATGGGAAAAGGTTCATGTTGAAAAACTTAAATCAGATAAGTTTTATTGGTGCTGTGCAACTCACCAAACACTATGTACAAGTTCTTGAAGCATAGATATGTGGATTAATATGAACCACATATCTTGGAAGACTTGCATGGGAAATATGGATGACAACTTGCATCCATATGACATCCTCCATTTTTTCCCTATAAATACTTGCATCCATTCCATTCCAAAATACACCAACAAGAAGTTAGAAGTCTTCTTTCTAACTTTCTTCTTCTTCTTCCTTGTTCCCTTTTGTGGATATATATATATATATCATTGATATATATATATATATATATTTATATATCTTGTTTTGGGGGAACATTTGGTTAGCTGATTTGTTGATCCAAGGATCTCGTAAACACGTTGTAATTTCTCCCGGTTGGTAATATAAAGATCTCTCTCTCCCTGTGGATGGATGTACACTATCACACTGATAGTGGAACCACGTTAAATATTGCTGTCTCGATTTATTTGCTGTTTCGTTATATTTTATCGTATATTCGATAACTGCTATATTTACGCTTGTGGATCGGTATGAATCAATAGACCAAAATATACAATATTTAGATCTCGTTATTCCGCATTTGTTGTAACGGGTCAGTTGCACGTGATTTATTGTTATCATTTTTGGGACCGTAAATCACTTGAAATACGATTTTGTAACTGCCACCGACCCTTACAATTGGTATCAGAGCTGATAGATCTAAATTTGTTTTATATTGTATATTTTTAGTCGCACGATAAGTGCTTGTTAAAAATGTCTGTTGATTCAGGAAATCCATTCGCCGGTTCCGTTTCCAACTCGGACCCAAATGTTTATCAAAAAGGTGCTTTTAAATTATCGGGGGCCGGGATTAGAATAGAAAAATGGAACGGAGAGGGTGATTTTGATAAATGGCAGTTTACTACAGCAACATCACTTAGAAAAAACGATGTTCACCCCGTAGTCTTTGCTCCGGAAGAAATAAATCCGGATATGTCCACCTTAGAAGCTAAGGAAATGGAGGCTTGGGCCTTCACTACCTTACAAATGGCTATGGGTCCAAATGTAATTTCTGAAATCGTTTCTGAAAAGACAGCCACAGGGATTTGGAAAAGACTTGAGAATCTTTATCTCAAGAAAACTTTGACTAACCGACTGTTATTGATGAGGTCGTGCCTGTTCTTCAAAATGAAGGAAGGCACTACCATTCAGGACCACATGACTGAATTCGAAGACATCATAATGAAGTTGAAGGCAACAAATTCTATTTTTGCCACAGATAATGAGGCACTCGCTTTGATTCTGTTGTATTCACTTCCCGAAAAATATTCCCAGTTCACTAACAGTTTTATTTATGGAAGAGATTCTATATCTTTGTCTGACGTGAAAGCAGGGATGATCTATGAAGAACAGAGAATTCAGATGAAAATCGGTAACAGTTCGCGGGAGAACAACCACAACAGTCATGGTCTATTTGCCGAAAGAGACCAAGACGATCAGCTCAGGGGAAGAACTCGTGGCCACTCCCAATCTCGTAAACCTGGTCATCGCGGGAAATCTAAGCAACATGGCAATTGTAATTATTGTCACAAACCAGGTCATTGGGTCAGAGATTGTCCGAGTTTGAAAAACAAGGAAAAGAACAAAGCAGAATCTTCAGCAGTTGCAACCGAACAAGATACAGGCTTCTCAGCAACGGTTACTGCACCGCAAGGCGACAGGCGTTGGGTGTTGGATACCGGAGCTTCGTGCCATATGACACCATTTCGGGACTGTTTCACTACTTTCGAGGAGTTCGAAGGTAACCATATTTATATGGGAAACAGTACATCGTGTGTCACTCGGGGCATCGGTTCGATCAGAATCAAAATGTTTGACGGTACTATTCGAACTTTATCAAATGTTAAATTTGTACCGTCTATGACTCGTTCTTTGATTTCTGTTGGACAACTGTCCAAACTTGGCTGTAAGATTCGAATATAGAATGGGAGTATGCGCATTTCCAGAGGGAACTTTGTTGTGATGAAAGGTGAGCAGGCAGAAAATAACCTGTTTCATCTGGTAGGCGAAACAGTCAGTTCTGATGCGTGTATCGCGGATAGTTCGAGAAACTTAGATGCTACCCGTTTGTGGCATCTTAGATTGGGGCACACTTCGGAGAAGAATTTGGAGATTCTGCGCAAGCGGAAACTCATTGCAGTTGACACGCCTACGAGTCTGGACTTTTGTTCAGAATGTGTCTCGGGTAAGCAGACGCGTGTTTCTTTTGGTGTTGGAAAACACAACACCAAAGGGATCCTCGATTACGTTCATACAGACGTCTGGGACCATCTTCGACACAATCCCTCAGTGGAAGTAAGTACTATGTTACTTTTATTGATGATTTCTCGCACAAACTTTGGGTGTATGTGATTAAGTTAAAGTCAAATGTTTTTGAAATATTCAAAACTTGGTTAGCACAAGTCGAAGTCGAGACTGGTAGAAAATTAAAAATGCTTAGATCTGACAATGGTGGTGAATATACTAGTGGTAACTTTAAAGACTTTTGTTCACGTAGAGGTATTCACCGACACTACACCACACCTGGCGATCCGCAATCAAACGGAGTCGCCGAGCGGATGAATAGGACTTTGTTAGAAAAAGTCCGATGTATGTTAGTTACATCTGGTTTCCCTAAAATGTTTTGGGCTGAAGCACTTCACACTGCTGTACACATTGTGAATCGGTTACCGTGTTAAGCCATTGGGGGAAAAATTCCGGAAGAAATTTGGAGGGGTAAGGGTTGTATCTGTTTGAAATACATACGTGTATTTGGATGTCCTGTGTATATTCATGTGACAGGTCAGGACAAGTTGGATCCCAGAACCACCAAGGGATTCCTACTCGGCTATACAAATGGAATCAAGGGTTACCGGATCTGGAACCCAATCACCCGAAAGGTGATTCACTCTCGACATGTGACTTTCGATGAGTCGATTATGTTCAAGTCTAATCATAATCGACAGCCCGCTCCAGAACCGGAAATTATCTCTTCTGTTTCTCCAACAGCCGATGGATATGAGATAATTGTCAATCCTATTGTACCCAACTCATCTGCTCGTGGTTTCACTTTGGGGTCAGAATCTGAAGAAGATGTTAGTCCACCAGAGACATCTACTTCTGATCCAGTTAGCTCAGTTCAGGAAGAAATTCTGAATGATGGTGGAGGTCAAGGCGATACAATTCCAGTATCAGTACCTGCGAGGCAGAGCCAGAGAACTATCCGTCCTCCTAATAGGTATGGTGATTGGGATTTTGCAAATATGAGTTTTACTGACCAGCTTGAGTATGCTTTGCATGTTGTACAGGATGAGCCGTTTGACTATTCGGAGGCCCTAGCTTCGAGCCACTGTGATAAGTGGTTAGGAACTATGCATGAGGAAATGGAAGCTCTATCTAAAAATAACACTTGGGAGCTCTGTCCATTACCGAAAGGAAGTCGTGCAATTGGCTGCAAATGGATCTATAAAGTCAAAGACGATAAGCGTTATAAAGCTCGCCTGGTTGCGAAAGGCTTTGCACAGCGGAAGGGTATCGAGTATGACGATATCTTCGTGCCTGTGGTTCGACACACATCTATTCGGGTCCTTCTGGCCCTTGTGGCAATTCTTGATATGAAGCTCGAACAGTTAGATGTGAAAACAACTTTTCTGCAAGGAGATCTTGAAGAAACCATCTATATGAAGCAACCAGAAGGTTTCATCTCCGACAACAAACCTGATTGGGTCTGTAAGTTGAAAAAGTCCCTTTATGGACTTAAACAGTCGCCTCGACAATGGTACAAGAAGTTTAATTTATTTATGCTCTCGTTGGGTTTTGAGCGTAGTGAGAAAGACGCTTGCGTCTATCATAGATCAAGCGATGACGTTTCTATTTATCTACTTCTTTATGTTGATGATATGCTGATAGCTTGCAGGGATCGTTCTGAAATCAACCGTTTGAAAGATAGGTTGAAATCAGAATTTGAAATGAAGGATCTCGGTGAAGCTCGTGTTATTCTCGGCATGGAAATTGTTCGGGACAGAAAGTCCCGTACTCTCAGGTTAACACAGAAGGGCTATATTCAAAATATTCTGAAGCGGTTTAATCTTGATGGAGCAAAGTCGGTGTCTATGCCACTTCCAAGACATATCAAGATTACAAGAGACGATTGCCCGGTAGACGATATTGGAAAGGCTGAGATGGCAAAGATTCCGTATGCCAGTGCAGTCGGGAGCCTCATGTATGCTATGGTATGCACCCGTCCCGATCTTGCACATTCCGTTGGTGTGATTAGTCGGTTTCTATCGAACCCGGGTAAGTCACATTGGAATGCAATGAAAACTGTATTTCGTTAGTTGAAAGGTTCAGAAACTCATGACCTGATTTATGGTATGCAAAACAACTGTGATATTCTTGGTTACTGCGATTCAGATTACGCAGGTGATCACGTCAGTTGGAAATCCACTTCTGGTTATGTTTTTACATTAGGTGGAACAGATGTCAGTTGGAGATCTCGATTACAGTCTGTTGTTGCATTATTGACTACCGAAGCTGAACTTATTGCAACGGTCGAGTCTGCTAAAGAAGCAGTTCATTTACAGGAACTCTTAATTGGTTTGGGCCTGAAGCAGACTACTGTCCGTATTAATTGTGATAGCCAGAGTGCTATTCACTTGGCTACAAACTTGGCGTTCAGCTCTCGAACGAAGCACATTAATGTGCGTGATGCATTTCTGGTAGCTTTACACGACGCAAAAGTTGTGTACTTGAAGAAAATATTATCTGAAGATAATGTTGCCGATATGTTCACCAAGTCGTTACCGCCAGCCGCGTTCGAGCATTGCTCGAATTTGATCCAGCTCAGATTGTGTTAGTGCCGTTTGACACCTTGTGGGATAGATGAGAATATTGCTACAGATGACATAGCGACATCTTTGGGGAGATATTACTTGGTACATGTTTTAGGTTGCTTAACTCGTTCGTTTATTGAGATTGCTCACTTGAGGATTTTTTGCTTTTGATTTTGACGGGTGATGGCCGAGCCGAAGCTCATCACGATCAAAATGCATTCTGTTACCTCGTGTCAATCTCTATCAGCTATTTGTCCATATTCGGGGGATTGGTTCGTGCTTTGGTTTCGTCGGGTGATTTGCACATCATGGTGGAGTGTTGAAAAACTTAAATCAGATAAGTTTTATTGGTGCTGTGTAACTCACCAAGCACTATGTACAAGTTCTTGAAGCATAGATATGTGGATTAATATGAACCACATATCTTGGAAGACTTGCATGGGAAATATGGATGACAACTTGCATCCATATGACATCATCCATATGACATCCTCCATATGTCATCCTCCATTTTTCCCCTATAAATACTTGCATCCATTCCATTCCAAAATACACCAACAAGAAGTTAGAAGTCTTCTTTCTAACTTTCTTCTTCTTCTTCCTTGTTCCCTTTTGTTGATATATATATATATATATATATATATATATATATATATATATATATATATATATATATATATATCATTGATATATATATTTATATATCTTGTTTTGGGGGAACATTTGGTTAGCTGATTTGTTGATCCAAGGATCTCGTAAACACGTTGTAATTTCTCCCGGTTGGTAATATAAAGATCTCTCTCTCCCTGTGGATGGATGTACACTATCACACTGATAGTGGAACCACGTTAAATATTGCTGTCTAGATTTATTTGCTGTTTCGTTATATTTTATCGTATATTCAATAACTGCTATATTTACGCTTGTGGATCGGTATGAATCAATAGACCAAAATATACAATATTTAGATCTCGTTATTCCGCATTTGTTGTAACGGGTCAGTTGCACGTGATTTATTGTTATCATTTTTGGGACCGTAAATCACTTGAAATACGGTTTTGTAACTGCCACCGACCCTTACAGTTCATTTGATCAAATTTGGTGCCACTAAGTGTAAGTGGCCGTTTACCCAAAACTTACCCTGTAAGCGATTACTAGTAGTAGTCAACACGTTCACTTAACTTACTGGTTAGATCTTAGTCCATTAAAACATCACCGTATGCAACATTTTTATCCGGTAAACGCTTACCGGGTAAGATTCGTCACTTCACTCTTACTTACCAAGTAAGGCTCTCAGTCCCTGTCAATTGTCATCGTTGTTACCGGGTAGGATTTTCAATCCTTGTCAAGTTCATCTGATGAGGTAAAGTGAACTGATAAACACTTAACCGGGCAATAACTTACTGGGTAAGCCGTTGTATGTTTTTAAATAGGTGTTCTTGTCCGAACAATTTACGAAAAGTGGAAGAGGATGTTGGCCCGCGTTTGATACATGCCCCATTTTAATTTGAATTTGGAAAAATATATTTAATTTGTGTTCGTTATTTTCTATCTTTCTGTATCCTAGCTTCTCAACACTCTATGCTACTTAAAAAATATTTTGACATCGTTGACTTGTGTGTAATTGAATACAACAGGATCTACCAAATTTGAAAGTGCTCGACCTCACTTATTGCACAAAACTTATCAGGACACCGGATTTTCACCGACTTCCCCGTCTTGAAAGAATATTACTCAACTTTTGTATTAAGTTAACATGTATCCATCCATCAATTAGTTATCATGAAAGGCTTATTTCCGTGGAAATGGAGTACTGTACCAACCTTAAAGTGTTTCCACCCATCAGCGGGATGAAAAAGTTGGAGACTCTTAAACTTACTGGGTGCGATCAACTTTGCAAGTTCCCGGAGATCCAAATGAACATGGACAACATGGTAGAGCTTTCTTTGAATGAAACCGGGATACAAGTTGTACCCTCGTCAATCGGACAATATTGTACCAACCTTCGTTCTCTTGATTTGAGAGGCTGCAGAAGTCTAGAGAGCATTGAATGCAACTTCCATCTCTTAAAACATTTGAAAGAGTTTTATATCAGTCGTAGTGAAGTGATTATGATACCAGCAGAGGGCATCTTTAATGTAAAAGGTCGTTTACAACAGGTGCTTGGTTTATTTAAAACGCCCTTCAAGAATCTCCACCCAAGCATGAAGTTTCTTGGTTTTCCACATTCGTTAAGATGGTTGCGTCTTGGTATGCGCAATTGGATATATGACGTAGACATATCATCTGTTCTTTGCGAGTTATCCAACCTACAAGTATTAGACCTAAGTTACAATGAATTTTCACGGTTGCCTTGTAGCCTCTTGCAACTTCGTAGTCTCAAATTCCTCAACGTGTCATATTGTTATAACCTTGTAGAATTACCAGATCTCCCAGCAAACATAGCTTTTCTCGAAGCGGAAGAGTGCATGAAGCTTGGAATTGTAGATCTTCCAACAAATCTTAAATGGTTGCGGAGAATCTCATTACCAATTGAGAGTATATCAGGTGACATTGATAGAGTAGTACAATCCATGCTTCAGGTATATATGGCTCTTTACATCTTGTTGAATTTCAATATATTCATTCGCATTTAGAAACTCAAACAAAATAATAATATTCCTCATGCATGATAGGGAAATGTTATTAAAGATCACTCCATCAGTCTCTGTTTTTATGCTCCTGACATGCCACCAAGAGACTTTGCAAGGAGAACATTAATGTTAGAGCTTCCAAGGAACTGGTACAACGAATTTAGTGGATTCTTAATATGCATTAACGTTACTGATTTTCAGTATTTGGAAGACACGACTGCTGTAATTACTATCAAGGACGTGACGAGTAGAGAAAATGAAGATGTCTTGGAGGTGTCTAGTGACGACGACATTTTGGATAGCATTTGCTATATATATATATCCTTCGGTTCATTGAGGCATACCTCATGGTGGAAGTCAAAACACACTACCATTTCATTTTCCATAGAAGAACAGTCTTACTTAAATGTTGAACTTGTTCCTGGGAGAAGTAAAGGTGATTCAATTGAAAGAGTCAAAGGTACAACAAAATGCTCAGAATTTTGGGATACAGAACCTATTAAGATCATACATGATTCAAAATCTTGCATCAAGATTGGATGGAGTCATGATAAAAGGGTGAAAATGTTCAACGGCTTCTAGAATGTTTGTTGGTCTTTTTTTTAATGTAGAAATGTTTGTATTCCTTTTCTTGTTTTATTAAATAGTGAAAATCTCAGATCTAAACCTTTATAAAAGAGTGATAGACATTGAATTGTCTAGGCATCTTTGCTAAACCTTGTTTAAGTCTTTATATTTTATTTCCTTTATCCTTAATTTCTCTAAAACCTACTTGCTTTCTTAATTAACGAATCCTGCATTGTTTTAATTCTGCATATCAATTAAAATAACAAATAACACCCCAAAATATTCATCAACAAGAACAATATTATTTATGTCAATTTATGTTAGAGACTTTAGGTTTATTTGTTTTATGGGGTGTTTGGGATTGCTTATTTGAGGTGTTTTTTAGCTTATTGCGATTTGACACCGGAGATAAGCAGTTTTGAGTGTTTAGACGAGGCAAAATTAAAATGGCTTATAGCGGTGCCAAACCGCTGAAAAACACTTTTCGATAAGTCATTTGATTTTAACTTATCAACTTATTTGAAAAGTACTTATCACTTTTTTGGTTATTTTATATGTATAAGCAATCCCAAACACCTTTAAATAACAACTTATTAACTTATTACGTTTTGGTACCACATAAGTTGATAAACACTTTTTAAAATAAGCATAAGTTGTTTTAAATAAGCAATCTCAAACATCCCCTTATTTTTTTCTTTCAAATATGAAACACGATTTAAAAAAACCACTTACCTATAGAGCATCCCAATAGATTCTCTAAAATGGAGATTTTGAATAAAGTTTTTTTTGACATAAAGATTCTCCAAAACCTTTTGTCCAAAATATAGAAAATATAGAAAGCACGAGAGTTTTTGCGAAATTTCTCTAAATTTGGAAAATTCCCTAAAGATGATTACCATGAAAAAGAAAAATTCTAATTAGATTCCAACCAATTGAAAATAAAGGAAATGTTCTAATTTGATTACAAAAGCTTTTCCCCAATAGTATCAAACCTTATACCTTAACGTTTACCGATCTCTTAAATGGACTCATCCTAGAAGATAGGATTCTCGAGGTGAAATAATTGTTCAACAAGTTGGTAATCGAAGAGGCCGAACTTTGTTACCCTATTGCTATCGATTTCTCTACAAGGGCCGGTCCTAGGGTTTTTTATGTCCCGTGCGAAAATGCTAAAAAAAAATGCCCCTATGCATATTTTTTAAGCAAATGAAATGACGAAACATAAGATCTTTTAAAGGGTTTGGAACCTAGTCAAGTTAGGTGGCTCATCCTCATATTGATTTTTGTTAATTATAATTAGAAAAGAAATACAAAGGGTACATAAAAACCAAAACCCGAATTACAAAATATAGGATGATAAAATAATAAACTTGATTCAAGATCGTGTTTCCCTCTTTTCCAGTTTTCCCTTTTCCAAATTGAAATTAGCACAATAAAAGATTTATTTCAATATATGGAACTTAAAACTAAAAGATAAGGAAAACTATAATTAGTTTTTAACTAATATAGTAAATTACATCGAAGTTAAGGTCATAAAGCAAAGAGCAAAAACTCATAAAGTTACAGGTGTAAAGGCTAAAGTCTAAATCTAATGTGGTAATGTCAAATCTCAAAGTAAACAAAAGTAAAAAAAAAATGATAAATTGTAAAATTCATAACCTATGCTACTGTGCATTGCAAATAACAAGTGGCCAATAAGACAATATCACAATATGCTGTTATAGTTGTGCCACGTGCTCCAAATGTGCTGATATAGTGATGTGCTCATGTGCATTGCAAATTTCAATATGCAAAACGAACCGAACAAACACGAATGGAGGCTTGTTCGTGTTTGTTCATTTAACTTAACCGAACAAACAAACGAACACGAACGATAAAAACGAAAACTTTTGTGTTCTTGTTCATTCGTTTAACTTAACCAAACAATCACGAATAGTAAACAAACGATATTTTTTGTATTCTTGTTCATTCATAAAGGAAATGCGTTCGTTAATGTTGGTTTGTTAGGATGCTAAACGAAAGAACGTAGATGAACGAAACTTTTTGTGATCATATTCGTTCATTAAGAAATTCCGTTTGTTCGTGTTTTTTCGTTAAGATGCTAAATAAAAATCAGTTTGAGTTGTTGAAATGTTGGCTTTCACATTTAGTATCCATCACTACCAGGCCTTAGTTTCTTTTTATAGTTAAAGCCTAGTTGGCTAGTTGTCCAATTCCCAAATTATTAAACTCAAAACTAGTAATAGATGACAACTTGATGCCCCCTTAGGCTTTGATGCCCTGTGTGGTCGCACGGGCTACACCTGGCCCTGTTCTCCACAATGATTAAAGGGATTTGCATGTTAGGCTATAACGTTACCGCCATTAATTGATTTGATTAGGCAAGAAACGGTATCATTGAGTGAAGCAATTTGATCCTACGTTAAATGCAATTGTATCCGGTAGCTAGGGGAACTTCTGCGAGCTCCATCACACATTGTATTAAAATATATAGCCCTAATTATCTACCATCAAATCGATGGCACGAGGTGGTGTTGGGAAATTCAGAAATACACAAGTATAGTTAATGCTGCTAGAAGAATCTTGATTACTACTTCTGAGATTAATGCTGCTGAGTGAAGTTAATACTGCTGAACAAGATTACTACTGCTAAGCAATTTTAGTACTGCTAGTAGTTAGTACTGCTGAAGGTTAATACTGCTCAAAGTATTAATACTGCTGAAGACTTAGTGCTGCTTATGAGATAATCAAGATTCGTGCATATCAAGTTTAAAGATTATGGAAAGCTTGAAGATAAAGATGGAAGATTATTTTGAAGATCTTTTATTATTTGTAATTATCTTTTATCTTTAGTATATATAGAATAGTTTAGTATTGATAGAAAAAAAGAATTCTGAATTTTTGTTTTCATAGAGAGAATCAACCTCAAGGTTTGTAATCCTAATTCTAGAGAAGTAGAATTCGTATTGGTGGGCCTGTTCATCAATATTGAGGTTGAGTGTTGAATCTTGTAGCTTTATAATCATTCAATAAAGTTTACAAGTTGTTATTCAGATTTACTGTTTTTCACTGTTTCATTGAATATTAAAATGTTATTCCGCAAACTCCTTTAATATTGTTTCTGAGTGTTTATTCTTGTTTAGAATTAAGATCCTGACAAGTGGTATCAGAGCTAGTATTCTCAGAAATCTTATTCATCATGGAAAACACAGCTGAATCAAACAGTACTCTGGTCTCAAAGGTTCCAATGCTCAGACCCAATGAATTTGACATGTGGAAGATTAGAATCAAGCAATACATTCTCCTCACAGATTACTCCATGTGGGACATCATTGAGAATGACCCATCTGATGCAGGAAAGATTGGTGAAGATGGCAAAAGAACCCCTCCTAAGACGGATGCAGATAGAAAGACAAGGCAGACAAAGATGAAGGCCTTGAGTACACTGCTCTTGGCCATTCCCAATGAATATCAACACCAATTCTGTAATTGCACTGATGCACAGATGCACAAATGCTCTGGAATGCTTTAGAGAAGAGATTCTCTGGTACTAAAAGTACCAAGAGAAATCAAAAGGCAATCTTGAAACAGCAGTATGAGAACTTTATGTCAACTAAGAATGAGTCCATGACTCAAACTTTTGACAGGTTTAACAAGCTGATTGGTGAACTAGCTACTAAGGGAGTACAAATTGATCAAGATGATGTAAACAGAAAGTTCTTAAGGTCCCTTGGAGATGAATGGACCATGTACACTGTTTCATTCAGACAGAATGATCAGTTGGAAGAAAAAGAACTTGATGATCTGTACAATGATCTTAGAGTATTTGAAGCTGAGGTGGAGGCTAAGAAGAAGCCTTCAGGATATATTCATAATGCTGCACTTCTATCAGCATCAATTGATTCTACTGCTAACCATGAATCAGTTAGTGCTGCTAATGGAGCTAATCAAGAAAAAGGCACTGAGTCTGTGTTTGAAGCCTTTCTTTCCAGTCATGGAAATTCCTCTTTGATTAATGATGACTTGGAACAACTTCATCCTGATGATCTTGAAGAGATGGATATCAAATGGCAGATGGCCATGCTTTCCATGAGGGTGAAGAAGTTCATAAAGAGGACTGGGAGGAACAACTTCTCCCAAAGAAGAGAAGATGGAGCAGGGTTTGATAAATCAAAGGTGGAGTGCTACAAATGCCATTTGAAGGGACACTTTGCTAGGGAATGCAGAAGTGGAGTGTCTCACAACAACAACCACCAACAAGCACAGTCTGGAAACCTCAATCATAACAGAAATTCTACTCAAGCCCTTGTTTCTCAACAAGGAATGGGGTTTGACTGGAGTGATCAAGCAGAAGAGGCTATCCAAAATCAAGCACTTATGGCTGAAGTATCTGATCTCCCATCTGAGGTAAGTTCTAATCTCTGTTCTAAAACTTGCATAAACACTGTTAAAAGGTACAGGGATCACAACCAGAAGATGAGTGATGACCTTAAGAGAGTAGAAAAGGATATCAAAGATTATGTGAGAATTGTTGAGAGGTTTGAGGAACAGATTAAAGGTTTTCAAGCCAATGAACTCCAACACTCATATGACACCAATTACTGGAAGTGGGAGAAAAAGGATCTAGAACTTAAACTGACCAAATCTAAAGAGGAGAGTGAGAAGTTGAGAGAGGAGCTAACCAAGGTTAAGCTTGATGTAGAAAAGTTTTCCAATGCCTCTAAAGCAATGGACTCTTTACTACAAACCCAGATTCATGACAAATTGAGAAGAGGAATTCGGTACAATGCCACACCTCCACCATATAACAACAATTACATTCCTCCTACTTCAGACCTGTTAGAAACCAAAGATAGGAAGGACTTGTCTGAGGGAGCCACTGAGATAGATCCCTTAGATGAGGTAGTTGTTGAGGATAAGACTGAGAAAGAGGTTGGTAAGAGTAAGAAGAACAATGTGAGTGGTGAGATTCCTCTAGAGAATAACATTATCACAAATGAGGACTGTGGAAGGGCTTGGATCAAATCCAAGGACATAGAGAAGACAGAGGGAAAGTCTGGTAAGGTCCATTACAAACAGACCACAGTTGTGAATCCAGGTCCTTGCAAACAGTGTGCATGTAAGAAGAATGAGCCCCTAAAGCATGATAAAAAGAGGGGAAATCAAAGAAACTGGAATAATCAGTGGGCACAAAAACAAGGGGTTGATCTGAGTAAAATCAATAGATCAAAACCTTGTTTTATCTGTGGCAAACTGAATCATCTTGCCAAATACTGTTATTTCAATCCTATAAACCAAAGGATGAATTTTCAAAGATCCATGCAAAAACCCTTTGGTTATAGGAAGATTGAAAATAACCATGTGGCTAAGAAAACTGTTAAATCTAAAAGCCATATGAAGAAAAAGTCTGTTAAAGAAAATGTCAATATGTGGGTTCCTAAAAGCACTAAAACTGTTAGTACTGCAACCTCAAATAGTGCTGCTGACAATGATAGTGCTGCTAGAAGTAATACTACTGCTAACAATGTTAGTGCTGCTGACATTGTTAGTACTTCTTCAAAAGTTAATACTGCTAACTCTGTTAGTGCTGCTAACAAGGTTAGTACTGCTAAACCTGTTAGTACTGCTAACTCTGTTAGTACTTCTAAGGTTAGTACTGCTTCTAGTGTTTGTGTTGCTAAGCCAATCATATTGACAAAGTACTCTAATAAAGAGTGCTCTGAGTTTAAAAACCTCATCAAAAAGGAATGTAAATACTTTGATGAGAAAGGGAGACCCAAGACCATTTTGGCTTGGGTCCCCAATCAATACTAATTGTTTAATCTTATGTGCAGGGCAACCAGCAGCTCAAGGGGAAGAACATCTGGCATGTTGATAGTGGTTGCTCAAGGCACATGACAGGGAACATGTCATGCCTCAAGAATTTCAAGAAAATTGATGGTGGGCATGTTGCCTTTGGAAATACTCCAGATGGAGGTAAGATAAGTGGTAAGGGGGATGTAACCAAAGGTAAAATGACCTTTGAAGATGTATTCTATGTTGAGCAGTTAAGGTACAACCTGTTAAGTGTATCACAGGTTTGTGACAAACAACATAGTATATTATTTACATATTCTGAATGCATTATCCTTGCTCCTGGATTCAAGGTAGTTGATGAAAAGATGATACTACTAAGAACTCCCAGAAAGGATAATGTATATTGCTTAGATATGGAAAGTGTTTCAACTGATTCATCCCTAAAATGTCTTGTCTCAAAAGCTTCTTTAGATGAATCATCACTTTGGCACAGAAGGATGTGTCACATGAACTTTAAAACAATGAATAAACTTGTTAAAAACAACCTTGTAAGAGGTTTACCTTCCAAAGTCTTTTCATGTGATGATCATTGTGTTGCCTGTCTTAAAGGCAAACAACACAAAACTTCTTATAAGTCCAAAGAGTTGAACACAATCTCTAATTCTCTTCAGTTGTTGCATATGGATCTGTTTGGTCCTACAAATGTTATGAGTATAGGTAAGAAATCATACTGCCTACTTATTGTTGATGATTACTCTAGATTTACTTGGGTATATTTTCTAAGGACTAAGGATGAGACAAGTGGACTGATCAAATCCTTTATTCTAAGAATTGAAAACCAAACAAATCAAAAGGTAAAAGTCATTAGGTCAGACAATGGTACTGAATTTAAAAATCATGACCTAAACACCTTTTGTGAGGAAAAAGGAATTGAGAGGCAATACAGTGCTCCTAGGACTCCACAACAAAATGGTGTTGCTGAGAGAAGGAATAGGACACTGATTGAGGCTGCTAGATCCTTGTTGGCAGATTCAAAACTTCCAATTACTTTCTGGGCTGAGGCAGTTAATACTGCTTGCTATGTCCAAAACAGAGTTCTAGTAGTCAAGGCTAAAAATAAGACACCTTATAAGCTTTTAAATAACAGAAAACCTTTTATAGGATTTTTCAAACCTTTTGGGTGTCCTTGTACCATTCTCAATACCAAAACTCACTTAGGAAAAGTTTGATAGCAAGGCTGATGATGGTGTTCTTGTCGGTTACTCATCTCAGAGTAAGGCTTACAGAGTTTTTAATACTTTTTCTAGAATAATTGAGGAAAGTGACAATGTCAAATGCAATGAGAACACACCAAATCCTATTGGGTCTGGTCCTCAGTGCTTATTTGACATTGATTCACTAACTAACTCTTTGGGTTTCAGTAGTGATTATCATGCAGGTTCAGGAAGTGGAGGATCAGGGGATGGACCAATTAAAGTACAAGACATTATTCCTCAGTCTGTGATCTTTCCCATACCTACAATAGAGCCTGTTGATGTCTGTGCAAAAGAGACAATGACTGAACCAATTCAGAGTGAAGAAGAAGGAAGAGATGAGGAGAATCAAGTGCATGGAGAGCCAGAAGCAGCTGATGATATCCCCTCAGCTGACTTAAATGATTCCAATCTGGATGTGGGAATCAATGAAGAACCTAGTCATCAGACTAGAACTCAAAAGAATCATCCTCCAGAGCTGGTCATAGGAGACATCTCTTCTCCTATGATAACAAGGAATCAAAGCAGACTTCAAGAGCTGCAGGATTAGCAACACACAGTACTCTCCTGCTTTCTATCTCAGATTGAGCCTAAGAAGGTTTATGATGCTATGAAAGATTCCAGTTGGATAGAAGCTATGCAAGAAGAGTTACTGCAGTTCAAGTTGCAAGAAGTTTGGGACTTGGTGGACCTTCCAAAAGGTCATAGAGCTATAGGCACCAAGTGGATTTTCAGGAACAAAAAGGATGAGAGAGGCATTGTGATAAGAAACAAAGCAAGGCTGGTGGCACAAGGGTACACTCAAGAAGAAGGCATTGACTATGAAGAAGTGTTTGCTCCAGTTGCAAGGGTAGAAGCAATTAGGCTATTTCTAGCCTATGCATCATACATGAAGTTCAAGGTATACCAAATGGATGTGAAGAGTGCCTTTCTTTATGGTACAATTGATGAAGAAGTATATGTCTGTCAGCCCCCTGGATTTGAAAATCCATCATATCTAGACAGAGTATACAAACTGAAGAAAGCACTATATGGTCTTCATCAAGCCCCAAGAGCATGGTATGATACTCTGTCTACATATCTCTTGGAGAATGGGTTTGAAAGAGGAATAATTGACAAGACCCTCTTTATTAAAAGAAGTAAGAAGGACATCCTACTGGTTCAGATTTATGTGGATGATATCATCTTTGGATCCACAAAAGATCAAATGTGTAGAGACTTTGAAAAGTTGATGCACAAGAGATTTAAAATGAGTTCAATGGGTGAACTTACCTTCTTCCTTGGGCTTCAAGTGAAACAGAAGAAATATGGGATCTTCATAAGCCAATCAAAATATGTGCAAGACATCCTGGACAAATATGGTTTATCAGACTTAAAGCCAGCAAGCACACCTATGGAGACTCATAAACAGATCACTGCTGATCTTGAGGGGGAGGATGTTGATGTCCATCTATATAGATCAATGATTGGATCTCTCATGTATCTCACAGCCTCAAGACCAGACATCATGTTTCCAGTGTGTTTGTGTGCCAGATTCCAAGTCAAGCCAAAGCAATCACATCTGCAAGTTGTTAAAAGGATTTTCAGATACTTAAGAGGGCAACCTAGATTAGGTCTTTGGTATCCTTATGAATCCAACTTTGACTTGATTGCTTATTCATATAGTGACTTGGGAGGTGCTATCATGGACAGAAAGTCTACTTCAGGTGGATGTCAACTTTTGGGTGCAAGACTAGTATCTTGGCAGTGTAAGAAACAAACCACAATGTCCTTATCAACAACAGAAGCTGAGTATATTGCTGCTGCAAGTTGCTGCTCTCAGGTTCTATGGATTCAGAATCAGATGTTGGACTATGGGGTAACCTTTCTTCACACTCCAATCTTCATTGATAATAGCAGTGCTATAAGCATTGTTAACAATCCTGTCAAGCACTCCAAAACAAAGCACATTGAGATCAGGTATCACTTTATTAGAGATTGTAATGAAAAGAAGCTAATTCAAGTTGCTAAGGTTCATACTGACAACCAGTTTGCTGATCTATTCACTAAAGCTTTTGATGTGGGTAGATTCACTTTCTTGGTCACAAGTGTGGGCATGATCAACTCTGAATGAGCTCATGTTTTAAAAAGTGTTTACATACCTGTTATTGGTTTATTCTTTGGTGCTACTAACATCTTTCTCAGGAAGTTATTACCTTGCTCAGAGTACCTCAAGCTTCAAAAAGTGTAAGTATAGTTAATGCTGCCAGTACAGTTTTAATACTGCTCTCAGTTAATACTGCTAGTTAGTTAATACTGCTAGTGCTTAATACTGCTCTCAGTTAATACTGCTAGTTAGTTAATACTGCTAGTTAGTTAATACTGCTAGTGGTTAATACTGCTTATGTCCCGAACCATATAAATACCCTTTTTGCCCGCCCAAACGTTCATAACGACTCTTTGATTTCTATTCATCTGCTCTCTAATCCTTTTCTCTCAAGAACAAGTGTTTCAGTCCAGAATACTCAAGCTTCAATGGCATCCATGATTTTCATAGATGAGCACAACGAGATTGCGATGCTACAGAAGCCGAATCAAGCTGCTGGATTCCACCAGATTGTGGATTTTCTCAAGTCCAGCCACATTGCCCATGCTCTTACTGTATCGCCAACAATATACATAGAGCATCAAAGACAATTCTGGGCGAATGCCACCATAGTCACAGAGAATGGTGTGCAGATAATGAAGACAAGGGTGTGTGACAAACCCTTGTCAGTTTCTGAAGAGGTGATACGCATCTGTCTACGTCTAGACGATGCAGCAGGTATTACTTCTATTCCAAATGAGGACTTGTTCTCAAATTTGTCAAGAATGGGGTATGGAGGCCAATTGGGTGGTTTCAAATTTTCAAAAGCCAAATTTTATACCCAATGGCGTTTTTTTGTTCATACCCTGATGCACTGCATTTCCAAAAAGACTACTGGATGGAGTGAGTTTAGCAGTACCATTGCTTATGCTTTGGTCTGCTTGGCCACTGCCAGAAAGTACAATTTCTCTAGAATGATTTTCAATGATCTTGTATCAAACTTGGGAAGCAAAAAGAGTTTTTATATGTACCCAAGGTTTGTACAGGAAGTTAAAACCCATGAATTGACGGATATGCCTCACTTTGATAAGGTATATGTACCCAAAATTCCCAAAGGTAAAGTCTTTTCAAACATGAAGAGATCTCCATTGGACTCGGAAGGAGTTGACACCCCATTGTTCTCTACAATGATGGTGGTGTCCCACAATGAAGAAGGTATGACAGCAGGGTCAAGGCCCTCATTAGACCATCCCACTGCTAGCCAATCCCAACCTTCACCCTCCATATCAATCCCTTAGTCTCTTGTTCAAAAGCCAACTTCTCCAATAACCCAAACTTACATAAGGAAAAAGGTAAAGAAGGCTCCTTCCCTTCTTGTACCTTCACCCACAGAACCTTTAAGCCCTCTAATGGAGAATTCTCAATTAGAGAATATCTACAGGGAAACCACAGGGGTGTCTCCCAACCCCAAGGAGGTGCTCACTGAGGAGATGTTTGAGCATATGGGTGCTAAGGCTGCCACTACTCCTGCTAGCACAGAGGAGGTCAGTGGTAACATAAATAAGACCTTCCCCATGGCAACTTTGGGTGAGCAATCATCCAAAGGTCCCAGGTGCCAAGAAACCACGGGGGTAGCAGGTGATTCTGTTAGGCAGAAGACCTTTACTACAAAAAGATCCCATGATCCTTCAAAAGAGGGTAACACTTCTGGAGAAGGTGAGGACATATATGACTATTATGAATTGATGGAAGCAATGGGAAACATAAACATGGATGTGATCAAGCAGGGGAAAGAAATAGAAGAGCTGAAACTGATAGTTCTGTCTCAACAAGAACAGATTGTCAACTTGAAGCAAATGGTGAAGAAATTGATTCTGCAAAAGAAGAAGAAACAGTTTGTGCTAAGAAGGAGGAAACCAGTGACTGATGCTCCAAAAAAGGGGGAGTCAGAAGCTGATGCCAACATGGAAGATGCCAAGAATAAGGGGGAGCAAGAGAAAGTTGAGTTTAAGGGGGAGCAAGAAACTGCAACATATTTTGTACAAGCAGCAGAAACATCAAGCAGAGCAGCAGTAACAGAACAAGAAGCAGTAACAGTTAATGTTGTTGATTCAATCAAAGAAGCAGAAACTGTTAATACTGCTGAACTAAAAGAAGCAGCAGAAATAGTACAAGAAGTTCTGACAGATCTTGAGATTGCAGAAACCTTAATCAAAGCCAAGCATGATACTCCCAAGGTCACCTCAAAGGCCAAAGGAGTTGTCATCAAAGAAAGAGATGAGGCTGTAAAGAAATCAAGCATTGAGAAGGTGATGAGCAAAGATAAAGGCAAAGCTAAGCTAGTGGAATCTGATCAACCAATCAAAAAACAAAAGTTGGTTGAGTCAGATGAAGCTTTGGCCAGGAAGATGTAGGCTGATATTGAATCAGAAGAAAGGGTTCAAGTTGAAAAGGACAGAGAGATGGCTAAGGCTCTAGCTGCTGAACTGAATGAAGTTTATCAACAAAGCCTGGCAACTAAAATTGCACAGAAGAAAGCTGCAAATCTGAAGAAATCTGTGGTGGTAAAAACAGCTACAAAGAAGAGACAACCATCAAAGACCTTCCTAGGTACTCAAGGGAGAAACAAAATGATTACATTTCTCAAGGGTGCTGTAGGAGTCAGAAAGGAGATGTTCTCAAAGATGACATTTGAGCAGATTAAAGAGCTGTACAATTCTGAAATGACCAAGCTTCAAGGGAATGAAACTGCCAGGGTGGAGATGGAGAAGAGAATGAAAGAAAGAAATGATTTTATGATAGAAAAACCTTTTCCAGATGAGCAACAAACACCACCAAAGAAAGAAGCAACTCTTGGTGAAAGTCTAAGGACTTTAAAAAGAACCAAGATGATGGCAAGAAGAAAGTCAACCAAGAAGCCTAGAATAGCTGAAGGAGAAGCTGAGAAGGTTGCTGAAGAAGAAGGGGAACCTAAGTCATCTGAACAGAAAGAACCAACAAGAACTGATGATGTAAATATGTACATGGTAGTGATGGACAAAGTGCCTGAACCAATTTCAGCAGAACCTGTTGGTGTGAAGCCTCCTGAGGTTATTCTATGGGACACAATGAAGGTTGATGGAAAGGAATACATAAGGCTCAAGAGGAAGGATGAAAAGTATGAAGTATTCAATACTTGGGCAAAGATTGTCAGAACATGCTCCAGGTCAGATCTTGAAGAAATGTTTGAGATATGAATGAAGTTGTATGCAGATTAACTAAAAGCTCCAGAGATTTCAATTACAAAATTAGTGATGGAGTATCTGTGTATGATGTTCAAGCCTGAAGAAGTGGAGCATGTCATCAGAAATGTGTTCAAAACTGTCAACAATTGGACTCTATATGAAACTAGTGGAGTATATGCACTAACTATGGATATAAATCACATAGAGTACTTCCTAGTGGATAGAGTATACAATCACAGTAGACTGAAGCTACATGCAATGTTGAAGAAGAAACTTGGATGTGTTTCAGATTCAGAGATGGCTAAGTATCTGATCCAAAGAACAATAAATCAGAGTTTGGGGTTGGATGCAGATACAGGAGTATAAGCCATGAAGTTTTGGGAGCATCTTGAAGACTATCTGAAGAACTTGACTTCTCTTCCTAAAAGTCAAGTTAGGGGGAGATTGTTGGGAAATTCAGAAATACACAAGTATAGTTAATGCTGCAAGAAGAATCTTGATTACTACTTCTGAGATTAATGCTGCTGAGTGAAGTTAATACTGCTGAACAAGATTACTACTGCTAAGCAATTTTAGTATTGCTAGTAGTTAGTACTGCTCAAAGTATTAATACTGCTGAAGACTTAGTGCTGCTTATGAGATAATCAAGATTCGTGCATATAAAGTTTAAAGATTATGGAAAGCTTGAAGATAAAGATGGAAGATTATTTTGAAGATCTTTTATTATTTGTAATTATCTTTTATCTTTAGTATATATAGAATAGTTTAGTATTGATAGAAAAAAAGAATTCTGAATTTTTGTTTTCATAGAGAGAATCAACCTCAAGGTTTGTAATCCTAATTCTAGAGAAGTAGAATTCGTATTGGTGAGCATGTTCATTAATATTGAGGTTGAGTGTTGAATCTTGTAGCTTTATAATCATTCAATAAAGTTTACAAGTTGTTATTCAGATTTACTGTTTTTCACTGTTTCATTGAATATTAAAGTGTTATTCCGCAAACTTCTTTAATATTGTTTCTGAGTGTTTATTCTTGTTTAGAATTAAGATCCTGACAGGTGGAAAGATAAAGTGAGGTGCGTTTTTCACGTCACTATTAAAAGATAATGTCATCCGTTTATTCTCTC
This sequence comes from Arctium minus, assembly GCA_954870635.1. Taxonomy (NCBI): domain Eukaryota; kingdom Viridiplantae; phylum Streptophyta; class Magnoliopsida; order Asterales; family Asteraceae; genus Arctium; species Arctium minus. The sequence goes on along the minus strand of OX941089.1, from coordinate 84,336,663 downwards.
CGTAACGAAATTTCTTGGGTGGGGACGTTTTGCGTGCCACTGTTTCTTACATGCATATATTGAGGACGTTTTTACGTCCCATTATTTCCTAATTTATGGAAATATATTAGGAAACTAGAAACTCATTAGTTTATTTTAATATTATGATTTCAGAGTTCATGCTTTTGATATAATTGAGAGTAAAACCCAATCTAAGTTGATGAAATTCTAGCTATAAATATCTAAGTTTTGATTTGGAGTAAATTAATTAGGAATTCAGAAAATAATTAAGAAATTTGATCATTAAACCGTGGTGAGCAAGTGCATGAGAATATTAGTAGGTTGTTTTAAGAAACAAATTAGAAACGGTATTATTGTGTGAAGTATTTGATTCCACGTTAATTAACTGGAATAGAATTTGGTTGCTAGGTGACCTTGTGCAAGCTCCATCACACATTGAATTAGAATATCTCTACATTATCTAACATCAAATCCATGACATGGGGTCGAAAGATAGAGTGAGTTGCATTTGTCACCATCATCAAGAATGCCATATGTTTCTTCTCCCGAAGGAAATTTCTTCGGTGGGAACACTTTACGTGCCATTTTTTCTTACGTCCATATATGAAGGCGTTTTTCTCTAAAATTGTTTCATTATTTGTGATAGCTTGTTTGTTGTAGAATTCTTTTTTTAACTCTTAATTCGTGGGTTATTAATAATTTCAATCAAGAAAACATGGGTCATTGACCTATTAAAGAAAAAATGGCTTTATATAAATAAGAAGGGTCAATGGATTTAGTTCAAATTTAATTTAATGTTATATACCTAAATATCTCGTAATTATAGTAGCAGAAGCATACGGGCAACTAGACTAGAGAACAAAAAGAGCAGCAACCAAGAAAACTCCTCCGATGGGTACTTTAAATCGATATATAGACAAGTTGGTGGAAATTTCCTCTAAAATGTGGTGGGGCTGCTGCAAACATGTCGTCTCAGTATTTCTGATCATCCAACTATTTTTACTTCAGTACTTCGTTCATCTCCTCAAACCACAATGATCTCTCTTCTACAACCTTTTCGTAGTATCGATATAAAACTAACCCAAACCATTCGATGGCATCTTCATCGTCGTCTTCTCAGTGCACTCTCCCCACCTCTTGGAAATATATATGATGTTTTTCTCAGTTTTAGAGGAGAAGACACTCGCTACACCTTTGTGGATCATCTCTATTCAGCTTTTGTACAACAAGGAATCGCCGCTTTCAAGGATGACGAAGAACTTCCTCGGGGCGAAACCATCCATCCATCGCTTTTGAAGGCTATTGAAGACTCACAGATTGCTGTCGTTGTATTCTCTGAAAACTATGCCGATTCTTCTTGGTGCTTGCAAGAACTTGAACATATTATGAAATGCAAGGTTGAGAGAGACCAAATTGTTATTCCCATATTTTATCTGATCCCTCCGAAGTCCGAAAACAGAAAAGAAAATATGGAGAAGCATTCGTCAAATATGAGGCAGAGAAGAAAAACGTTGAATCTTGGAGAAAAGCACTTTTTGATGCAGGGAACCTATCTGGACATGTCGCCAATGGGTAATCTTATTATTATTATTTTTTTATAAATATAATGCTTAAGGTGTTAGTACCCTACAACACAATTATACTTGTATCATATAAGCTTTCATGTTTTTAGAGAAAAAAACTACAACCCATCTATACATCTATAAAAAATCCAGTAAAAAAATCTATATTTTGGGAGGAATCAGCTGTTTGAAAACATAAGTGGTAATATAGAGTGATGAAGAAGAAAAATGCATGATAAACATTAGGTTGTCATACAAATGTTGTATTGGATTAATGAAATCTCAAAGTTATTAAGATTCATTTTCCTTGTTTAATGGACATGATTACCTCTTTTCTCAATTAAAGCATCTGTTAATTATCTTTGTATATCCAATGTCAGTCCCGAGACAATATTCATCAAAAAAGTTGTTAAAGAAATTTCAGAAAGATTGTGTGTGGCAATTCCAAGTCACAATGAAGACCTGATTGGAATAGAGGATCGCTTGGAAGATTTAAAATCAAGGTTAGCGATCGATTCACGAGGTGTACTGATGGTTGGAATATGGGGGCTTGGTGGTGGTGGTAAGACTACTCTTGCATATGCTGTTTATGATGAAATCTCTAACAAGTTTGATGGTTGCTGCTTTGTAAAAAACATACGGGAAGAATCACACAAGCATGGTTTGGAAGCATTGCAAAAAGAAATTCTCTCACGTGTTTTGAAACAAAAAAAGAGAGGAAGTAGTTGGAGATGTAAGAATGTTGATAAAGAGTAGGCTTCGCCGTAAAAAGGTCTTGCTAGTTCTTGATGATGTCGATAATGCTGTCCAGATAGAGGCGTTGGCTGGATCACCTGATTGGTTTAATGAAGGAAGCAGAATTATAATCACAACTAGGGATCAACATTTACTGAATACTCAAAAAGTAAATGTGATATACAATGTTTGCTTGTTAAATCACGACGAGGCTATGAAGCTCTTTTGCATGCATGCACTTCGACTTGGTAACCATATAGAAGATTATGATAGTCTTTCAAAACAGGTTGTTTCTTATGCTGGTGGGCTCCCGTTAGCACTTAAAGTTATGGGTTCATTTCTTTGTGACAAAGATAGGAGTGAGTGGGTGAGTGCCTTGGGCAGACTAAAAGATATCCCGGAAGATGGCATCGTGGAAACGCTAAAAATTAGCTACGATGGACTTAAACCCGTGAAGAAAAAGTTGTTCCTAGATATTGCATGTTTTTTAAGGGGAAAGGTGTACCAAGTCGAGCCATGGGTGATACTTGAAGCTTGTGGTCTTCACCCTAAAATAGGAGTAAGGAGGCTGATTGAAAAGGATCTCATAACTGTGTCAAAAGAAGGATGGTTTGATATGCATGATCTGATACAAGAAATGGGACACTACATCGTTCGAGGAAAATACCCCCAAAATCCTGAAAAACACAACAGGGTTTGGCGGGAGGAGGATGTTGTAAAGATATGTGCTACACCAACGGAGGCAAGGACCATAATGTTTAAGCTAGCCTTGTTTATAATTATATATGCAGTGAATGATACATGTATATTGATAAATATAGTATCTAAATCAACCCTAACACTATTTTGTTCCTCTATCACAAGAAAATCACTGGATTGAAGCACTAACATTTTCGGGTATAAAGGATCTTCATAGTCTTCCACGTGTTGTTGCAAACATGAGGGAACTTCGGTGGATTTCTTACCATGGATATCCAGCAACTTCATTGCCAACAAATTTTCAATCAACGAAGCTTTCTTATCTACGATTGGCTTCGAGCTCACTAGAGCAACTTTGGGAGGGTGATAAGGTAAATGTTATTGTTTTTCTCATTAATTAAGGGATGAAAGCAAAGTGGATGATCAATTATAAATATGACTAATTTACATACTATATTCTATTTACTTATATGAATGGGGTTGAATGTTGATGCATGTGGTTGAATATAGGTGTCCTTAGGCAACTTTACATAAGTAGCTAATAACTAAACTGAAAACACGAACCATTTTACTTATCTATGGTAGATTTTTTTTCTATTTTAAATTTAATTTTGTTTTAATTTTCCTAGAAGAACTAAATGTTTTTCATAATAATTAAATGTTCTTAAGAGTCGTCAAGCATTGAGTTCTTAGGAGTTAGGAATTAAATGCGAGGCATGAATTATATAGTAGTGGAATTCTCCTCGTATTTACATTCTCAACATTAATTAGAAGATAAACAGAAACATTTAATCAACAATGGGAAAAGGTTCATTTGATCAAATTTGGTGCCACTAAGTGTAAGTGGCCGATTACCCAAAACTTACCCTGTAAGCGCTTACTAGTAGTAGTCAACACGTTCATTTAACTAACTCGTTAGATTTTAGTCCATTAAAACATCACCGTATGCAACATTTTTATCCGGTAAACGCTTACCGGGTAAGAGTCGTCACTTCACTCTTACTTATCAGGTAAGGCTCTCAGTCCCTGTCCATTGTCATCGTTCTTTCCGAGTAGGATTCTCAATCCTTGTAAAGTTCATCTGATAAGGTAAAGTGAGCTGATAAACACTTACTGGGCAATAACTTAGCAGGTAAGCCGTTGTATGTTTTTACGAAAAGTGGAAGAGGATGTTGCCCCATTTTAATTTTAATTTGGAAAAAATATATTTAATTTGTGTTCGTTATTTTCTATCTTTCTGTATCCTAGCTTCTCAACACTCTATGCTACTTAAAAAATATTTTGACATCGTTGACTTGTGTGTAATTGAATACAACAGGATCTACCAAATTTGAAAGTGCTCGACCTCACTTATTGCACAAAACTTATCAGGACACCGGATTTTAACCGACTTCCCCGTCTTGAAAGAATATTACTCAACTTTTGTATTAAGTTAACATGTATCCATCCATCAATTAGTTATCATGAAAGGCTTATTTCCGTGGAAATGGAGTACTGTACCAACCTTAAAGTGTTTCCACCCATCAGCGGGATGAAAAAGTTGGAGACTCTTAAACTTTCTGGGTGCTATCAACTTTGCAAGTTCCCGGAGATCCAAATGAACAAGGACAACATGGTAGAGCTTTCTTTGAATGAAACCGGGATAAAAGTTGTACCCTCATCAATCGGACAATATTGTACCAACCTTCGTTCTCTTGATTTGAGAGGCTGCGGAAGTCTAGAGAGTATTGAATGCAACTTCCATCTCTTAAAACATTTGAAAGAGTTTTATATCAGTCAAAATAAAGAGCTTAAGATACCAGCAGAGGGCCTCTTTGATGTAAAAGGTTGTTTACAGGTGCTAGATATCGTAGGCATGAAGTTTCTTGGTTTTCCACATTCCTTAAGATGGTTGCGTCTTGGTATGCGTAATTGGATAAATGAAGAAGATATATCATCTGTTGTTGAGTTATCCAAACCTACAAGTATTAGACCTAAGTTACAATGAATTTTCACGGTTGCCTTGTAGCCTCTTGCAACTTCGTAGTCTCAAAGTCCTCGACCTGTCATGTTGCTATAACCTTGTAGAATTACCAGATCTCCCAGCAACCATAGCTTTTCTCGATGCAAAACAGTGCAAGAAGCTTGAAATTGTAGATCTTCCAACAAATCTTAAATGGTTGTGGAGAATCACACTTGAAATGAAGAATATATCGGGTGACATTGATAGAGTAGTACAATCCATGCTTCAGGTATGACTCTTTATATCTTGTTGTTGAATTTCAATATTATTTTGTATATATATATATATATATAGACTCAAACAAAATAGTATTCATCATGATAGGGAAATGCCATTAAAGATTACTCCATCAGTCTCTGTTTTTATGCTTTTATGTCAAAAAGAGACTTTGCAAGGAGAACATTAATGTTAGAGCTTCCACAGAACTGGTACAACGAATTCTGTGGATTCTTAATATGCACTAAAGTTACTGCATCTGGGTATTTGGAAGACTGAGACTGCTGTAATTACTATCAAGGACGTGATGAGTAGAGAAAATGAAGATGTCTTGGAGGTGTCTAGTGACGACGACATTTTGAAGAGCATTTGCTACATATATATATCCTTTGGTTCATTGAGGCATACCTCATGGTGGAAGTCAAAACACACTACCATTTCATTTTCCATATCGACACGTTCTTACACGAATGTTGAACTTGTTCCTAGGAGAAGTAAAGGTGATTCAATAGAAAGAGTCAAAGGTACAACAAATTCCTCAGAAATTTGGGATACAGAACCTATTGAGATCATACATGATTAAAAATCTTGTATCAAGATTGGATGGTGTCATGATATGTTTGTTGGAAAATGTTAGTAAAAATATGGTTTTTTACTAACTTTGGACACATTTAAATACATGTATATGTATTGTATATATCTAACTCTTCTTGGGTTTGTGTTCTCCTATATGAGAGCTTTGAATCGATATATTATGTGTCCAAAATGGAATATGTGTGAATAAGATATCAATGCTCAAAATTGAGTGTTTGGGATGAAATTGGCAAAAATCAAATGGGTGTGGAATCTTGTCCCACATAGGAAAGAGGAACAAATTCCTTGTGGTTTATAACCTTGAATGTGGGAGAGCTTACAAGCTCTTTGTTTGGTTTTACTTTAACACATACCCGCGTGCAGGGGGGTGCCGATTGAGACTTTTGTAGGCTAAAATCGGCGAACTTGTGCGTAGGTGCGACCTACGGACACGAATGCCACCTCATTTGATCCCGTGGCTTGCGCGACTTATAAACGTTGATTTCGTAGTTTGGAAGGGCATGGATTTGTTTTCATATTCAAAGTTATGTTTTGGATTGAAGATTCTGAAATTTGCATGTAAACTTGATAATTTGAGTTGAAAATGAGGTAGAATAAGTAAAACATGTAGTATGTGTTTACTTCCTTTCGTTCATCTCCTTAAACCACATCGATCTCCTTTCTTCAACCTTTTCGAAGTACTGATTCTAAACAAACCAACCCTTCAATGGCATCTTCAAAATCTTCTTCTTCTAGATCGTGGAATCATGACGTTTTTCTGAGCTTTAGAGGAACTACACCCGCAACATCTTTGTGAATCATTTCAGCTCTTGTACAACAAGGAATCGACACTTACAAGGATGACGAGACACTTACTTCAGGAGAAACCATCCGTCCATCGCTTTTGAAGGCTATTGAAGAATCACGTATTGTTGTGATTGTATTCTCTGAAAACTATGATGAAACTCCTTGGTGCTTGCTAGAACTTAAACATATTATGAAAGGCAAGGATGAGAGAGACCAAATTGTTATTCCCATATTTTATCACATTGATCCCTCTGAAGTCCGAAATCAAAAAAGAAAATATGGAGAAGTATTTGTCAAACACGTGGCAGAGAAGAAAAACGTTGAATCTTGGAGAAAAGCACTTTTTTGATTCAGGGAACCAATCTTGGAGAAAAACGTTGAATCTTGGAGAAAAACACTTTTTGTGTCTTCATCTTTTTTACTTACGTTAAATATTGTCAGGTGTGTTTTTAGCCTACTTCCACCATTTTGAGAAAATTTTAAAGCTTTTTGCTTGATTTCAACAAATTTTTAATTTTTTTTTATCGATTTCAAGAGATTTTTTTGGTTTTTTGGTTCATGTCAAGAGTTTTCTTCGGTTTTTTGGTTGATTTCAAAAGTTTTTTTTGGTTTTTTGGTTGATTACGAAGTACGGTTGCACCTTCTTAAAGTTTCCAAAATAATACGGTAGCACCTTCCAAAATAATACGGTTGCACCTTTCACGAACCTAAAAATTTTACTCTTCGTCGGAGAAATAATACGGTGGCACGTGTCACCGTCGTCACCAAGTTGGGTCCGTCCATGCTCGGAGTAGCTTATGAGGAGTTTTTTGTGATTATTCCAATTATGCCCTCATTAATATTCATCATTATATATTAACTATTAATTATAAATAAATATTAATTATTAAAATTTATTATTCTTAATTAATAAATATTAATTAATTTTATCTGAAATTTCTAACGTAAATTTTAATTATACATTGTTATTAATTTTTAACTATTTAGAATTATTGATAATTATATCAATTTCTTTTAATATTGATCAATATATTTTAGTTAACAATTATTATTATTTTTGTAATTATTATTTGATTTTTTTCATATTACATGTAACGGTTTAAAATAATAAGTTATTATATAGATTTTTCTTTTTAAATTTGGTTTAAAATTTGGTTTAAAATTCAAAATTTATAATATATATGATAATAAATTTCAAATTTTTTTAATTAATATATTATATTATTTACTACCTTATTAGTATTAATTAATATATTATATTACTATAAATTTGTTTTAATTATATTAGTAAATATTGTAATTGGTTATTTTTTGTAGATGTCCTTTTTGGTAGTTTTACATGCTTCTAAGCTAGTTTTTGCCAAACGTGACTTTTTCATCATGTAGCTTATGAGTTGCCGGCTAGCTTATCAGCTACCGGCTAGCTTATCTGTCATCAACTAACTTATCAGTCATCAGCTAGATTGTCAATCTTTTTGGAGGTCACGTTACACCTAAACCTTTTGATTAAAGACCATGTATATGGGGTTGACGTTTGCCCAATGCCGGAAGGTCAAGTTCGCAGAAAGATTTCCTTTTATGAATTGTGCAATTAATTTCAAATAAGTCGTATCTTGCTCAGACCAATAAATAGAGCTGAGGTTATAGTTAAGCCGTTAGTAGAAAACCGAAATAAGTGCAAAGTGAGATACCAAAGATACATATATATATATATACAATTACCGAGGTGATGATGTAGCCTATTATTTTTTTTTTTGCCTTATGATAGAAATTAGTGAAACACTAAGGTGGGTCATAGTTTTACAAGAAATTTCCCATCTTGCACGATGCTTTGAATCTGTTTGATGAAATGTCTCAAAGACAACCTCTGCCGTCGGTGTTTGAGTTTAATCTGTTATTCAATTCCATTTGGTTTATGGAACGCTATTCTTTTTGTCGCAATCTTTACAAAAATATCTGTGAACTTGGTGTTCCTGTTGATCACTACACTAACCATATCGTAATCAACTGTTGTTGTCAATTGTCATGTATTGGTATTTTCTCTATATGTATTTTAATAATACATATAATAATATAAAATTAATCAACGAATGATTATAAAGAAACCGATTAAAATTCCGATGTATTTTAAGCATACAAATTAAAATACAAAATAAATTAACTAATGATTTAAGACAACGATAAAGAAAAAGAGGAGGATATAGAACAAACACTGAGGCTCGTGTTTAACACGATTTCCTTAAATAGATTCCTCGTCTGTTCCCAGGGTACAACAGCCAAAACAGTAGTACTGCCAGAGATGACCACTTGCCTTGAAACTCCACCAGAGTTATCGTATGCACTATTAATTTTAGAGAGAGAGATGTGAGAGTGTTTCAATGTGATTGTCGTACTATGGAATGTGAATCGGCCCCTCAATTTATATTGACGATTCGAAAACCGAAATGATTAATTGTCATTAACCGATAATAAAACAAATTAATCATTATAATTAATTCGTAATTAAACGAATTAACCGTTAAAACCGAAATACTTAATTCGATAATTAACTAATAATTAAACGAATTAACTGTGCATCATCAATGGTTTCGATGGGGTTACAAAACGTGAACAGTGTTTGGCGCGGTTGGCCGCGCGGGTTCATCCGCTCTACAACCCGTGCGGGCCACTATTTCGAGACACATTCCAAACACTCAACTTTGAGCATCGATATCTCATTCACACATATTCCGTTTTGGACACATAATATGTCATTTCGAAGCTCTCATATAGGAGAACACAAACCCACTAAGAGTTAGATATATACACTACATATAAATGTTTTTATATGTGTCCAAAGTTAGTAAAAAAATATTTTTACTAAAATTTTCCAACAATCCCCCATATGAATGGAGATCGATCTTTGCATACAAAAATTTTCTATGAAATTTCACATGGTTGAATTCTACATAGGATAGGTAGGTGTTACCCTTTGAACCTTCCTTTGTGAAACACACTTAGTCTCCTAGCTGTCAGTAGACACGATGTTTTTGAACCGAACTGCCATTTATGTAGACGACAATGTATATTCACACAGAACTCTTCCTAACAAGGTCATATCCTCATAGTCGTGTTCGTTATGGTCATGAACACTAGCCTGGTTCAGCGAGAGCTGTTAGGAATTGCGCCCCCCACAATTCCCTTCGAAGCGACCCCACTTCTCTCTCACATAGGTATTTTTTAATAATCATTAAAAGCCATACGCTTAGCCTTACTGTCACTGATTTCAGGAATAGACTAGAAAGTTTATTAACTCCCCCACAGTGACCTCCCTTATTCATACAACTAGGTTGTCCTTTTGAACCCAGATCTTGGGATCTCCAGTCTTTTGTGTAAGGTTTCCTTTGCATGAATTACTCATTCAAGGGCTTTAGTCTCATTCCTCTCGACGACTTATAAACCAAATCTCTACTTAGGCCTTTCGTAAGCGGATCCACAATGTTATCCTTTGACTTTACCTAGTCTGATAACTCCAGTAGAGAGTAATTATCGAATCGTATTATGTCTACGTCTGATATGTCTAGATTTCCCATTATACATTGTACTTTGAGCTCTACCAATTGCCGATTGGCTATCACAATGTACATATATGGCCGTTACCGGCTTAGGCCATCTGGGAATATCTTCCATGAACTGACGTAACCACTCTGCCTCTTCACCACATTTATCCAAGGAAATAAATTCAGATTCCATCGTAGATCTAGCTATAACAGTTTGTTTAGATGATTTCCAAGATATAGCCGCACCTCCAAGTGTAAACACATATCCACTTATAGATCTGGAATCCTTTATATCAGATATCCAATTTGCATCACTGTATCCTTCGATCACCATTGGATATTTTCCATAATGCAGTCCATAGTCACGTGTGTATCTTAAATATCTTAACAATCTAGTAATACTCTTCCAGTATTCTAAACTGGGATTACTAGTATACCTACTTAGCTTGCTCACTGCATATGCTAAGTCAGGTCTAGTACAACTCATAAGATACATCCGACTGCCAATTATTCTTGAGTATTCCACTTGTGAGACACCTTCCCCTCTATTCTTAGATAGATGTTGACTAGTGTCAATCGGAGTTCTAGCTATACTAGTATCTCCTTTATTGAATTTCTCAAGAATCTTGTCTACGTAATGTGTCTGATTTAATATCAGACCATTTTGGGTTCTTGTGATCTTGACCCCAAGAATCGCATCCGCTAAACCCAAATCTTTCATGTCAAATTTAGATTTCAGCATATCCTTCGTAGACCTTATCATTTTTTCATCACTGCCAATGATAAGTATATCATCAACAGATGACATAACCATGAGTGGTGTCTTTCATATAAACACATTTATCACACTCATTTATCTTAAAACCGCTTTCTAACATGGCTTGATCAAACTTTTGATGCCATTGCTTTGGAGCTTGCTTTAGGCCATACAAGGACTTAATAAGTTTACAAACCTTGTTCTCTTGTCCCGGGGTAACGAATACCTCAGGCTGCTCCATATAGATTTCTTCTTCTAAATCTCCGTTTAGAAAAGCAATTTTTACATCCATTTGGTGAATTTGCAGATTTCTAATAGCTGCTATAGCTAACACCAATCTAATGGATGTTATTCTTGTCACCGGAGAATAAATATCAAAATAATCTAGACCTTCCTTTTGTCTATATCATTTGATCACTAATCTCCCTTGTATTTGTCAATGCTGCCATCAGCTTTCATCTTTCTTTTAAAGATCCAACGGTAACCTAGTGGCTTACAACCCAAAGGTAGGCCCACTAGTTCCCACGTATGGTTTTGTAAGATAGATTCTATCTCACTCTTGATGGTTTCTTTCCATTGAGGTCCCTCCGAAGACGTAACCGCCTCACGATAGGTATTAGGTTCACTTTCCACCACGTAGGTGAGAAAATCGGGACCAAACGATTTTTCAACCCCAGCCCGTTTACTTCTTCTAGGTTCCCCCACTTCTTCCTCAGATGGAATTTGTTCATCCTCTCGAACAATTTATTTATCTTTAGAAGATGAGGTTTGATCTTCCTTGTTCAAACAAGGAAACACGTCTTCGAAGAATGAAGCATTTCTTGACTCCATAATTGTATTCTTGTGTATCTCGGGATTTTTAGATTCATACACAAGAAACCGATAAGCACTACTATTTTGTGCATATCCAGTAAATACACAATCCACTATTTTAGGTCTTAACTTTTGTACCTTAGGCGGTGGTACGACCACTTTAGCCATGCACCCCTACACTCGTAAGTACTTATAAGATGGTTTTCTACCCATCCAAAGTTCATACGGTGTCTCATCTTGTTTCTTGCGGGGTATCTTATTTAAAAGATAATTAGCCGATAAAATAGCTTCCCCCCACATGTTCTGACTTAAGCCAGAACTGATCAACATGGCATTCACCATTTCTTTCAAGGTGCGATTCTCTCTCAGCCATTCCGTTTTGCTGAGGTGAGTAGGGTGTTGTCAATTCATGTCGAATTCCATTGTTAGAACAAAATTCAGCAAACGGTGAAACATATTCACCTCCCCTATCGCTTCTAACGACCTTGATTTTCTTGTTAAGTTGATTTTCAACTTCATTTTTATACAAGACAAACTTGTCTATTGCTTCATCTTTACTCTTAAGTAAATATACGTAGCAATATTTCGTGTTATCATCGATAAACGTGATAAATTATTTGTTCCCACCTCTAGTAGGAATCGATTTTAAATCACACACATCAGTGTGAATTAAATCAAGGGGTTCGGTTTTCCTTTCAATTGATTTGAAAGACGTTCTAGTAAGTTTGGATTCTACACATGTGGGGCACTTGTGATTCGAGTCAATATCAAATTTAGGTATGTAATTTAGTTTAATTAAACGTTGAATAGAATTAAAATTTACGTGTCCTAAACGGCCATGCCAAACGTTTGAAAACTCAAGCAAATAAGCAGAACTAGCCTTTGTTTTATTCATTCCATTGATAACGGTTACATTCAACTTGAACATGCCATCTAAGGCATATCTCATTCCCACATACATACCATTCTTGGACAAAACAAATTTGTCTGACTCAAACACAAGTTTAAAACCAAACTTATTAAGTAACCAACCCGACAAAAGGTTCTTCCGAAGCTCTGGTGCGTACAAAACGTCTCTGATCTTGAGCTCTTTCCCGGAAGTCATCTTTAGAAGCACATCTCCAATGCCCTTAACATCGGTAGTAGCAACATTTCCCATGTAGATCTTTTGCCCATCATCAACATCTTTGAAGGAGATAAAGTTGCTTTTGTCATGACATACATGACGGGTAGCTCCAGTATCGACCCACCAATCCATAGAGTTCGAACCAATCATGTTCGCCTCTGAAACCATGGTAGTGAGTCCCATGGCCGAAAAATCCGTTATCATTGCCACCAAGTCTTCATTCATCATGTGGGCTTGATGAGGATTTTCTTTCTTAGGTAACTTGCAATCAGCCGCCTTGTGACCCGGTTGGCCACAATTATAACAACTGAACTTCTTTTTGAAAGTTCCTTTCTGAGGGGCAAGATTTTTCGCTTTCCCCTTGCCTTTATCAATCCTTTTGGCCTTAGTTTTGGAAGGTTGGCCAACTTCCACCACATTTGCTTTTGAAGAGCCGACATAACCACCCTTCAAAGCAATTCGATTGTCTTCTTCAATGCGAAGACGTACCACCAGATCCTCCACAGACATCTCCTTTCGCTTGTGCTTTAGGTAGTTTTTGAAGTCTACCCAAGCGGGAGGAAGCTTTTCAATCATTGTTGCAACTTGGAAGGCTTCACTGACAACCATCCCTTCGGCAAGTATGTCATGCAAAATTACTTGAAGATCTTGAACTTGACTCATTACAGTTTTTGAGTCAATTATTTTGAAATCCAAGAAGCGAGCAACAACATGCTTCATAGTTCCCGCATCTTCAGTCTTATACTTCCGATGCAAGGACTCCCAAAGTTCCTTTGTCGTGGGTACTTTACAATATACGTTGTAAAGCGCATCGGCTAGCCCATTCAACACATAGTTGCGGCATAGGAATTCCGAGTGCTTCCACGCTTCGACCACGTTCACAGATTGAACGTCGGCACTCCTCCACTAAGTTGAGGAGCGGTTTCAGTGAGGAACCTCGCTAGGTTCAAAGTGGTCAAATAGAAGAACATTTTCTGTTGCCACCTCTTGAAATTCAAACCGGAAAATTTCTCCGGTTTTTCAGCGTGATTTGTCATCATGTTCGGTGCTGGCGTGGTAGTAGTTGCGATGGATTGCACTGGCAAGGTAGCAATACCAGACATCAGTATCACAGGAGTTGTGGTTCCGGTTGTGTTCACCATTCTGAAAAAATCAATTTCACGTGAACTATTAGTATCACAAAATTAATCTGTTTACACAAAACAGAAATTGATACTACAACTATTAATCTGTTTACAAAAAACAAAGAACCAAAGTATCGAGACAAACCCGATACGAATCTGTTTAAGATTGTTAGTTATTTTCTCTATATGTATTTTAATAATACATATAATAATATAAAATTAATCAACGAATGATTATAAAGAAATCGATTAAAATTCCGATGTATTTTAAGCATATAAATTAAAATACAAAATAAATTAACTAATGATTTAAGACAACGATAAAGAAAAAGAGGAGGATATAGAACAAACGTTGAGGCTCGTGTTTAATACGATTCCCTTAAATAGATTCATCGTCTGTTCCCAGGGTACAACAGCCAAAACAGTAGTACAGCCAGAGATGACCACTTACCTTGAAACTCCACCAGAGTTATCGTATGCACTATTAATTTTAGAGAGAGATATGTGAGAGTGTTTCATTGTGATTGTCGTACTATGGAATGTGAATCGACCCCTCAATTTATATTGACGATTCGAAACCGAAATGATTAATTGTCATTAACCGATAATAAAACAAATTAATCATTATAATTAATTCGTAATTAAACGAATTAACCGTTATAACCGAAATACTTAATTTGATAATTAACTAATAATTAAACGAATTAACTGTGCATCATAAATGGTTTCGATGGGGTTACAAAACGTGAACAGTGTTTGGCGCGGTTGGGCATGCGGGTTCATCCGCTCTACAACCCGTGCGGGCCACTATTTCGAGACACATTCCAAACACTCAACTTTGAGCATCGATATCTCATTCACACATATTCCGTTTTGGACACATAATATGTCGTTTCGAAGCTCTCATATAGGAGAACACAAACCCACTAAGAGTTAGATATATACACTACATATACATGTATTTATATGTGTCCAAAGTTAGTAAAAAATATTTTTACTAAAATTTTCCAACATCACGCACCAACGAAGGTTTCGCAATCCTCGGTTGTTGCTTCAAACATGGTATCGAACCTTATACCTTAACGTTTACCGATCTCTTAAATGAACTCATCCTAGAAGATAGGATTCTCGAGGCGAAGAAATTGTTCAACAAGTTGGTAATCGAAGAGGCCGAACTTTGTTACCTTAATGCTATTGATTTCTCCACGGTGATTAAAGGGGTTTCCACATTTGATTGTTGGCATTCCTAGCTTGGATGATTACGATCAAAGCGAAAGAATGCTAAACGAAATGTTGGACGAAGAAAAGACCTTTCTCCATATCATGATTGAGAGAGGTAACCTTCTTGACAAATATAAAGGCTCTTTACTTGAATATCCTCGGTGTTGGCGATAACCCGATGTAGTCAAGTTTAGAGCATTGCGCGATTTCATGGCACACTAAGAGATTATGGCCCTTTTCAAAAAAAATTATGAAGTTCTAATAAACGGGTATTGTAAACGCAAGTGTTTCGAAGGGGCCATGGAGACGCTTCGCGAAATGACTAGAAATTATGTACCTGAAAATGACTAGAAATTATGTACCTGATCATGACATCTATACAGGGTCGTCCCTCGGGGAGGGCGGTCGAGGCCTAATCTTAAATACCTTTGTCCAAAAGCCGAAGATATCTATTTTTACTACAACGTTCTTATTGACGGTGCAGCCATCAAAACCCGGAAGCTTGATCTTGCAAAGGATCTTTTGCGTGAAATGATTGCTAAAGGTTACGATCCCGATACTGAAATATACAACCGTATGTTTATGGGTTATTGTCAAGAAGGCTTACCGAAGGATGCAATGGAGTTGTATAATGAAATGAAAAAGCGCGGTTGTTGGTGCGATATGTACACTTATCGTATTATTTACGATGGTTACGTAAAGCACGGTCGGGATGGTGATCCCGACATGGTTGCGATTGAAAATAAGCGACGACAATCTATCGAGTTTTATGGTGTTATTATGCCGAAAATTGAAATAGTTGATTTAAATGTATGCATCCATTTTGGACTATAAGATAAAATTTGCAAAGTTGTAAGGCAAAGGAAGATCGCTGACAAATAATTAATTTCTCATACATTAATTTCTGTTTTTTTTGTCTAATACAATTTCTTTAGGACAAGATAAAATACTCGTATATATATTTTATTTATATTTAGAGTTTTTTTTTTTTGGAAAAACAAACAATATATACCAACCAACAAAAACAACAATACAAAAAATCACACTTACACCAACAAAACAGAATCAAGAAAAACAACTACCCAACGGCAAGCCGCAACAAACCAAAAGCAAACACAACTGAGGGCACCGAGGTTTGACAGGAGCAAACCTCATCACCGGTTAGAGTTGTTTATTAAATGTTTTACCAGTCAATCATTTATAGTGTTATTTACCTTACCCGATGAATATGACAAAGATTGAGAATCTTACCCTGTAAAAGCGACAATAAGGATGAAAAGTCTTATCTGGTAAAAGGTTGTCGGGTAAATTGTAGCATACAATACTGTTTTGATATAGTACGTACATTCTAACCCGGTAAAGTAAGATTATTTTGGGTAAACGACCCTTTACTTACAAATTTTCTTCTCTTCACATCAATATCAATACTTATTTTTTACATATTCAATACATTTTAAAACTTAATTCCATTAGAGGGAGGGACATAGAGCGTGTGTTTGTCACCATCCGTTTCTTCTTCCGAAGGAAATTTCTTGTGTGGGGACGTTTTTTCCTAGGTGGGGACGTTTTTTCCTATCATTATTTGTGATGGCTTGTTTGTTTTATAATATTCTTTTGTAACCTTTTGTTTTTAATTGATAATCAATTTCAATCAAGAAAGTAGACATCATTGACCTATTAAAGAGAAAATATACAACTACTTATCTTGAAACTTGAAAGGAGCAAGAGCAACACCGTCTTTTAACTTCTCATCCATCTATATTTACTTTAGTTTGTTCATCTCCTCAAACCACATCGATCTCTCTTCTTCAACCTTTTCGTAGTATCGATTTTAATCAAACCCAAACGGTTCGATGGCATCTTCATCGTCGTCGTCCTTTCACTCCACTCCCCACACCTCTTGGAAATATGATGTTTTTCTCAGTTTTAGAGGAACAGACACTCGCTACACCTTTGTGGATCATCTTTATTTAGCTCTTGTACAACAAGGAATCGACACTTTCAAGGATGACGAAGAACTTCCGCAGGGCGAAACCATCCATCCATCACTTTTGAAGGCTATTGAAGACTCACAGATTGCTGTCGTTGTATTCTCCGAAAACTATGTCGATTCTTCTTGGTGCTTGCAAGAACTTGAACATATTATGAAATGCAAGGATGAGAGAGACCAAATTGTTATTCCCATATTTTATCACATTGATCCCTCTGAAGTCCGAAAACACGAAAGGAAATATGGAGAAGCACTTGCCAAACACGAGTCAAAGAAGAAAAATGTTGAATCTTGGAGAAAAACACTTTATAATGCAGGGAACCTATCTGGACATGTCCCCAATGGGTAATCATATTTTTTTTTAAATATAATGCTTAAGGTGTTAGTACTCTACAACACAATTATACTTGTATCATATAAGCTTTTAAATGATAAAGCCAAACCTTTCATGATTAATTGATCCCATGTTTTTAGAGAAAAAGTACAACCCATCTTATACATCTATAAAATCTAGTAAAAAAATCTATAGTTTGGTAGGAATCAGTTGTTTGAAAACATAAGTGGTAGTATAGAGTGTTGAAGAAGGAAAATCCATGATAACATTAGGTTGTCAAACAAATGTTGTATTGGATTAATGAAATCTCAAAGTTATTTAGACTCATTTTCCTTGTTTAATGGACATGATTACCTCTTTTCTCAATTAAAGCATCTGTTAATTATCTTTGTATATCCAATGTCAGGCCAGAGACAATATTCATCAAAAAAGTTGTTAAAGAAATTTCAGAAAGATTGTGTGTGGCAATTCCAAGTGACAATGAAGACCTGATTGGAATAGAGGATCGCTTGGAAGATTTAAAATCAAGGTTAGCAATCGATTCACGAGGTGTATTGATGGTTGGAATATGGGGGCTTGGTGGTGGTGGTAAGACTACTCTTGCATATGCTGTTTATGATGAAATCTCTAACAAGTTTGATGGTTGCTGCTTTGTAAAAAACATACGGGAAGAATCACACAAGCATGGTTTGGAAGCATTGCAAAAAGAAATTATCTCACGTGTTTTGAAACAAAAAAAAGAGGAAGTAGTTGGAGATGTAAGAATGTTGATAAAGAGTAGGCTTCGCTGTAAAAAGGTCTTGCTAGTTCTTGATGATGTCGATAATGTTGTCGAGATAGAGGCGTTGGCTGGATCACCTGATTGGTTTAATGAAGGAAGCAGAATTATAATCACAACTAGGGATCAACATTTACTGAATACTCAAAAAGTAAAAGTGATATACAATGTTTGCTTGTTAAATCACGAAGAGGCTATGAAGCTCTTTTGCAAGCATGCACTTCGACTTGGTAACCATATAGAAGATTATGATAGTCTTTCAAATGATGTTGTTTCTTATGCTGGTGGGCTCCCGTTAGCACTTAAAGTTATGGGTTCATTTCTTTGTGACAAAGACAGGAGTGAGTGGGGGAGCGCCTTGGCTAGACTAAAAGATATCCCAGAAGATGGCATCGTGGAAACGCTAAAAATTAGCTACGATGGACTTAAACCCGAGGAGAAAAAGTTGTTCCTAGATATTGTATGTTTTTTTAGGGGAAAGGTGTACAATGACCCATGGGTGATACTTGAAGCTTGTGGTCTTCACCCTAAAATAGGGGTAAGGAGGCTGATAGAAAAGGCTCTCATAACTGTGTCAAAAGAAGGATTGTTTGATATGCATGATCTGATACAAGAAATGGGACACTACATCGTTCGAGGAAAATACCCCCAAAATCCTGAAAAACACAGCAGGGTTTGGCGGGAGGAGGATGTTGCAAAGATATGTGTTACACCAACGGAGGCAAGGACCGTGATGTTTAAGCTATCCTTGTTTATAATTATATATGTAATGAATGATACATGTATATTGATAAATATAGTATCTAAATCAACCCTGACTCTATTTTGTTTCTCTATCACAGAAAAATCACTGGATTGAAGCACTAACATTTCCAACACTAACATTTTCGGTTATAAAGGATCTTCAGAGTCTTCCTCGTGCTGTTGCAAACATGAGGGAACTTCGGTGGATTTCTTACTGTAGATATCCAGCAACTTCATTGCCAACAAATTTTCAATCAACAAAGATATGTTATCTACGATTGGAATCGGGCTTGCTAGAGCAACTTTGGGAGGGTGATAAGGTAATTGTTATTGTTTTTCTCATTAATTAAGGGATGAAAGCAACGCGGACGATCAATTATAAATATGACTAATTTACATAATATATTCTATTTACTTGTATGAATGGGGTTGAATGTTGATGCATGTGGTTGAATATAGGTGTCCTTAGGCAACTTTACATAAGTAGCTAATAATTAAACCCAAAACACGAACCATTTTTTACTTATCTATGGCAGATTTTTTTTCTATTTTAAATTTATTTTTGTTTTAATTTTCCTAGAAGAACTAAATATTTTTCATAATAATTAAAGGGGTTGCTAATTCTACCCCCTCTGTTATGGCATACCCCCTCGTACATCCCCTCTCCATCACACCATCGACAACAACAATCCAAAATCTGTTTTTTAATTTATTTTTAATATATATACCTTTTACTTTTCTAATTTTCATTTTACACCATCACCATATTAACACATATAATGGTATATTAACTAAAATACGTTAAAAAAATACGGTTTAATTTTAATAAGTTACACCATTACAATCGTCTATTCGATACAGCCAAATATTGAATATTTTTGGATTTAATTATTTTATTATATGTTAAAAATATCTTAAAAAATACGTTAAGGAAATCGATTTATATATATATATATATATACTAGATTCGACCCCGTGTATTACACGGAGTAATTTAAAAAAATTAAATCATTGCCAAAAAACTTATCTTATAGATATGAATGATCATTGAAAGTACGATGTTACTTTTTCAAGTTTTTTTCTCTTCAGAGTTGCTTTCTTTTTGCAGCTGTTTACAAAATGTCCTTGTTTCATAAAAGAAGTTTTGCAAAAAATTAATAAAAAATATGAATAATATTAAGAATTTATAAAACAAAATTTATAATATAACGTAAATGAAATTATAGAAAATGCATAGTTAAAATATTAATAAAATAAGAATCACGTATCATAAATTATCAAATACTTTTTTATATACAACATTTTTTGTTCTATTGCTAATTATACATTCATCATCTATAATTATTATTTTTAAAATTAAAATATCATAATGTCAAGAAAATAAAATTAAAAATTAAAAAACGTAAGAGATTAAAAGTAAACTACATACCTAATTATAAGGGTAGTAAATATAAGGTATAAATTAAAAAAAAATTGAATTAAGGAAAGATTTAAGAGGAATGAACGTGGATATGTTAAATGAACTTATAATGTAAAATACGTCTAAATACATGCTTAGGCGGGAAAATGAAAAAATAAGCTCACGAGAAGGCGACACGTGTCCTTCTAATTACTTATTTATTATATGTATATATATATATATATATATATATATATATATATATATATATATATATATATATAAGCCAAGGTTAATTTGCAACTCATGCAAATCTTGTAACTCATGCAACCCACATCTTAACCGTTGGATCAATGATAAACGGTTATTTTATTTTTATTTTTTTGTTTTTTTTTAATTAAAAATATTGGGTTCACATCTAATATAACCGTTAGTTATGAATCAAACGGTTAAGATGTGGGTTATATGAGTTGTAAGATTTACATGGATTGCAAATTAAACCATCCCTATATATATATATATATATATAGGGTGTGTTTCATTTGAAAACCAAACAATTCGTGTAAACTTTAAAAACCAATCTTAGTCGTTCATCAAGTCTAATAAATATCTGATTTTATTATGTTTCCTAATGCAGACATTTCCATGTATCACTATTAATAAATATATTATATTACTATAAGTTAGTTTTAATTATATTATTAAATATGTAATTGGTTATTTTTTCTAGATGTGATTAAAATATATAAGATAATCATTGAATTCTAACAAAATACTTAATTTTTTTTCATTTTACTTTTTTTTTAATTCTAACAAGGTACAATATATGACATAAAATAATATAATTAAATCAAAAAATATTCAATATTGGGCTCATTTCGAGGGTATTGACGAAACGATTATAATGGTGTAACTTGTTAAAATTAAAAATTATTTTTTTAACGTATTTTAGTTAATATACGCTTATATGTGTTAATATAATAAAAATGTAAAATGTAAAATGTAGAACCAAAAGGTATAAAGTAAATCAATCTAAAGAGTTTAGGGACCAAAATTGTAACTATGAATTTGAAAAACCAGGTTGTGAGTAGGGGTGCTCACGGGTTGGGTTGATCGGGTTGAAGGTTTTTTAACAACTCAACCCAATATAGGCGGTTTGAAAATTTTACAACCCAACTCAACCCAATCAAAAGTACAACCCAACCCAATCCAAACCGTTCGGGTTGATCTGGTTGGTCGGGTTATGTTTAAACAAGATGAAATCAAATTTAAAAATATAAACATAAAGGAAACATTTCTTTGAAATACAACCGAATGACCGATAATTCATGAGAGTATGTAAGTTCATCAAAAATATTACGATATTACATATAAAAATGTCTAAACCAAATGATAATATGTCAATCAACAACAAACGTTTTAGACGTCTCCAACCCCGATGCTTTCTTTCTTGGCCTTGAGGTTGGTCGTGCCATCATCAACCCATTTGGTACAACTTATCCATACTTCTTAAATCTTAAATATATCACATTTAGTTAATTTTTTAGTTTGCACACACACACACATATATGTGTGTGTGTGTGTGTGTTTTTACATTTATTAAACATATATACAAAGGAGTTATATAGAGATGAATATTAGATTGAAAATATATGTAAATGAAGAGGGTACGTAATAGTGTAATTGTCTAATTTATATATTAATAGTAGGTGTGTTCAAAAAAACCGCTGGACCGCTCAAACCGGTCGAACCAAGTCAAACCGGACCGTTTTTGGCGGTTTAGGCGATCTGGCGGTCTGGGCTGGTCTGAAAATCGCCAAACAAGGCGGTCCGGTCCGGTCTGCGGTTTGGAGGTTTTTTTGGGCGGTTTGAACCAAACCGACCGCCAAATATCTATCTATCTATATATATATTTTTTATTTTTTTATATACATCTTTATATCATCTATTGTTTAACCCAAATATCCAATTTATCTTTAGACTTAAATATATACAAAAAGGCCCAAAGATAATTTTAAATCGCCGTGGATTTTATTTGCACTTTGCATATTACTTTTTTTAGTGTTTTGTCTTGGGATATTTTGTTAAATTTTGTGGACTTTGTTAACATTGTTGTAGAGTTTTATTTATTTCAAATGAACACAAGCTAATAAACCTTTAAAGTTCAAATTTTTATATGTTTTTTATGTTTAAACTTTAAAGCCCACTAAAAGGCCCAAACCGCCTAAACCGATCGACCAAACCGCCTAAACCTTGGTCCGACTTGACCGGTCTGGGCACTTGATGTCAAACCGCTCGGTTTCAAAAATCAACAAACCACCACTAGCGGTTTGGTTTGTGGTTTGAGGGGTTAAACCGCCCAAACCGGACCGCGAACACCCCTAATTAATAGAGACTTAATAATCATATTAAATCCACAAAATAAAAGGATCGGGTTCATCGGGTTGGGTTCAAATAAAAGTAACCCGATATCAACCCAATACCTACGGTTTGAAGATTTTACAACTCGATTAGACATCGGGTTGCTTCAGTTTAAGTTATTTCGCGTTGGGTTGGGTTGGATTGATCAGGTTGTGAGGGGGAATGGGGTATGTTTTTCAAAAAAAAATTGTAGGGGGGTAGGATTAGAATTTCCCTAACTAAATGTTCTTAAGAGTCGACGTCAAGCATTGAGTTCTTAGAGCATCTCCAACAACTTTTCTATAATTTCTCTAAAATAAAGAAACAAATGTGAAAATCTCTAAAGGATATTACATTCATCTCCAACAGATTTGTTATTTTAGAGATTTTAAAACAATTTATATTATTATAATATTCACTAATTTATCATCTCAATACACTTTTAAAAAAAAACTTAATATAAAATGATAAAAATTGAATCTCATTGGTGGGATTGAATAAAATAACCATTTCTCTCTCCTACCATCAAGTTTTAGAGAATTCTCTAAACTTAGAAAAAATTCAAGTTTTTCTATTATAGCAAAAAAGATAGCAAAACTGTTGGAGAGGTTTAGAGAACAAAAACTCAATTTTTTCTATTTTAGCAAAGTTGTTGGAGATGTTGAGTTAGGAATTAAATGCAAGGCATAAATTATAAAGTAGTGATCACAAGTCGTGGAATTCTCCTTGTAAGCACTTACTAGTAGTAGTCAACGCGTTCACTTAACTTACCGGTTAGATCTTAGTCCATTAAAACATTAGCATATGCAACATTTTTATCTGGTACGTGCTTACCGGGTAAGGGTCGTCACTCTTACTTACCAGATAAGACTCTCAGTCCTTATCAATTGTCTTCGCTTTTACCGGGTAGAATTCTCAAACCTTGTCAAGTTGATCTGATAAGGTAAGGTGAGCCGGTAAGCACTTACCGGGCAAGAACTTACCGGGTAAGCCGTTGTGTATATTTAAATAGGTGTATTTTCTATCTTTTTGTATCCTAGCTTCTCAACACTCTATGTTACTTAAAAAAATATTTTGACATCGTTGACTTGTGTGTAATTGTATACAACAGGATCTTCCAAATTTGAAAGTGCTCGACCTCAGTGGTTGCATAAAACTTATCAGGACACCGGATTTTCACCGACTTCCCTGTCTTGAAAGAATAAGACTCAACAGTTGCCCCAAGTTAACAGATATTCATCCGTCAATTAGCTATCATGAAAGGCTTATTTCCGTGGAAGTGAAGCACTGTACCGACCTTAAAGTGTTTCCGCCCATAAGCAGGATGAAAAAGTTGGAGACTCTTAAACTTTCTGGGTGCGATCAACTTTGCAAGTTCCCGGAGATCCAAATGAACAAGGACAACATGGTAGAGCTTTCTTTGAATGAAACTGGGATAAAAGTTGTACCCTCGTCAATCGGACAATATTGTACCAACCTTCATTCTCTTGATTTGAGAGGCTGCAGAAGTCTAGAGAGTATTGAATGCAACTTCCATCTCTTAAAACATTTGAAAGAGTTTTATATCAGTCGTAGTGAAGTGTTCTCTAATGTAAATCGTTTTTTACACCGGTTGATTGGTTTATCTAAAACGCCCTTCAAGATTCTCCACCCAAGCATGAAGTTTCTTGATTTTCCACATTCCTTAAGATGGTTGCGTCTTGGTATGTGCAATTGGATAAATGAAGCAGATATATCATCAGTTCTTTGCGAGTTATCCAACCTACAAGTATTAGACCTAAGTGGTAACGAATTTTCACGGTTGCCTTTTAGCCTCTTGCAACTTCGTAGTCTCAAGTTCCTCAACCTGTCATGGTGCTATAACCTTGTAGAATTACCAGATCTCCCAGCAAGCATAGCTTTTCTCGAAGCAGAACAGTGCATGAAGCTTGAAATTGTAGATCTTCCAACAAATCTTAAATGGTTGCGGAAAATCTCACTACCAATGAAGAGTATATCGGGTGACATTGAGAGAGTAGTACAATCCATGCTTCAGGTATGACTCTTTTATATCTTGTTGTTGAATTTCAATATTAATTTGTATATATATATATATAGACTCAAACAAAATAATAATATTCCTCATACATGATAGGGAAATGCCATTAAAGATTACTCCATCAGTCTCTGTTTTTATGCTTCTGACATGCCAACAAGAGACTTTGTAAGGAGAACATTAACGTTAGTGCTTCCACAGAACTGGTACAACGAATTCATTGGATTCTTAATATGCATTAATGTTGATCGGATTTTTGTCGGCAATATTGGCGTAATTACTATCAAGGACGTGATGGGTAGAGAAAATGAAGATGTTTTGGAGGTGTCTGATGGAACTGCTAGTGCTTGGGATAGCATTAACTACATATATATATCCTTCGGGTCATTGAGGCATACCTCATGGTGGAAGTCAAAACACACTACCATTTTATTTTCCATACAAGAACATACTAACTTAAAAGTTCAACTTGTTCCTGGGAGAAGTAAAGGTGATTCAATAGAAAGAGTCAAAGGTACAACAAATTCCTCAAAAATTTGGGATACAGAACCTATTGAGATCATACATGATTCAAAATCTTGTATCAAGATTGGATGGTGTCATGATATGTTCCGGTTTCGGCAATACTGATTAGAATGTCTAATATTCTTTTCACTGTTTGTTGCAATATTTTTGTAGAAATTTGCATTCTTTTTCTTGCTTTATTAATCGTGAAAATCTCTGATTTCCTTTCTCCTTTCTCTGAAACCTTTTTGATTTCTTAACGAATCTTGCTTTGTTTTAACATTCATTTAGAAAATAAAACAATTAATGTTTCTGCATTTAAATTAAAATATTATCTCCAACAGATTCTCCAAAATGGAGATTTTGAGGATTTTGAACAAGTTTTTTTACCGAAAGATTCTCCAAAACCTTTTGTCCAAAATGTAGAGAGCACGAGAGAGTTTGTGAAATTTCTCCAAATTTGGAGAACTCCCTAAAGATGATTACCATGAGAAAGAAATATTCTAATTAGATTCCAACCAATTGAAATTAAATGTTTAGGAGATATAAGTAATATTTTATTAATATTATAATCTCCAACATGTAGAAGCTGTTAGAATTGAATATAGTTTCTATTTTAAGATTTTGAATTCTGATTTTCAATTTTAAAAGAAATTTACAAAAAAAAATCTATATGTTGTCTATACTTGTATGGAGATACAAAGAGGGGAGCATCAAAGGTGGTGTTGATGCATATGGAGAGATGGAAGGGCATGGTAGGATGGTGATTCTAAAGTATTTGTTGGCAAATTTTTACTTTTGTTTTTTGCTTTAATTTTTCCACATTTTTTGATTTTGGGTTTCTAATCTTTAAAGTAGTTAAAATGTATGTAATCATTTCTGTCATCTATTATTAAGATTATGTTTTAATTAATATTTAGTTTATTTTAGGGGGTGTTTAGGATTGCTTATTTAAAATAACTTATATTTTTCTGTAAAAGTTCTTATTAACTTATGTGGTGTCAAATCAGAGTTTTATAAAAAGTGTTTTGATTAGTTTATGATGGTATTAAAACGTAATAAGCTAATAAGTTGTTATTTATGTGGTGTTTAGGATTGCTTATACATGTAAAATAATCAAAAAACTGATAAGTTGTTTCAAATATGTTAACAAGTTAAAATTGAATGAGTTATCAAAAACTTCTCATCACCAGTGCCAAACCGGTATAAGTAGTTTTCTTTTTTTCTCATCCAAACACTAAAAAATGCTTATTACCCGGTACTACACCGGAATAAATTAATAAACATTTTAAATAAGCAATCCCAAAAACACATGCATTATTGTTTGCTTTTTTATTCACACACATTTTGGTAGCTAAATTTTTAAAAACTTAACACAATATGATTATTGGGTCAGGTTCAGGTTCACGGGAAACCTCAAAAAAAGGGAAAACTGAGGAACACCCTTGGCTGGTAGCCCTTTATTTGGACGATATGCACTTGTGCACACAAGTAATTTGTAACATGCACAAATGCATAATGTCTCACGTGTATAAAAACCAAAAAAACAACTTAATTACTTATATGCACAAGTGCATATCGTCCAGATGAAGTATCAGGATGTTCCTCGATTTTCCATTTTTTTGAGGTTTTCCCTAAACCTCGGTGTATGACTATTTATGTAAATTTCTCAAATATCACAATACCGTACCACCTAGAAAAAACAAATAACAATATATTATTATTTTCTCAAAAGTATAAATTATTTGAATGTGTTTTGTATCATAACTTAATAAATATTCTACGTGTATAATAAACTAGATAAAAAGTGTTTTGTTTTAAGAGTAAACTACTATTTTCGTCCCCGTGGTTTGTAGTTTATAACTATTTTCGTCTCTGGTATTTAAAAATTGATTTTTTGGTTATTGTGGTTTGCAACTCCTTTCGCTTTTAGTCCCTGAGAATATTAGATTCTAAACCTCGCAAGAAATCCTTCCGGGTGAAAAAAAGTCCCAATTTTGGAGTTCGGAAAGGGTTGGGCGACGGTGCCCGACGACCTTGCCTTGGGCATTGTCGTCATGGTCACAATCGCCGAAGGAAGTGTAGCTTCGGTACAGTTCTTGCGGTAGTGCCTCGCGATTGTGACATGGACACTATCATCCTGTCACTCTCGTGCCAAAGTGATGGGCCGCGGTACCATCTGGGAGATTATGCCCCACGATAGTGACAATGTCGCTATCGCCGAGTCAAGGTCGTCGGCGGTGAACTGGGGTATAAATTGGACAGCCCCGTTTTCTTGGTCATTTTATCAAATTTGGAGAACTTCTAAGTCATTTTCTCTACTGATTTTTGGTAAGGTTCAACCCTAAATCATCTCTCTTCATTAAATCTCCCAACAACCTCACTCTTATGCATTTATGGTTGTTACTCTAGGTGACCGAAAGTAGCTTTTGTGAAGAACCTCCATTCTCAAGTGATAGTATCATCTCCTCCATCTAGGGTTTTGCTAGGGTTTTGATAAAACCCATATTGTGAGTTCATCCTTACCTTTCTAAAACCTTATACATGTCAAAATAACATTTGAACTCTTAATCATCTCCGTACTTTTACATTCTTGTTAGAGACTTTTGACCTAAACTAAGGTTTTGGAGATTTTTAGGGTTTTCATCATTTGCTACTAAGATAAAGGGGTTTTACCATATGGGATGTAAAATGTGGTTTCACATACATATTTATGACGGGTTACTTGAAAGAACTTATTTTGCTATATTGATGATTTCATATTATGGTGAAGTTATTTAGTAAAATGAATCTTTATGAAGAAAGAAGTGTATTATTAATGTTTGGGTCAATGACCATCATAAAATGATATAATCTTTGAGGAAAGTATTTTGAAAAGAATCTATGTTAAAGAATGGAAATGGTCATTATGTTACTCTTGGATGGATTTGATTTTACTTGGTGATTGTTTATACAAAGAAATGCATTTTGGGGAAATAATTGTTACCAAGAACTATAAGTTTGATTATAGTTGGTCACAAATGTAATTGTGACAAGTATACACTATTACTAGTAGATCCATAGGTATAGAGTCGGCTTAATTTTGGGTTAAATTCCCGTTTGTAGCTAGTTGAGACATTAGACCCTAGGGTGGTAACTTGGTACGGTTATGTGGGACCAAATACTAGTTGTGGGTCATAAATGTAAATCCTAGAGAATGAGCATGATTAGGATCATTAGGTGCCCTCCCCCACATCTGAGTACGAGCCGACGTGTTCGTGGCCTTAATTGATCCTAGTATGGTGAGCTCATCAACTCGGATAGTGGCTTACTTTTGTGTTCCGCCACGATCCTTGGAAACCGATCTCCCCAGTCATCGCAAGATGAATTTTGGACCGTAAGGTCATTATGTGGTTACTATTGCATTTATAAACTCAACATCTTCGAAAGGTTACTTATTGTTGCATTTAAATTATTTCTAAATCATTCATACAAATTGTATGTTCTCACTAGGCGTTAAGCCTAACACTTTTTCTCAAATGATATGTATAACAGGTTCCCTTAGCGGTGGGTTACCGAAGGTTTGAGTGATGAGCGTAGGCGCTTGAGGCATTTTTGAGATGATAGATATTTGGAGTCTTGGCGTTTAAATGACTTTATTATTTTGAGAATATGGGTTGACAACCAATGTAATCTAGATAGAATTTGTTTAGATTAGTTTGTTGTTGATTTTCATATTCATTCACAGGTTTTGTAAACGATTTCATACATTTACCCATTTGGGTGGTTTACTCCAATTACAAACGTCATATTGCTGAATTTTCAAATTTTAAATTTTACTCTAAATTTTAGGGTGTTACAAGTTAGTATCAGAGCTCTAGTTTAAGTGAACTAGGCATGAATGTAAGATGTCTAGACTTAAGTTGAGATTATTAAGTAATGATTTGTGAGATTGGGTAGAACTTCTAAGATGGGTTGGTCTTAGAGTCGACGGAAATTATGTTAATCGAGCGTTATGGTGATGGTAACGAGAATTATTACGTATCATATGTTCATAATATCATTTAGCTAATGTTATTATGAGGATGTTTTACGTGAGTGTGCTTGGTTTACTGTTGTTAAGACAAGTGGTAAATGTAGTAGAACGTTTTCCTTCATGCTTAATTCTGTTAATCTCTCTCTTACGCCTTTCCTTGTCGTGTGTGGCAGATCAAAGATGGTTAGTACGCGCGGTAGACCGCGTACACGTGTGGATGGTGGAGAGGTGACCGCTTCAACGGCTAATCAACCGGAGAGGGTTGAGGCCGCTGTGCACCCATCTACCCAACCATTGCTAGGCAGAGGGCCTGAGATCATTCCTCGGGTGGACCTGGCTTCGTCCAACCCGATCATGTGGGAGGTAACTCCCCAATACAAGAATCTCTTCTGAAAATGTTCGAGGACTGCGATGTGAGCAACAAAAGAAATGAAACAGTTGCGGAGAACATTGAGGTGATTGGGTCCAGTGGTACGGGACACATGAACTGGACTGACGAACCAATAATTACCGAAGTGAGGCAAGGCAAGAGAGCTTGCACGTATAAGTCCTTCCTAGGTTACAGGCCACCGGAGTTCTCCGGTTCTAAAGACCCTGTTGCTTGTATGAAGTGGATTCAAGGGATCGAACAGGCTTTCGACTCATTTGAGTACGGGGAAGACCAAAGAGTGAAGTTCGGTTCTCAAATTCTACGGGGTACGACACTCACATGGTGGAATGTCACCAAGTCCACCCTCTCCCCTACTGTTTTGGCTCAACTGACTTGGGTCAGGTTCAAGAAGAAAATCCTGGACGAGTACTGTAATGAGAGGCCTTGGACCGCATTGAAGAAGAGTTCCAGTCTCTCAAGAAGGGGAACTTGATGGTGAGGGAGTACACCCATTAATTCATGGAGAAGTTGGGGTTAGTAGGGCATGTGGCTCCAACGGAGAAAGAGAAGATAAAGGCCTATCTCAAGGGCCTACCGGCGGGCATGATGTTTATGGTCCGTAACTCCAAAGCCTCTAATCTCTAAGAGACGATAGAGGAAGCACAAATCATGGAAGATGTCTATGCTAGAGACAAGGTGGAGAAAGCAGTGGTGGTAGGAGATAAGAGAAAGTGGGAAAACAACCCCGGACCTCTCAAGAGATCGAGACCGTTCAATGGGGGATGGAGCATTGACAACCGCCGAGAGGCACGATGGTGCCCTAGATGCTAAAGCAAGCACCACGACAACTGTAACTCTAACCCCACTTCTTGTGCCAAGTGTGGGAAGCCCGATCATGCTACTAAGGATTGCCCGATCAAAGGAGTTGTCTGCTTTGAATGCAAGATGTCGGGACATTTCCGAAAGGATTATCCGAAATGGAAGACGGGGAGTGCCCTAGAGAAGAAGGAGAACCCTCCAAGGGTTCCTGGCCGAGCTTACCACATGACGGTCGATGAGGCCAAGGCATCCACCGACGTGGTATCGGGTACGTTTTTCCTAAACTCCGTACCTGTTCGTGTGCTATTTGATTCTGGTGCTAGTTTCTCTTTCGTGTATGAATCTTTTCACCAAAACCTTGTCATGCCCACTAGTAGCTTAGTTGATGCTTTAGTGGAAGAGATAGTGAATGGCAGTCAAGTAGTAATCCACGATGTTTTGAAGGATTGTTCGATTGATATCGAAGGGAAGAAGTTTCCAATCAACTTAATGCCTATGGTTATTGGCGGTTTCGATGTGGTAGTCGGTATGGATTGGTTAGCGGAGAATCAAACCGAGATTGTGTGCTCCAAGAAATTAATCCGGCTACCTGTTTCAAGTGGTGAGATGGTGGTGATTTATGGAGAAATGAGAAAGGGTGATGTAGCGATTATCACCATGGCTAAGGCGCTGAAATGTTTAGTGAAAGGATGTTCATCCTTCCTAGCATATGTGATCGATGCCAAGCTGAGGAAGAAGAAACCGGAGGATGTGAAGGTGGTGCGTGTAACACCCTCAAATTTGGATAGAGCGACTAATTTAAAAACTTTCAACAATACCATAAAGGATAATAAAACCTCTCACTACTAGTCCATAATTGAAATACATAACTAGGTTGAACCATCAACAAATGAATAAAGTCTTACATAAAGACTAACTAAATTCGAGTGTTATTATATCCCAATAACAATCGCTATATCCAATATAAGTGTGGAAGACTTCATCAAGCTAATCACCTCTTCGAGCACACAACTAGCACTCATCACTTCTCAGTATCGCTAGAACTAATCCCGGAATGGAACCTGATGCACATGCCGACAAATAAAAAGGTTAGACTAAAGCCTAGTGAGTTCAAGAGTTTTATATCATGATTATAAAGGAAAACGTAAAGTGGAAATATTGCAACTTATAATCATGATCCTTTAAAATGATTTATTTTAAAACAATAGAACAACTCATTTACAAATAAAACGCATTTTATAAATGGACGCCTCAACGCCAAAACATTCTTTCATGAAATAATGCAATCCAACACTTACTCAAACGAGAATAATGGTAATGCTCGAATAATGAAATTTGAGTAACTTTATAAAACGAACGACCAAAATATGAGTAAACTCAAGTCTCCAAAATTATAACATAAGGGAGATAACCCAAACTCAAAGCGTCACCGAAAACAAGGGTAAAACTAAATACTTCAAAACAACACCTCAATTTCTAATTAGAAGAAATATAGACAATTGCAATAAAAGGAAATCTTTGCAAGAGAGTTGAGTTTACAAATGAAATCTTTGCCACATAAGAACTGTTCGGTCCAAAAATCCATCTTACGATGACAGGGGATACCTGTAACATCCACCCTCCTCCTAAATATGTTTCACTAGTGAGCTATAAGTAGAGCCCATATTTGGAATGAGATATAGGAGGTAATATTGGTGATAACACCTCACAAAAGACATAATTAGATGATGTGAGGGTTCAAAATACAAAGTGCATTACTCAAATGGAAATCGGGTAGGTCACTAGAGTGCTAAAA
The DNA here is from genome assembly GCA_954870635.1 of Arctium minus. Taxonomy (NCBI): domain Eukaryota; kingdom Viridiplantae; phylum Streptophyta; class Magnoliopsida; order Asterales; family Asteraceae; genus Arctium; species Arctium minus. The sequence continues at coordinate 84,304,306 of OX941089.1, read as the reverse complement.
TAGGAAAAATCAACCCAAAACTTGAACGGAGGATTTAAATGGTGATGTAAAGGTTGAAACACCTTTGAATAAGTAAATATGAAGTGCTATAAGTGACGGAAGTCGAAAAGGTCGCGTAGATTGTATTTTATGCAAGTTTTACAAAATACGTTGCTATTTTGGGAAACTACGTGCACAAAACTCAAACGAGAGGTATTTGATGAGATGTTAAGCTTTGGAACTAAGTTTTGGACCTATTAGGAGTTGTTGGAAGTGTCGGGAAACTTTTACGAGATTCCGAGCTAAAAATCAAAAATAACAAAATTTCAAAGGAAAGAATAACGTTCACAAATATGTAAAACTGCTTTTATTGGTAGATATTTTCTGAAATATTTTTGATGGAAGTTGTTCATTATCTCGTTATGAACGCGTAGGCGAAAACCTCATCGAAAACGGAGTTCCGAGCGAAAAGTTATGTCATTTTTAGTGTTGAGTGGTCAAAATGGGTACCCATGCGGGTCAAACCCGACCCAACCCGGATTTAACTTAGAAAAAACGAATTTTAGGCCCATTTTATATCATTTTCAGTTCAAGAGCATCCACACACAGTTATGGTGCGATCCTCACACATTTAAGCTCAAATACACCCAATCTTTGAAGAATCAAGGTCAAAGTGATGAAATCTTGAAGTGTATGTGAAGATTAGTGAAGGTATACTCCTAATACTAAGTTTAATCATTATAAGTAGTGTTAATTAAGGAGATTAGGGTTTGCATGTTTCTGATTAGTGGATAATTTTGTAAGATTAAGGTTTTATGTTGGTTGATTTGCAAGAAGATGGAAAGGAAAGTGAATTTTCACAAAGAACAAGTTAACTCTATGTCATACAAAGTTGGATTTTGATGATATTGGTAGAAATGGATGAATGAACCTTGGTTTCTTGTTGGTTTTACTTTGATAATGATAAGTTTAAGTCAACATCTGAATTGGGTTAGTATTGGAAAGGAATTGGATACTTAATTGCACAAAAGTGTGATTTTTTTTTAGTTTGAAATCATGTTACAGCACTGATTTAGAAAAATCGTATAAAATCATAGAAAAATCAGAAAATTATGAGGTCAGAGGCAATAGAAAGCTAGGATTGTCTTTGTTGTTTTGTATTCAGACATCGAAATCTAATTATAACTTTAAGGTGGGTAAAAAGTGTCATGTATTCTGTGTTGCAAAGCTGATTATTGACAGCTTTGAGCTGCTGTGTTATAAAATTCATAGAAAATTGTAGAAAAATCCTAAAAATCTATATAAACAGGCTCTGAAAAGGTATGATAAAGAGGTACAATCCATCTTTAGAAGTAATTTGATGATTTTGAGTTTAATATGGGCAAAACAGGTCTGCAAGTAGGTGCTGTATAGTAAAAACAAAGTAGAATGCTTGAATTAAAAAGAGTTAAGCTTGTGTTATTATTGTGCATTGCTAATGGGACTCTATATATGAACTCCAGGTGTAATTTAAGCATAATTGAAGGTCTTGGAAGTGTTTTTCCAACCATTGAACAGAAGTTGAGATTCGACCTTTCGGTTTGGCTTTCGGTTTGGTTAACCGAATTCAATGAACAACACCGTGAGTTTATGTGGACATATGCGTTACTTTGTGGTTATACATGCTTATGTGCCTTATTGTTCATCTATGAATCATGCTAGATTCTGGATATCCTCTTGAATTGTCATATTGCTCGTATTGATCTTGTGATGTGTTTTGGGCGCCGATTGTCGATATTCCATGGAGTCCGGTGAGACAATCGGAGGGGCTGCCGTACTCACTGCCCAGTGGGAGTCAGGGGGTGAGTATAGGACTTTGGCACAATCCGGGAGATGAAGGACGGATTTGGTGTCAAGTCTTATGTTTGTGTAAAAGTTAATTGGCATTGAACTTACATGATCTCTAAAAATAATGTTGAATTCATTGATATTTTCTTTGTGATTCCCTCGTTGAAAGTGCGTTTTATGTATATGATTTCATATGGTATAAGTAAGTTGTTTCATTGTTGTTATATAAATTTGTTTTTGAGCCTTCTTCGTTTCCTAATATGTACGCTTGTATACTACATTGTAACCACATATTTCCACATGAATTCACTAAGCTTTATAGCTTATCTTTTAGTGGTTATTAACTTTTCAGGGCAAGTCGACAAGGGTAAGAACAAGGTCGGTTGATCGGTAGGGACTGAAGCGTGAAGCTTACTTTTGGTTTAGGTATTTATACATCAAACTTTTGGGATTGTATATAGTTAGAACATTTCCGGATAGATATGTCCCCGATGATTATGTTATGGTTTGTTATGTAATTATTAAGCCTTAAAGTATGTATTTTGGGTTGTATATTGTTATCCCGTAATATGAGATTTTTGAAACTAAATTAATTTATCGGTGGTTCGGTAAGTGTTTGTTACGTAACCGTGGTGTTACAAATATGGTATCAGAGCAGTAGTTTAAGTGATCTAGGTATCTATAACGGTAACTAGACTTAAACTAGGCGTTGATGTTATATAGTAACTAAGCGATGATTGATACGGGATATGGACCATTAGGAGAGACCCAAGTTGGGTAAGGGACCATAAATAGGATGTTGCTTAATGCTCTATATGTTTTGATACTCTTCATATGTGTACATCTTTATAGGACGATGTCCGATGGTGATGTTGCTAGCCACACTCCACCAAACCCCGAGGTTAGAGAAAATGATCCCGACCTTAACGTGAATGAGGATGATACGCCCTTGTCTCCTCGTGGTGAACGATTAATGAAACGACTCACGACTTTTGTTCAACAAACTTTTGAACAATATAAGCATGATACAGGAAAGAGTAAAGAGAAGGATATGGGTGATCCCTCAAAACCCAAATCTGAACGGGTCTCGTTTAAAAGCTTTCGTAGTAGTGGCGCTACAGATTTTACCGGACTGTCTGATCCGGTAACCGCAGTTCAATGGATCCAAAACACCGAAAAGGTGTTCCGAATTTCCCGAGTGTTGAATGAAGATAAAGTGAATTATGCCAGTGCAATGTTGACAGAGCGTGCACTCACATGGTGGGATGCAACTTTTGAATCCCTTACTGAAAAGGAACGTGAAAGCTTGACTTGGGAGTCTTTCAAGACTCATTTCTTTGAGCAATTCTGCCCGATTGATTTGCAACGGAGGTTTGAGAAAGAATTCTTGGAACTCAAGCAAGGGAGCATGTCTGTAATTGAGTATGAGACTCAATTTAACCAAAAGGCACGTTTTGCCTTACGATTTTTATCTTCCGAACATGAACGAATAGAGCATTTTGTCGATGGTTTGAGACGGGAAATCCGGGAGTTTGTTGCTAACCGCGACATTCCAAGTTTCAATAAAGCTGTGGAGTACGCTCGTCGCCGTGAACATGATTTAACATTACTTGATGAACCAAATTTCCAGTTGAAACGACAAAGAAATGAAAGAACGTTCTCGTTACCGACCCACAAATCACCTCGATTCTTCACCCCGAGACGAGCACAGACTCAAACCACTTCCCGTGCTCCTTCACAGGCTTATACACTCCAGCCGAACGCGCCACAAAATTGTCAGAAGTGTGGTAAGCTTCATTCGGGACGATGTAACGCTGAACCGACAACTCTTAGATGCTTTTGTTGTGGCGACGTGGGCCATATTCGTACTGGTTGTCCACGACGGCAAGACGCATGTTATTCGTGTGGAGTATTGGGGCACAAACAAAGAAATTGCCCACGAGTCAAACGAGAAGAAAGTAAATCATCAGTTCAGCGACCGACGACAACCGGGTCTTCCGTTCAAAAGGAGGAGGTACCCAAAGCACGAGCTCGAGCTTTCCAGATTACCGCAGAGGAAACTCATAATGAACCGGACGTTGTTATTGGTATTTTCCTTGTGAATTCTCGACCTGCGCGTATTTTATTTGATTCTGGAGCAACTAACTCCTTCGTATCACATTATTATACTCGATTTCTGGATTCTGTGCCTTATATGCTTGATAAACCATTCACTGTCGATACGGCTAACGGGGGTGTTCTAGTTGCCTATAAAATATATAGAGACTGTGTGTTAATTCTTGACGACTATAAGTTCTCAATAGATCTTATCCCGATGGATATTCATGGCTTTGATATTGTTATTGGGATGGATTGGTTAGCTAGAAACCGCGTCGACATCATATGCTCTCACCGAATGATTCGAATACCGAAGGACGACGGAGATTACCTATATGTATACGGTGAACGACGTGTAGGAGATGTAAAGGTAATCTCTATGCTCAAGGCCCGACGATATCTAACGAAAGGATATTCCTCTTTTCTGGCCTATGTTTTAGATTCACCCAAAGAGGGGAAGAAGACGGTGAAGGATGTGCCAATCGTATGTGAGTTTTCAGATTTATTTCCCGATGACTTGTCAGGGTTGCCACCGGACAGACAAGTAGAGTTTCGAATCGATTTAGTACCTGGTGCCGCTCCTATCGCTAAGACACCCTATCGTCTCGCACCGGCGGAAATGAAAGAAATGATGAGCCAATTACAAGAGTTGTTGGACAAGGGATTTATTCGACCAAGCACTTCACCCTGGGGTGCTCCGGTATTATTTGTAAAGAAGAAAGATGGTTCCTTTCGAATGTGTATTGATTACCGGGATCTGAATAAGGTAACCATCAAGAATAAATACCCTCTTCCACGAATTGATGATCTATTTGATCAATTACATGGTGCAAGTTATTTTTCCAAGATTGATTTAAGATCAGGATATCATCAACTTAAGGTACGTGAGGAGGATGTGCCTAAGACAGCTTTCCACACACGGTATGGACATTATGAATTCCTTGTCATGCCGTTTGGACTTACGAATGCACCTGCAGCATTCATGGATTTAATGAATCGAGTATGTCGTCCGATGCTTGATAAGTCTGTTATTGTCTTTATTGACGATATCTTGGTATATTCTAAGACCGAGGCAGATCATGCCGTGCACCTTAGAGAAATGTTGGAGTTGCTGAGAAAGGAACGATTATATGCCAAGTTCTCGAAATGTGAATTCTGGCTCCGTCAAGTACAATTCTTGGGGCATACGATATCCTGTGATGGTGTTTCCGTGGATCCATCTAAGATTGAGGCAATACAGAAATAGGAACAACCTAAGAATGCCTCCGAAGTACGTAGTTTTCTCGGCTTGGCGGGTTACTATCGACGATTTATACGGGATTTCTCGAAAATCGCCGTACCCCTCACTTCTCTCACCCGCAAGGATGTGAAATTTGTCTGGAACGAGGACCAGGAAAACGCATTCCAGACTTTGAAGGACTGTTTGACGCACGCACCGGTACTTTCCTTACCTGAAGGAAGCGATGATTTCATAGTATACAGTGACGCGTCAAAGCTAGGATTGGGTTGTGTATTGATGCAACGGGGCAAAGTAATCGCATATGCTTCGCGACAGCTAAAAGAATATGAGAAAAACTACCCAACCCATGATCTTGAGCTAGCAGCGGTTGTCTTTGCTTTGAAACTCTGGCGTCATTATCTGTACGGCACGAAATGCCAATTGTATACTGATCACAAGAGCTTGAAATATCTTTTTGACCAACAAACCTTGAATATGCGTCAGCAACGGGCCATGGAATTGATTAAAGATTATGACTGTGAGATACTCTACCATCCGGGTAAAGCTAACGTAGTGGCGGATGCGTTAAGTAGGAAGGCGCATATCGGATCTACGTGTTACGCTATCACTCATATCTCAGTGGAGTCTACTCTTATCAATGACTTACAAAGATGGCAGACTGAGGCTTTGAAGCCGGAACATGTCAAGTCTGAACGTATGGTGGGTTATTTAGATTCTTTAACTGACGATAATCGCGGACTTAAAGTCTTCAAGACCCGAATCTGGGTACCGAGACTCGGAGGCTTACGGAAGACTATCTTGGCGGAGGCACATAAGTCAAGATTATCCGTTCATCCAGGAAGTACGAAGATGTACCATGACTTGCGTATCGATTATTGGTGGCCGGGAATGAAAGTTGATATCTGTCGTTACGTTGAAAAGTGCATCACATGTTTGCAGGTAAAAGCCGAACATCAGAAGCCATACGGAAGTCTACAGCCACTCGATATACCTGTATGGAAATGGGAAGAACTGACAATGGATTTGGTAACAAAACTACCAAAGACTTCTCGACAGCACGATAGCATTTGGGTTATCGTGGACCGATTGACGAAGAGCGCACATTTCCTTCCTGTTCAGGAGTCATATACAATGGATCGATGGGCACAACTTTATATTGACGAGATTATTGCTCGACATGGCGTACCCTTGAAGGTAATCTCAGATCGTGATTCACGTTTCACTTCTAACTTTTGGTCCGGTCTACAGCGTGAATTGGGAACGCGAGTTGCATTGAGTACCGCGTATCATCCACAGACCGATGGACAATCAGAGCGTACGATCCAAACACTCGAAGATATGTTACGAGCTTGTGTACTTGAGTTTGGCGGAAGCTGGGACACTCACTTGCCCTTAGTTGAATTCTCATACAATAACAGCTATCACTCGACGATCGGAATGGCTCCTTTCGAGGCTCTGTACGGACGTAAGTGTCGTACGCCTCTTTGTTGGCGGGAAACGGGAGAGAAGATTCTAGCTGGTCCAGAATTAGTCCAAATCACCCACGACAAGATTCAAGTTATACGAGAAAGAATGAAAGTTGCTCAGGATCGACAGAAATCTTATGCAGATTGCCGCCGAAGACCAATCGAGTTCTCAGTCGGAGACCTCGTCATGCTAAAAGTCTCCCCATGGAAAGGTGTTTTACGATTTAAAAAGCACGGTAAACTCAGTCCTCGTTTCATCGGACCGTTCAAGATATTGGAGCGTATTGGAAAGCAAGCATATCGGCTTGAGTTGCCAGAAGAACTCACGGGTATCCATGATGTTTTTCATGTTGGTTATCTAAGGAAATGTCTCGGTAAACACGATGAGGTGGTGCCATTAACGGAAGTTAAAATAAACGAGAAACTAAGATATGTTGAAGAACCCGAGGCTATCTTAAATGAACGAACGGTGAATCTGCGCAACAAGATTGTGGAACTGGTGTTGGTTAAGTGGAAGCATCACCGTGGACCAAATTGGACTTGGGAGAATAAAGCAGAAATGATGGCGAAGTACCCAACCCTGTTCGAGCAGCGATGATTCCGAGGACGGAATCTTCAAAAGGAGGAGGTATTTGTAACATCCACCCTCCTAAATATGTTTCACTAGTGAGCTATAAGTAGAGCCCATATTTGGAATGAGATATAGGAGGTAATATTGGTGATAACACCTCACAAAAGACATAATTAGATGATGTGAGGGTTCAAAATACAAAGTGCATTACTCAAATGGAAATCGGGTAGGTCACTAGAGTGCTAAAATAGGAAAAATCAACCCAAAACTTGAACGGAGGATTTAAATGGTGATGTAAAGGTTGAAACACCTTTGAATAAGTAAATATGAAGTGCTATAAGTGACGGAAGTCGAAAAGGTCGCGTAGATTGTATTTTATGCAAGTTTTACAAAATACGTTGCTATTTTGGGAAACTACATGCACAAAACTCAAACGAGAGGTATTTGATGAGATGTTAAGCTTTGGAACTAAGTTTTGGACCTATTAGGAGTTGTTGGAAGTGTCGGGAAACTTTTACGAGATTCCGAGCTAAAAATCAAAAATAACAAAATTTCAAAGGAAAGAATAACGTTCACAAATATGTAAAACTGCTTTTATTGGTAGATATTTTCTGAAATATTTTTGATGGAAGTTGTTCATTATCTCGTTATGAACGCGTAGGCGAAAACCTCATCGAAAACGGAGTTCCGAGCGAAAAGTTATGTCATTTTTAGTGTTGAGTGGTCAAAATGGGTACCCATGCGGGTCAAACCCGACCCAACCCGGATTTAACTTAGAAAAAACGAATTTTAGGCCCATTTTATATCATTTTCAGTTCAAGAGCATCCACACACAGTTATGGTGCGATCCTCACACATTTAAGCTCAAATACACCCAATCTTTGAAGAATCAAGGTCAAAGTGATGAAATCTTGAAGTGTATGTGAAGATTAGTGAAGGTATACTCCTAATACTAAGTTTAATAATTATAAGTAGTGTTAATTAAGGAGATTAGGGTTTGCATGTTTCTGATTAGTGGATAATTTTGTAAGATTAAGGTTTTATGTTGGTTGATTTGCAAGAAGATGGAAAGGAAAGTGAATTTTCACAAAGAACAAGTTAACTCTATGTCATACAAAGTTGGATTTTGATGATATTGGTAGAAATGGATGAATGAACCTTGGTTTCTTGTTGGTTTTACTTTGATAATGATAAGTTTAAGTCAACATCTGAATTGGGTTAGTATTGGAAAGGAATTGGATACTTAATTGCACAAAAGTGTGATTTTTTTTTTAGTTTGAAATCATGTTACAGCACTGATTTAGAAAAATCGTATAAAATCATAGAAAAATCAGAAAATTATGAGGTCAGAGGCAATAGAAAGCTAGGATTGTCTTTGTTGTTTTGTATTCAGACATCGAAATCTAATTATAACTTTAAGGTGGGTAAAAAGTGTCATGTATTCTGTGTTGCAAAGCTGATTATTGACAGCTTTGAGCTGCTGTGTTATAAAATTCATAGAAAATTGTAGAAAAATCCTAAAAATCTATATAAACAGGCTCTGAAAAGGTATGATAAAGAGGTACAATCCATCTTTAGAAGTAATTTGATGATTTTGAGTTTAATATGGGCAAAACAGGTCTGCAAGTAGGTGATGTATAGTAAAAACAAAGTAGAATGCTTGAATTAAAAAGAGTTAAGCTTGTGTTATTATTGTGCATTGCTAATGGGACTCTATATATGAACTCCAGGTGTAATTTAAGCATAATTGAAGGTCTTGGAAGTGTTTTTCCAACCATTGAACAGAAGTTGGGATTCGACCTTTCGGTTTGGCTTTCGGTTTGGTTAACCGAATTCAATGAACAACACCGTGAGTTTATGTGGACATATGCGTTACTTTGTGGTTATACATGCTTATGTGCCTTATTGTTCATCTATGAATCATGCTAGATTCTGGATATCCTCTTGAATTGTCATATTGCTCGTATTGATCTTGTGATGTGTTTTGGGCGCCGATTGTCGATATTCCATGGAGTCCGGTGAGACAATCGGAGGGGCTGCCGTACTCACTGCCCAGTGGGAGTCAGGGGGTGAGTATAGGACTTTGGCACAATCCGGGAGATGAAGGACGGATTTGGTGTCAAGTCTTATGTTTGTGTAAAAGTTAATTGGCATTGAACTTACATGATCTCTAAAAATAATGTTGAATTCATTGATATTTTCTTTGTGATTCCCTCGTTGAAAGTGCGTTTTATGTATATGATTTCATATGGTATAAGTAAGTTGTTTCATTGTTGTTATATAAATTTGTTTTTGAGCCTTCTTCGTTTCCTAATATGTACGCTTGTATACTACATTGTAACCACATATTTCCACATGAATTCACTAAGCTTTATAGCTTATCTTTTAGTGGTTATTAACTTTTCAGGGCAAGTCGACAAGGGTAAGAACAAGGTCGGTTGATCGGTAGGGACTGAAGCGTGAAGCTTACTTTTGGTTTAGGTATTTATACATCAAACTTTTGGGATTGTATATAGTTAGAACATTTCCGGATAGATATGTCCCCGATGATTATGTTATGGTTTGTTATGTAATTATTAAGCCTTAAAGTATGTATTTTGGGTTGTATATTGTTATCCCGTAATATGAGATTTTTGAAACTAAATTAATTTATCGGTGGTTCGGTAAGTGTTTGTTACGTAACCGTGGTGTTACAAATATGGTATCAGAGCAGTAGTTTAAGTGATCTAGGTATCTATAACGGTAACTAGACTTAAACTAGGCGTTGATGTTATATAGTAACTAAGCGATGATTGATACGGGATATGGACCATTAGGAGAGACCCAAGTTGGGTAAGGGACCATAAATAGGATGTTGCTTAATGCTCTATATGTTTTGATACTCTTCATATGTGTACATCTTTATAGGACGATGTCCGATGGTGATGTTGCTAGCCACACTCCACCAAACCCCGAGGTTAGAGAAAATGATCCCGACCTTAACGTGAATGAGGATGATACGCCCTTGTCTCCTCGTGGTGAACGATTAATGAAACGACTCACGACTTTTGTTCAACAAACTTTTGAACAATATAAGCATGATACAGGAAAGAGTAAAGAGAAGGATATGGGTGATCCCTCAAAACCCAAATCTGAACGGGTCTCGTTTAAAAGCTTTCGTAGTAGTGGCGCTACAGATTTTACCGGACTGTCTGATCCGGTAACCGCAGTTCAATGGATCCAAAACACCGAAAAGGTGTTCCGAATTTCCCGAGTGTTGAATGAAGATAAAGTGAATTATGCCAGTGCAATGTTGACAGAGCGTGCACTCACATGGTGGGATGCAACTTTTGAATCCCTTACTGAAAAGGAACGTGAAAGCTTGACTTGGGAGTCTTTCAAGACTCATTTCTTTGAGCAATTCTGCCCGATTGATTTGCAACGGAGGTTTGAGAAAGAATTCTTGGAACTCAAGCAAGGGAGCATGTCTGTAATTGAGTATGAGACTCAATTTAACCAAAAGGCACGTTTTGCCTTACGATTTTTATCTTCCGAACATGAACGAATAGAGCATTTTGTCGATGGTTTGAGACGGGAAATCCGGGAGTTTGTTGCTAACCGCGACATTCCAAGTTTCAATAAAGCTGTGGAGTACGCTCGTCGCCGTGAACATGATTTAACATTACTTGATGAACCAAATTTCCAGTTGAAACGACAAAGAAATGAAAGAACGTTCTCGTTACCGACCCACAAATCGCCTCGATTCTTCACCCCGAGACGAGCACAGACTCAAACCACTTCCCGTGCTCCTTCACAGGCTTATACACTCCAGCCGAACGCGCCACAAAATTGTCAGAAGTGTGGTAAGCTTCATTCGGGACGATGTAACGCTGAACCGACAACTCTTAGATGCTTTTGTTGTGGCGACGTGGGCCATATTCGTACTGGTTGTCCACGACGGCAAGACGCATGTTATTCGTGTGGAGTATTGGGGCACAAACAAAGAAATTGCCCACGAGTCAAACGAGAAGAAAGTAAATCATCAGTTCAGCGACCGACGACAACCGGGTCTTCCGTTCAAAAGGAGGAGGTACCCAAAGCACGAGCTCGAGCTTTCCAGATTACCGCAGAGGAAACTCATAATGAACCGGACGTTGTTATTGGTATTTTCCTTGTGAATTCTCGACCTGCGCGTATTTTATTTGATTCTGGAGCAACTAACTCCTTCGTATCACATTATTATACTCGATTTCTGGATTCTGTGCCTTATATGCTTGATAAACCATTCACTGTCGATACGGCTAACGGGGGTGTTCTAGTTGCCTATAAAATATATAGAGACTGTGTGTTAATTCTTGACGACTATAAGTTCTCAATAGATCTGATCCCGATGGATATTCATGGCTTTGATATTGTTATTGGGATGGATTGGTTAGCTAGAAACCGCGTCGACATCATATGCTCTCACCGAATGATTCGAATACCGAAGGACGACGGAGATTACCTATATGTATACGGTGAACGACGTGTAGGAGATGTAAAGGTAATCTCTATGCTCAAGGCCCGACGATATCTAACGAAAGGATATTCCTCTTTTCTGGCCTATGTTTTAGATTCACCCAAAGAGGGGAAGAAGACGGTGAAGGATGTGCCAATCGTATGTGAGTTTTCAGATTTATTTCCCGATGACTTGCCAGGGTTGCCACCGGACAGACAAATAGAGTTTCGAATCGATTTAGTACCCGGTGCCGCTCCTATTGCTAAGACACCCTATCGTCTCGCACCGGCGGAAATGAAAGAAATGATGAGCCAATTACAAGAGTTGTTGGACAAGGGATTTATTCGACCAAGCACTTCACCCTGGGGTGCTCCGGTATTATTTGTAAAGAAGAAAGATGGTTCCTTTCGAATGTGTATTGATTACCGGGATCTGAATAAGGTAACCATCAAGAATAAATACCCTCTTCCACGAATTGATGATCTATTTGATCAATTACATGATGCAAGTTATTTTTCCAAGATTGATTTAAGATCAGGATATCATCAACTTAAGGTACGTGAGGAGGATGTGCCTAAGACAGCTTTCCGCACACGGTATGGACATTATGAATTCCTTGTCATGCCGTTTGGACTTACGAATGCACCTGCAGCATTCATGGATTTAATGAATCGAGTATGTCGTCCGATGCTTGATAAGTCTGTTATTGTCTTTATTGACGATATCTTGGTATATTCTAAGACCGAGGCAGATCATGCCGTGCACCTTAGAGAAATGTTGGAGTTGCTGAGAAAGGAACGATTATATGCCAAGTTCTCGAAATGTGAATTCTGGCTCCGTCAAGTACAATTCTACAAAGATCCATATACTAAAGCTTAGGTTACTCAAGGAAACTTACCACTTTAGATATTGAGACTTTCCTCCCAAAGCTATCCAAGGAAACCCATCCAACTCTTCAACCCAAGCTCCCGAAAACCGAACCTTTATACTTCTTTATGATGAATCCACCATGCATGCTCCCAAATCTAAGATAGAAGCTCTCAAAATCGCCCAATGGAGAAGAGAGAAATGGAGATGGAGGCTAATGAGAGAAAACCCTAAAATTTGGGTTTTAATTCGATCAGGCCTTCCCCGCGGCCTTGGCCGCGACCTTGAAGTCGAGGGCCAAGCCGCGCGTGCTACAAGACTGCACACACACAGTGGGTTGCGCGGGTTTTAGCGCGAGTATTAAAAAATACCAGCAGTAGTAACACTATCTGGCAGTAGAAATATGGCAAGCAGTAGTAACTTTGCACTAGCATTGTAAACCACCTAGCAGTAGTAACCATACTTAATCATATTTGAACTGTCAGCAGGATTAATAGTAAGAGCAGTATTAACTTAACTAGAAGTACCAAGTTTCTAATTAGCAAGGTAATCTGAAACACTTAAACACACATAGTTAGCAGCACCATGCACAATACATTATGAGAAAGTAAGCATGAAGGAATCTATACAGAAATGGTACATAAAGAAAATCAAAAGAGGATTATTCAGTGTTTATCATGCCTACACTTGTGACCAAGAATGTGAATCTACCCACATCAAAAGCTTTAGTGAATAGATCAGCAAATTGGTTACTTGTGTGTACCTTCAAAACCTGAATTAGCTTCTTTTCATTGCAATCTCTAATGAAATGGTACCTGATTTCTATATGCTTGGTTTTAGAGTGCTTGACTGGATTATTAACAATGCTTATAGCACTGTTGTTGTCAATGAAGATTGGAGTGTGAAGAAAAGTAACACCATAATCCAACATCTGATTCTGAATCCATAACACTTGAGAGCAGCAACTTGCAGCAGCTATATACTCTGCTTCTGTTGTAGAGGTGGACACTGTGGTTTGATTTTTACACTGCCATGAAACTAGTCTTGCAATCAAAAACTGACATCCTCCTGATGTAGACTTTCTATCCAAGTTTGCACCACCCAAATCACTATCAGAATATGCAAGTAGATCAAATGGTGAGTCATGAGGATACCAAAGACCCAACCTTGGTTGTCCTTTGAGATATCTGAAGATCCTCTTGACTGCTTGAAAATGAGATTGCTTAGGTCTTACTTGAAATCTGGCACACACACAAACAACAAGCATAATATCTGGCCTTGAAGCTGTTAGATACATGAGGGAGCCTATCATAGATCTATAATGATGAACATCCACATCCTACCCCTCAAGATCTGCAGTGATCTGTTTGTGTGTTTCCAGGGTGTGCTTTTTAGGCTTTGAATCTGAAAATCCAAACTTTGTAAGTATATCCTGCACATACTTGGATTGACTTATGAAGATGCCATCTTTCTTTTGTTTAACCTGTAGCCCAAGGAAGAATGTAAGTTCACCCATGGAGCTCATCTTGAATCTTTTGTGCATCAGCTCCTCAAACCCCTTGCACATATAATCTTTTGTGGATCTAAAGATGATATCATCCACATAGATTTGAACAAGTAGGATATCCTTCTTCTTCCTTTTAATGAACAGAGTCTTGTCAATGATTCCCCTTTCAAAACCATTTTCCAAGAGATAGGTAGACATAGTGTCATACCATGCTCTTGGTGCTTGATGTAGCCCATAGAGTGCCTTCTTTAGTTTGTATACTTTGTCAGGAAAGGTAGGATTCTCAAACCCTGGAGGCTGACAAACATACACTTCTTCGTCAATTGTCCCATATAGGAATGCACTCTTAACATCCATCTGAAATACTCTGAACTACATGAAAGAAGCATAAGCTAGAAACAGCCTAATTGCCTCAATTCTGGCTACTGGTGCAAACACTTCTTCATAATCTATCCCCTCTTCTTGTGTATACCCTTGTGCCACAAGCCTAGCCTTATTCTTTATCACAATACCTCTCTCATCTTTCTTATTTCTGAAAACCCATTTAGTACCAATTGCCCTTTGTCCTGGTGGAAGGTCAACTAGATCCCACACATCTTGCAGCTTAAACTGCAGCAGCTCCTCTTGCATTGCTTCTATCCAGCTTGGTTCTTTCATTGCATCATAAGCCTTCTTGGGTTCAATCTGAGATAGAAAACAAGATAACAACCCTGACTGCAAGTCTTTCAATCCTTCTATCTTACTTTGATGCCTTGTGATCCTAGGAGAATTGATGTCACCAATCACCAATTGAGGAGGATGATTTTTCTAAGTTCTTGTTTGATGTGCAGCCTCCTTATTGATATTTGCATCCAGATTAGAGTCATTCTTCTCAGGAGTGCTTCTACCAAATACTGAAGAATTTTCTTCATCAGTATCATCTTCTAACAGTATGGGCATCTCAGGACCCGTGTTTCCTGAAGGATGAGCATTCTCTTTATCACATTTATCCTCTTCATTATGTTCTGGTTCAGACTCCTCTTTTTTCTGAATCATCCTTCTGTTCTTGTTGACAAAATTCAACAAGATCAACTGTAGGTATAGGAAACAGCACAAACTCTGGTTTCTGTGCTTGTTTCTCTTCTGAACTTGTTCCTGCAATTTGTACATCACTAAAACCCAAAGAATTAGTTAGTGAATCAATGTCAAACAGCCAATCAGGACCTGCACCAATTGGATTTGGTGTGTTCTCATTGCATTTGACATTGTCACTTTCCTCTATAATCCTTGAAGAACTATTGAAAACTCTATATGCCTTACTCTGAGAGGAGTATCCAACAAGGAATCCATCCTCAGCTTTGCTTTCAAACTTGCCTAAATGAGATTTGGTATTGAGGATTGTACAAGGACACCCAAAAGTTTTGAAAAATCCAATAAATGGTTTATTCTTTTTGAAAAGTTCATAAGGTGTTTTTCTTTGGGATTTGACTACTAGAACTCTGTTTTGGACATAACAAGCAGTATTAATTGCTTCTGCCCAAAAAGTAATTGGTAATTTTGAATCTGCCAACAGAGATCTAGCAGCCTCAATCAATGTCCTATTTCTCCTCTCAGCAACACCATTCTGTTGAGGAGTTCTAGGAGCACTGAATTGTCTCTCAATACCTTTAGTCTCACAAAAGTTGTTTAAGTCACTGTTTTTAAATTCAGTTCCATTATCAGATCTGATGACTTTAACTCTTAGATCTGTTTGGTTTTCAATCCTAAGGACAAAGGATTTGATCAGTCCACTTGTCTCATCCTTAGTCCTCAGAAAATATACCCAAGTGAATCTAGAGAAGTCATCAACAATGACTAAGCAGTAGGATTTCTTACCAATACTCATCACATTTGTAGGACCAAAGAGATCCATATGCAATAACTGAAGAGGTGAAGAAATTGTGTTTATTTCTTTGGACTTATGAGAAGTTTTGTGTTGCTTGCCTTTAAGACATGCAACACAATGATCATCACATGAAAACACTTTTTGAGGCAAACCTCTTACAAGGTTGTTTTTCACAAGATTGTTCATAGTTTTAAAATTCATGTGACACATCCTTCTGTGCCAAAGAGATGATTCATCTAAAGAAGCTTTTGAAAACAGACAGTTTAGTGATGAATCAGATGAAACACTCTCTAGGTC
Organism: Arctium minus; assembly: GCA_954870635.1. Lineage (NCBI taxonomy): Eukaryota > Viridiplantae > Streptophyta > Magnoliopsida > Asterales > Asteraceae > Arctium > Arctium minus. Next base: position 84,288,114 of record OX941089.1, on the reverse strand, counting down.
CAAACAATAAACATTGTCCTTTCTAGGAGTTCTAAGTAGTATCATATTTTCATCAACTACCTTGAATCCTGGAGCAAGAATAATACATTCAGTATCATTAAATAATATACTATGTTTCTTGTCACAGACCTGTGATACACTTAACAGGTTGTATATCAATTGCTCAACATAGTACACATCTTCAAAGGTCATCTTACCTTTTGAAACCATACATTTTCCACTTATCTTACCTCCTGCTGGATTGTCACCAAAAGCAACACGTCCTCCATCAAACCTTTTGAAATTTTGAAGGCAGGACATGTTACCTGTCATGTGTCTAGAGCAACCACTATCTACATGCCAAATGCTCTTCCCCTTGAGCTATTGGTTACCCTGCACATAAAATAAAGTAGTTAGTTTCTTGAGGGAACCCAAGCCAAAGTGCTCTTGGGTTGCCCTTTCTCATCAACATACTCATATTCATTAAGCTTAGTCTTAATGAGTTGATCAGAATCAGGAATCTCATGGTTGGAATACTTTGTCTTAATAATAGGCTTGGCAGTATTAACACTGGTAGCAGTACTATCCTTGTTAGCAGTATTAACTTGGTCAGCGGCACTAACTTTGTTAGCAGTACTAATTTGGTTAGCAGTACTAATTTGGTTAGCAGTACTAACTCTGGTAGCAGTACTAACTTTATTAACAGTACTAACTTGGTCAGCAGTAGTATTGCTATCAGCAGCACTATTTATGTTAGCAGTACTATTTGAGGTAGCAATACTAACAGGTTTAGTTTCTTTTGGGACCCAAATTAAGACACATTTGTTTGCTTTCTTATTCTTTGTGTTACTCCTTGATTTGCTTGGAGTATTTTCTTTTGCTTTAACAAACTTATTCTGAATATGAAATTTTGTAGTACCAGTTTTCACTGGTGCTGGTCTCACATTCTCAGCCATGTGGTTCATTGATCGTCTTGATTGCTTCCTATAACCAACAAAATTTTGATGTTGTCTTTGAAAAGTAAATCTATGGTTAATAGGATTGAAATAACAGTGTTTGGCTAGATAATTCAACTTGCCACAAATAAAACAAGGCTTTGGTCTATTGACTTTGCTTAGATCAATTCCCTGTTTTTGAGCCCACTGGTTATTTCTGTTTCTCTGATTTCCCCTTATTTTATCATGTTGATGGGGCTTTTTCTGTTTACAAGTACAGGGATTTACAACAGTAGTTTGCATATAGTAATCTCCCTGTACCTTTTACTTCCCTTTCCTAGAGGTCTCAGCTTTCTCACTCTTGACAGTCTCTTCCCCAGTCTTAAACTTCTCTACTTTCTCACTCTTGACAAATGGTTTACCTCCCCTCTCATTTGTAAGGATGTGGTTTTCTAGGGGAACTTATTTCTGGTCTACCTTGTTTTCTTCTTCAGATTCTGCCTCAACCACTACAGTGTCTAAAGGATCTACTTCTGTGGCTCCTTCAGGTAAGTCATTATTATCCTGCCTTTCTAAGAGGTCTGAAGTGGGTGGAATATAGTTGTTGTTGTAAGGTGGAGGAGTGTTATTATATCCTATACCTCTCTTCAGTTTGTCATGAACTTGAGATTTGAGTAAAGTGTCCATTGCTTTAGAGGCATTGGAAAATTTCTCAATGTCTAGTTTGGCCTTCTCAAATTCACTTCTGACTTTCTCACATTCTTCTCTAGCCTTTTCTAGCTTAATCTCCAACTCCTTTTTCTCCCACTTCCAATAATTTTGATCATATGAATGTTGAAGTTCATTGGCCTGATATGCCTTAATTTGTTCTTCAAAATTCACAATGATCAAATTAGATTCTCTCCTATGTTTCTCCAGTCTTTTAAGGTCATCACACATGCTCTGATTGTGATCCCTGTACTTCTTAACAGTTTCAAGACAAGCTTTAGAGCAAAGTTTAGATTTTACCTCTGTGGGAATTGCAGTGCTTGAAGACTCTGAAACTTCAGCCATCAGTGCTTGATTCTGAACTGCATCATCAGCTTGATCACTCCAATCAAATCCCATTCCATCTTGTGAGACAAGTGCTTGAGATGGGTTCCAGTTGTTGGTGGACTTTGATTGTTGATTGTTGCTCACATGCTGTTGAGAGATTCCCCCTCTGCATTCTCTTGCAAAGTGCCCTAATTTATGACACTTGTAGCATTCCACTTTGGATTTGTCAAATCCAGCACCATCTTCTCTTCTCATGGCAAAGTTGTTTCTTCCAGTTCTTTTAATGAATCTTTTGATTCTCATGGTGAGCATTGCCATTTGCCACTTAATGTCCATCTCTTCAAGATCATCAACATTAATTTGCTCCAGATCATCATTAATAAGAGAAGATTTTGCATGACTAGCAAGGAAGGCTTCCAAAACAGAATCATTGAGTCCATCCTGTTTTGAGCCATAAGCAGTACTAACTGATTCTGTATTAGCAGAAGAATCAATAGTAGATGATAAGAGAGCAGCATTATGAGAGTATCCAGATGGCCTTTTCTTAGATTCAACTTCTGCTTCAAACACCCTGAGATCATTGTAGAGATCATCAAGTTCTTTATCCTCCAGATTATCATTATGTCTGAATGATACTGTATACATTACCCATTCTTCACCAAGAGATCTTAAAAACTTTCTGTTGACATCATCCTGGTCCATCTTGACACCAACAGTGGCCAATTCTCCAATCAACTTGTTGAATCTATCAAAGGTTTGAGTCATAGACTCATTCTTTGTAGACATGAAATTCTCGTATTGTTGCTTGAGAATTGCTTTTTGATTTCTCTTTGTGCTTTTAGTGCCTGAAAATCTCTTTTCTAGAGCATTCCACAGGATTCTGGCATCAGCACAGTTGCAAAACTGATGTTGGTATTCGTTAGGAATTGCCAAGAGCAGAGTACTCAAGGCTTTCATCTCAGTCGGCCTCATCTTTCTTTCTCCATCAGTCTTTGGTGGAGGTCTCTTGCCATCTGCTCCCATCTCTCCTTCATTGGAGGGACCATTCTCAATGATATCCCACATTGAGTAATCTGTAAGAAGGATATATTGCCTGATCCTGATTTTCCACATGTCAAACTCATTGGGTTTGAGCATGGGAACCTTTGAAACAAGAACACTGTCATGTGATCCGTCCATGATGATTATAGCTTTCTGAGTTCCTATGCTCTGATACCACTTGTCAAGATCGAAATTCTAAACAAGAATTTAATTAACACTCAGAAACTTTGTTAAAGAAGTTTGCGGAATAACACTTTAACAGTAAATCAATAGAATAGTGTATGGATCAAATCACAAGTTATATTGAATTAACTTAATGATTACAATCACAGCCTCAATCTGTTGAATAGGCTTAACAGACGTTCAATACTTCTCTATTGAAAGGACTACAAATAACCTTGAGGCTAATTCTCTCTAAAACAAAAACGTATTATGTATCTGTATCAATGTATCTCTATGCTAAGACTTCTAGACTATATATATATATATATATATATATATATATATATATATACAAAACAGATTACAAGATAAATATGAAAATAATATTGATCTTCAACATCCAGTCCATAATTATCTTCAACATTATCTCCAGCCCCTGGTCTTTCGCATCAAGCAATCAATCCATCTTTATCTTCATGAGCAGCATTAATCTTTATCCTCAGCAGTACTAATCATACTTGCAGTAGTAATTCTTCAAGCAGTACTAACTATTAGCAGTATTAACTTTCAAGCAGTATTAATGCCTCTAGTAGTAGTAATCCTACAAGCAGTAGTAATACCTTTGAGTAGCAGTACTAAAGTCTTCAGCAGTATTAATTCTTTCAGCACTTAGCAGCACTAACTGGACTTAGCACATTTTAAACCCAACAGAGGTCGCGAGCCAAGCCGCGCGTTCCCCTGGTGCACTTTCTCACCTTTCGTGTTGAACCGCTTCCCGATCGTTTCTCTCGGTCGATCGTTCACTGTTTTCCTTAGCTAATCCTAACCTGTTCTTTAGGAAATTACGGGTGTTATAGTACACGAGTTCCCCGACGTTTTCCCGGACAACTTGCCTGGTTTACCACCCGATCGTGAAGTAGAGTTTCGAATTGACCTTACAGGTTACCTCTGTTGTTAAAGTTTTACATAGTGAGGATAGAAAAACACTTGTTTCTTCCATAGAATGTGCTCCAGACTTAGAGTTGAAACAACTTCCCCCACATTTGAAATATGTCTTTTTAGGAGATCCAGGGAAGTTGTCGGTTATTATTTCATCATCTTTAGAGTCTGATATAGAGGAAAAGTTGATTAACATGCTGAAACTACACACCAAGGCCATAGGATGAACAATTGTTGATTTGAAGGGCATAAGGTCAACCATTTGTCAGCATAAAATCATTTTGGAAAACAAAGATTTCACCCCAGTTGAGCCTCAAAGAAGACTCAATCCAATAATGAAAGAGGTTGTAAAAAAGGATATTTTGAAATGGATTGATGCTGGCATAATTTATCCTATAATTGGCAGTAGTACATGTGCCAGTCTAGTGCAGTGTGTACCTAAGAAGGGTGGAATTACTGTGGTAACTAATGAGAAAAATGAACTTATACCTACTAGGATAGTGTCTGGTTAGAGAATATGCATGGACTACCGGAAGCTTAACCAAGCTACCCAAAAAGACCATTTTCCATTACCCTTTATTGACCAGATGTTAGACAGACTAACAGGAAAAGAGTTTTATTGTTTCTTGGATGGTTACTCTGGGTACAATCAAATTGCCATTGCACCAGAAGATCAGGAGAAACCCACTTTTACTTGCCCTTATGGGACTTTTGCCTTTAGAAGAATGCCTTTTGGACTTTGTAATGCGCCTACTACTTTCTAAAGATGTATGATTTCCATTTTTTCAGACATGCTTGAACAATCCATGGAAATTTTCATGGATGATTTTTCTGTTTATGGGACATCATATGATTTGTGTTTACAAAACCTTGAAAAAAGTCTCAATAGATGTGAAGAAACAGATTTGGTTTTAAACTGGGAAAAATGTCACTTTATGGTCAAAGAGGGCATTGTGTTAGGGCATCTCATTTCTAATAGAGGTATTGAGGTTGAAAAGGCAAAGTTGGAAATAAATGCAAAATTACCTGAACCAACCACTGTAAAAGGGATCATAAGTTTTCTCGGACATGCGGTTTTTACCAGAGGTTCATAAAAGATTTTTCCAAAATATCAAAACCTCTGTGTTCACTATTACAACATGACCATGCTTTTAGTTTTGATGAGGACTGTAAAAAGGCTTTTTAAATTTTGAAAGAAGCATTGGTCACTGCACCTGTAATAGTGACATCTGATTGGTCCTTACCTTTTTGAAATAATGAGTGATGCAAGTGACTGGACAGTAGGAGCAGTTTTAGGGCAAAGAAAAAATAAAAATTTTCATTCTATTTACTATGCTAGCAAGACCCTCAATGAAGCCCAAATCAATTACACTACCACTGAAAAAGAATTATTAGCTGTGGTGTTTGCTTTTGAAAAATTCATATCATACTTGATGGGTGTTAAAGTAATTGTGCATACTGATCATGCTGCCATCAAATATCTTATTTCTAAAAAAGATGCAAAACCTAGGCTAATCAGGTGGGTCTTGTTGTTACAAGAATTTGATTTGGAAATCATTGACAGGAAGGGTGTGAATAATCAAGTGGATGACCACTTGTCAAGATTGGAAAAACAATAAAATATTGCACACAATGGTAACATCTGTAAAGTTTTTCCAGATGAAAGGATCATGGCCATACAACATGATGTAACACCTTGGTTTGCATATATTGTGAATTATTTAGCCTGTGAAATTATTCCCAAGGAATTTAACAAACATCAAAGGAAGAAACTCATTTTTGATTCCAAAAAGTTTTTGTGGGATGATCCTTATCTTTTAAAATTTGTGCAGATCAGGTGATAAGAAGGTACATTTCAAAGGAAGAAGTGGCATATGTCTTATATCATTGCCATACAGGACCATGTGGTGGACACTTGGGAGGAGATAAAACTGCAACAAAGGTTCTATAATCAGGATTATACTAGCCCACTTTAAACAATGATGCCCACAACTTTGTAAAAAGTTGCAATGAATGCGAGCGGAGTGGAAATATCTCACAGAGAAATGAAATGCCTTTAAATGGAATTTTAGAAGTAGAATTATTTGATGTTTGGGGCATTAACTTTATGGGACATTTTCCACTCTCTAATAACTGTGCATACACCCTGGTTGTTGTGAACTATATGTTCAAATGGGTGGAAGTTATGACTTGTCACTCCAATGATGCAAAGACAGTGGTTAAATTTCTACAAAAGCACATTTTCACCAGATTCGGCACACCTCGTGCCTTAATCAGTGATGAGGGCACGCACTTCATAAATAGCTTGTTAGAAGAGGTCCTTGAGAAATATAACATAAAGCACAGGGTAGCCACAGCCTACCACCCTCAAACCAATGGTTTAGCTGAATTATCAAATAAGGAGATAAAGGGGATATTGACTAAAGTAATAAAACCTCACCGGAAGGACTGGGCATCCAAGTTGGATAATGCCTTATGGACCTATCAAGCTGCTTTCAAAACCTCCATTGGAATTTCCTCTTATAAATTGGTCTTTAGGAAAGCTTGTCATTTACCTCTAGAGTTGAAACACAAAGCCTATTGGGCTATCAAGGAACTTAACATGAATCTAGATGATGCAGGAAAGAAAAGATCTTTACAAATATGTGAATTAGAAGAACACATGAACTTTTCTTATGAAAATGCTAAATTGTACAAGTAAAATACAAATAAATGGCATGATAAGAAAATTGTACCAAAAGAATTCACTGAAGGTCAACAAGTCCTGTTGTTTAATTCTAGACTCGGGTTATTCCCTGGCAAACTGAACTCTAGATGGACTGGGCCTTACAAGATTTTTAAAGTATACCCTTATGGTGTGATCGATCTAATTGATTCTGATAGGGGTATCACCTTTAAAGTGAACGGGCAAAGGGTAAAACCTTTCCTCGAACCCTCAGTGCTCATGCAACAACCTCTTGAGGTTGTTCATCTCCAAGGGTAAGGAGCCGTGTGAATTATTGGGTTTTTAACTAAACCCAAGAAATTGTAAATATCCAATTATAAAAAGAAATTAAAACATTTTTTTAGCATGTTATAATTTTGGGAAAGTTTTATGGTGTCGGCAATCATAAAATAAAAAAAAAATTTATTTCAGCCACATAATTTTAGAACACCAAATCTCGTTGGGTCATTTTTGAAGATATTAATTAGGCCCAAAGTTTTAATTTTAAGCAAAGGTAGGATCGGGCCTCAAAATTTTCAGCCCACAAGAATTAAAATAGAGTATTCAAAAACCAAGTGGTCCAAACTTAACGAGATAATTGGAATTAAGGTTAGATTTAAAAGATGATTAATTTAAGATAAATTGTTTTTTTCTAATAACCTTTGAGTTCCAATACACAGGACTCAGGGGTTGTTTGTTTACCTATTAATGGTTCCATTAAGAGGCAACCTCTGAATCGCTAAGAGGTAAATCTTGTTTGGCAAAAAAAAAGGGTTGCCTCTTAATGGTTCCAACATCTTCTTATTGATTTTGTATCCTAACCCTCCCTTAACCATTAAGAGGCTGATTTCATTATGAACAATTAGCAAACAACCATATTTCAGTTTACCCTATATCATAAAAACCTCTTAATCATTCAGACCACTTAATCATTCTGCACTAAACCATTCAGCAACTGCCAAACAGTCCCTCAGAGTGCCCCATCTGAAAAATTCAACAAGATGGGACTTCATGGTACAAGTAGAAGCTTCTTCTATGCCTCTCTAACGGAACCGACGCCGGCGTACGTCCCTCCCATCACCACTGACTGACAATTCCATCAATCCTTTCAGCCTGTACCCACCTCTTCATCTTCCCCCTTTTAAAAAACCCAAATTTGTCCATGATTTTCATGAAATTAGAAGTCCATTCTTATCTTCAAATCAACCTAATCCTCCTCTCCATCAATCCTTTCAGCCTGTACCCACCTCTTCATCTTCCCCCTTTTAAAAAACCCAAATTTGTCCATGATTTTCATGAAATTAGAAGTCCATTCTTATCTTCAAATCAACCTAATCCTCCTCTCCATCAATCCTTTCAGCCTGTACCCACCTCTTCATCTTCCCCCTTTTAAAAACCCCAAATTTGTCCATGATTTTCATGAAATTAGAAGTCCATTCTTATCTTCAAATCAACCTAATCCTCCCTCTGCTTTTAAACTTCACAGGTATGAGAAGTTCTAGCCCCCACTCTTCATCTCCTCTTACCATCCAGCCGACCACCATTCCAAAATCGATCACCCCCTCATCATAATCGACGCAGCACCAAAACTCACACCCCTCCAAACGATCGCCCACGTCACTGCTACCCAAACCCTCACCTCCCTCGACTCAAAACCCTTACCGCCGACCTCACTTACCATCACACCCTCGACGCTCACAATCCTTGCACCGACATCGAAATCATCGCCACCAGTAGTCAAAGCTCCATCGCCGACAAATATCGACATGCACCAACGACCACTGTACCCATATGTGAGTTTCTCCGCATACACCTCACCGGAGAGCCAAACCCAACTCGACGTTGGCGTGGACCGTACGTACGCCACCACCATCGACTTCCTGAAAAGGTATGACGACTCTTCCTCATCTTCTTCTCATCGACACCACACCCCACCGTCGGGATTCTCCCATCACCCATACCCTAATCAAAACAACCCTCTCCATTTTCGACCACCACCACACCCCCCTTTTCGACCGGCAATATCAGAACTCCCACAAGCGATCGTTTTAAACCCCTATGGAAAACCTCTATACAACCCTCTCACCACTGAACACAATCGGCTTTTCACCCCTTCCACCCCACAACGAGAGCCACAATCACCCAACCAATAAACCCTCGATACCCACCCGTTGCACCCACGACTGTCCCATGGCAACATCGACAATCGGCTCCACCTACCCCGTATCTCACCCTAACTAAACCTAACCAAAACCCCACCACTATGCATCTCCAAACCGATTCCCCCACACCCCTAGCCCAATACATCCGCAAGGGAAAACAAATGGCTGTGGAGTCATCTCCCCCACCAAAGAAAAGGAGATTCTCAGCGATTGTGGGGGTTGGTACATATACTGTCTCTGGGAGAGAGGAGAGTTCGAATGAGGAGGAACCAAATTATGCACCACCACCAGTAGCTGTGCGAGCAACAAGGGTAAAAGAAAGGTTGATTCTTTTTCTAATCCTACACTCACTCGTTTTGAATTGTTTAGTTGTCACGAGGCTTTGTCCTTGCACTTTAGAGCACATACACACACCCTTCGTGACTTTCAAATTTGGGGATGATCTCGTTCAATGAGAACATCGAACCATTCAAAGTTTTGGGGAGGAAATGGCATGATCATTCAATCTCATTCATAGCCATGCCATTCATTGTTCACACTTATGTCCGAAAATGCATACAAAACCATACATATAAAAGAAAAGAAGCAAATCTTTACTTTTGTTTTCAGTGCATTCCAAAGAAAGTGTCATAGACACTAAAACATTTGTGTGTTCAAAACCTACTCCTCAATGAAAAGAAAAAAAGATGGCAAAAAAATTGTGCCATTTGGAAAATATATATATAGGGGCCTAATCAAATGAGACCCTATTAGATTGTGGTAACTATGAGATCCAATTTCATCCAATCATTTTTATTTATTTATTTTTTAATTAATTAATAGGGGAGGATATATTAGTAATTTGATAAATTAATTAATATAACATTTTTTTTGTAACTGAAAAAATGAAAAGTCTCATCAATCAAATATTACGTTTCCTTTATTATCTCAACAAATTGATTTTGGGATAATATCCATATGGACCATGTGACATTGTGTTACATTGTGATAATATAACATCATATGAATCTCACGTGCCACGTGATTTGGCATATATCTGATGTATGTGTTACATTGTGATTTGGCATATATCTGATATATGTGTTACATTGTGATGTATGTATTACATTGTGATTTGGCATATATCTGATAATCTAACATCTGAATCTCATATGTACCATGAGACACTGATCACAGTGTATCACCACTTACGGAATTAGCAACAATAATCCCATCATTCTATCATGAAGGATATGAAGGATATAAGGTTTTGCAAGATGATCACAGTGTACCACACCCATTTTTCCTAATTTAGTTGCATTAAATCCGATAAGCGCTATCACACCCAAAATTATCGGAACACGCCTAAATTAGATCACACTGAATTATAATGTTTTTTTTTTGACAGTTTTACCCCTTTTTCCTAATTTAGTTGCATTAAATCCGTTTTTTAATTATTATTTATATTAGTTATTTTAGACCATTAATTAATTAAATGGATGGATGAGATTGGATCTCATGGTTACCACAAAATATTAGGGTCTCCCGTGAAAGACCTCATATATATATATATATATATAGAGAGAGAGAGAGAAAGTGAGGCAATACAATACAAGTGTGAACAAAGCCAAATTCCCATATCTCTTTGTTGCATTGTCGATCCCAATTTATCATAGAGATGTTTTGCCTAACTTATGGTTGATATGTTTTTTTAACCATGTTGAGAGAAACAAATTTATGAAGGGCTGTCATTTTCTTTGAACTGATTGAGATAAACCGTGATTGTGCATATGATATTTGTATGGGAATGAGTCTCTTTTTAATAAATTTTTAGCTCAAAATTAATTTTTTTTTCTAATAAAAGTTGCTCGAGGACGAGCAGTAGTTCAAATTTGGGGATGTGTGATAGGGTCATTTTATTTACTCTATTTTTAGTCATCTTTTTGTAATTTTGAGTTATTTTTCCTTTTTCCATTGCGTCTTTTAATTTGTTTTTACGACTTTATTGTTTAGATTAACGGTTATTGCTTTCAGTTTTAAATAAATCACTTTTACACAGAAAATGCGGCAAAAATCTTATTTATTTATCTATGCATGTTTCAGGTTCGAGAAAGAGGCCGTGGAAAGTCCAACATATTTAAGATGCGGAAAAAAAGGCGTGGACTTCTATTTTGGGCCGACTTATGCACCGATTTTTGACGAAGATGGGCTAGCTTTTGGATTCCGGCAAGAACATACCTGGGCCAAAATTTTCTTATTATTTTTTTGATGACACATTTAGGCTAAAACTATGGGTATAAACTTTCCACATGTATGGGCCGAATTTTTTTGGCACTTTAGGTTGAGCCCATCTCTTTATTTAATCTATTTTTGAAGCCCATGGCCCCTTTTCCTAAGTGCTTAGCCTATAAATAGGAGGCATTGGCTAAGTAAGGAGGCATCCCATTTTCTTGCTAAGTTGCTTGATACAAGTAATTTAGGAAACCCTCTCTTTTGTTAGTTTCCTTTAGCCACGGTTAGGAGAAGTTCGGTAGGCGAGTCGTGGGCTCCTAGCGCACTTCAAGCCTAGGCTCACAAGTTCAAACTCCTCTCTTTCGGGATCGATTTAGTATATTGTTACTTAGTCGTTTAAATTGTTGGTGTGTTATTCTCCAATTACCATTTCGATATTTCTACTCATTTCTTAAGGTTTAGTTCATCACGGTTTTTATTTGGTTTTCACTTATGATTTTAGTTTTATTACAAACCGGAAGTCTGATTAATCATTTCGGATTCCCAAACCTTTTTGGTTCACGGTTTGTTGTAGATATTAAAATCGTTTTGTGTTTCCAACATTATAAAAACCATCTCGCTTGTTTCGCTCATTAAGTTTATAATTGTTAAAAATCACGAAAACGCCAATGACTCTTCAAGTAACTTAGACATAAAATTCACATTTAAAACAAGACTTTCCATAGCTAGTTACGATTTAGTTGGCATAATTTTAGTTTTATAATTCTCACTTTCCTTTAACGTCATTTAATTCAAGAACTTCAACATTTGCTAGTTTTAGTAATCTATCATTTAATATAGTGATCCCTTTAACGCTGTGTTCTCGAGTTTTGGTAGGAAAGAAAAGAAAAGAAAGGGGATGAAAAGAAAAGAAAAGAAAAGAAAGGGAAGGGAAGGGAAAGAAAGAAATATTTGTATTTGTGTTTTTGAGATTGAAGGAAGAGAAAGGAAAAGGAAGGAAAAAAAATAATTTTTCATGTTCTCGAGTAGGAGGGAAAGGAAAAGTTTTACCAATATATCCTTATTTATTTCGTAGTGGAATATAATTAATGGGTATATGCGTAATTTTATAAATATTTTTAATTCTTTTTAAATTCATTTATTTTTTTTCCTTCCGTTTCCTCCCACATTTGGGAGGAAAGTTTTGGGAGGAAAATCAACAATATTTTCCTTCTCATTCCTTTCCCTTCCCTTCTTAAAAAAACTCGAGAACACGACATTTTTTCTTTTCCTCCTACTTTCCTTCCCTTTCCCTTCCTTTCCTTCGTAAAAAAAAACTCGAGAACATAGCATAAGTGATTTAACTTCTCTAGTTTAGTCAAAGATTTGGTTACTTTTGCAGATATGTCAAGTAATATTCGATGATGGGCTAACCGTCTCAGTTCGGAGCATAAAGTAAACTTAAGACAGAGACCGATAAAAGAACAAAAGGTGTACCGTATCGCATGATCATCCACATTATTTAAATTAAAGTTATATTTTATGTCTGACTATAATTAATCACTTGACAACCGGTTCATTGTACGACGCCTTCTCGAAGTTACATAAAGTATCAACTTTAAGATAACGGTGTAATGCGATCTCATCTTTTATTCAATTATTAAATTTGTCCTAATGGATCTTTATACCCTGCACTTCCTTTTAAAATTAATCTCTCAGTAGTTGTTACTCAAACCCCCCCCCCCCCCCCCCAAACAAGATATTTTTTGAATTCGTCATCTGAGACTCGTTTTTACATACTCGACTTTCAAGAAGAACTTTTCCAAGCTTCCCTATGTATCTATATTCGGTACTTAGTACCACTACTACTTGTTGCAAACGGTAGTAGATTGAGATGTATACTTGCGTCGAAATCTCCTTATTCATTTTAAAAAGGTGTAAACACGAATAACCGCAACAATATATCGTTGATATACACATGATGGAAATGGTTGACGTACCTTGGCCGCGGCTATAGGTCGTGGACGAAGTCCCCTGCACACTATTCCATGTCCATACAGTATCAAATGTGATGGTTTTCTGTTTACGGTGTTATCACATTTCTCACATAAAATTGTACCATTCTCATTTGAACCTCCACACACACACACACATGTATATTGCTATGAACTAGATCGAGGAATTTAAACTATAAAACTAAGCGAATCTAATGATCATCAACTACTTAGGTCAAATCGTACACGCTATGTTTTTTTCAATAAGCCTTAGAGATCTTCGGCTTGCATCCCCCATCCCTCACCTATTGAAGATTAATGGCATCGAATAAAAAGATACAAATATATTATTGTCTTGTTTGTGTTACAAGTTTCGAGAAAAAAGGGTTTAAACTTTAACAATGGCCTCTAATTCCCGTACACAAAACAAAATTTTGATTCGTTTTCTTATTGGTTCACTGTGATTGAACTACGAAATCAGAAAGACTATATTGACGTGTCGTAGTGAATTGTCTGTAAACATGATCATGCATCTGACCACGTAACTTTGGTTTCACCCCATTCACTTCCCGACACTGCAAGAGCCTTCCAAACGGCTTTAGATGCGTCCACATTATCATTATGACACCCTCGACTTGTGTCACACTCGTCAACCACCATAGCTTGTACACTTTTATCCTTGTAATATATATTGATAAACTTAAAGCACTTTCTTCCGTGATCATACCATGGAGTGGACAGTGCCACGATGAGCGTGTCATCTGAATGGTTCAGATGGCGCTCCACCATCACCGCCCTTCTCAAAGCTATTAATTGTCATTGTTGCATCTGTATTACTAGGTTGAGCACATCTGTATTACTAGGTTGAGCACTGATGCACAATATTAATAAGGTTACGAGCATTGGGAAGAGAATGAGAAAGATGATTGTGGATTGCTTCATCTTGTCTCTAGCTTTTTTGTTCGTTGTTGATGGCATATGGTGTGAGGAAACTGAATATATAGTGATTGGGTTTCTGTCTTGTGCTCAAATGGTTAAATTCTTGGATGTTATTTGAAAACATGAAATTTTGCAATTATTTTAATGGAAGAAGTATCGTGTTTATTAATTTTTAAATAACAATTAGCATATATACAAGTTCTACAATTTTTTATATGGTGTATGATTATTTAAGGTCAATATCATAATAAGAAAAACAATTGATTAACAGAAGTTCAAATTTAATCATATAACAAAACAACCAAAATTTAATTATTAGGTCAGTCCGTTGCTTTGGGTTTTGTGATGTTACAAGTGATATCAGAGTAGATCCTTTCACCATGAGGATGGTGGGGTAAACCTCATCGAATATGATGAATCCTCGAGGAAGGGTGTTTATAACATCTTAGGTGAATTCCACATCATCGATGATCTAGGCTTTATAGAAGGTTGTCCGTTACTACATGACTTGATGAATTCCGAATAGAATCCTAGTGTTTGTTGTATGTCGTAATTATAACAATTATATATAATTTTTTTTATCTAATTTAATTAAATTAATCAACCAAAATAGTCAATTTTTAATAAAAAATAAAAGAAAAAGGAACAGTTAATTTAATGGAATGAATATTAAATGTTTTAAATGTTAGTTATGAGTTTTATGTTAATAAATTGATTAAAATTGAACTAATTGATATAGTTATAGCATCCAAGTTTGTGACTCAACTTTTGGTGTAGGTTAGTTGGTCAAGCTTTGAGTCTGTTCTTCATTGGTTAACGGTTTAAGTCCTTCAGGGTCTTTGAAATTTTGTCTGTTCATTTCAATCTCTATTAGATTAGTCAAAATACATACAAACCAACTTGAATATACACAATTATAGGGAAAAAAGTACGAGACTAACTAGGTTTTTTTCGGTTTATTCAAAATAAATTGTATATATATACAATTGAGAATGTATTAATCCATTTGGGAGTCTTTTATGACATATGTTGTTCTTGTTATTGTCCAAATATGGTTTGTGGGCATAAATTAATCTTTAACTTAGTGTTCTTGTTATTTGTTTCTTTTGTTGTTGTTTTCCTAAACATCATTTGAGATGGAGACATAATTTGTGACTATTTTAATGGAAAAAATATATATTCGTTTCATTAATTTTTGTGATAGTTTGTCTCGTATAGGTAAATAGTCGAATTTATGAGTTATTTATAAGTCTTAACTTATGAGTTATTAATAAAATTTGTCATGATTTAAACAACAACAATTGATCTATAAAAGTTGTTTTTTTTCAATTAGATAACTAAACAATAAAAAAAAATTAGATAAATAGGTGTCAAATTAAATTTGTATATAACTTTTATGTTTTATGATGATAAATCACTGAACCACTCTACATAACAGTTGATTATTCGTGTCATTGGTTTTAAATGTGTTTCTATCTATTGCCTTTAATCAGTAAGTGATCGAATTTGGGTTGAATTTTTAAACATTTTTAGCATCGATCACTTAAAACCTACTAGAAATAGTTTTACGTATCGAATACAAGTCATGATTTAAACCTTGGATGTCTACGTCTTTGTAATTTCTTATTTATCGTAGGGTAACAATATTTGATTTCATTTTCTGTCTACACCAAGTAACTTGTTTACAAGTTGATTCATACATCTGATTAATCCAACTCATATTAAGAAGAGTTTGACTCATATTTCTGAAGCTCAAAAAATTGTAGATTACGTGTGTGGTCCCTATGGTTTGTTAAAAATTGTTATTTGCATCCGTGTGGTTTCAAAATTACAGTTTTTGTACCTATGGTTTGTAATTCATTGTTATTTTCGTCCTTTTGATTTACAATTTATTGTCGTTTTGATCCATATGGTTTACAATTTTTTACTGTTTTAGTCCCTTATACTTAAAGGTAGGATTTGTCCAAGTACGAAAATAGCAATAAATTACAAACCATAGAGACAACAATCACAAACTTTTAAACCACAAGGAAGAAAATCGGAATTATTAACAAACCACACGGACGAAAATTATAATTACTCTAATATTTTTGAGTTTGATCAATATCAAAATTAATGAAAAATCATACTTCTTGTCATATTTAATTATATATGCTTAGAATTTGAATATTGTAAAACGGTATTTTTTTTTAATAAACAAGATTCAAGCGTAGAATCCATAGAAAATGGACCTAAATTACCATATATTGTCGGGACAGATTCAAAAGATGCCATATATTATTATGTTGTGCCTATTACAACTTCTAGAAAATTGAAATCCAAAAGACATAATCAAACTTCATGTGTAATAGCATTCTCGAATCTTTTTATTTTCGTAGGTTACTTTATTCATTATGATTAAACTATGAGACTCCAAAGACGTTATGCATGTGTGTCACTGAATTGGCTTCAAATATGATCACACGTCTGACCAAGTAACTTTAGTTTCACCCCATTCTTTTTTAGGCACCTGAAGGGCCTTCCAAACAGCTTCAGACGCGTCCACGATATTATTTTTACATCCATGATTTGAGTCACACTCGTCAACCACCGTAGCTTTTACGCTTCTATCCTTGTATTGTATATTGATAGATTTAAAGCACCTTCTTCCGTGGTTGTACCATTGAGTGGACAATGCAACAATGGGTGTGTCATCTGAATGGTATTTGCCATCACACTCAGCTGGCCCTCCACCACTCTCGCCCTTCTGGAAGCCGTTGATCGTCATAGTTGCCTTCATATGGCTAAGAGCATCGATGGACGATATGAATAAGGTAGCAAGCAGGAAAAAGAGGGCGAGGGAGATAACTGAGGTTTGCTTCATTTTATCTTTCTGTAAGTTATCGATGATATTTGGTGAAAAGAAATTGCAATAAGGGATGCTAAATATATAGCGATCGGGTTTTTGTCTTATGTTAGGTGGTTATATTTCTTAGGGTAAGTTTGGGGTTAAAATTACAATGTGGATCTAACAAAGAGAGTTCTATAGATTAATATTTGTTTGTATCATTGGAAGTTGATAAGAAAAGTTATGGGGGCAAAGATCCATATATATCTTATGAAGAATTTTTATTTAAATATTAAGTTTTATGGTAATTTTAAAGAATTTGAAATTTTGATCCAAAACTAAAGAAAACACACACATACTTAGGGTTAGATTTTGATGAGGCCAACCATTTTTACGACGACAATCATGAAGTCGTGAAGGTTGACTGTGTACTTTATGTCAAGGTTTTGGTGTAATTTTTTCTATAAAGATTCAACATTTTTAATAATAATGTTTCATATTTTTTTTTAATATGAAGGTTTTCTCATCTAAGGGTACAATCTTTGACTGTGAAGGTTCGGTTAGATAAAAACTCGTCAAATAGATTCAAGATGGTCTCACAGATCTTACAAAAGTCGGACGATTTCACATGATACCAAATATATATGTGTGTGTATGGAGGTTCAAACGAGAACACCTCAATTTTACGAAAACATGAAAACACCCTCATCACATGTGATAATGAGTGTGAGGGATCTAGTGGTGTACAGACGACTTGGCATGCGACCTAGGTCGCGGGGAAGGTCGTATGCCTCTCTATCTAGTATCACATGTGATGGATTATATATAGTATCATATCGAGAACACTATTATCAAACGTGATAATACGCGTGAGGGGAATTGGTGGTGTGTGGACGATTTGGCCCGCAACCTAGGTTGCACAGAAGGTCGGCCTCGTCTATGCTTTAGTAAGATATATATATATATATATATATATATATGTATATATATATGTATATGTATGTATTATATGTCATGGACTTTAATATCACATGTGATTGGCTATAATAAAATGGGTGTTATCGTGTTTCCGTAAAATAAAGTTGTTCTCGATTGAATATATATATATATATATATATATATATATATATATATATATATAGGGTCAGGTTCAGGAAAAAACATCAAAAAAACAGAAAACTAAATGAATACCCTGGAAGCCCTTCATCTGGACGGTATGCACGTGCATAAAAATAATTTGTAACATGCATACGTGCATAAAAACCAAAAACCAACTTAATTTAATTGTATGCACAAATGTCTACCATCCAAATTAAGAGCTACAAAGGTGTTCCTCAGCTTTCATTTTTTTTGAGGTTTTCTTTATATATATAACGAAGTCTTTGTCACATATAGAGATAGAATCACTTCAATTCTTGTTCATGTTATGATTTTAAACCAAATCTTTTAGATGCTCCAAACCTACTAATTTTATTTTAAATTAATTTTCTTTGTAATTTTGTATTTGGTTCGTAGTTATGCTTTGCAATTCATGGGAAAAGTTAGAAAATATTAACAAATCTTTAAATTGTTAACATAAAAAAAAATGTAATTTATATGATATACTTTAACATATGATATAATTATTTGACATTTTTGAGTCACTCAAATATTTCATTTATGTGAGGTTTATTTAGCATATTGGAATTCATCTTTAACAAATTAACATGATCAAATACAAATAAAAAGCTCTTTATGTCTTCTGTTAGAGATTATCTGTTAAAAAAATTCACCATCCGGGGCTTTATTAAAACTAAGTAACGAAAATGCAAGTAGGGACAAGGGAATGGTAATGATTCTAAAGACTGTCTTCTTTTATTATTCATATTTCTGTAACTTGTTGATGGTATCTGATGAAAAGATATAGGATTAACAAGAATCGTGATTATATGTTGATGCGATTTTTGGTCTTGTTCTCGAGTGGTTATTTTTCTTAGGGTTACTTGGGGTTAAAATTACGATGTTAATTCAACAATTGAAAGTTTATTATTTGTATCAATCGAACAAAATCTTGGTTTGAAAAGGAAAAGTTAATGTAAGAATCCATTTCTTATGATTACTTTTTAAATATAAAGTTATGAACACTTTTCATTCGTATCGATCAATTCTCAATGTTCTTCATTCTATATTACATGGATCTCATATTTGTATCTCGTGATCATATGTAATAGGATTCATATTACTAAAATTATAGTACATGTTATTGATAGCCCACAACTTAAGCCTTATAAGGAGCTTAGAGGTCTTTTTTTTTTAAATCTCTATCCACTCTAATGAGCATACAAAACTCACAAATCCCATTTCCATTGCTCTTCCCCTTTCTTCATTCATCCACTTATTCACTTAAAAGAGGACACAAACTCATTATTGATTATACACACATAGACGAAGATTGAAATAAGAAAGACAAAAAGTGATAAGAACGTATGAATAAATGATCCATATATGTGAATCAATGGTAAAAGATGTGAGTTTACAAATGCATCTTCATATGTGAATAATTGTAAAGAGGTAGATAAGCAAACATGGGTTCACAAATTCACATATGCATCTTCAAATGCATTTTCCCGTGTTTACCAATTATTGATGTATGAATCATTTTGTTCGTACGTTATTACCATTTTTGTCTTTCTTATGTAAACATATTTATGTGTGTGTGTGTGTGTGTGTGTGTGTGTGTGTGTGTGTGTGTATGGAGGATCAAATGTGAACAAGGTCAAAATAAGAAAACAAAAAAAGAGTTAAACATTACTAATTGAAAGACTTTTACCTATAAAATCTCCTTTATGAGAGTTGGGAGTTGGCTTACGTTCCTCTGTTAAATAGCTCCGATTCTATCTGATGGCAATAACCGCGTTTGCCGTTAAAAGTCAACCGGTGTTCTCCCTACGCGGGTAACACCCTACTCGTATTACCATGGTCTTCCGAGTAGGATATGTAATACATAGGGACGACCTCACACCAGACGCCCTGCTTTAACTTCCCCAGCCCCAACTGATCTACCATCTCCGTGGGTTGTTCATAGAGGTAGTTAAAGACTCCATCTTCTGGTGGTTACTATTCGGTGAAGTAAGAGGATGCAGGAAAGGAAGAGATACAGGAAGCGGTTAGGCGGCTAAGAAAGTCATCAGGTAGGTAAGCAAGCCGCCCTGGTGCCAAGCTAAGTCCCAAGCTAAAGACAAGGATCACATCGATAAGAGAAAAAGCAAAGACGACTTATGCCGAATATCTTGAACTCAAAGAAAACCAAGCCTAACGACTTTACTTTCATACCAGGAAATCGAAGATGTGCCAAATCGTTCTCTATCGAATCGTAGTCTAGAGCCAAATGAAACTGATCGGTTTAGTAGGCGTTTTCTTTTATGGTTCATATTCCGGATTGGGTTCATCCCTGTAGTAATCGGATGAATTGAGTTGTAGACATGAAAGCGTAAGAACTCAACGGATTCCCTTCTTTGTTTGTCTGATTTGAGGGAGAAGGTCCCGTTGAGTTCTTAATAATTAGAAGATTTTTTTATAAGTTCATTGAAGAAGTTCTATTTACTCAACAAATTTTCCCCTCCTCTTTTGTTTGTCCACCACTAATAAATTTGTCGCTAAAAGGGTGAATTGTCACAAAACCGTCACAAAGTTGGTGAGTAAATTGATGGTGGTAAACTCTAACCAGTGACAGTTACCCAGGCTCTAATATATTTATTTTCTTGAAATGCATCGGATTCTATCGGAACCATTGGTATTTTGTGGGTAATCCGTCAGTAATCACCGACGGAAATTTCCCACGATGGTTTTTTATATTTAAAAGTCATTTGTTTTGTAGTGAAATCATATGTGAATCATGTGATTTTACATTGCATTACGGAACGCAGTCAAGACAAGGGTGAACGAACAATCTGGTCCGCGACATTAGGTCAAGGCCAAAGTCATTTTAATCATACGAGATACATGTGATCCCCACCTTTTTAATAAAAAATAGACGAAATCATAACTAAATATGGTTTGAATTTTTACAATTGTTTTCAAGAGATATATGTGTACATTTTTCTTTTGATGGATAATTAAACGACAAAAAGATCTTAACTTTGTGAACCTTCTACTATTACCATTTAACTAGGTGTTTCACGTAACATAATCATCTAACTTAACGATCCGACTATATCTTTTGTTTTACTGTGTTTTATTTATTTGACATCACTATAAATTTGGTTATATTAAACCAAGTCCTTGTCAAGAATTAATCCCTTGAGTTGTTCTCATTCTTGTTTTTATCAAGATACAGTTTTAAACCAAATCGTTGTTAGATTCATCAAACTTGCTATATTTAATTTTAAATGATAATCGTCATGCGTAAGTTATAAGGTACACAATGGATAGTAATGTATTATTATGATTATCTGACATAATTTTCATTGACTCAATGATTCATTTTATCTGCAATATCGCAAGCTTAAAGCGATAGAATAGTCAAATAACTCCTGGTTCAACTTAAAACTTAATGAAAGTTACAAATAGTCAATAAACTTGGGGATTATCTACACTATAGTATAAAGTATTTGAGAAAATATCTTAAAAACCAATTTTTATGCATCAATTATTATTTATTGATGCATATTACTTAAAAATCAAGAATACAAATAAATGATGCATGCTTAAATTCATATAACTAACTAATAATTATAATAAAAAAACAAGATAAAAATATCATAAAAAATATATACTTAGAAATTATTGTTGAGTTATAGCATAATACTTAATTATTATATTAATGAAAAAACATTACTTTATTAAACGTAAAACAGATTACATCGTTATTAAACCTAAAAGAAATTACAGCATATTAAATCTAAATCAAATTATAATACAAGTTAACAAATTGTTAAAAAACGATAATGTTTAAATTGTTAATTTGGTAATAATATCGATATACCCTTTTTAAATGTTTATCGAGTCTTCAAGTTTATATTTTATTTAAACATAAAAACATTACCGCTTTATTAAAATCACACAGAACCGTATTATAAAATCAACAAAATAAAGAATAAAATAAAACATTAAAATCGAGATACATCGCGTTGTATTGCACAAATACACTTTTAGTAATTTATAAGAAACTCACATATGTGATTTTCTATCCATGCCAGATGGTCGTCACAATCTCCATCCCACATAAATGAGCTCACAAAACTCACTTTCCATCAATAATGAGGCAAGTTGTAGATAAAGACATCAGGTGATAAGTAGCACGTTTACAATTTCAACATATGTAATATAAATAATTGGTCGAAGATTAACATGACGTGGAGAATACGAATTGACATCTATTCATATTCATCGCTCCCCCCCCCCCCCCCCTTCTACATGTAGCACATCATATTTTTCATTTCATTTCATACCGGATCTACATGTTGCATGTGTTATAACTTTCAAGAAAACAAACATGAAAAGATGGTTAACAAGGTGTTGAACAGTAACCTTGGTTTTCCTTTATTCTATCAGTAAATTAAGAAACTTCAACAACTTTATTCATATGCAGTAATGAATCCGGTTCATGCACAATCATGCATCTGACCATGTAACTTTTGTTTCACCCCATTGACTTCCGGGGACCGCAAGGGCCTTCCAAACCGCTTTAGATGCATCCACAATATCATTACGACATCCTTTACTAGAGTCGCACTCATCTACCACCATTGCTTGTGTACTTTTATCATTGTAATATATATTGATATACTTAAAGCACCTTTTTCCGTGATCATACCATTGGCTAGACAATGCCACGATGAGCGTGTCATCCGAGTGGTACTTTCCATCACACTCAGATGGTCCACTACCACCGCCCTTTTCAAAACTGTTAATTGTCATTGTTGCCTCTGTATTACTAGGTTGGGCACTGATACATGATATGAATAAGGTAACAGGCACTGAGAAGATAACGAGAAAGATGATTGTTGATTGCTTCATTGTATCTTAAGCCCTTCGGTATGTTATTGATGTTATGTGGTGTGAATAAATTGAATCAGGGATAGTTGAATATATAGTGATCGAGGTTTTGTCTGGTGTTCAAGTAGTTGTATTTTTTTTATGGAAGTTATATTGAAATTACGAAGTTTTAAGGGACATTTTGGAAATATTCGTTTGTATCATTGGATAAAAATCCCAAGTAAACAAGAAGTCTCAAAAATTGGAAGTTGTGAGCAAGAATCTATATTAGCTAGAGTTATTTTTCTTCTTAATTAAGTAAGAGTTTATATTTGAATAATTTGTATTTAAATATTATATATATATATATATATATGGTCCCTTTCTTTTGTTAACTAATAATTTAGTGTTAACTTTGTTAACAATTTTAGACCAATAGGATTGCAAAGATTTTGTTGGTTTAGTAATCATAACAGTTTTTTAGTAAGGGTAAATTAGTAATTTGGAAATTTAAAATTTTCTAATATTATATTATATCTATTATCACATTGAGATAAATATGGAATTTGAGATTTTTATGGATTTTATTCTTTTTATTTTAAATGTTTATCCTAATCTGTATATCTGATTTTTTTTTTCACACAACGTCTTCTTCCTATAATATAGGAACCGTTTTCTGTCTTCTGTTTTTTTTTATATTTATCATGGACGACAATAAAATTGAACCAGGTTTAACCATGTTTCATATATGCACATAAATAGTTGCTTTTGGGTTCATATGTGCACAAATTCATAAAATCTTCCAAATGCCTATTTCATATATGCACATAAATGGACATAAACTTTTCTCATATGCAGACCACACAGATTGCATTTATGCACATAAGTCAAATGTATTAACATATATGCACATAAATAGTTGCTTTTGGGTTCATATGTGCACAAATACATAAAATCTTCCAAATGCCTATTTCATATGTGCACATAAATGGACATAAATTTTTCTCATATGCAGACCACACAGATCGCATTTATGCACATAAGTCACATGTATTAACATATATGAACATAAAACCATAAACTCACCCTTGTAAAATAATCACATAACATATACGAACCAAAAACCAAAAACCCACCCTTCTAGAATTTGCACATATATGAACAAAAAACCATAAACCCATCATTGTACAATTTTAACCTATATGAACCAAGAACCAAAAACTCAGCCTTCTAGAATTTTAACATATATTAACCAAAAACCTCCATTATAAATTTAATTTTTATTTTGTTTATTTGAATATTAATATTAATTATTTTTTTATTTTGCATTTTATTTTGCATTTTAGTGGTGCCTATTATTTTAGGATTTGATAAGTTTCCATGTTTATCAATTAATATAATTTTATCTTTTTACCCTTATTCATATAGGAACATCGATTTTGAACCGATTTTTTTCTCTTTTTTTATTTTAAAATTTTGTTTTAATCACAACCATTAATTTTGAAGATTAAGGTCCAGATTAGTTGACAAAGTTAATATAAAATCATTGGTTAACAAAAGAATGACTCTCTCTCACTCTCTCTCTCTATATATATATATAATAAAATCTTTTTTGCCTTGTATAATTTGTGTTTTTGTTTTTGTCTAAATATGGTTTTCAGAGTATCCATCATTAACTCAACTTTCTTGTTTCTATTTCATTTTTTTTATCGTTAGTTGAAAGGACAATTTGCTATTATTTTAAGAAAAAAAATGATTATTAGTTATTTGATACAACATGTTGATTTTATTTAAGGGTTCATTTATCAAAGTTTATCGGGTAAGCGTTTATCGGTAATAATTATTCCTATTTTATGGAGTAACATTTATGATCCTCAAAATGAATTGATGGTAAACATTTATAACCCGTAAGCGTTTACCGGATAAGAGTCATTATTCTCACTTACGAAATGGCATAAAAAGCCACTATAAGTAAAAACAATGTGCAAATAGTTATCACAAAATTTAGCAACATCATCTAACTTAACGATCGTTTTATTATTTATTAATATGACACAAGTATATATAAACGAGTCGTTGTCATGAATCCCTTGAGTTGTGTCTTGTTCTTGTCCAAATACAATTTAAAACCAATTCTTTGTTTGATGCAAGCCATATCTATTACGTTTCTTGGGTAACCATGGGAATATTGTTATCTTATAATCCCTCTAATGACCATGAATGGTATAGATTCATCGCAATTGAACCTCCATGGCAATTTTTCCTTATGGTTTTGGTATAATTTAATCGTGTGAGGCATACGAAGATTCAACTTCTCTACATCTAAAAATGTAGAGCTTTAGCCAATTCTTTTAAGCATAGCGATCAATCAATTTATTCATACTAAATATTTTAAGATTTAGAAGCAATTCAACACGACATACTTGTCGTCAGAAGATTAAAACATGAATACCACATACGTTTAAGTGTAGATGTCAATATGCAAAAAGAGAACAAGAACAATGCTATTAAATGAAAGATTTTTACCTACAAAATTTCCTTGAAAAATTCGTCGCTAAATGGGTGATTCGTCATAGAACTATCACAAAAGTTGGTGGATAAATTGTTGGTGGAAAACTCAAATCAGTGACATATTATCTAGGGCCGTGATTTATTTTCCTTGAAAAATATCGAATTTTACCTGAACCATTGGTATTTTGTCAGTGATCCCTCATTAATCACCAACGGAAATTTCCTTGGATGATTTTTGTGGGTAAAAATCACTTGTTTTGTAGTGAATTAATTTGTCGTTGTTTCTTGTAATAACACTGATGCTCGAATAGTTAAACGGCAAAAAAGAATATGATATTGTGAAACTTCTGTTAACCTAGCAGTAGACGACATAAAAGATCACAATAAACAGAACGATATGACATCAGTGATCATGGATTTTAGCAACACCATCGATCTAACTCGATTAGAGATATCTTTTGTTTTATCATACGTCACTTATATGATATAATAAACACTAAAAGTATGGTTTTGGCTATATTAAACCAAGTCTTTGTCACATAGACATTGGAATCACTTGAGTTCTTGTTCTTGTCAAGTATGATTGCAAAACCAAATCTTTGATAGATGCACCAAACCTACTTACACCATTGAATTATAAACCAATTTTCCTCAGTTTTTTTTTTTTTTGTATCTGGCATGTAGTTATGAAACAATGGATCATAAAAAACGTTGTGTTTTCGCTGAATCTTTAAATAGTAATTACTGAATGTGTAGAAAACAGGGGTTAAATGAAATATGTACATGACTTTTATGATGATAAATCATTATACCACTCTGCATAAAAGTTGATTATTCATGCCATTGGTTTTAAAAGTGTTTTATATCTTGCGTTTGATCAATATGTGATCGAATTTGGGTTGAGTTTTAAACATTTTTAGAATCGATCACTTGAAACCTATATATATATATATATGTATATATATATGGGTTGTTTTATTTGCAACCCTTAAAAATGTTGCAAACCTTGCGACCCACATTTTAACCGTCGGATTCATGATCGTCGGTTACAATAGATATGGGGCCCAATATTTTTAATTAAAAAAACAGAAAAATAAAAATAAAATAACCGTCGATCATGAATCGGCGAACTTGTGCATGGGTGCGACCTGCGGACACGAAATCTTGTGCTCACGCAAGTTGGTTTTTGCGAAGTTTTTGTTTTGAACCAGTGCATTACGCGAGTTTACCCGCGTGACAAGTCGCGACGCGCACTGTTACTGATTCGTTTGTAACTCCTCTCGATACTCATGAATGGAAAATTTAATATGTTTTAAAATCAAATAATTACGTATTGATTTCGGGGGTTTTCCATCTCGAGTATAAAATGAGAAGTTCGGTTCATTATCCGGCAGTACACATTGCTTATGCTGTTGTACCCTGGGAACAGACGACAAATCTGTTTAAGGGAATCGTGTTCAACACGAGCCTCAGCATCGTTTGAATCGATGTACGGTTTATTCATTTTAATTCTTTCAGTCGATTCCCTTATATCCGTTATATAATCATTTTGTTGATTACATTAGATTATTACTTTCGTTGTAATATTTATATGTATTATTGAAATACATATAGTGAGGGAATATTACCAATAGTGGGTTGCAAGGGTTGCAACCTTTTTCAGGGTTGCAAAATATATTTCCAATATATATATATATATATAGGGTGCGTTTATATATATATATATATATATATATATATATAGTTTTTACATAGAGAAACTTCATGTTTTCAAACCATGGATATTCATATCTTTGTGACTTCTTATTGTATCATGGGGTTACATAATTTGTTTTTGGTAACTTGTTCACAAGTTGATTCATACATCTGATTAATCCAACTCATATAAAAAGAGTTTGGCTCATATTTTCAAAGCTCAAAAAATTGTAGTTTAAATCCTAGCCGATTAATATATAGAGTAAAGTACCTTTTCGTCCTCGTGGTTTGTTAAAAATTGCTATTTTCATCCATGTGGTATAGAAATTACGATTTTCATCTTTAAGGTTTGTAATTCATTGCTATTTTTGTCCTTATGATTTACAATTTATTGTTGTTTTGGTCTCAATGGTTTACAATCTTTTTACTGTTTTAGTTCCCTTATACTTAAAGGTAGGATTAGTACCTGGACAAAAATAATAAATTGCGAATCATAGGGACGACAATCACAATTTTTACACCACTAGAACGTAAATCGAAATTATTAACATTCCACGGGGACGAAAATCATGATTACTCTAATATTTATGAGTTTGACCAATATCAGAATTAATGAAAAATCATATTTCTTGTCATGTTTAATTATATATGCTCAGAAATTGAATACTGTAAAACGATACATGACACGAGATTGAAGATTAATTGTTCTTCATGAAACAAGATTTAAGTGTATAATCCATATAAGATGGGCCCAAATTACCATATATTGTTGGGACAGATTCAAAAGATGCCATATATTATTATATTGTGCCTATTACAGCTTCCGGAAAATTGTAATCCAAAAGACGGAATCAAACTTCATGAGTAGCCAATTAAGAACTTACAGTTCCCTATAACAAAGGAAATATTCATGTGTAATAGCGTTCTCAAATCTTTTTATTGTCATATGTTACTTTATTCATTGTGATTAGATTAAGAAACTCCAAAGACGTTATGCATGTGCATCACTGAATTGGCTTCAATTATGATCATGCGTCTGACCAAGTAACTTGAGTTTCACCCCATTCTTTTTTAGGCACCTGAAGGGCCTTCCAAACAGCTTCAGACGCGTCCACGATATTATTTTTACATCCATGATTTGAGTCACACTCGTCAACCACCGTAGCTTTTACGCTTCTATCCTTGTAGTGTATATTGATAGATTTAAAGCATCTTCTTCCGTGGTTGTACCATTGAGTGGACAATGCAACAATGGGTGTGTCATCTGAATGGTATTTGCCATCACACTCAGCTGGCCCTCCACCACTCTCGCCCTTCTGGAAGCCGTTGATCGTCATAGTTGCCTTCATATGGCTAAGAGCATCGATGGACGATATGAATAAGGTAGCAAGCAGGAAATAGAGGGCGAGGGAGATAACTGAGGTTTGCTTCATTTTATCTTTCTGTAAGTTATGGATGATATTTGGTGAAAAGAAATTGCAATAAGGGATACTAAATATATAGCGATCGGGTTTTTGTCTTATGTTAGGTGGTTATATTTCTTAGGGTAAGTTTGGGGTTAAAATTACAATGTGGATCTAACAAAGAGAGTTCTATAGATTAATATTTGTTTGTATCATTGGAAGTTGATAAGAAAAGTTATGGGGGCAAAGATCCATATATATCTTATGAAGAATTTTTATTTAAATATTAAGTTTTATGGTAATTTTAAAGAATTTGAAATTTTGATCCAAAACAAAAGAAAACACACACATACTTAGGGTTAGATTTTGATGAGGCCAACCATTTTTATGACGACAATTATGAAGTCGTGAAAGTTGAGTGTGTACTTTCTGTCAAGGTTTTGGTGTAATTTTTTCTATAAAGATTCAACATTTTTAATAATAACGTTTCATATTTTTTTTAATATGAAGGTTTTATCATCTAAGGATACAGTCTTTGACTGTGAAGGTTCGGTTAGATAAAAACTCGTCAAATAGATTCAAGATGGTCTAACAGATCTTACAAAAGTCGGACGATTTCACATGATACCAAATATATATATACAATATATATATATATATATATATATATATGTGTGTGTGTGTGTATGGAGGTTCAAACAAGAACACCTCCATTTTACGAAAACATGAAAACATCCTCATCACATGTGATAATGAGTGTGAGGGATCTAGTGGTGTACAGACGACTTGGCATGCGACCTAGGTCGCAGGGAAGGTCGTATGCCTCTCTATCTAGTATCACATGTGATGGATTATATATAGTATCATATCGAGAACACTATTATCAAACGTGATAATACATGTGAGGGGAATTGGTGGTGTGTGGACGATTTGGCCCGCAACCTAGGTTGCACAGAAGGTCGGCCTCGTCTATGCTTTAGTAAGATATATATATATATATATGTATATATATATATGTATGTATGTATGTATGTATGTATATGTATGTATGTATGTATTATATGTGATGGACTTTGTCAGGATCGAATTCTCAACAAGAATTATAAATACTCAGAAACAATATTAAAGAAGTTGCGGAAAAACACTTTAATATTCAATAAACAGAAAAACAGTATGAATCACAACTTGCAAACTTTACTTAATGATTCAATTTACAAGCTTTTCACTCACAACCTCAATCTTGAAGAACAGGCTCTTTCAAGACGAATTCTACTTCTCTAGAATTAGGAACGATGCCTTGAGGTTGATTCTCTCTAGAACAAAAACTCAGAATTATTCTAATTGTTTCGATTCTATCTTTTCAATTCAATTCTATTCTATATATCATTGAATAATAAAAGATAATTACTAAACATAAAAAGATCTTCAAAATAATCTTCATAATTATCTTTAAGCTTTCCATGTTTATCTCCAGACGTGTTCTCTTCAACATTATCTTCATGTTATCTCAGAAGCAGCATTAATCACCTTGGAAGCATTAACTGAGTCTTGGCAGTATTAACTACTAAGCAGCACTAACCACTAGCAGTACTAACTAGCTAAGCAGTACTAACTTTGTTCAAGCAGCACTAACTTTGACTAGGAGTATTAATTTTGAGATCCTCTGGCAGTACTAACTCTGAACTAGCAGCATTAATGACTTGGTCACATCTTCAGTTCCCAACAATCTCCCCCTAACTTGACTTTTAGAAAGAGAAGCCAAGTTCTTTAGATGCTTCCAAAACTTTTATTGATCCAATCCAGTGTTAGGATCCAGTCCCATACTCTGATTGATAGTTCTCTGAATTAGATACTTTGCCATTTCTGAATTTGGTGCACAACCCAACTTCTTCTTTAACATGGCATGAAGCTTCAGACTTGTGTGATTGTAGACCCTATCCACCAAGTAATACTCCATGTGAAAAGTATCCATGGCCAATTCATAGACTCCACTCCTTTCATACAAAGTCCATCCTCTAACAGCTTCAAACACCTCTCTGATTATATATTGTACTGCTTCTGAATTGAATAACATGCACAAATACTCCATAACCAGCTTCACAATTGGTAACCCTGGAGCTTTCAACTGTTCTGCTTGTAACTTCATACCAACTTCAAACATCTCTTCTAAATCAGATCTTGAACATTCTCTGACAATTTTGTTCCATGTTGCAAACACATAATACTTCTCATCCTTTCTTTTCAACCTGATATACTCTTTACCATCCACCTCCATAGTATCCTAGTGGATAACTTCAGGAGGTTTGAATCCAACAGGTTCAGCTGTGATAGGCTTTGGAATTTTATCCATTACCACCATGTACATATTTACATCTGAACTCTGTGGTACTTCCTGAGATTCAGCTTTATTTTCTTCATTCTTAGGTGCCTCTTCTTCTTCAGCAACCTTTTTCTCTTCTTCTACTCTAGGCTTCTTGTCAGTTTTCTTTCTTTTGGCCATCATCTTGGTTCTCTTTAGAATCCTTTGACTTTGCCCTGTAGTAGCTTCCTTCTTCTTTTCTTCCTTTTTCTTTTCCTCTGATCTAGTACCTTTAGAAGCAACAGACTTAACTCTTTTTATTTTCTTGATCTTCTGAGCTAAAGTCTCTTCTTCCTTAATCTCTGCCTTCTCTTTTGTTGGAGTTCCATCTTCACTTTCAGGAAAGGGTTGATTAATGTTCACATCATGTCTCTCCTTGGCTTTTCTTTCAAACTCCACTCTGGCCTTTTCATTGCTCTGCAACTTTCCCATTTCTTTCTCATATAAGCCCTTGACTTGATCAAAGGTCATCTTCATAAACATTTCTTTCTTCACACCAATTGCACTCCTCAAGAAAGTTATCATCTTGTTTCTTTCCTGAGTTGCAAGGTAAGTTTGTGAAGGTCTTCTCTTCTTTGCACTTGATCTAGCCATCATAGCCTTTCTCATGCTTTTTGCTCTTTGCTTTGCTTTCTCTGTTTCCAAACTTTTCTGAAATGCTTCATTTAATTCATTGGCTAGTGCTCTGGCTATCTCTCTGTCTTTCTCAACCTGCTCTTTTTCTGCTTGATCTAACTCTTCTTGCAGTTTCTTAGCTAATGCTTCATCTGACTCAACCATCTTTTGCTTTTTGGTTGGTTGATCAAATTCTATCATCTTTTCTTTTCCTTTTCTCTTTGCATCTGCAGCCATGTCTTTCTTTTCTGTTCTCTTTGCTCCCCCTTCATTTATGACCACTCCCTTTGCTTTGGGAGTGTCATTCTTTGCTTTTACCAGCATCTCTGCTACTTCAACTTCTTCAGGTGTTAACCCTGTTACTGCTGCTTGTGTAGTTTCAGCAGCACTAACAGTTTCTGCTGCTCCTTTTGGCTCAGCAGTAGTAACAGTTTCTGCTGTTGGGGTTGTTACTGCTGCTGGGGTTGTTACTGCTGCTTTGGCAATTTCTGTTTCTATCACACCTTCAGCTTTTTCTTCAGCCCTCTCTTCAACATACTCACCCTGTGCTTCAACAAACTCCCCCTCAATCTGTTGATCCTTCTTTTCTGAGCTTGAACTCTTCCCCTTTTTGGAAGCATTCACCTCCTCCTTTTTGTTTGCCCCCTCTCTCCTCCTTAGAACAAACTGCTTTCTTCTTTTCTTGGCAATGAGCTTTCCCACCAATTGCTTGAGTTTTGAAATCTGCTCTTGTTGGGAGATGACCACTTGCTACAATGCCTTGATTTCCTTTCCTTGATTAACCACATCAACATTGATGTTGGCTATTGTTTCCATCAATTCCAAGTGAGTATAGCTATCCTCACCTTCTTTAGGTGTTTTACCCACCCTTGAAGGATCACTGGAATCTTTTGCCATCAATTCATCAGTTTTAGTTCTATCCTCACCCTTTTTGGATGTTTTGCCCATCCTTGAGGGATCCTTGGATCTTTTAGTAGTGGCCTTCTGCCTAGCAGAAGCACCAACTACCCCCTTGGTTTCTTGGCGCCAGGGTCCTTTGGTTGATTTCTCACCCAAAGTTGCCATGGGGAAGGTCTTAGAAATTTTACCACTGTCCTTCTCTGTGCTAGCAGAAGTAGTGGCAGCCTTCTCACCCATATGCTCTTTCATCTCCTTAGAGAGCACCTCCTCAGGGTTGGGAGACACCCTAGTGGATTCCCTTTGGATATTCTCTATTGGAGAATGCTCCAATAGAGGGTTTTGAGGCTCTTGGTTAATAGTAGGTACAACAAGGGAAGGAGCCTTGTGTACCTTTCTCTTGACATAAGTCTTGGATATAATAGGAGTGGGTTTAGCAGCAAAGAACTGAGGAAAAATTTGAGAGAGGGAAGGTTGGGATTGGCTCTCAGTGGGTTGGTCTAATGAGGGCCTTGACCCTGAGGCCATACCTTCTTGTGGTTGGGACATCACCATCATTGTTGAGAACAATGGGGTGTCAACTCCTTCCGAGTCCCTAGCAGATCTTCTCATGTTTGAGAAGACCTTGCCTTTAGGGGGTTTAGGTACATATATCTCATCAAAGTGAGGTATATCCGTCAATTCATTTGTTAAAACTGCCTGTACAAACCTGGGATACATGAAGAAACTCTTCTTGTTGTCCAGGTTTGAGACAAGATCATTGAAGATCATCAGAGAAAAATTATATTTTCGAGCAGTAGATAAGCATACCAAAGCATAGGCAATGGTACTGCTAAATTGGCTCCAGCCAGTAGTTTTCTTGGAAAGACAGTGCATCAGGGTATGAACAAAGAACCTCCATTGGGGTGAAAATTGAGCTTTGAAAAACTTGAAAATCCCCAATTGGCCTTCATACCCCATTCTGGTGAGGTTTGAAAACAAATCCTCATTTGGGATAGAAGATATACCTGAGGCATCGTCTAGACGTAGACAAATGCGAATGGTCTCCTCAGTAACTGTCAAGGGTTTGTCACAAACCCTTGTTTTGATGCACGACACTCCGTTTTCAGTGCTAGTAGAGGCATTGGCCCAGAATTGCCTTTGATGCTCTATGTAGATGGTCGGAGACACAGTGAGAGCATGAGCGATGTGGCTTGACCTCAGAAAATCGACGATTTGGTGAAAACCTTCGGCTTGTTTTGGCTTTTGGAGCATGGCTATCTCGTTGTGCTCATCAATAAACACCGTTGAAGCCATCTGTACGCAAGGATTCTTGACTAGCGAACACTGGATACTTGAGAGAAAAGAGTGAGAGAGAAGATGAACAGTAGATAAAGAGTCGTTATGATCTTTTAGGCGGGGAAAGGGTATTTATAGCTTGTGGATTATAAGCAGTATTAACTCTAAAAATTTAGTGAAAGCAGTATTAACAGAGAGCAGTATTAACTGAGAGCAGTATTAACTGAGAGCAGTATTAACTGAGAGCAGTATTAACTGAGAGCAGTATTAACTGAGAGCAGTATTAACTGAGAGCAGTATTAACTGAAAGCAGTATTAACTGAACACTGGCAGTAGTAAAATTGTACTCGCAGTACTAAAACTGTACTGGCAGTATTAACCATACTTACACTTTTAAGCTTGTGATGAACTGAGTACTGCTATATATTTCCTGAGATAGAAGATTAGTAACACCAAGCATAAACTATATACAGGTATTTAACCACTTTTTAAGTAGGAGCTTATTCAGAGTTGATCATTCCCACACTTGTTACCAAGAAAGTGAATCTACCCACATCAAAGGCTTTGGTGAATAGATCAACAAACTGGTTATCAGTATGAACTTTTACAACTTGAATAAGCTTCTTTTCATTGCAGTCTCTTATAAAGTGATACCTGATTTCAATGTGCTTTGTCTTTGAGTGCTTGACAGGATTATTAACAATGCTAATAGCACTGCTATTATCAATAAAGATTGGAGTGTGTAGAAAGGTTACCCCATAGTCCAACATTTGATTCTGAATCCATAAGACTTGAGAACAGCAACTTGTAGCTGCTATGTACTCTGCTTCTGTTGTAGATGTGGACACTGTGGTTTGTTTCTTGCACTGCCATGATACTAGTCTTGCACCCAAAAACTGGCATCCTCCAGAAGTAGATTTTATGTCCAAGTTTGCTCCACCTAGGTCATTGTCTGAGTATGCAAGTAGGTCAAATGATGAGTCATGAGGATACCAAAGTCCCAATCTAGGTTGCCCTTTGAGATATTTGAATATCCTCTTAACAACTTGATTGTGTGATTGCTTTGACCTAACTTGAAATCTTGCACACACACAGACTGGAAACATTATATCTGGCCTAGAGGTTGTAAGATACATGAGAGAGCCAATCATGGATCTATAGTGATGAACATCCATATCCTCCCCCTCAAGATCTGCTGTTATTTGCTTGTGTGACTCCATAGGTGTGCTGGCAGGCTTTGAGTCTGAGAAACCAAACTTAGTTAGAATGTCCTGCACATACTTGGACTGACAGATAAATATTCCATCTGACTTCTGTTGGACTTGGAGTCCAAGGAAGAAAGTAAGTTCCCCCATGGAACTCATTTTGAATCGTTGATGCATTAGTTCCTCAAACTCCCTGCACATATTGTCTCTTGTGGATCCAAAGATGATATCATCCACATAGATTTGGACCAGCAAGGTGTCCTTCTTCTTTCTCTTGATGAACAGAGTCTTATCAATGACTCCTCTTTCAAATCCATTTTCCAAGAGATAGGATGACAGAGTGTCATACCATGCTCTTGGTGCTTGATGCAGTCCATAAAGTGTTTTCTTCAGTTTGTATACTCTGTCTGGATGGCTTGGGTTTTCAAACCCTGGTGGTTGACAGACATATACTTCTTCTTCAATTGAGCCATATAGAAAAGCACTTTTTATATCCATTTGATAGACTTTGAATTTCATATAAGAAGCATAGGCCAGGAACAATCTAATTGCTTCTATCCTAGTCATTGGTGCAAATACTTCTTCATAATCTATTCCTTCTTCTTGTGTATACCCTTGTGCCACCAACCTTGCTTTGTTCTTTATTACTATTCCTCTCTCATCTTTCTTATTCCTGAAGACCCATTTTGTGCCTATTGCTCTTTGACCTTTAGGAAGGTCTACCAGATCCCAAACATCTTGCAGCTTGAATTGTAGCAGCTCTTCTTGCATGGCTTCTATCCAACTGGAATCTTTCATAGCATCATAAGCCTTCTTAGGCTCAAGTTGGGATAGAAAGCAAGAAAGCACTGTATGCTGTTGGTCTTGCATATCTTGCAGCCTGCTTTGATTTCTAGTCATCATAGGAGAAGAGATATCTCCTATTACCAGCTGAGGAGGATGATTCTTTTGTGTTCTTGTTGGATGACTAGGTTCTTCATTTAGTCCCACCTCTAGATTGGAGTCATTCAACTCAACTGAGGTGATTTTAGCAGCTACTTCTGGTTCTTTATTTTTTTGACTCTCCTCATCTCTTCTTTCTTCTTCACTCTGATTTGGTTCAGTAGATGGCTCCTTTTCACAGTCTTCAACAGGATCCACTGTAGGTATGGGAAAGATCACAGACTGAGGTATGCTGTCTTGAACTTGTGTATCCCCTGATCCTCCACTTCCTGAACCTGCATAATCATTACTACTGAAACCAAAAGAGTTAGTTAGTGAATCAATGTCAAACAGCCACTGAGGACCAGACCCAATAGGATTTGGTGTGTTCTCATTGCATTTGACATTGTCACTTTCTTCAATTATTCTAGAAGAAGAGTTAAAAACTCTGTAAGCCTTACTCTGAGATGAATACCCAACAAGAAAACCATCATCTGCTTTGCTATCAAACTTTCCTAAGTGAGTTTTGGTATTGAGAATAGTACAAGGACACCCAAAAGGTTTAAGGAAACCAATAAATGGTTTTCTATTGTTTAAAAGCTCATATGGGGTCTTGTTATTTGGCTTGACCACTAGAACTCTGTTTTGGACATAACAGGCAGTATTAACTGCTTCAGCCCAGAAAGTAACTGGCAGTTTTGAATCAGCCAACAGAGATCTAGCAGCCTCTATTAGTGTCCTATTCCTCCTCTCAGCAACTCCATTCTGTTGAGGAGTCCTAGGGGCACTATATTGTCTCTCAATGCCTTTTTCTTCACAAAAGGTGTTTAGATCAAGATTTTTAAATTCAGTTCCATTGTCTGATCTAATGACTTTTACTTTTTGATTTGTTTGGTTTTCAATTCTTAGGATAAAGGATTTGATCAGTCCACTTGTCTCATCCTTAGTCCTTAGAAAATATACCTAAGTAAATCTAGAGTAATCATCAACAATAACTAAGCAGTATGATTTCTTGCCTATACTCATAACATTTGTAGGACCAAACAGATCCATATGTAATAACTGGAGACAAGAAGAAATTGTATTTAACTCTTTGGACTTATGAGAAGTTTTGTGTTGTTTGCCTTTAAGACAAGCAACACAATGATCATCACATGAAAAGACTTTTGATGGTAAACCTCTTACAAGGTTGTTTCTAACAAGTTTATTCATTGTCTTGAAGTTCATGTGACACATCCTTCTGTGCCAAAGAGAGGATTCATCCACAGAGGCTTTTGAAACAAGACAGTTCAGGGATGAATCACTTGAAACATTGTCCATATCTAGACAATAAACATTGTCCTTTCTTGGAGTTCTAAGTAGTATCATGCTTTCATCAACTACCTTGAATCCTGGAGCAAGGATCATACATTATGTATTGGTAAATAATATACTATGTTGTTTGTCACAAACCTGTGATACACTTAACAGGTTGTACTTTAACTGATCAACATAGTAGACATCCTCAAATGTCATCTTACCTTTTGTAACATTACCTTTTCCACTTATTTTTCCACCTGTAAGATTGTCTCCAAATGCAACATGTCCTCCATTGATATGCTTGAAATCCTGAAGGCATGACATGTTGCCTGTCATGTGCCTAAAGCAACCACTATCAACATGCCAGATGCTCTTCCCCTTGAGCTGTTGGTTGCCCTGCACATAAGATAAATCAGTTAGTATTGATTAGGAACCCAAGCCAAAGTGGTCTTGGGTACCCCTTTCTCATCAAAATATTTACATTCCTTCTTGACAAGATTTTTAAACTTTGACTCCTCATTGCTGGAGTACTTTGTCACAATAATGGGTTTGGATGCACATTTACTAGAAGCAGTACTGGTTTTAGAAGTACTAACTGCATTAGCAGCACTTGCATGCTTAGCAGTACTAACCTTGTTAGAAGTAGTAACTGTGTTAGCAGCAGTAGCTGTGTTAGCAGTACTAACCTTTGAAGAAGTACTAACAGTGTTAGAAGCATTAATATTTTCAGCAGTACTAACACTGGTAGCAGCAGTATTGCTATTGGCAGCATTATCCCTGTCAGCAGTACTATTTGGTGTAGCAGTACTAACAGTTTTAGTGCTTCTAGGCACCCACATTTTAATACTCTCTTTTAAAACCTTTTTCTTCATGTGGCCTTTGGTTTCAACAGATTTCTTAGTCACATGTTTCTTTCCAGCCTTCCTATAACCAACAGGTTTTTGCACAAATCTTTGAAAGTTCATCTTTTGGTTAATAGGGTTAAAGAAACAGTGCTTAGCCAAATGATTCAACTTGCCACATATGAAACAAGGTTTTGGTCTGATTATTTTACTCAGATCAACTCCTTGTTTCTGAGCCCATTGATTATTCCAGTTTCTTTGATTACCTCTCTTTGTACCAGAATTTAGGCTCTCAGTTTTATTGCAAGCACACTGTTTACAAGGGCCAGGATTCACAACAGTGGTCTGTTTGTAATGGATCTTATTGGCCTTTCCTTTGGTCTTCTCTATCTCTTTAGACTTGACCCAGATCCTTCCACCACCCTCATTGGTAACAATGTTGTTTTCTAAGGGTATCTCTTTACTCACAGCATTGTTCCTATTCTCACTAGCTTCTTTCTCAGTCAAATCCTTAACAACCACCTCATCCAAAGGATCTATATTAAAGGCTTCCTCAGACAAGTCATTTTTCTCCTTGGTCTCTAACAAGTCTGATGTAGGAGGGATGTAGTTGTGGTTGTAAGGAGGGGGTGTGTTGTTGTATCCAATACCAGGCTTCATCTTATCATGAATCTGATCCTTTAGAAGAGAATCCATTGCTTTTGAAGCATATGAAAACTTTTCTACATCAAGCTTAATCTTAGCTAGTTCTTCTTTCAACTTATCATTCTCTTCTTTGGACTTAGACAGTTTGGTCTCTAACTCATTCTTTTCCCACTTCCAGTAGGTTGTGTCATAAGAGTGTTGAAGTTCATTGTCTTGGAAGCCTTTGATTTGTTCTTCAAACCTCTCAACTATCAACACATAATCTCTTATGTCCTTTTCTAATCTTGTTGGTCCCAAATAGCAGTAAATAAACAAGCAAAGTATTGTAGAAGGGGGGGTTGAATACAATACACACAATTTTTCACTTAATTTAATTCTTATTGATTTGAAATCAAGAATTACACATAGAAAACTTTGATTGTTGCGGAAGAGAACATATGAGATATGTTCAAACAATCTTACACATAGAGAATAAAGAACAATTGTAAAACACTTAGAAAACAATTGAACTTCGTAGAGAGAAAGTTGTCAGGCACTTAGAGAACTTGAAGGTAGTAGAGCTGGTGATCTTGCATGTTGAACTATCCTCCATATTTATAGTGCCTCATGCATTAAATGCATGGGACACCTGTTGAGCAAAGGATGGACACAGGTCTTCAGCAAGGTACAGGATGTACCTTTTGTCATGAGGTGTTTTGGCTTGAAGTGTTGACCTGCAGAAGGATGGTAGAGACCTTTCCTTAAAATGGTGTAGTAGACAAAACTTACTTTATCTGATCTCCAGATGAGGTCCACGTCAATGCAAGATATCACAATATACTTTGTCACATAAGTATAATGTGTTAGAAGGAAATCTTCAGGCATCTTCGGCTCCTGAAGA
This sequence comes from Arctium minus, assembly GCA_954870635.1. Taxonomy (NCBI): domain Eukaryota; kingdom Viridiplantae; phylum Streptophyta; class Magnoliopsida; order Asterales; family Asteraceae; genus Arctium; species Arctium minus. Next base: position 84,248,702 of record OX941089.1, on the reverse strand, counting down.
TGTGAGAACATCTTCAGCTTCTAGGGAGAGGTCATCGGCTGCCGAAGGCTTGAGAGATCTTTGGATTTTCCCGAAGATGTGAGATCTTCGGATTTTCCCGAAGATGTGAGATCTTCGGATTTTCCCGAAGATGTGAGATCTTCGGATTTTCCCGAAGATGTGAGATCTTCGGATTTTCTCGAAGATGTGTGATTGACATCATCCTGGCTGATGGTGTTGAACACTTGGGCATGCTTGGCTTTAGGCTTAGGAGACTATCTTCAATCCGCTTTGAGAGATGTACTCCTACTTTGTCTTCTTCGGCTGATCTTCGACTTCACCGAACATTTGTATAGAAACCAAGCTGCTAAAAGAACCTCAAACATATTCTAAGTAAGATGATATAAGATGGAAGATCAGGAGGTCATCTTCAAATCTTCAGATGACCCAACAATCTCCCCCTATTTGAGGATGACATCCATACTAAAGAATATAACAAAGAGTGTACTGAATAAATTCATTTTGACCCATCTTTACTCTTTTTGGGTTCTTTTCACATAGACCTTTTTTTTTTTTTTTGGTATATGTGACTTTTACATAGTGAAAGAAAAAAGTATAGTTATACAAACGAATAAATGAATACAAAAAAAAATAGAAAGAAAAAAATATATACAAAGATACAGAAGAAGACAGTAGCCGGGATTGTTTGAATTTGAGTGGTTGGATGCTCCCCCTCAATTCATACTCCCCCTCAACTAATGTCAGGTGGCTTTGATCACACAGTCCATTGCAAAATTAGTAGTTTCAGCAGAGTTTAAGCTTGAGTGGTAAGTTGCTCCCCCTCAACTTATACTCCCTCTTAACTAAGAAGTCAGAAGATTTTCGGGATCCTCCGAACCTGCTCCTGGAAGGGCAGATTCATCCTTGGATCGTGCAGAAGCATCAGGACTGAGAATCCTGAGTGATAGGCTGTGAGGTGGAGAAGAGGTACCTTGGATAGGGAAGGAGTCCAAGTCATCCTTATCAACCAAGGAAAAGGTTGATGAGGGAATAATAGGGGTCCCCAATTTTACAATTGTATCCTTTTGAGAAGATACAAAGCAGATGGCTTTGGGTTTAGCAGAGTCTCCGGGCCCAGATGGGAGAATTTCAACACCTGCTGATTGTAGAGAATCGGTAGGTGGAGTAGGTGGCTTGGCCCTTGAAACCTTCCTCGGCCTCTTGAGAGGAGAGGGAGGGGAAGAGGTAGAGTGCCGCCGCTTTGAGATATGGGGTGTGACCTGGGTAACCGCTGAAGGTTCTTTCGGTGGTATGGCCATTTGGGCAAGTGCGGCGGTGCCAGTAGCTGTTGAGGATTTAGTACTAGCCGGCGTCACTGAAGAAAGGGGAAGAAGGGTCCACTACAGTTGAGGGACCTTTGGACACCCGAGTGTCTTTAGTATCACCCCATTGTAAATCGGGAGAGTTTATGAAGGAGAACATACCTAGGTTGAGAGCTTGACTGGTGGATAGAGATCCCTTGTTGAGAGAGATCTTCTTGAGTTTCTAAGTGTTGGTAAGAGAGTCATCACCAAATCAATTTGTGACACAACAATTTTTCTCCCCCTATTTGATGATGACACCAACACATAGAAAAAAAATGGTACAGACACTAAGAAAAATTACAAGACACGAAGAATTCATATATCCAGTGACCCATTTTTTTTTTTTTTTCTTAAAGGCTCTTTTTAAATTTTTTTTTTTTGTTTTTTTTTTAACAGGAAAGAAAAAGAAAAGGAAGAGAGAAGGGGGGTAGAAAATGGTAGGAGGTGAAAGAAAAAGGAGAAAAGAGGGGATGGATGATAAGTCTTGGGAAAAAAATTTAAAAAATGGGGTGGGTAGGGGGGTTTGACCGAATGGGGTTGGGGGGGGGGGGATTGAGGAGGGCCAAAAAAAAAACAAGGAAAGGGGTTGGGTGTAGGTGATTTGGATGTTGTGGGTTCGGTGGTTAGGAGGGAAATGGTTGGGACCGAAGAGGGTAGTGGTCGAAGGTGGGGATTCGGGTGAAAGAGGGTGGTTCGGTGGGTATAGGGGAGAGGGGAGAGGGGATCGGCTAAGAAGGGTGTGGGGAGGGGGGTTTTGGTTGTAGAGTGGGCAAAGGGAGGCCGAAGGTGGGAGGGTGGTTAAGGGAGAGGGGTGTTCGGCTAAGTAGAGCATCGGCTAAGGGTTGGGAGGGGTTGTTGCCGAAAAAGAAGGGAGGTAAGGGGTGGTCGGTAGCCGATGGAAGGTGGGGAGGGGTTGGATTGGGAGGTGCCGAAGACAAGGGGTTATAAGGGGTGGTGGCTTCGGCTACCAAAGTGGGTAAGGGAAAGAGAGAGAGATCGGCGAGGGGAGAAGGGGGCCGAAGAGGGAGAGAGGCCGAAGGGGAGGGGAAGGGGAGGGGGAGAGGGAGGGGTTGGGTGGGATTATCGGCCGCCGAAGGGAGGATGTGGGTGTGGATGGATATTCGGCGAAGGGGGTGTTCGGTTTTGATTATGAGCCGAAATGGGGTGAGGGCCGAAGAGGGAATGGCCGAAGGAGAGAGGGAGGGGGGGCCGAAAGGGGTGGAGTTCGGCTAAGAGGGTTTTCGGTTGAGGGGGTGAGGGAGTTCGGCTAAGGGGTGTGTGGTTGCCGAAGAGAGGATAGAGGGAGAGAGAGATCGGTGGCCGATTGGGAAGAGAGGGTGAAGAGGGTCGGTCGCCGAAGGGGGCTGGGGTGTTTAGGGTCTTCGGCTAGGAAGGGAGAAGGAGGGGGAAAGGGGTGGAGGTTCGGTGGGGAGAAAGAAGGGGTTGAAAAAAAATTAAGGGGGTGAGAGGTGGAAGGATGTGCAGTAAAAAAAATAAAGAGGGGTGAAAGGGTTATGATGGGTTTTTGGTGACAAGGTGGAGGGGAGTTGGGGGAATTTTTGGTTACCGAAGAAGGGATGAGAGGGTGAGGGGATCGGCTAGGATGTCGGTGGCCAAAGAAGGGTGGTGGTGGTGGCGTCGGCTGCCGATGGAGGGGAGAGGAATTTTTTTTTTTTTTTTTTTGGTCGGTAGCCGATGAACAGTAAATCGGTAGCCGAAAAAATATATTTTTTTTTTTTTGTAAATGAATAGTAAATCGGTAGCAAAAAAAATAAATTTTTTTTTTGTCGGTAGCCGATGAACAGTAAATCGGTAGCCGAATTTTTTTTTTTTTTTTGTCGGTAGCCGATGAACAGTAAATCGGTAGCCGAAAAAAATAATTTTTTTTTTCTTTTTTTTTTTTTTTGGGTCGGTAGCCGATGAACAGTAAATCGGTAGCCGAAAAAAAATAATTTTTTTTTTTTTTTTGTAAATGAACAGTAAATCGGTAGCAAAAAAAATATTGTTTTTTTTTTGTTTTGTCGGTAGCCGATACCAGGCTTCATCTTATCATGAATCTGATCCTTTAGAAGAGAATCCATTGCTTTTGAAGCATATGAAAACTTTTCTACATCAAGCTTAATCTTAGCTAGTTCTTCTTTCAACTTATCATTCTCTTCTTTGGACTTAGACAGTTTGGTCTCTAACTCATTCTTTTCCCACTTCCAGTAGGTTGTGTCATAAGAGTGTTGAAGTTCATTGGCTTGGAAGCCTTTGATTTGTTCTTCAAACCTCTCAACTATCAACACATAATCTCTTATGTCCTTTTCTAATCTTGTTGGTCCCAAATAGCAGTAAATAAACAAGCAAAGTATTGTAGAAGGGGGGGTTGAATACAATACACACAGTTTTTCACTTAATTTAATTCTTATTGATTTGAAATCAAGAATTACACATAGAAAACTTTGATTGTTGCGGAAGAGAACATATGAGATATGTTCAAACAATCTTACACATAGAGAATAAAGAACAATTGTAAAACACTTAGAAAACAATTGAACTTCGTAGAGAGAAAGTTGTCAGGCACTTAGAGAACTTGAAGGTAGTAGAGCTGGTGATCTTGCATGTTGAACTATCCTCCATATTTATAGTGCCTCATGCATTAAATGCATGGGACACCTGTTGAGCAAAGGATGGACACAGGTCTTCAGCAAGGTACAGGATGTACCTTTTGTCTTGAGGTGTTTTGGCTTGAAGTGTTGACCTGCAGAAGGATGGTAGAGACCTTTCCTTAAAATGGTGTAGTAGACAAAACTTACTTTATCTGATCTCCAGATGAGGTCCACGTCAATGCAAGATATCACAATATACTTTGTCACATAAGTATAATATGTTAGAAGGAAATCTTCAGGCATCTTCGGCTCCTGAAGATGTGAGAACATCTTCAGCTTCTAGGGAGAGGTCATCGGCTGCCGAAGGCTTGAGAGATCTTTGGATTTTCCCGAAGATGTGAGATCTTCGGATTTTCCCGAAGATGTGAGATCTTCGGATTTTCCCGAAGATGTGAGATCTTCGGATTTTCCCGAAGATGTGAGATCTTCGGATTTTCTCGAAGATGTGTGATTGACACCATCCTGGCTGATGGTGTTGAACACTTGGGCATGCTTGGCTTTAGGCTTAGGAGACTATCTTCAATCCGCTTTGAGAGATGTACTCCTACTTTGTCTTCTTCGGCTGATCTTCGACTTCACCGAACATTTGTATAGAAACTAAGCTGCTAAAAGAACCTCAAACATATTCTAAGTAGGATGATATAAGATAGAAGATCAGGAGGTCATCTTCAAATCTTTAGATGACCCAACAAATCTTTTGAGGTCATCACACATTTTTTGGTTGTGATCCCTGTACCTTTTGACAGTGTCTATGCAAGATTGAGTACAAAGATTAGAAATTACCTCAGAGGGGAGAGCAGACACCTCTACCAAAAGAGCTTGATTCTGAATGGCTTCCTCAGCTTGGTCACTCCAGTCAAATCCCATTCCTTGTTAAGAAACAAGGGCTTGAGCAGAGTTCTTGTTTTGATTGTAGCCTCCATTCTGAGCTTGTTGGTGGTTGTTGTTTGGCACACCACTTCTACACTCTCTAGCAAAGTGTCCCTTCATGTGGCACTTATAGCATTCCACCTTTGTCTTGTCAAAACCAGCTCCATCTTCTCTTCTTTGAGAGAAGTTGTTCCTCCCAGTTCTTTTAATAAACTTCTTCACTCTCATAGATAACATGGTCATCTGCCATTTAATGTCCATCTCCTCCAGATCATCAGGGTGAAGTTGTTCCAGATCATCATTGATCAAGGAGTTGTTGCTGTGACTGGACAAAAAGGCTTCAAAGACAGTTTCAGTGCCTTTTTCTGAATTCACTCCACTAGTAGCACTAACTGCTTCAGGGTTGGCAGTAGTATCAGTAGATGCTGATAGAAGTGCAGCACTATGAATATACCCAGTGGGCTTCTTCTTAGCTTCTACCTCAGATTCAAAAACTCTTAGATCATTATACAAATCATCTAGTTCCTTCTCTTCCAGATTGTCTGGCAGTATTAATTTTGAGATCCTCTGGCAGTACTAACTCTGAACTAGCAACATTAATGACTTGGTCACATCTTCAGTTCCCAACAGACTTTAATATCACATGTGATTGGCTTTAATAAAATGGGTGTTATCGTGTTTCCGTAAAATAAAGTTGTTCTCGTTTGAATATATATAGGGTCAGGTTCAGGAAAAAACATCAAAAAAACAGAAAACTAAATGAATACCCTGGAAGCCCTTCATCTGGACGGTATGCACGTGCATAAAAGTAATTTGTAACATGCATACGTGCATAAAAACCAAAAACCAACTTAATTTACTTGTATGCACAAATGTCTACCATCCAAATTAAGAGCTACAAAGGTGTTCCTCAGTTTTCATTTTTTTGAGGTTTTCTTTATATATATAACGAAGTCTTTGTCACATATAGAGATAGAATCACTTCAATTCTTGTTCATGTTATGATTTTAAACCAAATCTTTTAGATGCTCCAAACCTACTAATTTTATTTTAAATTAATTTTCTTTGTAATTTTGTATTTGGTTCGTAGTTATGCTTTGCAATTCATGGGAAAAGTTAGAAAATATTAACAAATCTTTAAATTGTTAACATAAAAAAAATGTAATTTATATGATATACTTTAACATATGATATAATTATTTGACATTTTTGAGTCACTCAAATATTTCATTTATGTGAGAGGTTTATTTAGCATATTGGAATTCATCTTTAACAAATTAACATGATGAAATACAAATAAAAAGCTCTTTATGTCTTCTGTTAGAGATTATCGGTTAAAAAAATTCACCATCCGGGGCTTTATTAAAACTAAGTAACGGAAATGCAAGTAGGGACAAGGAAATGGTAATGATTCTAAAGACTGTCTTCTTTTATTATTAATATTTCTGTAACTTGTTGATGGTATCTGATGAAAAGATATAGAATTAACAAGAATCGTGATTATATGGTGATGGGATTTTTGGTCTTGTTCTCGAGTGGTTATATTTCTTAGGGTTACTTGGGGTTAAAATTACGATGTTAATTCAACAATTGAAAGTTTATTATTTGTATCAATCGAACAAAATCTTGATTTGAAAAGGAAAAGTTAAGTGTAAGGATCCGTTTCTTATGATTACTTTTTAAATATAAAGGTATGAACACTTTTCATTCGTATCGATCAATTCTCAATGTTCTTCATTCTATATTACATGGATCTCATATTTGTATCTCATGATCATAGGTAATAGGATTCATATTACTAAAATCTTAGTAAAGGAGCTTATAGGGTTTTTTTTAATCTGTATCCACTCTAATGAGCTTACAAAACTCATAAATCCCATTTCCATTGCTCTTCCCCTTTCTTCATTCATCCACGTATTCACTTAAAAGAGGACACAAACACATTATTGATTATACACACCTAGACGAAGATTGAAATAAAAAAGACAAAAAGTGATAAGAACGTATGAATAAATGATCCATATATGTGAATCATTGGTAAAAGATGTGAGTTTACAAATGCATCTTCACATGTGAATAATTGTGAAGAGGTAGATAAGCAAACATGGGTTCACAAATTCACATATGCATCTTCAAATGCATTTTCCCGTGTTTACCAATTATTGATGTATGAATCATTTTGTTCGTACGTTATAACCATTTTTGTCTTTCTTATGTAAACATATTTGTGTGTGTGTGTATGGAGGATCAAATGTGAACAAGGTCAAAATAAGAAAACAAAAAAGAGTTAAACATTACTAATTGAAAGACTTTTACCTATAAAATTTCCTTAATAAATTTGTCGCTAAAAGGGTGAATTGTCACAAAACCGTCACAAAGTTGGTGAGTAAATTGATGGTGGTAAACTCAAACTAGTGACAGATTGCCCAGGCTCTGATGAATTTATTTCCTTGAAATGCATCGGATTCTATCGAAACCATTGGTACTTTGTGGGTAATCTGTCAGTAATCACCGACGGAAATTTCTCATGATGGTTTTTATATATAAAAGTCATTTGTTTTGTAGTGAAATCATATGTGAATCATTTGATTTTACATGTCATTACGGAACACAGTCAAGACAAGGGTGAACGGACAACCTGCCCGCGACTTTAGGTCAAGGCCAAAGTCATGTTAATCAGATGTGATACATGTGATCCCCACCTTTATAATAAAAAATGAAAGTGGTGATTGTTGATGGCAAACGGTTACCCAATAAGCATTTGGTAAACGACCACTTAAATAAAATCACCCTTTTGTATCAAGTAACAATCATTTTTATAGAAAAATAACTCTAGCTAATATAGATTCTTGCTCACAACTTCCAATTTTTGAAACTTCTTGTTTACATGGGATTTTTATCCAATGATACAAACGAATATTTCCAAAATGTCCCTTATTTAAATTGACTTTGTAATTCAATATAATCCCCATAAAAAAATATAATCGAATTAAACACAAGATAAAAACCCGATCTCTTCATATTCAGCTATCCCTAATTCAATTTATTCACACCACATAACATCAATAACGTATCGAAGGGCTTAAGATACAATGAAACAATCTACAATCATCTTTCTTGTTACTTCCCAGTTCTCGTTACCTTATTCATATCATGCACCAATGCCCAACCTAGTAATACAGAGGCAATAATGACAATTAACAGCTTTGAGAAGGGCGGTGGTAGTGGAGCATTTGAGTGTGATGGAAAGTACCACTCGGATGACACACTCATCGTGGCATTGTCTAGCCAATGGTATGATCACGGAAAAAGGTGCTTTAAGTATATCAATATATATATATATATTAAAATGAAAAAAAGTACACAAGCTATGGTGGTAGATGAGTGCGACTCTAGTAAAGGATGTCATAATGATATTGTGGATGCATCTAAAGCAGTTTGGAAGGCCTTTGCCATGCCCGAAAGTCAATGGGATGAAACGAAAGTTACATGGTCAAACGCATGATTGTGCATGAACCCGATTCAGTATTGCATATGAATAAAGTTGTTGAAGTTTCTTAGTTACTGATAGAATAAAGGAAAACTGTTACTGTTCAACGCCTTGTTAACCATCTTTTCGGGTTTGTTTTCTTTAAAGTTATAACACATGCAACATGTAGATCCGATATGAAATGAAATGAAAAATATGATGTGTTACATGTAGAAGGGAGGAGTGAAGAATATAAATAGATGTCAGTTCGTATTCTCCACATCATGTTAACCTTCGACCAATTATTTATATTACATATGTTGATATTGTAAATGCGATACTTATTACCTGATGTCTTTATCTACAACTTACCTCATTATTGATGGAAAATGAGTTTTGTGAGCTCATTTATGTGGGGACGACCATCTGGCATGGATAGAAAATCACATATGTGAGTTTCTTATAAATTACTAAAAGTGTATTTGTGCAATACAATGCGATATATCTCGATTTTAATGTTTTATTTTATTCTTTGTTTTGTCGATTTTATAATACGGTTTTTGTGATTTTGATAAAGCGATAATGTTTTTATATTTAAATAAAATATAAATTTGAAGACTCCATGAACATTTAAAAAGGGTATATCAATATTATTATCAAATTAACAATTTAAACATTATCGGTTTTTTTAACAATTTGTTAACTTGTATTATAATTTGATTTAGATTTAATATGCTGTAATTTCTTTTAGGTTTGTAATATGTTTTACGTTTAATAAATGTTTTTTCATTAATATAATAATTAAGTATTATGTTAGAACTCAACAATTATTCTAATTATATATTAGATTTTTTATGATAATTTAAAATGATATTTTTATCTTTTTTTTTTATTATAATTATTTGTTAGTTATATGAATTTAAACATGCATCATTTATTTGTATTCTTGAATTTTAAGTAATATGCATCAATAAATAATAATACTTGATGAATAAAAATAGGTTTTTAAGATATTTTCTCAAATACTTTATACTATAGTGTAGATAATCCCCAAGTTTATTGACTATTTGTAACTTTCATTATGTTTTAAGTTAAACCAGGAGTTATTTTACTATTCTACCACTTTAAGCTTGCGATATTGCAGATAAAATGAATCATTGAGTCAATGAAAATTATGTCAGATAATCATAATAATACATTACTATACATTGTGTACCTTATAACTTACGCATGACGATTATCATTTAAAATTAAATATAGCAAGTTTGATGAATCTAACAAAGATTTGGTTTAAAACTGTATCTTAACAAAAACAAGAACGAGAACAACTCAAGGGATTGATTCTTGACAAGGACTTGGTTTAATATAACCAAAATTATATTGATGTCAAATAAATAAAACACAGTAAAATAAAAAGATAATGTCGGATCGTTAAGTTAGATGATGATGTTACGTGAAACACCTAGTTAAATGGTAATATATAGTAGAAGGTTCACAAAGTTAGGATCTTTTTGTCGTTTAATTATCCATCAGAAGAAAAATGTATACATACTTCTCTTGAAACAAATTGTAAAAATTCAAACCATTTTTAATTATGATTTCGTCTATTTTTTATTAAAAAGGTGGGGATCACATGTATCGCGTCTGATACAATTATCCAGGTTGTCCGTTCACCCTTGTCTTGACTGTGTTCCGTAATGACATGTAAAATCACATGATTCACATATGATTTCACTACAAAACAAATAACTTTTATACATAAAAACCATTGTGGGAAATTTCCGTCGGTGATTACTAACGGATTACCCACAAAATACCAATGGTTCCAATAGAATCCGATGCATTTCAATAGAATCAAAGAGCTTGGGTAATCTGTCACTAGTTTGAGTTTACCACCATCAATTTACTCACCAACCTTGTGACGGTTTTTTGACAATTCACCCTTTTTGCGACAGATTTATTAAGGAAATTTTATAGGTAAAAGTCTTTTAATTAGTAGTGTTTAACTGTTTTTTTGTTTTCTTATTTTGACCTTGTTCACATTTGATCCTCCATACACACATACACACACATAAAGATGTTTACATAAGAAAGACAAAAATGGTAATAACATACGAACAAAATGATTCATACATCAATAATTGGTAAACACGGGAAAATGCATTTGAAGATGCATATGTGAATTTGTGAACCCATGTTTGCTTATCTATCTCTTGACAATTATTCACATATGAAGATGCATTTGTAAACTCACATCTTTTACCAATGATTCACACATATGGATCATTTATTCATACGTTCTTATCACTTTTTGTCTTTCTTATTTCAATCTTCGTCTAAGTGTGTATAATCAATAATGTGTTTGTGTCCTCTTTTAAGTGAATACGTGGATGAATGAAGAAAGGGGAAGAGCAATGGAAATGGGATTTATGAGTTTTGTAAACTCATTAGAGTGGATACAGATTAAAAAAAAAACTATAAGCTCCTGTACTAAGATTTTAGTAATATGAATCCTATTAAATATGAGATCCATGTAATATAGAATGAAGAACATTGAGAATTGATCGATACGAATGAAAAGTGTTCATAACTTTATATTTAAAAAGTAATCATAAGAAATGGATCCTTACACTTAACTTTTCCTTTTCAAATCAAGATTTTGTTCGATTGATACAAATAATAAACTTTCAATTGTTGAATTAACATCGTAATTTTAACCCCAAGTAACCCTAAGAAATATAACCACTCGAGAACAAGACCAAAAATCCCATCAACATATAATCACGATTCTTGTTAATCCTATATCTTTTCATCAGATACCATCAACAAGTTACAGAAATATGAATAATAAAAGAAGACAGTCTTCAGAATCATTCCCATTCTCTTTTCCCTACTTGCATTTCGTTACTTAGTTTTAATAAAGCCCCGGGTGGTGAATTTTTTTAACCGGTAATCTCTAACAGAAGACATAAAGAGCTTTTTATTTGTATTTGATCGTGTTAATTTGTTAAAGATGAATTCCAATATACTAAATAAACCTCTCACATAAATGAAACATTTGAGTTTCTAAAAAATGTCAAATAATTATATCATATGTTAAAGTATATCATATAAGTTACATTTGTTATGTTAACAATTTAAAGATTTGTTAGTATTTTCTAGCTTTTCCCATGAATTTATAACAAAAAATACAAAGAAAATTAATTTAAAATTAAATTAGTAGGTTTGGAACATCTAAAAGATTTGGTTTAAAATAATGACAGGAAAAAGAATTCTAGTGATTCTATCTCTATGTGACAAAGACTTCGTTATATATATATATATATATATATATATATATATATATATATATATATATATATATATATATATAGTGTTTGGTTCATTTGAGAAATGGTAAATATATGATAAATAGATAAGTAATCATAGTCATTCATATGGTCAAGATCGGATTTGACTAGTCAAATATTGCGGCTTTGACCGGTCAAAAGTTGCGGCTTTGACTGGTCAAAAATTGCGGCTATCCCAAAAATAGAAGGACAATTTCGTAAATTTTACAAAACACACGGGCTGTGTACATATATGAACATGTATAATTCACATATTAACTATATGTTCATATATGAATCAGTGCAATTCACAACTGAACTCTTTTAACTGATTCATATATGAACTTTTGTGATTTATATATGAATCAGTTGAACTAAATGCAATGAAAAAAATATGTTTTTTTTTACAAATTATACTATTATAATCGTCTCGTCGATACCTTCAAAACGAGTCCAATATTGAATATTTTTTAATTTAACTGTACTATTAAATATCATGAATATCTATGAATTAATTTGTTTTCTATCCATACCATTTTTAACCGTTACCATATTAAAAATACATAATCGTAGATCAATTAAAATATATTAAAAATACGTTTCATTATTATTATAAATTATATTGTTATAATTTTTTTCGTCAATAATTTTAATATAAACTAATTATTGAATTATTTTCAAGATTCAATATTACATTTTACAATTAGTTATTTAATTACTTTATATCCCTTTTCTTTTTGTTTTTTCATTTTACACATTTATCGTGTAAACACAAATAATCGTATATGAACAAAATGCAATGAAAAAATACGTTTCTTTTTTTACAAATTATACCATTATAATCGTCTCTTCAACACTTTTAAAACGAGCTCAATATTGAATACTTTTTAATTTAACTGTACTATTAAATATCATGAATATTTACGAATTAATTTGTTTTCTATCTATACGTTTTATTTTTTTCACCGTTAACATATTAAAAATACATAATCGTAGATCAACTAAAATATATTCAAAATACGTTTCATTCTTATTATAAATTATATCATTATAATTTTTTCGTCAATAAGTTTAATATAACCTAATTATTGAATATTTTTTGGGTTTTACTCTACTATATTATTAAAATTCTAATACGGTTAATTAGTTTTTTTTGGAAAGTTTTGAAAGCCAAAATTTTAGCTCCACTTTTCTTCCATTTTTATGATTCAAAGTTACATTTAACACCCTTATAATTATTTATTTAATTTACTTTATATCCCTTGTTTTTTCATTTTTCATTTTACACCTTTATCATGTTAACACAAATAATCGTACATCTACAAAAATGCAATGAAAATATATGTTTTTTTTTCAAGTTATATCATTATAATCGTCTCGTCAATACCTTCAAAACGAGACCAATATTGAATATTTTTTAATTTAACCGTTCTATTAAATATCATGAATATCTACAAACTAATTTGTTTTCTATGCATACCCTTTATTTTTATTTTTTTCATTTTTAGCATATTAAAAACTCATAATAGTAGACCAACTAAGATATTTAAAAAAAACGCGTTTATTTTTTTATAAATTACACCACTATTATTTGTTCGTCAATATTTTCAAATTAAGTTTATTTCTGAATATTTATTGATTTAGTACTATTACAAAATAGAATAAATACGTATCAATTTTACTATATATATAGATAGATAGATAGATAAGATAGCGTACCGATAAATATTTGTAACGGTTATTGTTAAAAAAACGAGGTATACAAATTTATACATATCTATATTAGGGTTTTTTTTATTGAATTAATTAAAAATTTATAATCAAGTAAATTATAAAGGTATACAACTAACATCAATATGGACAAAAATAAAACAAAAATGAAATATGATTGAAAATGCATAACAAAGTATTTCAGAGTCAATGCATGATTCACATATAAGTGCACCAAACGACTCAAGCACCGTGTTTTCATAGACTAAAGTATCGATAAGGACGACGAATACAAACTTAAAATGAAACGTTGTTGTAATTTTGATTTCGAGATGTTTCGCGAGCGGATACATACATTTGTTAATTGTTCCTTCGATTTCATGATTTTTTGCGCTGCATTAATTGTGCGCGGGTATATGACTAGTAATATTATATATGTATATATTTGCCGCCATAAGTCACACCTAGAAAAACGTCGTTGTCTCGTCGTGACTCCTAAGGCTTGAGGTTTGGTCCCACTGCCACGGCTCACGCCATTAAGAACTTTGTATAATATAAATAATTGGTCGAAGGTTAACATGACGAGGATAATAAAATTGAGATTTCCATTAGAAAGACTCTACAACCACCCTCCCATTGGATGGGGGGTTGAGATTTCCACTACATCCTATGAACTTTATTCGGTGCGTTATATTACATATAATTTCAGGGCAAACTGCACCAAAATGAAATTAATGTATTATGTTTCGCTTTCTATTTCAAGGAACCTATTTTCAAAAACTTTAATATTTTTCTAGAAAAGTTTTTTTACAATGTAATATAATATGCTCTATTTTCTGTTTACAAAGTTACAATATATTTTCTTAATTGCATCAAAGACATTGTATGTGCTATATATATTTGCATCAAATATGTAATAAATTGTTTAAAATTGAGCTTCTGAATGTAGGTTTCTCACAATCAAAACCGTAACAAGGTATTTTTCAATTTGATGCAATTTGTTGTTATTTTGAAGCAATTTTCCTTATGGTTTTGGTATAATTTGATCGTGGGTGGCATGTAGTTATACTTTAAGATGTTTAGAATGTTGAAAAGACTTCTCTACGTCTAAAAAATGTAGAGCTTTAGCCAATTCTCGACACTTTTAAGCATATCGATAAATCAATTTATTCATACTAAAAAGTTTGAAGATTTAGAAGCAATTCAACACGATATACTTGTCATCAGAAGATTAAAACATCAGTACCACATACATTTAAGTGTAGATGTCAATACGCAAAAAAAGAGCAAAAACAATCGCTACTAAATGGAAGACTTTTACCAACATATAATTTTCCCTGGAAAATTCGTCGCTAAAGGGGTGATTCGTCATAAAACTATCACAAAAGTTGATGAGTAAATTGTTCGTGGGAAACTCAAATTAGCAGCAAGATTACCCAGCCCCTAATTTATTTATTTTCTTGAAAAGATCGAATTCTACCGAACCATTATTATTTTGTAGGTGATCCTTCATTAATCACCAACAGAAATTTTGCTAGATGATTTTTGTGAGTAAAAGTCATTTATTTTGTAGTGAATTAATTTGTCGTTGTTGTTGTTTTTCAGTTCTTGTAAAAACACTGATGCTCGAATAGTTAAACGGCAGAAAGAACCTGATACTACGAAACTTTTGGTTTAACCTCCAACTACTATTAGATGATATAAAAAAATCGCTATAAACAAAGGGATATAACATCAGGGATTTTAGCAATACCATCGATCTAACTCGATGCATGAGAGATATATTTTGTTTTATTATATGATATTTATATGATATAATAATAATTAAAAGTATGGTTGGCTATATATTAAACCAAGTCTTTGTCACAGAGATTGGAATCACTTGTTGAGTTATTGTTCTTATCCAAGTATGATTGTAAAACCACATCTTTGTTAGATGCACCAAACCTACATACTGTTGGAATTTTAGTGTGAGGTTGGAAGTTTTCCATCCCACATTGGTAGAGACACAAAAGAATTCTATGTTTATAAGCCTATCCTCTCAAATGGGTATTGAGTAAAATGGTGGGCTTATGGTGGGGGTCTCAAAGAAGTGCAACGCACACGTGCGCGCGTGGCCGAGGGCGCGGGCGCGGTTCTCGCGCACTTTGCACTTCGCACGCTCCTGCTCTCCAACGATCTCTAAGCTCTCATATTCTCGTTCTCTATCTAAGTTCTGTCTCAAACTTGCATTATAACTTAACACTATTGCTGTTAGTGTTAAGCATACTGCATCAAATCCTGGGGGTTTGGCTTAGTGTTAATCTCACAGCAACTAAAGGGATCCGCCAAAACCTTTAAGGACAGGTTTACATACCGTGCAATTCAAGTTCGAGTGTGGGTTCGTCAAGATCGTCTAAACAGGTTAGTTTTATATTTCTGTTCTGTATTTTGTTTCCGTCCAGTAGAGTGGACACTCTGTTTCTACCCCTTTCTTCTAACGAATCTATCGAGAAGGATAGTATCGTTGTTAGGTTCATCTTATTATAATTAAAACAGATTGTTCTTATTTAATTATTAAATCTTTGATAATAAAGTTTGGATCTTTTTACTGTTTTAATTATAAATCTTGTTGCTTTAGTTTATAATTGAATTTTACTAATCGAAAAATTCAACAATCTTAAAGGTTTTGATTTTGGAAAAAATGGATATCGGCAACGTTCGTTTGATGCAACAAGAATTGGTGAAACTGGATAGCTTTGACGGGTCTAACTATACCCGTTGGGCTGAAAAAGTCAAATTCATGCTTATGGTTTTAAAGTTGTTTTTTGTCTTGGACCCGACTCTACCACCCATTCCCGATAACCCTGTTCCCGAAGCCGGGAAAGAACCTGATTTCGCCAGAATAGCCGATCTGGATAAGCAGCGGCTACTCCGTAAGGAGTCTGAAACACTGGCATGTGGGTACATAAAAAGTGCCTTATCTGATAGACTTTATGACCTTTATGCCCCGATAACATGTCCTAGAGAACTCTGGATATCTTTGGAATTTAAGTACAAGGCACAAGAAGAAGGAACCAATAAATATCTTGTGTCTCGATACTTAAGATTTCAAATGGTAGATGATAAGCCAATACTTGAACAAATTCATGAACTTCAAGTATTGGAAACTAAAATGAGAGTTCTCAATATTCCTCTTCCTGAGATCTTCCTTATGGGGGCTGTTGTTGACAAATTGCCCCCATCATGGAAGGATTTTCAAAAACGTATGATGCATAAGTCCGAAGACTATTCTTTGGACGATTTGATAAAACACATCAGGATTGAGGAAGATGTGAGAAATCGGGACAAAAAGGGCAAGGCCATAATGAGTGCCAACAGCGTGCAGGCTGGTGGCAAAGGAAAGGGGAAGTCTTCTGGACCCGCTAAAAAGTGGAATTTGGGTCCACAAAAGAAGAACTTCAAAAGGCCTGGTCAGTCAACAAGTCAGGGACCAAAGAGAACTGGGAAGTGTCACGTCTGCGAAGAGACGGGGCATTATGCAAGGGAATGTAGGCAGCGAAAGTCTGGCCCACCGGCCGCAGCTAATGCGGTCGTAGACTTAGAACATCTAGTGGCCAATCTGAGCATGGATGAGATCGACATGATAGCTGAAGATTCAACCAGGGTGATGGCTGGAAGAGGTGGATGGTACTTGGATTCTGGAGCCACGATTCATGTGTGTGACTCCAGATCCAAATTTTCTGAGTACAATCCGATTGATGACGGAAGGCATATTGTGACTGCAAACCGCGGTAGAGCAGTTATCACGGGTATTGGGACTGTTCATCTAAGGTTTTCCTCGGGAAAAACCTTAACTTTGAGAAACGTGTTACACGTGCCTACTGTATGCAAGTGTCTGGTATCCCTAAGCAAGCTTGATGAAAATGGGATTGGAATTGCTATGGAGGTTGGGAAGATAGTGTTTCACAAGCGACAACGCTTCTTTGGCAAGGCATACCGTCAACTTGGTATGTATCGCCTTAGTTTGTTTGGGGAGGGTGATGACAGTTCTGATGCTAGTACTAGTGAATCAGTTGGTAGTAATGTTTCGAATTTGTCTGAGAATAGTATAGGTTATTCTGTTTCCATGATTGATGTAATTGCTTCCGATTTTAATGAAATTAATTCTTTTGAGTATTTTGCTTGTTCAATATCGTTATGGCATAATCGTTTAGCACACACAAATGTTAAAAATATTGAAAAAATGCAAAATAAAGGATTAATAAAAATTGATAACAAAGATTTCGGAAAATGTGAAGCTTGTGTAAAATCAAAGTTTACTAAGAAACCTTTTCCATCAGTCAAAAGGGATACAACTATTTTAGAGTTGATTCACTCTGATATCTATGAATTGAATGGAATACTTACCCGTGGTGGTAAACGGTATTTCATTACATTCTGTGATGACTTCAGTCGGTTTTTATACGTTTATTTATTACATTCAAAAGACGAAGCTTTTGATGCTTTTAAACTTTATAAAGCTGAAGTAGAAAATCAACTCGAAAAACAAATAAAAATACTACGCTCAGACAGAGGAGGTGAATACTTCAATCGAGAGTTTGATACATTCTGCGAAGAGAATGGCATCAAACATGAACGCACCTCACCGTTTACTCCCCAACAGAATGGTTTGGCGGAACGTAAGAATAGAACCCTTGTTGAGATGGTTAACTGTATGTTGAACCAAGCGGGTTTACCAAACAATCTTTGGGGAGAAGCATTACTGACTGTTTGCCACATTCACAATCGAATCACTAGTCGTGTGATTCCAACCAGCCCATATGAGCTATGGAAAGGTAGAAAGCCAAACTTGGACTATTTTAGAGTTTGGGGTTGTATCGCTTACTATCGTACGCCTGATCCAAAACGATCTAAATTGGGAGCCCGTGCCATTAAAAGCATATTCGTAGGATATGCTAGAAATAGCAAGGCTTATAGATTATTGGATAAATAAACAGGAGTGATAGTGGAATCCAGAGATGTGGAATTTTTTGAAGACAAGTTTTCAAAAGATACTGAAAACTCGGAAAGAATATTGGCTCCAAATCTTCCTAGCACATCTCGTGACAGTTCAAAAACCTCAAACAAGGTTGACGAACCACGTAGAAGTACTAGAGTAAGAAAAGAGAAAAGTCTAGGAGATGATTTCTTCTCCTATCTAGTGGAAGGAACTCATAAGAAAGTGACTAGAGAAGTCATTCTTTCGATTAACATCGAAGATGATCCTAAGACTTATAAAGAGGCCATGTCTTCAAGAGATGCTCCACTATGGAAAGAAGCAATAAACGATGAAATGGACTCTATTATGGGAAATGGAACTTGGGAATTAACTGACTTACCCAAGGGAGCAAAACCCATAGGTTCCAAATGGGTATTCAAAAGAAAGCTACACCCAGATGGTTCAATCTCAGCTTTTAAAGCTAGATTGGTAGCTAAAGGATATAGACAGAAGGAAGGTATCGATTATTTCGACACCTATGCTCCAGTTGCTAGAATTAGTTCAATCCGAACTCTCATAGCAATCTCAGCCATAAAAGGACTGTATATTCATCAAATGGATGTAAAAACAGCCTTTTTGAATGGATACTTAAATGAGGAGGTTTATATGGAGCAACCTGAAGGGTTTGTAGTACAGGGACAAGAGAACAAAGTGTGTAGACTTATTAAGTCTCTGTACGGTTTAAAGCAAGCCCCAAAACAGTGGCATGAAAGATTTGATACTACTGTCACATCTTTCGGGTTCCGACATAATGGAGCTGATCGGTGCATTTACTCAAAATGTACTAAAGAGTCCACTGTAATTATCTGTCTTTACGTTGATGATATGCTGATCATCGGAACCAATCTAGAAGGCATCCGTGAGACCAAAAACTACTTATCCTCGAACTTTAAGATGAAAGATCTTGGAGAAGTAGACAAAATTCTTGGAATTAAAATTAAAAGGTCAGGATCTCAAATATCTCTTAGTCAAACTCACTATATAGAGAAGATCCTGACTAAGTTTCAACATTTGAATATAAAGGAGTTCAATACTCCTTTTGATTCATGTGTGAAACTTGACAAGAACCCTGGAAGAGCAGTGGCTCAACTAGAGTATGCTAGTGCAATAGGATGCATGATGTACGCAATGCATTGCACTAGACCGGATATTGCTTTTGCTGTGAGTAGACTAAGTCAATATACAAGAAATCCGGGACCAGATCACTGGAAGGCAATAAGTAGAGTGCTGGGATACTTGAAAAGAACCAGTGATCTAGAGTTGACATACACGACGCATCCTGGAATCTTAGAAGGATATTCTGATGCTAGTTGGATAGATCATTCAAGTGATTCTAAATCCACAAGTGGGTGGATTTACACACTTGGTGGTGGAGGAATTTCTTGGGCAAGCAAGAAACAAACATGTATTGCTCATTCGACTATGGAAGCCGAATTCATAGCCCTAGCTGCTGCAGGCAAAGAAGCCGAATGGATTAGAGATCTGTTGACAGATATCCATTTATGGCCACATCCAACTCCTTCGATTCCTATGTACTGTGACAGTGAGGCCACATTGTCAAAAGTATATAATGCTGTGTATAATGGGAAGTCGCGACACATAGGTCTCCGACATAATTATGTGAGAAAATTATAGAAAATGGTACCATTAGTATTGTGTATGTCAAGTCGCGTGGAAACTTGGCAGATCCATTGACTAAGCCTCTGACGAGAGACTTAGTAGGATCAACTACCAGAGACATGGGTCTGAAACCACTCAGAATCGGTTAGTGATGGAAACCCAACTTGAATTTAGTGCTCCTATCTCTCAAGTTTAAAGGGTAATAACAAGTCACTTAACTGATAGAAGGTACTATCGAATGATAGACCCATG
This sequence comes from Arctium minus, assembly GCA_954870635.1. Classification (NCBI taxonomy): domain Eukaryota; kingdom Viridiplantae; phylum Streptophyta; class Magnoliopsida; order Asterales; family Asteraceae; genus Arctium; species Arctium minus. The sequence goes on along the minus strand of OX941089.1, from coordinate 84,228,438 downwards.
TAAGGTATAAGATAGTACGTCGTTGCCGAGAACAAGGATGAGTTAGTTCTCTTAACAAAGTTTAGAGGCATCTTAGCAACGAAGATGTTATAGAACTTTGCCTATACGACTAAGAGGTGGTGCCGCCTCAAAAGAAGAGATGTGGTTCCTCTTCTAAAAGGTCATGAAACAGGGTTTTAGCGCATGGCCATATTCGCGCTCAGTGAGAATGCAAAGACAAAAGGTGATGTGTGTGAATAAGCCGAAGTAATCACAAGATTCAAAGTTTAAATCCTAAGGATACTTCTGAATTGATTTCTTCTTGCATATCCACATTAAACGGGGTTTAATCTTAGTGATACCACTGTGACATCATTTTTTTATTGAATGTCAGAAAATTTTCCAACCTGGTGGGGGATTGTTGGAATTTTAGTGTGAGGTTGGAAGTTTTCCATCCCACATTGGTAGAGACACAAAAGAATTCTATGTTTATAAGCCTATCCTCTCAAATGGGTATTGAGTAAAATGGTGGGCTTATGGTGGGGGTCTCAAAGAAGTGCAACGCACACGCGCGCGCGTGGTCGTGGCTGTGGCCGAGGCCGAGGCCGAGGCCGAGGGCGCTGGCGCGGTTCTCGCGATGAGTCGCGCACTTTGCACTTCGCACGCTCGCATCGGAGCTGAGGAGCCTAGCTACGAGCTTTCTTTTTGGAGGTCGAGATATTGAAATAATTTATTTGAGCAGATAATTACTAAAAGGTTCGTTTTTTCAATTTTCAGATAAACTTAAATTCTTCCTTATTAAAAACGTGGCTTTTTATTCTGAAAATCAGTTGGAGACTTAGTCTCCAACTCAACCTGTTAATCCGTTTCTTGGGGGTTAATTAAGGGATATTCTCAGATTATTCCTTAGTTTTTCTAGTATAAATTGAAGTTTACAGCTCTTGATTAACATACACAGTTAAGAACACGAATTGCTTTCCTGCTCTCTGCTCTCCAACGATCTCTAAGATCTCATATTCTCGTTCTCTATCTAAGTTCTGTCTCAAACTTGCATTATAACTTAACACTATTGTTGTTAGTGTTAAGCATACTGCATCAAATCCTGGGGGTTTGGCTTAGTGTTAATTTCACAGCAACTAAAGGGATCCGCCAAAACCTTTAAGGACAGGTTTACATACCGTGCAGTTCAAGTTCGAGTGTGGGTTCGTCAAGATCGTCTAAACAGGTTAGTTTTATATTTTTGTTCTGTATTTTGTTTCCGTCCAGTAGAGTGGACACTCTCTACCCCTTTCTTCTAACGAATCTATCGAGAAGGATAGTATCGTTGTTAGGTTCATCTTATTATAATTAAAACAGATTGTTCTTATTTAATTATTAAATCTTTGATAATAAAGTTTGGATCTTTTTACTGTTTTAATTATAAATCTTGTTGCTTTAGTTTATAATTGAATTTTACTAATCGAAAAATTCAACACATACACCATTTAATTATAGACCGGTTTTCCTTGTTTTTCCATTATGAAACGAAGGGTCATTTTGTATCTGGCATGTGCTATGAATCAATGGATCATGGAAAACATTGTATGTTAGTAAATTTTCACTATATGTATTTTAATAATACATATATTATTACAATGGATGTAATACTACAAAATCAATAAATGATTAGTAAAATCGAATACAAAGGGAATTAATCGACAGAAATTGAATTAATACAAATAAACCGTAGATGAATTCAACGATGCTGAGGCTCGTGTTGAACACGATTCCCTTAAACAGATTCGTCGTCTGTTCCCAGGGTACAACAGCGTGAGCAGATGTACTGCCAGATATTTCTACTTGCCTGAAAATTCGCGTAGTGCACTGAGTCAAAACCAAATTTTTTTCGCAAAAATCAACCTGTGCGAGCACAAGATTTCGTGTCTGCAGGTCGCGCCAACGCACAAGTTCGTCGATTTTAGTCTACGAAAGTCTCAATCGGCACCCCCCTGCGCGCGGGTAGGTGATATAGTAAAACCAAACAAATGACTTGTTAGTCCCTTCCACATTTTTAGTTATAAACCACTAAAACTTTTGGTCCTCCTTCCTATGTGGGACACAATCCCACACCCACTTGGTTTTGCCAATTTCATCCCAAACACTCAACTTTGAGCATCGATATCTCATTCATACATATTCCGTTTTGGACACATAATATATCGTTTCGAAGCTCTCATATAGGAGAACACAAACCCACGAAGAGTTAGATATATACAATACATATACATGTATTTAATTGTGTCCAAAGTTAGTAAAAAATCACATTTTTACTAAAAATTTTCAACAATCCCCCACATGAATGGAGATCGATCTTTGCATACGAAAATTTCCCTACGAAATTTCCAATGGTCGAATCTTGCATAGGATAGGTAGGTGTTATCCTTTGAACCTTCCCTTGTGAAACACACTTAGGGGTTGTTTGTTTTTTTTTTAAAAAAATCTCTTAATATCTCATAAGTCTGAATCGTTCAGACCTTTTTACACACCACCTCTTATTAATCATAACTAAATTAAGACTTCAGATTTTAGACCTCTTAAAAAACAAACGACACCTTAGCCTCCTAGCAGTCAGTAGACTCGATGTCCTTGAACTGAACTGCCATTTATGTAGGCGACAGCACATTTCACACAGAATTCTTCCTAACAAGGTCATATCCTCATAGTCGTGTTCATTATGGTCATGAACACTAGCCTGGTTCAGCGAGAGCTGATAGGAATTGAGCCCCCACAATTCCCTTCGAAGCGACCCCACTTCTCTCTCACATAGGTGATTTTCAATAATAATTAAAAGCCATAGGCTTAGCCTCATTATCACTGATTCCAGAATTGGAGTTGGAAGTTTATTAACTCCCCCACAGTGACCTCCCCTATTCATACAACTAGGTTGTCCTTTTGAACCCAGATCTTGGGATCTCCAATCTTCTGGGTAAGGTTTCCTTTGCATGAATTACTCATTCAAGGGCTTTAGTCCCATTCCTCTCGACGACTTGTACACCAAATCTCTACTTAGGCCTTTCGTAAGCAGATCCGCAATGTTATCCTTTGACTTCACATAGTCAATTGTGATAACTCCAGTAGAGAGTAATTGTCGAATCGTATTATGTCTACGTCTAATATGTCTAGATTCCCCATTATACATTGTACTTTGAGCTCTACGAATCGCCGATTGGCTATCACAATGTATACATATGGCCGTTACCGGCTTAGGCCATTTGGGAATATCTTCCATGAACTGACGTAACCATTCTGCCTCTTCACCACATTTATCCAAGGCAATAAATTCAGATTCCATCGTGGATCTGGCTATAACAGTTTGCTTGGACGATTTCCAAGATATAGCTGCACCTCCAAGTGTAAACACATATCCACTTGTCGATCTGGAATCCTTTATATCAAATATCCAATTTGCATCGTTGTATCCTTCGATCACCATTGGATATTTTCCATAATGCAGTCCATAGTCACGTGTGTATCTTATATATCTTAACAATCTAGTAATACTCTCCCAGTGTTCTAAACTGGGATTACTAGTATACCTACTTAGCCTGCTCACTGCATATGCTAAGTCAGGTCTAGTACAACTCATAAGATACATCAGACTGCCAATTATTCTTGAGTATTCTACTTGTGCAACACCTTCCCCTCTATTCTTAGATAGATGTTGACTAGTATCAATTGGAGTTCTAGCTATAATAGTATCTCCTTCATTGAATTTTTCAAGAATCTTGTCCACATAATGTGTTTGATTTAACACTAGACCATTTTGGGTTCTTGTGATTTTTATCCCAAGAATCACATCCGCTAAACCCAAATCTTTCATGTCAAATTTAGATTTCAACATATCCTTTGTGGACTTTATCGTTTTGTCATCGCTGCCAATGATAAGCATATCATCAACATATAAACACAAGATGAATTATCCATGAGTGGTGTCTTTCATGTAAACACATTTATCACACTCATTTATCTTAAAACCGTTTTCTAACATGGCTTGATCAAACTTTTGATGTCATTGCTTTGGAGCTTGCTTTAGGCCATACAAGGATTTAATAAGTTTACAAACCTTGTTCTCTTGTCCCGGGGCAATGAATCCCTCAGACTACTCCATATAGATTTCTTCTTCTAAATCTCCATTTAGAAAAGCAGTTTTCACGTCCATTTGGTGAATTTGCAGATTTCTAATAGCTGCAATAGCTAACACCAATCTAATGGATGTTATTCTTGTCACCGGCGAATAAGTATCAAAATAATCTAGACCTTCCTTTTGTCTATATCCTTTGATCACTAATCTCGCCTTGTATTTGTCAATACTGCCATCAGCTTTCATCTTTATTTTAAAGATCCAACAGTAACCTAGTGGCTTACAACCCGGAGGTAGGTCCACTAGTTCCCACGTATGGTTTTGTAAGATAGATTATATCTCACTCTTGATGGCTTCTTTCCATTGAGGTCCTTCCGAAGACGTAACCGCCTCACGATAAGTTTTGGGTTCACTTTCCACCACGTAGGTGAGAAAATCGGGACCAAATGATTTTTCAACCCGAGCCCGTTTACTTCTTCTAGGTTCCAATTTTTCTTCTTCAGATAGAATTTGTTCATCCTCTTGAACAATTTCTTTATCTTTAGAAGATGACGCTTGATCTTCCTTGTTCAAACAAGGAAACACGTCTTCAAAGAATGAAGCATTTCTTGACTCCATAATTGTATTCTTGTGTATCTCGGGATTTTTAGATTCATACACAAGAAACCTATAAGCACTACTATTTTGTGCATATCCAATGAATACACAATCCACTGTTTTAGGTCCTAACTTTTGTACCTTAGGAGGAGGTACAACCACTTTAGCTAGGCACCCCCACACTCGTAAGTACTTGTAAGATGGTTTTCTACCCATCCAAAGTTCATACGGTGTCTCATCTTGTTTCTTGCGGGGTATCTTATTCAAAAGATAATTAGCCGACAAAATGGCTTCCCCCACATGTTCTGACTTAGACCAGAACTGATCAACATGGCATTCACCATCTCTTTCAAGGTGTGATTCTTTCTTTCAGCAATATCGTTTTGCTGAGGTGAGTAGGGTGTTGTGAATTCATGTCGAATTCCATTGTTCGAACAAAATTCAGCCAACGGTGAAACATATTCACCTCCCCTATCACTTCTAACAACCTTGATTTTCTTGTTAAGTTGATTCTCAACTTCATTTTTATATAATACAAACTTGTCTATTGTTTCATCTTTACTTTTAAGTAAATACACATAGCAATATTTTGTACTACCATCGATAAACGTGATGAAGTATTTGTTCCCACCTCTAGTAGGAATCGATTTTAAATCACACACATCAGTGTGAATTAAATCAAGGGGCTTGGTTTTTCTTTTAATCGATTTGAAAGACGTTCTAGTAAGTTTGGATTCTACACATGTAGGACACTTGTGATTTGAGTCAATATCAAATTTTGGTATGCAGTTTAATTTAATTAAACGTCGAATGGAGTTATAATTTACATGTCCTAAACGTCCATGCCAAACATTTGGAGATTCAAGCAAATAAACAGAACTTGAAATAGTTTTATTCATTTCATTGAAAACTATTGTATTTAACTTGAATATACCATTCAAAGCATTTCCATTGCCCACATGCATACCACTTTTGGACAAAACAAATTCGTTCGACTCAAACACTAGTTTGAAACCAAACTTGTTTAACAACCAACCCGAAACGAGGTTCTTTCGAAGTTCTGGGACATACAAAACATCCTTAAGCTTAAGCTCTTTCCCGGAAGTCATCTTCAAAATGACGTCTCCAATACCCTTGATATCGGCGGTGGCGGCATTTCCCATAAAGAGCTTTTGCCCAACATCAACATCCTTGTAAGTGTTGAAGTTTCTCTTGTCATGACACATATGACGGGTCGCTCCGGTATCAATCCACCATTCTCTAGAGTTTGCACCAATCACATTCAACTCCGAGACCATGGCCGTGGGATTCGTGATCATTCCCACCACATACTCGTTCACCATCGTGGAAAACAAATTTCACGTGAACACAATCTTTATCTGTTTACACAAAACAGAAAAGGAATTAAATCAAATACAAATTTGATTGAGAATCCTATTATACAGACAATAAAGGTCTTAAATAAAAAACAAACTCGTTTTAGAATTTGTTTACAAAATCGAAATAAATCGATTTAAAACCTTTTCCACACTATCTATTTGTTTACGACAAACAAATAATCAAAATTATCGAGACAAACTCGATTAAATTATGTTTAAGATTGTTAGTAATCAAAATTATCGAGACAAACTCGATTAAATTCTGATCATTAAGCACATTAATCTTCGTATTAATTATCAAACGGGAGTTACAGAAAAAACGACACAGTGTATGTCGCGACTTGCCACGCGGGTAAAGTCGCGGCATAACCCGCGTGATGCACTGTTTCTCGTCCTCGCGACAGTGCATATCGCGACTTACTGTGCGGGTAAGCCCGCGGCTTAACTCGCGTGATCCATTGTTTGTCCATACTCCAGTGAGTTGCGCGGGTTGCCAAACCCCGCGGCATAACTCGCGTAGTGCACTTAGTCAAAACCAAAAAAAATTCACAAAAATCAACATGTGCGAGCACAAGATTTCGGAGTTGCATTCGTGTCCGCAGGTTGCGTCCACGCACAAGTTCACCGATTTTAGCCTACGAAAGTCTCAATCGACACCCCCCCTGTGCGCGGGTAGGTGATGGAGTAAAACCAAACAAAGGACTTGTTAGTCCCTTCCACATTTTTAGTTATAAACCACTAAAACTTTTGGTCCTCCTTCCTATGTGGGACGCAATCCCACACCAGCTTTAAAAACACACAAACCTTTGAAATCGATTTTCACACAGTAAGTTATCGATAAAAACTGTTTTAATCCAAAAAGTTTGATTCTTTGGCTCTGATACCACTTGTTAAACCCAGATTATAGTTGATTGATAATCACAACACAATAAAGAACAAGAGATAAATAGATCAAATCAACATACCAATGATCTCTTGATTATTCAGATAAAAACGTGTGTGTGTTCTTGGTGAATACAGATACCTCGTGATGCATACAATACAGAGAATACGACTCCTCCTCTGTTTTTCTTATTGTTGTTGTTAACCTAAAACTAGAAAATAAAACTATTTATACTTAGGTCAACATGACCTAATTAATATTAACTATTGGTTTTGCCAATTTCATCCTAAACACTCAACTTTGAGCACCGATATCTCATTCACACATATTCCGTTTTGGACACGTAATATATCGTTTCGAAGCTCTCATATAGGAGAACACAAACCCACGAAGAGTTAGATATATACAATACATATACATGTATTTAATTGTGTCCAAAGTTAGTAAAAAATCATATTTTTACTAAAAATTTTCAACATTTCCGCTGAATCTTTAAATAGTAATTACTGAATGTGTAGCTTATATTAATTGTGTTTGTTTCGGTTCCGATTTTAGAAAATCTCAGTTTCAAAAGCATTATTTTAGGAACTAAAATGCAGTTTCAGGACAATTTTAAAATAGAGCGTCGTTTTAACTATTTTATAGAAAACTATTTGAAAATTTGTCCTGTAAACACAAGTGTCCTGTAAAAAATGGGTTTATTCGACACTTGTTAAAAGTGTCAAATAAAATAGTTAATATAAAACTTTATTTTAAAAAAATTCTAAAAAACTTGTTAAAACGTTCTAGAAACATATTGTAACATTTTTAGATAGGTAGCAATATTGTTTGATCCTAAAAACTCAAGTCCTATACAACATTCTATTACGATGCTTAAATTTTTTTAGGTGTCCTAGAAACTCAGTTTCTTGCAACTATTCTATGTTGATTCAGTTTTCTATCACTTTGACACAATATTAGGAAGAATTGGTGACAGAGATCTTGGTTGTTGGTGTAGAGGGTGGCCTTATTTGCTTTCGATGGGGCTGCTCTTTTTCTGTCTTTTGTTCTGCTTATATATCTATTTTAATCTATGTCTTGTAAATCGCACCTTTTGTTGTTTCGTTGATTTTCCCTCGTTTGCAATAAATTAATACCTTTAAAAAAAGATATAGATAAGAAATGTCTTATGTTGTGTTTTTGAAGCAATCGTTTAAAAGATGCAACGCTAAAAGGCTATAGCGAGACTTTTGAATCCAAATGAGTTTCGAGGAAAGAAAATCCCAGTATCGTATTTACGTAGAAGAAAACAAATGTGTTTTTTCCTTACTTTATAGAACGGAAATTATTTAAAATATATTGTGTCATTACATTGGAAATACGATTGCATATATTATAAATTGTTGGATCCTACTGATCGGATCTTTATATTTATGAATGATCGAATAACAATAGTAATCAAACTAATCTTTATTGAAAAACAATCATTATTTTACAGACTAAATTACTTGGGTATTTATAACCCATCAACCAGTATGTATGAAACAACACACCGATTCACTAATCGGTATAACTACCATCATGACTATTCTAACAGACACGACTTTTCAACCTAACTGCTATAACCGAAATTAACTGTTGGGAACTGAAGAATTCATCAAGTGTGGTTAATGCTGCTGGTTCAATGTTAATACTGCTAGAAGACATAAAAGGTTAATACTGCTGAGTGTTACTACTGCTAGTGTTAATTAATACTGCTAGTCAAAGTTAGTACTGCTTGAACAAAGTTAGTACTGCTTAGCTAGTTAGTACTGCTAGTAGTTAGTACTGCTTAGTAGTTAATGCTGCTAGAAGGAAGTTAATGCTGCTGAAGATTAATACTGCTTATTTGATGAAGATTAGTATGAAAGAATATACATGGAAGCTTAGAGATATACATGGAAGATATACTGAAGATATTTTATTGTATTTATCTTTTGTATTCAGTATATATATTGTATAGTTTAGAATAGTCAGAAACGAAATTCTTTTTCATTCTGTTAGAGAGAAAAAAAAATCAACCTCAAGGCATAGATCCTAATTCTAGAGAAGTAGAATTCGTATTGGTGAGTCTGTTCATCAATATTGAGGTTGAGTGTGTAATCTTGTAACTTCAAAGCATTCAATACAAGTTTACAGTTTGTTCTTCATATTTTCTGTATTGATTTACTGTTTGATTGAATATCAAAGTGTTATTCCGCAAACTTCTTTGATATTGTTTCTGAGAATTAATTCTTGTTGAGAATTCGATCCTGACAAGTGGTATCAGAGCAAAACTCTCTCAGAAACAGTTATTCATCATGGAAAATCTTACAGAATCAAGCAGTACTTTGGTCTCAAAAGTTCCAATGCTCAGATCCAATGAATTTGACATGTGGAAGATCAGAATCAAGCAATATATTCTCCTCACAGATTACTCTATGTGGGACATCATTGAGAATGGCCCATCTGATGGAGGAAAGATTGGTGAAGATGGCAAAAGAACTCCTCCAAAGACAGATGCAGACAGGAAATCTAGACAGACAGAGATGAAAGCCTTGAGCACACTGCTCTTGGCCATTCCAAATGAGTATCAACACCAATTCTGCAATTGCACTGATGCACAGATGCTCTGGAATGCTCTAGAGAAGAGATTCTCAGGTACCAAAAGTACCAAGAGAAATCAAAAGGCAATCTTAAAGCAACAGTATGAAAACTTCATCTCAACTAAGAATGAGTCCATGACTCAAACTTTTGACAGGTTTAATAAACTAATTGGTGAACTAGCTACTATGGGAGTACAGATTGATCAAGATGATGTGAACAGAAAGTTCTTAAGGTCCCTTGGAGATGAATGGACCATGTACACTGTGTCATTCAGACAGAATGATCAGTTGGAAGAAAAAGAACTTGATGATCTGTACAATGATCTTAGAGTATTTGAAGCTGAGGTGGAGGCAAAGAAGAAGCCTTCTGGATATGTTCATAATGCTGCACTCCTATCAGCATCAATTGATTCTACTGCTAACCCTGAATCAGTTAATGCTGCTAATGGATCAAATCAAGATAAAGGCACTGATTCTTTGTTTGAAGCTTTTCTTTCTAATCATGGAAATTCCTCTTTGATCAATGATGACTTAGAACAACTCCATCCTGATGATCTGGAAGAGATGGATATTAAATGGCAGATGGCCATGCTCTCCATGAGGGTTAAGAAGTTTATAAAGAGGACTGGAAGAAACAACTTCTCCCAAAGAAGAGAAGATGGAGCAGGGTTTGATAAATCAAAGGTAGAATGCTACAAATGCCATCTGAAGGGACATTTTGCTAGAGAATGCAGAAGTGGAATGTCTCACAACAACAACCATCAACAAGCTCAATCTGGAAGCTTCAATAACAACAGAAACTCTGCTCAAGCCCTTGTTTCTCAACAAGGAATGGGGTTTGATTGGAGTGATCAAGCAGAAGAAACTATTCAGAATCAAGCTCTTATGGCTAAAGTATCTGATCTCCCATCTGAGGTAAGTTCTAATCTCTGTTCTAAAACTTGCATAGACACTGTTAAAAGGTACAGGGATCACAATCAGAAGATGAGTGATGACCTTAAGAGATTAGAAAAAGATATAAAAGACTATGTAAGGATTGTAGAGAGATTTGAAGATCAGATCAAAGGTTTTCAAGCCAATGAACTACAACACTCATATGACACCAATTACTGGCAGTGGGAGAAAAAGGATTTAGAACTTAAACTGACCAAATCTAAAGAGGAGAGTGAAAAACTGAAAGAGGAGTTAACCAAGGTTAAGCTTGATGTAGAAAAGTTTTCCAATGCTTCTAAAGCAATGGACTCTTTACTACAAAATCAGATTCATGATAAGCTGAGAAGAGGAATTGGGTATAATGCCACACCTCCACCATATAACAACAATTACATTCCTCCTACTTCAGACCTGTTAGACACCAAAGATAGGAAGAACTTGCCTGAGGGAGCCACTGAAATAGATCCCTTAGATGAGGTAGTTGTTGAGGATAAGACTGAGAAAGAGATTGGCAAAAGTAAGGAGAACAAGGTGAGTGGTGAGATTTCTATAGAGAACAACATTATCACCAATGAGGATTGTGGAAGGACTTGGATTAAATCCAAGGACATAGAGAAGACAGAGGGAAAGTCTGGTAAGGTCCATTACAAACAGACCACAGTTGTGAATCCAGGTCCTTGCAAACAGTGTGCTTGTAAGAAGAATGAGCCCCAAAAACAGGACAAAAAGAGGGGAAATCAAAGAAACTGGAATAATCAATGGGCACATAAACAAGGGGTTGATCTGAGTAAAATCAATAGACCAAAACCTTGTTTTATCTGTGGCAAATTGAATCATCTTGCAAAATTCTGTTATTTCAATCCTATGAACCAAAGAATGAATTTCCAAAGATCCATGCAAAAACCCTTTGTTTATAAGAAAATTGAAAAGAACCATGTGGCTAAGAAAACTGTTAAAACTAAAAGTCACATGAAGAAAAAGTATTCTGTTAAAGAAAGTGTCAATATGTGGATTCCTAAAAGCACTAAAACTGTTAGTACTGCTACCACAAATAGTGTTGCTGACAATGATAGTGCTGCTAGAAGTAATACTACTGCTAACAATGTTAATGTTGCTAACAAGGTTAGTACTGCTAAACCTGTTAGTACTGCTACACCTGTTAGTACTGCTAACTCTGGTAGTACTTCTAAGGTTAGTACTGCTTCTAGTGTTGATTCTGCTAAGCCAATCATATTGACAAAGTACTCTAATAAAGAGTGCTCTGAGTTTAAAAACCTCATTAAAAAGGAATGTAAATACTTTGATGAGAAAGGGAGACCCAAGATCACTTTGGCTTGGGTCCCCAATCATACTAATTGATTTATTTAATGTGCAGGGCAACCAACAGCTCAAAGGAAAGAGCATTTGGCATGTTGATAGTGGTTGCTCTAGGCACATGACAGGCAACATGTCATACCTTCAGGATTTCAAGCATATCAATGGAGGACATGTTGCATTTGGAGACAATCTTACTGGTGGTAAGATAAGTGGAAAAGGTAATGTCACCAAAGGTAAGATGACATTTGAGGATGTCTACTATGTTGATCAATTAAAGTACAACCTGTTAAGTGTATCACAGGTTTGTGACAAACAACATAGTATATTATTTACTAATTCTGAGTGTATGATTCTTGCTCCAGAGTTCAAGGTAGTTGATGAAAGCATGATACTACTTAGAACTCCGAGGAAGGACAATGTTTACTGTCTTAATTTGGACAATGTTGATAGTGATTCATCTTTAAACTGTCTTGTTTCAAAAGCTTCTATAGATGAATCCTCTCTATGGCACAGAAGGATGTGTCACATGAATTTCAAGACTATGAACATTCTTGTTAAAAATAACCTTGTAAGAGGTTTACCTTCAAAAGTCTTTTCATGTGATGATCATTGTGTTGCTTGTCTTAAAGGCAAACAACACAAAACTTCTCATAAGACCAAAGAGTTAAATTCTGTTTCTTCTTGTCTCCAGTTATTGCATATGGATCTGTTTGGTCCTACAAATGTTATGAGTATAGGCAAGAAATCTTATTGCTTGGTTATTGTTGATGATTACTCCAGATTTACTTGGGTCTATTTTCTAAGGACTAAGGATGAAACAAGTGATCTCATCAAATCCTTTATTCTAAGAATTGAAAACCAAACTAATCAAAGAGTAAAAGTCATTAGATCAGATAATGGAACTGAATTTAAAAATCATGATCTAAACACCTTTTGTGAAGAAAAAGGTATTGAGAGACAATACAGTGCTCCTAGGACTCCTCAACAGAATGGTGTTGCTGAAAGGAGAAATAGGACACTAATAGAGGCTGCTAGATCTCTGTTGGCTGATTCAAAATTGCCAATTACCTTCTGGGCTGAAGCAGTTAATACTGCTTGTTATGTCCAAAACAGAGTTCTAGTGGTCAAGCAAAAGAACAAGACCCCATATGAGCTTTTAAATCAAAGAAAACCTTTTATTGGTTTCCTCAAACCTTTTGGGTGTCCTTGTACAATTCTCAATACCAAATCTCACTTAGGTAAGTTTGATAGCAAAGCAGATGATGGATTTCTTGTTGGATATTCATCTCAGAGTAAGGCCTACAGAGTTTTTAACTCTTCTTCTAGAATAATTGAAGAAAGTGACAATGTCAAATGCAATGAGAACACACCAAATCCTGTTGGGTCTGGACCTCAGTGGCTATTTGACATTGACTCACTAACTAACTCTTTTGGTTTAAGTAATGAGTATACAGGAACAGGTAGTGGAGAATCAGAGATCACACAAGTTCAAGAAAGTATATCTAAATCTGTGATTTTTCCCATACCCACAGTAAATGAAGACTGTGAAAAGGAATCATTTACTGAACCAAGTCAGAGTGAAGAAGACACTAGAGATGAGGAGACTCAAGAATCAGAAGTGACATCTGAAGACACTTCAGTTGAATTGCATGACTCTAATCTAGAGGCTGGACTGAATGAAGAACCTAGTCATAACACAAGAGTTCAAAAGAATCATCCTCCACAGCTGGTAATAGGAGATATCTCTTCTCCTATGATGACTAGACATCAAAGCAGGCTTCAAGAAATGAAAGATCAACAGCATACAGTCCTTTCTTGCTTTTTATCCCAGCTTGAGCCTAAAAAGGCACATGATGCTATGAAAGAATCTAGCTGGATAGAAGCAATGCAAGAAGAACTATTACAGTTCAAGCTACAAGATGTATGGGATCTAGTAGACCTTCCTAAAGGTCACAGAGCAATTGGCACAAAGTGGATTTTCAGAAACAAGAGAGATGAAAGAGGTATTGTCATAAGGAATAAAGCAAGGCTGGTGGCACAAGGCTATACTCAAGAAGAGGGTATAGATTATGAAGAAGTTTTTGCACCTGTGGCTAGGATAGAAGCAATCAGACTATTTCTAGCCTATGCTTCTTACATGAACTTCAAAGTCTACCAAATGGATGTAAAAAGTGCTTTTCTCTATGGATCAATTGAAGAAGAAGTATATGTCTGTCAACCACCAGGGTTTGAGAACCCAAGCTATCCAGACAGGGTATACAAATTAAAGAAAGCACTTTATGGACTACATCAAGCCCCAAGAGCATGGTATGACACTCTGTCATCCTATCTCTTGGAAAATGACTTTGAAAGAGGAGTCATTGATAAGACTCTATTTATCAAAAGAAAGAAGAAGGATATCTTGCTGGTCCAAATATATGTTGATGACATTATTTTTGGTTCTACAAGAAACAACATGTGCAAGGAGTTTGAGGATTTAATGCATCAAAGGTTCAAAATGAGTTCCATGGGGGAACTTACTTTCTTCCTTGGACTCCAAGTTCAACAGAAGTCAGATGGCATTTTCATTTGCCAATCCAAGTATGTGCAGGATATTCTAATCAAGTTTGGTTTCTCAGAATCAAAACCTGCCAGCACACCTATGGAAACACACAAGCAGATCACAGCAGATCTTGAGGGGGAGGATATGGATGTTCATTATTATAGATCCATGATTGGCTCTCTCATGTATCTCACAGCATCAAGGCCAGATATAATGTTTCCAGTCTGTGTATGTGCTAGATTTCAAGTTAGGCCAAAACAATCTCACTTTCAATCTGTTAAGAGGATATTCAGATATCTCAAAGGGCAACCCAGATTGGGACTTTGGTATCCTCATAACTCACCGTTTGACCTAATAGCATACTCAGACAGTGATCTAGGTGGGGCAAACTTGGACAGAAAATCTACTTCTGGAGGCTGTCAGTTTTTGGGTGCTAGACTAGTCTCATGGCAGTGCAAGAAACAAACCACAGTATCCACATCTACAACAGAGGCAGAGTACATAGCAGCTGCAAGTTGCTGTTCTCAAGTCTTATGGATTCATAATCAAATGTTGGATTATGGGGTAACCTTTCTACACACTCCAATCTTTATTGACAACAGCAGTGCTATTAGCATTGTAAATAATCCAGTCAAGCACTCAAAAACAAAGCACATTGAAATCAGGTATCACTTTATAAGAGATTGTAATGAAAAGAAACTTATTCAAGTTGTCAAAGTTCACACTGATAATCAGTTTGCTGATCTATTCACTAAAGCTTTTGATGTGGGTAGATTCACTTTCTTGGTAACAAGTGTGGGAATGATAAACTCTGAATAATCTTCTTCTCAAAAAGTGGTTTTATACCTGTATATTTTTATTCTTGGTGCTACTAATCTTCTTTTTCAGGACATGCATAGCAGTACTCAGTGATTAGCAAGTTTAAAAGGAGTAAGTATAGTTAATACTGCTAGTGGTTAATACTGCTTTCAGTTAATACTGCTCGTGGTTAATACTGCTTTCAGTTAATACTGCTAGTGGTTAATACTGCTTTCAGTTAATACTGCTAATGGTTAATACTGCTTTCAGTTAATACTGCTCGTGGTTAATACTGCTTTCAGTTAATACTGCTAGTGGTTAATACTGCTTTCAGTTAATACTGCTCGTGGTTAAGACTGCTTTCAGTTAATACTGCTAGTGGTTAATACTGCTTTCAGTTAATACTGCTAGTGGTTAATACTGCTTTCAGTTAATACTGCTAGTTAGTTAATACTTCTAGCCGTTACTACTGCTAGTAGTTAATACTGCTCTAGGTTAATACTGCTTATATTCCGAAGACTATAAATACTTTTTGCCCGCCTAAAAGTTCATAACGACTCTTTGCATACTGTTCTCTTGCGCTCAAAACCTTTTCTCTCTCAAGTTCAAAGTCAACAGGCAAGAATCTTCAAGGTCAATGGCATCCATGGCGTTCATTGATGAGCACAATGAAATTGCGATGCTCCAAAAGCCAAAACAATCTGAAGGTTTTCATCAGATAGTCGACTTTCTGAAGTCGAGCCACATTGCTCATGCTCTTACTGTATCCCCTACAATCTACATTGAGCACCAAAGGCAGTTCTGGGCTAATGCAACCATTGTTGTGGAAAATGGTGTGCAAATGATCAAGACAAGAATCTGTGATCAATCACTGACAGTTACTGAAGAAGTTATTCGCATCAGTCTACGTCTAGACGATGCATCTGGTATAACTTCTATCCCTAATGATGAACTGTTTTCTACTCTGACAAGAATGGGGTATGGAGGCCCATTGGGTGTTTTTAAGTTCTCAAAAGCTAAATTCTCACCTCAATGGCGTTTTCTTGTTCATACCTTGATGCACTGCATTTCTAAAAAGACTACTGGATGGAGTGAGTTCAGCAGTCCCATTGCTTATGCTTTGGTCTGTTTGGCCACTGCCAGAAGGTACAATTTTTCACAAATGATTTTCAATGATCTTGTCTCAAACATGGGAAACAAAAAGAGCTTTTATATGTATCCCAGGTTTGTTCAAGCAGTTATCAACCATGAATTGACGGATATTCCTCATTCTGATGGAATTTATGTACCAAAACCCCCCAAAGGCAAGGTTTTCTCAAATATGAGAAGATCTGCTGGGGACTCTGAAGGAGTTGACACCCCATTGTTCTCTACAATGATGGTGGTGTCCCAAACCAATGAAGGTATGGCAGCAGGGTCAAGGCCCCCATTAGACCAATCCACTGCTAGCCAAGCCCAACCTTCCCTCTCAAAATCAATTCCCCAGTCTATTCTTGACAAACCAACTTCACCAATCACCTAAACTTATCAAAGAAAACAGGTAAAGAAGGCTCCTTCCCTTCTTGTACCATCACCCTCTAAGCCTTTAAGCCCTCTAAGGGAGAATTCTCCCTTAGAGAATATCCAAAGGGAAACCACAAGGGTGTCTCCCAACCCAAAGGAGGTGCTCTCTGAGGAGGAGGTAGAGCATATGGGTGATGAGGCTGCCACTACTCCTGCTAGCACAGAGGAGGAAAGTGGTAACATCAATAAGACCTCCCCCATGGCAACTTTGAATGAGCAATCATTTGAAGGTCCCTGGTGCCAAGAAACCAAGGGGGTGGATAGTGCTTCTGCTAGGCAGAAGACTTCCACTGCAAAAAGATCCAATGATCCTTCAAAAGAGGGTAACACTTCTGGAGAGGGTGAGGACAGATATACTTACTATGAATTGATGGAAACAATGGGGAACATCAATCAAGATGTTCTCAAACAAGGCAAAGAAATTGAAGAGATGAAGTTGGTCATCCTGTCACAACAAATCCAAATTGCAAAATTAAAGAAAATGGTGAAAAGGTTGGTGCATAAGCAGAGGAGAAAACAGTTTGTTTTAAAGAAGAGGTCACATAAGAAACATGCTTCCAAAAAGGGGGAGAATTCTAGCTCAGAACAGATAGATCAACAGTTTGAGGGGGAGTTTGTTGAAGAAAGGGCTGAATTTGTTGAAGAGAAAGCAGAAGCAGAAACAACCCCAGCAGCAGAAACTGTTACTACTGCTAAGCCTAAACAAGCAGCAGAAACTGTTAGTGCTGCTGAAACTACACAAGCAGCAGTAACAGGATTGACATCTGAAGAGGTTGAAGTAGCAGAGATGCTGGTAAAAGCAAAGAATGGCACTCCCAAAGCAAAGGGAGTGGTCATAAATGAAGGGGGAGCAAAGAAATCAGAAAAGAAAGACATGGTTGCAGATATAAAAAGAAAAGGGAAAGAAAAGATGATAGAATCTGATCAACCATCTAAAAAGCAAAAGATGATTGAGTCAGATGAAGCATTAGCAAAGAAAGTGCAAGAAGAGTTAGATCTAGCAGAAAAGGAACAGGTTGAAAAAGACAGAGAAATGGCCAGAGCACTAGCAAATGAGTTAAATGAAGCATTCCAGAAAGGGTTGGAAACAGAGAAAGCCAAGCAAAGAGCAATAACCTTGAGAAAGGCTATGATGGCCAGATCAAGTGCAAAGAAGAGAAGACCTTCACAAACTTACCTTGCCACTCAGGAAAGAAACAAAATGATAACTTTCTTGAGAAGTGCAATTGGGGTAAAGAAAGAAATGTTTGTGAAGATGAATTTTGATCAAATCAAGGATCTATATGAGAAAGAAATGGAGAAGCTGAAGAGCAATGAAAAGGATAGTGTGGAGTTTGAAAAGAAGGCAAAGGAGAGACATGATGTGAATATGCATCAACCATTCCCTGAAAGTGAAGAGGGAACTCCTATCAAAGAAAAGGCAGAGAACAAGGAAGAAAAGAAGAAGGAAGCTACTTTAGTACAGGTTCAAAAGACTCTGAAAAGAACCAAAATGATGGCTAAAAGAAAGAAAAGTGTAAAGAATCCTAGAGTAGAAGAAGAGCAACAAGTTACTGAAGAAGAAGAGGCACCTCAGAATGAAGCTAAAACTCATGAAGAAATACCACAGAGTTCAGATGTAAACATGTACATGGTGGTAATGGATAAAATTCCAAAGCCTATTTCAGTTGAACCTGTTGGATTTAAACCTCCTGAAGTTATCCATTGGGATATTATGGAGGTGGATGGCAAAGAATACATCAGATTGAAAAGAAATGATGAGAAGTATGAAGTATACAGCACCTGGAACAAAATTGTCAGAGAGTGTTCAAGATCTGATTTGGAAGAAATGTTTGAAGTGGGGATGAAAATTTATGCAGATCAGTTGACAACTCCAGGGTTACCTATAGTGAAGCTGGTCATGGAATACTTGTGCATGTTATTCAATCCAGAAGCAGTGAAGCACTTAATCAGAGATGTGTTCAAAACTGTTAGAGGATGGACTCTCTATGAAAGGAGTGGAGTCTATGAACTAGCATTGGATACTTTCCACATGGAGTACTACTTGGTGGATAGGGTCTACAAGCATACAAATCTTAAGCTTCATGCCATGTTAAACAAGAAGTTGAGTTGTGCACCAAATTCAGAAATGGCAAAGTATTTAATTCAAAGAACTATTAATCAGAGCATGGGACTGGATCCTAACATTGGAGTAGATCAATGAAGATTTTGGAAGCATTTGAGGAACTTGACTTCTCTACCTAAAAGTCAAGTTAGGGGGAGATTGTTGGGAACTGAAGAATTCATCAAGTGTGGTTAATGCTGCTGGTTCAATGTTAATACTGCTAGAAGACATAAAAGGTTAATACTGCTGAGTGTTACTACTGCTAGTGTTAATTAATACTGCTAGTCAAAGTTAGTACTGCTTGAACAAAGTTAGTACTGCTTAGCTAGTTAGTACTGCTAGTAGTTAGTACTGCTTAGTAGTTAATGCTGCTAGAAGGAAGTTAATGCTGCTGAAGATTAATACTGCTTATTTGATGAAGATTAGTATGAAAGAATATACATGGAAGCTTAGAGATATACATGGAAGATATACTGAAGATATTTTATTGTATTTATCTTTTGTATTCAGTATATATATTGTATAGTTTAGAATAGTCAGAAACGAAATTCTTTTTCATTCTGTTAGAGAGAAAAAAAAATCAACCTCAAGGCATAGATCCTAATTCTAGAGAAGTAGAATTCGTATTGGTGAGTCTGTTCATCAATATTGAGGTTGAGTGTGTAATCTTGTAACTTCAAAGCATTCAATACAAGTTTACAGTTTGTTCTTCATATTTTCTGTATTGATTTACTGTTTGATTGAATATCAAAGTGTTATTCCGCAAACTTCTTTGATATTGTTTCTGAGAATTAATTCTTGTTGAGAATTCGATCCTGACATTAACTACTAATTTGGCATATTATCTATTGACTAATCACACTAGACCCTTAATTTATACAAACACTAATTATGGATTAATAAGTTAGTATCCAATACTCCCCCCTAATTTATTAATCCATGCCTTTGATATCTTCAAGTTCCATCATCTTTATCTTGGGCAGATTGTAGCAGGTCTTGCTCTCTGAACTTTGGCTTGTTTCCATTTCCTTTGACTTTGTCTTTAACACGAACTATGTCCTGAACTTCCTCTTTGATTTGACTTCTTTCTTCCTTGTCTTCAATCTCATTTCGATCATCTTTGTCAGCTTTGTCACTATCTTTCTTCATTCGTATCATTTCATAATCTTGAATCTTCAACAATTTGTTTGTAGTACTTGTATCATGATCTTCTGGTTCAACTTCCTTGTTGCTTGATTTTATGTCTTTCTCAACTTGGCTTTCCATTGGAAATCTTGATAGTGTTTCATGATGCTTCTTGCATTTGCCCTTGTCAATGCTTGGTTCATTTTCTTGATGTTTCTTATCTAAAACAACTTTGTGATTCTCTTTCTGAAACTGAAATGGTTTTGACTTCATCTCTTTGCTTGTGCTAGCTCTCAACTTCTCTAAGTTCTCTAACTTTCTCTGCATTTGTTTCTCAAATGCTCTCTCTCTATTTCTCATTTTCTTCTCAAACTCTTGTTTCTCCATTTCTATGTCTTGAAGTATTTCTAACTTCCAAAACTCTAGTTTAATCCTCAAATCAATTTCCAATTTTGACCTCATGTCTTCTAACGTTTCTTTTGGAATTTCATCCTTCTCAATGACAATTCCATTCCATTTTGTTTCTCCTTTTAGAGATGCCATCTCGTTTTCATCCTTGCTTATAGCCATTAACAACGTTGGTTCTAAATCTTCTTCCACAAGGTTTGATATTTCTTTTCTATGGTCTGGTTTTGGACAATCTGCAGCATAGTGTCCAAACTTATGACAATTATAACATTCTATTTCTCTAATATCTCTTTTATGGTAGTTTTGATCTCCAGGGTTTTTCCTTCTTCTATCATAACTATCTTCATTCTTACTATCTCTTGTAAATCTTCCTCGGCCTCTTCCTCGTGTCTGATTACCACCTCCTCGTCTACCATTTTCATAGTTGTGTTCATAATTTCTGTCATTCCCTCGATGTGTGAACAATAACTTCTCACTATTATCTTCCTGATTTCCTTTTCTAAACTTGATCCTTTCTTCATAGATCTTAAGTTTCCCGATAATCTCCTCCAACTTTACAGTCTTAAAATCAACAATCATTTCAATGGTTGCTACTACTGGTATAAATTTATCTGGTACTGCATTAAGTACCTTCCGTACTTTCATTTGCTCATCAAACGTTAATCCATATGTGGCAGCCTTTGTAATAATACTCATCAACTTCCCGGCATATGAATCTATTGATTCATCATCTATCATTACAAGTCTCTCGAATTCTGATTTAAGTTGTTGCGAGTGTGCCTGTTGTACATCTTCTGTCCCAATAAATCTGGACTTTAGAGAGTTCCACATTTCTTTTGTTGTTTCACATCCCGCGATTTGCATTTGCAAATCTTCTGGTAACCCTTGAAATAAGTATGTTGATGCAGAACTATCCTTTTTTACATCAATCTCTTTTGATGTACTTGTTCCTTCTACTAAATCCCATACTCCATTTGCCACTAGTATCTTCTTCATCCTTAATGCCCATAATGTATAGTTCGTTTTATTTAGAACTGGGCATTGATATGATGATAGTGGTGTGGCGACTTCTCTATAAACAACATTGTTGTTTTCTTTTTTATCTCCCGTCATATCCTTTTGTTTTTTTTTAAATCTTTATGTGTGTTTGTCGCGTGAATCAGGAACAGGGTCTTCGAACCCCTTCGTCTTCTTCGTTCAAATCCTTCGCCGGCGACCCTTTTGATCGACGGTTTCTTTGTCGATTGTTTTCCGGTTTACTTCGGTGGCTTTGGACAATGATTGTCTTGTTGAAATACGCCCGATTGCGTTCTGCTTTGATCGGGGCTGTGATTTGCGGTGTTTCTCACCGTTGTCTTGTCTCCGGTTGTCTTCTCCTTAAGTGGCGGTTGTCTCCTTCGCACAACCGGTATGTTTCTTTCTCTCTATTCGATTTTTTGAATCGAACTAGGGTTTCTCTAACCCGTTCTGAAGAACGATCTAATCCCGATCGGTTCTTCTCTTAATCGATTTTCCCTATTGATCTAATCCCGATCAATTCCTTCTTTCTCTCTTCTCTGTATCCTTCCTTTGGCTCTGATACCACTGTTGGATCCTACTGATCGGATCTTTATATTTATGAATGATCGAATAACAATAGTAATCAAACTAATCTTTATTGAAAAACAATCATTATTTTACAGACTAAATTACTTGGGTATTTATAACCCATCAACCAGTATGTATGAAACAACACACCGATTCACTAATCGGTATAACTACCATCGTGACTATTCTAACAGACACGACTTTTCAACCTAACTGCTATAACCGAAATTAACTACTAATTTGGCATATTATCTATTGACTAATCATACTAGACCCTTAATTTATACAAACGCTAATTATGGATTAATAAGTTAGTATCCAATATAAACTACTGATCATACCACGTCAATGTTTTATTTACGCACATATTAGTAGACAACATTTCTTTATAATATTGTATTATTATCGTATAAATGTGTACGGCTCCAAATCCCAATTGAAAAGTTTTTAGTAGCCAACAACCTAGAAGCTATAATTAGCAATTGACATAAACACAATGAAAATCATGCGAAAAATAAATAGCTTTGGGGAAATAAGATTTGCATGGTTCATATACGGCCAACATCCCCTTCGAGAAGTAACCCCGAGGGCGTATTTGTTCGGTTTATTTATTTTTGGCCCATGAAGAAGATTTAATAGCTCAAATACGAACTATATATAGTCTTGTACTCTAGGATTTTATTAAGAAAAGAGAGTCTTAAAAATATAAAAGAAAGAGAGAAAAAGATAATTTTGGTTGCGGTTTTCGGCAAAACCCAACAACGTCGTTGTTCTGTCGTTTCCCGGACAATGAACGGTCGATTAACTTGATTTTTGACAATGGATTCATAGTATCTTATCTATATACGTTGCCAATGGTGGAGATTGGTTTTGGAGGTCCGGAGGTTGTGTGTTTGTTGTTGTACAATAGGCAGTTTTTGGTAATATTTCTTCTATCTTTGCTTTAATTCGATATCATACATCTTGATGGTTTGTTCCAAATGTATGATGGTTATTGTATGTCTAGTTTTATCTAGAGAATACCTATTGTATCGCTCTCTTATTGGTGGTAGTGGATTTTAAGTACCGTAATGGTCTTGTGTGGTGTAATGGTCTTGTGGTTTTACACTCATCTTGAGGGTTTTTTCAGGCAAAAATATGTGTTACATGTGTACTTAATTACCATTTGTTTCTGATTTCGGGGTTTGATTATCATTGAGTTTAGATTGTCTTATTTGTTTGCATCCTCAAAGGTCCATATGAGTCCGGAAATTTTTGTCAAATGAGCGTTTATTCCGCATTTGTTGTTTACAGTTGTAACATGTTTCTCATCATCATTTACTATATGAACGACGTTCACCCAAATTATAGATAAAAACACGGTCAATGATACCCCGAACAAAATCATGGAAAATAATGAAACGAGCTATGGAATGAACATAGATTGAAATAACATACGAACGCTAAAAACACAAACGGATAAAAATAAAATAAAATCTTTTTTGGTTCAAGAAAATGTAAATACAACGTGGAAAATGTAAATATGGATGTAAAATGATGATGAAAACGATAAAATCACCCTCGACTACTCAGAACAATGTGTCTAATACTCAAAAATTTCTGTATGTGAAAGACTCGTTTTCATAAATGCACGTATTTTGGTTTATAGACGATGGTCATCTTCTAATTTATCGACTAGTAAAACTTGCTTAATTTCATTTAATTTATTAACTTGGATAGAATCGAACATAAAGTTCACTTTGGACAACCCGAAAAAAGAGAAAAAGAAAAAAACAAACAGTTGAACAGTCGTTCGAAACTCCTTTTATGACGAAAATCTTAGCAAAGTAGATCACTTCTCAACTGTTTTATGGTTACGGGTTACTTTATTCACAATGGTGACCATAAAAAGTACTCGATCAACTTTATTTATTGAGCTGGCGGACTTCAATCATGATCATGCGTCTGACCAAGTAACCTTTGCCTCACCCCAGTCTTTTTCGGGCACCCCAAGCGCCTTCCAAACAGCTTTAGATCCGTCAACGATGTTATTAGGGCACGGTGGTTGGAAGCCGTGCTCATTATCGCAACCTAAGGTGGAGTCACACTCATCAACCACCTTAGCTTTTACGCTTTTACCCCTGTAATGTATAGTAATAGACTTTGAACACCGTTTTCCCTTATTGTACCACCCGGTGGACAACGCCACAACTGGCGTTTCATTCGAGTGGAACTTACTGTCACACTCAGACGGTCCGCCACCGTCCCCACCCTTCTCAAAACTGTTGATCGTAAGAGTCGCCTTTGTAAGTTTAGTGACAGGTGGGGAACATTTATACGTCGTGTAAAATTTTCCCTCTTTGCAACAGTCTGGATCATTCACACATTGCCCATGAGGTGGTTTTTTACCCCTCAACTTTCCACTCGGCTTGCAAGATTGAGCGTCAGCGTATGATACGAACGCAATAATAAGCACAGAAAAAAGAAGGATGAAAATAAGTGTCGACTTCATTTTATCTTTTGATGGTATTTGGTGTAAAGAAATTGACTCGAGAAAATTTAATATATAGTAACAAGGTTTTTTTGTCTTGTGCTCGAATGGTTAAATTTCTTAGGTCGTGGATATAAACGTGGTTGAATCTACGATGGTTGAGTTTTGCGATCGTTCGTTCGTATCACTGAAACAAAATTTCACTTAAACCAACGTGTGTCTAAACATAAAAAAGTTAAAACCTTGATTTAGGAATCCATGTCGGGATTTTATTTTTCTGAACTTCTTATGTTCGTATTTTGTAACGGAGTCTAAATTAAACATGTCAACTAGAAATGTTAGGTTTGATTCTGAATCTTATCTATGTAGGCTTTGAGCGTAATTTACTTAAAAAAACAGTTAGCAACAAAAAAGAATCTATTAGCCACATATTTGAATATTATAATTATAGTAGTTACGGCTTTTTTGTTACATATTTTCCGACAAGTCTAAACCTAAACCTAAGTCTAAATCAAGCCATAAATGGAACTAAAACCAAACCTAAATCAACGGTTATGATTGAGATGGATATGCATCATGGTGATACAACTCTTGTTGGGGGGATGCATATTGAGTCACAATAAAAGTGGCTTAGATGCAGATACACAACGGTTCAGGTGGAGTCACAATGTTTGAGATGCATACTTAAAAGAGAGAGAGAGAAAAGAGGCTCAGGCGAAGTCATAGTGGCTGAGAAAAGAGATATGAGAAGGGGTGTGCAAGATCACAGGCCATGTGAAGATGTTCATTATCAAGCTTTGAACCCTCAAGATGCAAAACAACAACGATGCACGTGAATGGTGGCGAAGTGGAAATGTTCATTGCATATCGATTGTTTCACTTCAGCAAGTGTTTCTTGAAGGTTCACTCCATATCAAGATAGTAGTGCCAAAAAAAAACGTATTAGGGTTTTATCTTTTTTTGCTGGTTTTTTCTTGTCTTTTGTTTGGATTGAAGCAGGGGTGAGCCTACTTAGGAGCATATTGTGGCTCGAGCAACTCTTTCATGGCTCCATCATAATGGAAACAAATTACGTTCATGAAGGTGTTATCGTATCATATCAATTCGTTGAGTACCCTTCAGTTTTTTGAAACTAAATAAGAACACAACTTTCTCTTGGTTGAGTTGGTTTCCATGGTCTTTCTCCTCCTTCCAGGCACAAGGCCGAATCTTGTGTCTACCAAAATTTACCAATTTTTAGTTTTAATTTTGAGTCTATGGTGATTTTAGAAAAAAAAAACACATACGCAAGACAAGTAATCAACCAATAAAGTAATGAAAATTTCGTGAAATTATCTATAGTTTTGCTTCTTATGCCAAATCGTGCCACCACTTAAAAATTAGATCTACCTTTATATTGAAGTTTTTCAATTTAGACAGGATGAATTTGCATAAATTTGGTGTAAAATGTTTTTGATGGTTAAAATGAAGAAAATGAATATTTAAGAACACAAAAAAAACTAAAAAAATGTCAAAATAGAAAAAATGATAAAATGACCATTTTACCCTTTTCTCTCCCAGTTAACGGTAATACCCCAAAGATTGGGACAAACAAAATTTTCAAAAAAATGGAAATGTGGTATATAAAATATCAAGATACGAGCTCTCCCAAAAAGGGGAAATATAAGTGCCTGTTAATTATAAGTATGCAATTTGACGGTAAAAGACAACAACCTATTAATTTAATTCTTAGCAAGAAATAAGATTACAAAGGGTGTCATCTATAACCCAAAATGTTAATATTCAAGAATTGGTGTCCCTAAATGTATCTCCTCAAGCTTACATCTAAGGTCACTCTAAACCTTCTTGGCGACCACGTCGTTAGAACCTGAGATACACATCGACACCAAACAAGTGTTAAGCCAAAAAGCCTAGTGAGTTTAAACATAATAAATGCCATAATTGAAAATAAAGATTATTAGAAGCCATAAGGATCCAAATGAGGAATCAATAGGGGAAACCCAAAACATCAAACAAGTTTTACCTCAAGAGTCGATATACCTTGATGTTCACCTTACGAGCAACACCTCAAAGGCCCGACATATTTGAGGACTACCTCTAAGGCATTACCCTAAATGGCAGAGATCTAGACACATACCTCCAAGGTGGTGCCTAAGATTATATCCTCCTAGTGCCTACTTGCGGTTCATCCAAATTGCAATATAACCTGATACAAAATTTACTCTAAGTAAAGTGTATATAATATCCAAGTGGGCATTTGTGGTCTAACCACCATCATACATATGCAATTAAATCATGCAAGTCCCAAAGCCCTCAAAATTGGGGTTAAGCATTCATAAATCTTCTCATATAAAATGTCAAGTATTATAATACAATTTGTACACATAGTAGCATGATCCCCATGATTATACAAGCTAACATATTACAAGTCTCCATTTACCTGAAAAAAGATTCTCGGGCAGGAGATCCATTTAAAGAACATCCCAAATGGGGTTTCACTCAAGATATAGATGCATTTATAAGAGTCACACACTATATATGCCATCATCCATTGAAATAACATATTAACTGTAACACCCTAAAATTAAGAGTAATTTTAAAAATTGAAAATTCGGCAATATGACGTCTGTATTTGGATCAAACCACCCAAAAGGGTAAAAGTGTATGCGTTTACAAAACCTGCGTATGAAGTATGGAAATCGACAACAAACTAATCTAAACCATTTCTAACTAGATTACATAGGATGTCAACCCAAATATTCCAAAATAAGTAAATTGTTTTAAACGCCAAGACACCAAATATCTATCATCTCAAAAATGCTCTCAAGAGTCCACGCTCTTCACTCAACCCTTTGACGACCCGCCGCTAAGGGAACCTGTTATACACATCATTTGAGAAAAAGTGTTAGGCTTAAAGCCTAGTGAGAACATAAATTTATATGATGATTTAGTAAGGAATTTAAATACAACCGTAAGTATATCGTTTTCATCAATCACCTTTGTAAATGATTTGATAAACACATAATGACCTTGCGGTCCAAAATGCATCTTGCGATGACGGGGGAGACTCGATTTTCCAAGGATTGTGGCGGAACACAATGTAACACCCGTGTTTTCGGTATGTTTTAAATCCAACTTTGCTTGTGCTAAAACCTAGTGTCGTGAGCGGGGATTCGTTGGATCAATTTGGGATGAAAACGGGTTTCGGTATACTTGGGGCGACATTTCCCGCGATTGTGACAAGAGTCACTATCGCGGGGCACAATCGCCAGAGTTGTACCGAGAGAGGGTGTAGCGGCGCAATAGTGCCCGTGCGATGGTGACATATGTCACTCTCGCGTGGCACAATTGCCAGTATTGTACCGAGAGTTGTGTTTCTCGGGCGAGAGTGCCATGCGAGAGTGACACTATCACTCTCGCGAGTCAAGGTCGCGGTCGGGCCCGGGTTGCTTAAAAACGTATTTTTCGACCTTTAGACTCATTTTCTGGAAGTTGGAGCTTAGTTGGGCGATTTTTCTTGGTAAGAGGTAGGTTTTACCATCTCTCTTCATTGATTGCTTGTGGTTGAGAGCATTGAATGCTTATGGGTGTTTTATTTTAGGTTTTGATAAGCTTCTACATAAGGAGTTTAAGGATACAAGTTTCAAGGGTTTCCTCATCATCTTCTTGTTCATCCAATATCTAGGGTTTGAGTATAATCCTTGCAAGGTGAGTTATTCCATTCTCTAAACCTCTCTATGGGTGTATGTATTGATATATTTATGGGGTTTTGGTCATCCAAGTCTCTTAACATAAATGTGGGTATGAAAGTTAGGGTTTTGTAATCCCAAGTATTAATGGGAGAAATGTTCCTTGGAATAAGATTTAGGGCTTTCTATGTTTCTACTCCTTTGATGGTCTATCTTAAGTCCATGGGATTTTGGGGAAACAAAGTGGAAAAACTAGGGTTTTGGGGAAAATGCAAGTATTGGTTTAATTAATGATAATTATAATTTTATATGGTACATATCTATACATGGAGATGTTGTTGTTGGGTTATGCTCTCTAGTCCTCGCACTTATAAGAGTCAAGACTTTATGATTTATACCATTGATTCATTATATACATGATTTATATGAGTATGATATGTATTGGCATGTTTTGGGTATTTGGCCTTTAATGCAATGGATCCATAGGCACGGTGTTCCTATGCCCCCGTTTTGGGCATTGGGTTCACCACTTAGCACGGAATAGACATCGGGTCACCATGATAAGTAAGGTGTGGACCTATACGGTTGGGCAGCGTCTCATGGGCAGTAAGGTGTAATTTCCTTATGCTAGAGTTCCCCGTTTTGGAACTCTCAAGAATAGACCTAGAGGGGTTGACTTGATGTTTTCGAGCAATAGACTTAGAGGAGTTGAGCTCATTATGTGATAGGTGTTATTTGTACCGTATCTAATCACTAATGGTTTATTTGAATTGTTGGTTTTAGCTCATGGCTATATTCTCCGCGTGACTCCGAATGGGTTTAGTACTTTAATCTTTATTTGACTTATTCTCACTAGGCCTTAGCCTAACACTTGTTCTTGTTGTCATGTTTGGCAGACTATCATAGCGGTGGGGCACGTCGAGACTGAGAGAACGACCTTGGGTCGTGAGTGGTCTTTTTGAGGATATATAGTGACCATCATACATTTGGTTTTGAAGATACGCATTTTGGAAGTATAGCGACACCCGACCATAATCTAGTTACTCATTGTAGATTAGTAGGTTGTCGTCTTATGCTTCACTTATTGGGTTGTAATTACCGTATATTATACCCCGTTTGGGATGATACACTTAGGTTTTCGAAATGATTCACCTTATTTCACAGGTTTAAGTTATCCCCTATTTTAGGGTGATGAATTTAATCTATTTTTAAACGTTATATTGCCGAATTTTTGAATTTTATTTCCGCCTAAATTTTGGACTGTTACACACAAAAGTAGGTCACTCTCCAAGTTATTGAGCTCACCATACTAGGATCAAGGCCACGAACTCGCCGTCTCGTACTCAGATGTGGGGGAGGGCACCCAATGATCCTAATCATGCTCATTCGCTAGAATTTACATTTACAACTCACGACTATTATCCAGTCCCACATAACCGTACCAAATTGCCACCCTAGGGTCCAATGTCTCAACTAGCTACAAACGGGAGTTACCCCAAAATTAGGTCGACTCTATACCTATGGATCCACTAGTAATAGTCTAGACTTGTCACAATTTCATTTGTGGCCAACTATAATCAAACATATAGTTCTTAATACCATTTATTTTCCCAAAAATGCATTTCTATGGTTAACTGCTGATAAGGAAATGAAATGTCCAATCGAGAGCCATAATGGCCATTTTCCCATTTCCAAATATGTTTCCTTACCAAGTACACATTTCGAGTGTAAAACCATTTTATTGTGAGCATAGATTTTCAACAACATTAACCCATTTACTTTCCTTTTTCTCAAATATCACCTTCAACTAAGATACCCATAATATGGTGTAAAACATGAATTTGGCTATAATGCCATAGGTTAAACATTTACCCATCAAGTTGTGAAAACATCACATTTTATAGTTCAAAACATAGATTATTTCATTATATTTCAAGATGGTAAGAAACCCTAAAAATCTCCAAAATGTCAAGTTAGGTCAAAATCTCTTCAACAAAGAAGATGTAAACAAGGAGATGATTAGAAGTCTAAAAATGCATTTTGACATGTATAAGGTTTTAGAAAAGTAAGGATGAACTCACAATGGGGTTATTATTGAAACCTTAGAAGACTCTAGTTGAAAGAGATGATGATAGCACTTGAGAAAGGAGAATCTTCACCAAAGATACCTTAGATCACCTAGAGTAATCACCATAAATGAGTAAGAGTGAGGTTGTTGGAGGATTTAATGAGAAGGGAAGATTTAGGGTTGGAACTTACCAAGAGACTGCAGAGAAAACGACCTAGCTTCCTTCAAGAAATCAGATAAAATGAAACATTTTCGGAGTTGGTCTTTTTATACCCTCGACCCCCGCTCGCGATAGTGACAGTAATGTCACTATCGCGAGGCATAATCGCCCGAATGGTACCGTGACCTCACCCCCTTGGCACGAGAGTGACAGGGCGATAGTGCCCGTGTCACAATTGCGGGTCACAACCGCGCCAAACGTACCGCAAGGGGTCTCTTTCCCACGTCAGTGCCCTGGCGATAGTAACATTGTCACTATCGCGTGGCACAATCGCGCCCCAGGTACCGAGGCCCGAAAACCCGAGATTTCGAACCTGCGACTCACATGACGACTTAAATGGATCAGATACCTCATATGCATAACGATTGAATAAAGGTCGTAAATCAGGTAATTTGGGAATCCAGACTTACATAGATTTACGGGTGTTACATTAACAACCAACAGTACTCAAGTAACACATTTGTTGATAAAACTTTCAAATGTTCCCAACTATGGGTGTAAGAGTGTTTTACCACACAAGAAAGGGTTTTCTTCCAAGAGAGACAATGTAAAGACAAGTAACATTTAGTTATATGTATCTAGTTTTACAAAAGTTAGAAAACTCACAATCTAGGTTTTTAGGGTAAAACCTAGAAAATAGCAAAACTCTAAAAGTTGGAGAAGGTAAGACTTGAAGCTTAGATCTTGCTTTAAATGGAGACTTATGTGATTTATAGAGGTTTGAATCCCTCAATAAATGCCTTTAACAACCCTAGGATGAAAAATTAATGAGGAGAGAGTTGGAGGACTCCAAAATCGCACTCAAAGCTCTCCTTCCCGAACATAAATCTAATTTCAATGCAAAAATGTAGAGAAAAGCAGGCTGGAGGTTTTATAATTCCTCATACCATGCGGGCGACTATGCCGACGACTATGTCCCTTGGCACTGTCGTTGGCACTATCGCCAACCTCCCCCCACTCGCGGTACACTTTTCGCGATAGTGACAGTGGTTGTGCCCTAAGGCATTATCGCATGTCATTATCGCTCAACATGTACCGAGCCTCACCTCCACTCGGCGACTTTGACATGCGACTGTGACACTGTCAAGGTCGCCAGTCACTGTCGCATGGAGGGGCCGACATCCAAAATTTCTCGTCTTGCGGTCCGATAAGTCAATACGATACAAATGCAACCTCAAAGGATAACACTTAAACGTAAGCTCTCTCATCCATCTATACCATAGCAAACAATAATTGGGAAAATACAAGGGTCTGGGGAAGGATCAAGGAAAAAATAGTTACTAGGATTTTACAGGTGTTACATTAACGGAGAGGCTTGACGGACATCAACATGAACGATCAATTCCAAAACAAAGTGCAAACCACAAGGGTTTTTCTATAATTAAACAAATCTCAGGGACCAATTTCACAATAGTTTCTAAACCATAGGGATCAAATCCATAATTTGTTCATAAATTAATTTTCTTTCGTCTTCTACAAAATATTCAAACATTTGCCCCTTTTCACCCTAATTTCTTTCTTTCAAGTAGCCTTCATAGATCAAAGAGACCCACAAACAGCAAAACCTTCGATCTTTCAATCTGTGTTTTTGCAAGAAATCAATCAATCGATCGAGAAATAACCTAAAAATGGTGACTTCATCAATCGTAAATACATACCCTCTTTCAAGCTACTCGTTCGGTACAAAAGAACCTAAAATGGAGAAAGACACTTCTGTTGCTGATCGACTTGCTCGTATGAAACTCAAGTATGTACATCTCTATGTGAATTTTGTATTAGTTTTGATTACTTGAAGCTATGTGTGAAGTAACCCTAGGTATAATTTTTGAGTATTGGATAACATAGGGTTTTACGAGATCGTGTTCTAGGGTTTTGTTTTTTTTAATGGAACGCTTGTGGTTATACTTTGTTTATATGTAATTTGAAATTTGATCAATGTGTGTGATAATGTTGTCAATCGATTATGTTACTTTAAGTAAGCTAAGGGATTAGTTTTTGGACTTGTGGTTGCTGAAATTGAGTTTATTTGGCTAACTTATTTTTTTTGAGGTTATTGAAACAGTCCCATTTGTTTGGCAAAATGTTAGCTTTTTTAGAAGTTAGCTCATGCAATGTTTCAATAGCCTTGGGGGTTTTCTACAAATACAAATAAAAGCAAGTATAGGAAAATTATACACCATGGGACACTCTTCTTGACCCTTTGAGAAATCTGATCCATAATTACGACAAATAGGAATGGGCTAAGTGTCGATCTTTGGTGTAGATCTATCTCGACAGGGAAATACTTTGTGTCGCCCACAGGTCCTGACACAAGTCAATGAACCCTCGTATATATATTGTGAATCACCTTGACATAACTCCATGACTCGCGGTACACTATCGTATGCCTTCTCCAAGTTTTTGAACACCAAGTGTTAGTTCTTAATGCGCTCCCTATACTTTTCCATGATGTGTCTTAGGAGGTGTATTGTCTCGATCTTACATCTTAGATCTCCGAGGTGTAAAACCAAATTGGTTCTCTGACACCTTTGTTTTGCGCTGTACCCTGGCCGCAATCGTTTGCTCCTATAATCTTATGGTGTGGCTAAGTAACTTTATGCTACGATAATTACCACAACTTTGGACGTCGCCTTTCTTCGCTAAGGTGGCATTTGGTTTGCAAATTCTGAAGGAATATGATGGAATTGGAATGTTGAATTCCATTGACCAAATTCCATTCCTTTGTTTGGTTCATTCTTTTTCACAGAAGGAATCTTTAAATTCCATCAAATTCCACAAATGAGGGAATTTAACATTCCTTAGCAACTACAAGGTGTTTTGATGGAATGAAATTTTTATTTTTCATAATACCACATATGTCCTCAACCCAATATAACCTAATCACCGTCGACCACCGACCATCGCCATTCTGAACCATCGCCATTCTGAACCACCTTCGCCGACTACCGCCGATTTGAACCACCGTCGACCACCACTAACCACCACCGACCACCAATGACCACCGACGGCCACCACTGACCACTGCCGACCACTACCGATCTGAACCACCGCCGACTGCCGTTCTGAACCACCGCCGACCACCATTGACCACTGACGACCACCACTGACAACCACCGACCAATGCCGATTTGAACCACCACCGACCACCGCCGTTCTGAACCACCGCCGACCGTTGACCAACAACCACCGCCGACCACCGATCACCGTCGATCTGAACCACCGCCGACCACCGCCAATCTGAACCACTGCCGATCTGAGCCATCACCGACCATCGCCAATCTGAACCACCACCAGCCACCGATCACCGTCGATCTGAACCACCGCCGACTAACGCCGATCTGAACCACCGCCGACCACCGTCGTTCTGAACCACTTCCGATCTGAACCACCGTCGACCACCGCCGTTCTGCCGATCTAAACCACCGTTGGCCGCCATTCTGAACCACCGCCGATCTGAACCACCGCCCACCGCCGACCACTGTCGCTCTGAACCACCATCAACCACCGCCAACCACATCCGATCTGAACCACTGTTCTAAACCACCACTGACGACCACCAATCTGAACCACCGTTACGAATAAAGTATTTTTAATAGCTATTTTATTAAAGCATGTTTTGTTTATAAAAATTAAAATTATCAAAAAAGGTATTTTGGTCATTTATCAACATTTCATTCCAATTCCAAAGCTACATTCGGTGAACCAAACAGACAGATTCCAAATCCTTTAATAGATTCCATTCCAATTCTGTCAACCAAACAGGTGGTCAAACCTGACAACATTCCATTCCAATTTCTTCAAAGTCAAATTCCTTTGACAGATTCCATTCCATCCAAAAACATTCTGCGAACCAAACGCCACTTAAGTCTCCATTCTTGGGGCATCTTGGCAGTCATGTGTATGTTGAAGAGCTCTGTCAACTACTGCACACCCGCCTCACCCAAACATATCCATACCTCAATTGGGATTTGGTCCGGGCCTACGTCCTTACCTTTCCCCAATTTCCATGTTGCCCCCTTCACCCCCTATGCTACTTCGCTAAAAAACACAAAGGTTGCAATACTTGCAAGCCTAACATGACTAGTTTATCAGCCAACAACTAGCCTTTCAGCCGACATAACTTATCCAACTAGTTTGCCAAACATAGCCTTAACTTCTTGGAAGAAACTGA
Source organism: Arctium minus (assembly GCA_954870635.1). NCBI lineage: Eukaryota > Viridiplantae > Streptophyta > Magnoliopsida > Asterales > Asteraceae > Arctium > Arctium minus. The sequence goes on along the minus strand of OX941089.1, from coordinate 84,193,882 downwards.
TGAACATGCCAACATTAATAGCAAAATACTAAAAGGCTAGTTGTTGTTGGTGGAGCCCCATTTGAGCTTTCCATCCACATGTATCAGGTGAGAATTGTTATTGCCACTAACAACAATTCACCGGGGAACTTGATCATGACAACGATGAACATTACAGCAAAATTAGTAAAGACAACAAACATTTTTTAATCCAAAGTAGTTGATTTCTGTAAACATGAAACCTATTAAACGTCGATAAAGAGGTCAACCTATGGTGTAGAGTGTTGTCATACTTTTTGGGGGAAATGATTACCATTCCCTGTCTTTGAATTCTTTTAATCTACTTGGGATCACCTCATCATGGAGAATGAGATACACTTGAAAGATGCATATAGGGTCAATATCAGGACACTTTCTGTTCATGAACTCCAGCAGATGTTACAGTTCAAATTGATCTTGAATTTAATTCATGATTCGGGCTATCTGCTTTAGGAAACTAATTTACCCGTGCTATCTCTTTCTTATTATACCCGTTGCACAAAAATTGATGAAGTGAATTAACAATTTCGTTCTGCAGCTATATGAAGGAAGGCATGAGGACCAGTGTTGAAGCTATCTTACTGGTTAGTATAAGAACTATTTGTTGAGTTACCAATTCTCATGCTTAATTGCTTATTGCCCGTAAGTTTTACAATCTTTAAGATTCGTTTTCAGTATTTATGATTCTTAATGCTCATTTAGCTTGTCTCGCCATCTTGAATTGATTATGCAAGCTGTCTTCTCCTAAGTTAATATAATTCCCGTACCTTTCTGTCTTTCTTTTGGTTGTAATATGAGTTGGAAGTCGAAGAATTTTAAGTTAGGTTGTGCATTTTGATGCAAACCGACCCATTCTTGGAGCAATGATTGGCCATTTCTCCCATTAATATGGGATAAGGGATTGATAAGTCAAATGAGTATGAGTTTTCTTGGTAATTAACTTTTCGAGGTATCATACATGGCTTTTTGTTGCAAACAAGCCATCATTCTTGTGAAAATGCAAAAATGAAAAAAAAAAGAACACCACACTTCGTATGAAAGGATCATTTTGGACCATAATTGCTGGTATGCTGGTTATTTTTGGCTTTTTAACATTTTGTACTGCTTATCCAAAATTACTCAATTCTTACGAAGCGTTGTGTGTGTGTGTGTGTGTGTTTGTATTATTGCACCAACGGTGGTTTGTTTGGAAAATTGTCAAGTAAGATTGTTATAGAAGTTCACCATTTGGTTTAAAGAGTACTTTTTCTCCTATTAAACTCCATGCCACAACGTTTTGTTGGACCCTAATATCTTTTTTGGAACTCAATCTCATGGTATTGATGCATGGTGGCTTTATATCATTCACCATAGAAGTTTGCTTTCCAAGATCAAGATGTATAGCTTTGGTTGAATATTGGTATCGTAATGGTTCAGTACACTATGCTAAGGACTTTGCACACATCAAATCGTCAACAAATTTTTGGTTTTTTGATATATTTACTTTTGTCTAAAATGTTTTATGAATTTGCAGGTGCAAGAGCATAATCATCCCCACATTCTTCTTCTGCAAATCGGCAACACATTCTGTAAACTTCCTGGTGGTCGACTGAAGCCTGGAGAAAACGGTATTAGATTTCACCCAACTATCAATGATCACTATACGTCATTTCCTTCATCTGGCGCGGTCTATGTATATATATGTTCTCCTTTTATATCTTGCAGAAATTGAAGGCTTAAAAAGGAAATTGTCAAGCAAACTTGCTGCTAATTCACCTAATATGCAACCAAATTGGCAGGTTTGTTCATTTACTTTTTATCATTTCTGCTAGGTGACATGCATGTGGGGGATGAAGAAATTGTTGTCTAATATTGGCTCTAACTGAAGTATGCTGGAAATTTTACTAGTGGTCTAATATGGCACTTACAAGTGAATAGTCAAAAGATAATGCAAAACATCTACTTTAGATACCTTGTTTTAAATGTTATTTAAATTTAGCCGCCTAGTTTCTAGTTTATTCAGCTTAGCCATGGCCATTGTTGATCACATAGATCTTCAATGATACTCCCTCCGTCCCAAAATAAATGTCCACAATGATAAAGGCACAGAGTTTTAGAAATGTGTAATTATTACATTTTCTAATTAACTAAATGACAATTGTACTCTTTATAATAGGAGTAATGACTTTCTTCATCTCATAGTTAAGGGTAGATTTGGAAACTAGGCACTTATTTTTTAAAGTGAAAGTGGATCCTTTTTTGGGACAAACTTAAACAGAAACATGGACACTTATTTTGGGACTGAGGGAGGACTATTCTGTCAGGATCCATCGAAGGCACTAACTGATAGCACCTTTAACAAGGGGCGATAGCACCAAGAGGCTTGAATGTAGGCCTCGCTATGACGAAAGTATCCAAGTTGTTTGCCGACTTGGCAATCCATTGGGGGTTCACATTAGGTGTGGATATGATCATATGAATATTCTATATGTATAAAGAGGTGACAAACCAATGACATCGTGGCATAGAGACGAAGATGTTGATTTAAAAAAGAAGAAGGGTGATCAAGATTGTGATTTAAAGGATGAATATCTTTGTTCTATGTTTCTTTTCCAAACAACTTTATGTAATTTTGCTAGCAGAAGCCTATGATTTGAAAATAAGAAGTTCATTTAGAAACCTGACGGAATGGTAAACACTGCAAGATGTATGTGATTATTATGTAAAGATCAATTAATTAAAAAAAAAGATAGTTAATATGATACATCAATATTTGACAAAAATGATGATATCACTATCCCTCTATCACAATAAATGCAATATTTTATTAGACTACATGTTCATTCAAGTATTTTAACGTTGACTCATGCTTTTGCAGATTGGTGAGTGTGTGGCTGTATGGTGGAGGCCAAACTTCGAAACCATTATGTACCCATATTGCCCCCCACACATCTCAAAACCCAAGGTTAAGGACCGTTGGGTCTTCATATCTCTAGTCAATTTCAGTTTCTTGCTGTTTCTTGGTTCTGGTTTAGTTATACTTTATGCATCTCTTTTTGTTGGTTTCGTGTTTAGTTGTTTTAAGAATCGGGCTCACTTCAGTAAATTTTTGCAATTTAGGAATGCAAGAAGCTTTATGTTGTACACTTGTCAGAAAGAGAGTACTTTGCAGTGCCTAAAAATCTGAAACTTCTTGCTGTTCCACTGTTTGAGCTCTACGATAACGTTCAGGTACGTCGTGTTCCCATTTCCCTTTCCTTTATATATGCTTCACGTCTTTTTGGTGATATTTTGATGCATGGACCAAAACACAAAGTACTTCCTCCGTCCCAAAATAAATATGTCCATGGTAAATAAGGCACAAAGTTTTAGAAATGTGTAATTATTACACCAATTAATTAACTAAATGACAATTTTACCATTAACAATACAGGAAGCAATGAATTTCTCCATCTCATAATTAAGGGAGAACATTTGTTTCAAGACAAACGAAAATAGAAATATGGACTTTTATTTTGGGTGGGAGGGATTACTTTGAAATGTTACTCCTTCGGTCCCATGAAAATTGCGACAATTTTCATTTTGGGTTGTCCAAGAGAAGTGCAATATTTTCTTTTTTTGGAAAGATTCTAAGTTAAACTTGTTTGTCTATCGTATCGTCATAAACTGATGCTACTCATTCGGGTCTACATGGTTTCTTTATTTTGTGTTTCCAGGAGGGTATTTAAGACATTTGCTTAATAATAGAAGTGTGTGTATACTTATTTTTATTCAATTAGCGACTTAAGTTTAATAAAAATCAAAAATTCGGAAATTGAGATCATTAATTTTGTGCTGATTGGTCTGACTTCAACATTGATATGAAGTTATTTAAAAATTTTAGAAGTGATGAGAAGCACCTTCGATTATGCTATTACTACGTATAATCTTTTTTCGGTGCTTACAATTGTAATCTTAAAGGGTTCATATTTGATTTGAGTTTTGACTTCGCAAGTAAAAGTTGATCAATTTATGTACTCCATTATTGGCTTTCAATGACTGATCCATTAGTAGTTTATTACCTTCTAATGAATCCGACCTAAAGAAACCTTGTGGACCCAAATCAATACCATCCATTTATTTGTGATGATAATAGGCGAATGGGTAACTTTACCTTGAAAGTCCTAAAAGAAGGAATTATTATAATTTTTGTGAGAATAATGCAACGACCGGCATGAAGGTTGCCTCATAACCTAATGTATTCTAGATTGTTTATTGTAAATATCTAAATAGAGTATTTTAGATTGATGTATTTCGATCTTGGCCATTCATTTGTCTGAGTTGAAGGCCTATATAAGGGGAGAGGTAGGATCAAAGCAAAAGTGGAGTTAGAAAAGGTAGTTTTGGAGTTAGGAAACTGGCGGGGGCAGGATGCAGAACGAATGTGGAGTAGAGTAGCCCACATCGTTAGAGTTGTGGCCAAGGACACACTAGGAATTTTTTCAGGGAGGGCTAGGACCACAAGGAGTCTTGGTGGTGGAAAGAAGTTGTATAGTGAAGGTTAGGGTGAAACAAGTTCGTTTTAAGGAGCCGATGGCGTGCAGGGAGGATGATAAAAGGAGTAGGTTGCGGGAATTGTACAAGGAAGCAAAGCGAGACGCAACAAAGGTATGGCAAACAGGGCGAGGATAAGGCGTATGAGGAGATGGACAAGAGGTTAGATATGAAGGAGGGATAGATTGATCATTGGAATATTCATGCCGACAAAGGCCAGGGAGTGGAGGCGTCCGGACTTAGAAATGTAAGGTATATTAAGGATGAAAATGGATAGGTCTAGTAAAGGGTGATGACATTAAGGGAAAGCTCTTCAACGTCACTCTTAGGATTGCCAAGATGATGGAAGAGTGGAGACTTTAAGGGTCCGTTTACCAAACGCTTACTGGGTAAGCGCTTACCGCAAGAGTCACCACTATCATTTACTTACGGTGTAACATTCTTGGCCATCAAAATGGATTATTATAAGCATTTATAACCTGGTAAGTGCTTACCGGGTAAGAGTCATCACCCTTACTTACCGGGTAAGACTCATGGTTCTTGCCTTCCCTCTTGCCGGGTAAGATTCTCGGTCCTTGTTATGTTCACCCGGTAAGGTAATTGAACCGGTAAGCACTTACTAAGGTAAGTGTTTAGTAAACGGCCCCTTAGGGGCTGTTTACCAAACGCGTATCGGGTACGGATGTCAAGGACCGAAGATCTTACCTGGTAAGTGCGGGAGAAACTCTTACCCAGTTAGCGCTTACCGGGTAAGAGACACAAACAATCCATTTTTGATGGCCGAGAATGTTACCCGACAAAGTAAGTGAGGGTGTTGATTCTTACACGCTAGGCGCTTACCTGGTAATCATTTGGTAAAGGCGCGGCCTTAGTGTGGTGGTGCCACTATAAGAACAAAAGGAGTAGTGAATTTCTGCATCTCATAATTAACGTTAGAATTGGAAAGTTAAGACACTTAATTTTGAAAATGGATGCTTATTCTGTCATTCTGCGACAAATTAAAATAGAAATATGAATGTTTATTTTGGGATTCTGCTTATTATATTAACATCTTTTATGTGCAGAGATATGGACCAGTGATTTCAACTATTCCGCAGCAGCTTTCGAGATTTCAGTTCAACATGATTCCCGCATAAATATGCACCCGATTCAAGCTATTTTACTTCAAGAAACTTAAATTAGTTACGAGCGTTCTTCAAAAGTTATCGCATTTACGGAACCCGGTTCAAAGATTAAGTTGAGTCCATTTGGTAGTTTGTTGTAGTTTGTATCTTAATCAGAGTTAGCTTGCAACTTCAAACCCTTTTCCTGAAGCGAAAAACGGTCGAACGAGGCAATCGTGCTTTAGTAACTTGTACCTTGTGCAGTGAAAGTCGTACTTTGCTTGGGGAAATGGCTTCATTGTTTTGTGTTTGTTTGTAGTTCCCTCTATTTTGGTAGAGAGATAGTTGAGACCATTGCTTTATTTATAAGGGATAGAGACCATCAACTATTGTGACTTGTACCTTATGCATTGAAGTTGTACATTTCTTGCTTTTCGACATTTCATGTTTATGCAAATATATCATTTCGGAACCAACTGTGCCACCCACTAAAGGCTTAGATTCACTATTTCATGTTTGTATCTATTTTGGCGGAGTTAATTTCGGTCAGAGATGGCCAAATCTGGTAACCGGTCGGGCCTTTGAACTACTGTCTTCTCGAAAATTTTAAAACGTAGTCGTTTGGGCCGTAAGGTGTGGTGTAGGCCCGAGGCTCGTTTATGGATGCCATTCTCTAAATTAGTGTTTGTTTGGTTGATTTTTCATTAAGTAATGTATGGATAAATTTGTCTGTGTGGATTAATACGTGTCTAAGGGGGCGTTTGGTTCGTAGAATGAAATTTGATGGAATTGGAATCTATCAAAGGAATTTGAATGGAATTTGACCACGCGTTTGGTTGGTTGGAGTTCAATTCCTTCACTTAAGTAAATGAATGATGAATTCCTTAAATTGTGGAATTCAATGGAATTGGAAGGATTCCATCGTTTTTATTCCTTGAACCAAACAAGGGCTTGGAATTTGGTCAATGGAATTGGCCATTCCAATTCCTTCAAATTCCATGAACCAAACAACCCCTAAGGCGGCGTTTGGTTCGCAGAATGGAATTTGATGGAATTGGAATCTGTCGAAGGAATTGAAATGGAATTTGACTACATGTTTGATTGGTAAGAATTGGATGAAATTCAATTCTTTCACTTTAGCTAAGGAATGATGAATTCCTTGATTTGTGGAATTCAATGGAATTCAAATGATTCCATCATGATCAATATGTGAACCAAACAAAGGAATTGGAATTTGGACAAATGAATTATCCATTCCAATCCTTTCCAATTCATTCAAAATCCATGAACCAAACACCCCATAAGTGTCTTTATAGATTGGAAAGTTTTTTTTGTTTGAGGGTGACTTTTCATAGATTGGAAAGCTTTTTTCTTTAATTGGGAGGGAGTGACAAGTTTGGAACAAACTTGACTTTCTGTATAAACTTCCCCTAGAAACTTATTGAATAAGCCACTTTCTATACCATTAAGATACTATCAAGCAATCATAGATAGCCAGTTGAATAAGTTGTGAGTTCTATTAAGTTCATTAAGTTATTTATGTATTAAAAGTTTTTAATAAAATAATTTAAAATTTTAATGTTATTGATTACATTTTAGATGATACTAATTTTATTTAATAGATTAAATTAGAGTAATCGATCAAATTCAGGTCAATGTGATTCGAAAAAAAGCTCGAACCGATCTGGATTTTACAAGGTGAAGACCAAAACCAAACCTCTCGTCGGGCTTGATCAGAGACGGATAATAACTCTGTCTAAAAAAATCTAGCCTACTTTCGATCTGACTTGTTTATAAAAAATAACTTATTTATAAAAAAATTACAAAAATATTCTGGATATGATAAAAAAACTTGTATATACCTGATTTGACTTAAAAATGATTTGGTTCTAAAAGAAATGATCATCCATTTGGTTCCGGTTAATAACATCATTAACCGGTTTTATCCGACCCGATCCGTTAATTTAATGGATCGGACCGGTCCAAATTGGTATGTATGTTTCAAACCCAAATGCATGCATTTAGATTAACAGGCTGTTTGACAGTTGTTGAATGGTTTAGTGCAGAATGATTAAGTGGTCTGAATGATTAAGAAGTTTTTATGATATAGTGTAAAATGAAATATGGTTGTTTGCTAATTGTTCTTAATGAAATCAGGGCTCTTAATGGTTATGGGAGGATCAGAATACAAAATTATTAAGAAGTAACACTTTTTTTTTACCAAACAAGATTTACCTTTTAGCAATTCAGAGGGTGACTTTTAACCATTATCACGGAAACAAACAGCCGCTAACCATATGATTTTGGGGGAAAATTTTCGTTTGTGAGCCCTAAAAGTTGAAAAGATTGGAATCGCCATTTTTGTTCCCCAAATACAAACCTGTCTCATCCATTTCTTTCTCACTTGACTTCAGGTCAAAAAGAACACGAACAACAACTATCAAATTTACTTCTTTCAGATCGTTCTTTATTCGTTATTCAATTTCACCAGTCATTTTCAATCTGAATCGCAACATACATAATGGCCTAGATATTTCGTTTTCGAATTATCAGCAAAAACAAATGCACAATTTCCCTCGTTAAATTGTGATCCATCGTCGATTTTTCAAATTATTGTTTTGTAGGTTTCGTTTTATTTTCGTTTCTGTTGAGAATTTGGGGGTTCGGGTCGGCGGGAATTGATTGATTGGTTTAAATTTAGGGTTCTTTCGGTGTTTTATTGATTGAATATTTGAGATGAATAACAACGCACGCGGAGGAGGAAGGTATCCGCCGGGAATTGGGCGTGGTGGTGGCGGTGGTGGGAATTATCATGGAAATGCTAACCCTAGTTTTCAGCAACAGAGAAATTATCAACAACAGAATGCACAGAGGAATCCGATGCATCAGCAACAGTTTCAACAGCAACAACAGTGGTTGAGAAGAAATACAATGGGAAACCAACCAAGCAATACGGTCGAAGTCGAAAAGAATGTTCAGTCAGAAGCTAACGATTCTAGGTAGAATTCATTGTTTTTTATTTATTTATTATTGTGTTATATCTCTAATTAAGCTTCTTAGTTATTGTGTTTAGTGGAACCATAAGTATGAATGTGGTGTCATTGATGAGTTTGTGTCATGATGCAATGTTTTCGGCAATGTTCTAAATAATGTGTTATAGCGGCCATAAGGCATGTTATATGTTAATCTCCGTCAGACCAACTATGCAGTATGGGTGAGAAATAAATACATGAGAGGAAGTTGAAAGTGGCAAACATGAAGATGCTGAGATGGACCTATGATTGGAGCATGTTGGACAAGATACAAAACAAAATTTTCTGGACAAAGTTGGGAGTTGCACTTGCACCTATCATGGATAAATTGAGCGATAGAAGATTGTGGTGGTTTTGGGGACGTTTGCAAGAGACAAATGACTGTCCATGAGAAGGGTCGAGAGCATAATGGTCGAGGGTGTGAGGAAGGGTAAGATGAGGAGGACGTAAGAAGAGCAACTGAGGCTGGACATCGCGACCTTGGACATTTTTGAGGACATGATCTTTGATAGGAATTATTGTAGGCGTGTGACTAGGGTAGCATATTATGTGTACGGACTTGTAAGGTATTGTGGATGAGCATAGGTGGAGGAGAGGTAGGGGGTGGGATGGGGAAGTATTGAGGGTGGACAATTAGGTTTCCAGATCTCCAGGATAGATTAGAATTTAGAAGTGTCGTAGATGTGGAGTAAACAGTACACAACCATTTGGCTTACTTACAAATACAATGCTATGGTTCTTTGTTTCTACTATGTCTACTTTCTCGTTACTTGTTTTAACCTTTATTTCTTTATGCTTGTTCTACTTTTCCAAAACTATTTGTACGTTCCCAAGAATGTTTCGAGCACTTCACCTTTTCAAAAAAAGAAATCGCAAAAACTTCTTTACAAGCCTTCACAGAAACATCTCTACCTCTTGAGAATGCGTACATGTGACCCTAATACCTTATTTTCGAGTAGGGTATGTTAGGTACTTTTGTTTTGGTTTTATTATGGTACTATAAGCCTTATTTAATCATTGTGTTGGTTTTTGAGCATTAGTAGAACTTATCGAAGATGGGAGAATATGGAATCGGCCCATTAATACATCGTGAATTTGTGATTTTTTAGAAAAAGACACAACAAAGATGAAATCAAAAGGGAATAGTGTACACAAGGTGATACAACGAGAAGTACTACTATGGTGAAGGAGTAAAAAAGCGAAATAGGACGAAAAACAGAAAAACAAAAACTTGCCAACATCCAACTCTATATAGAGGAAAAAAAAGTCAAAATCATGGAATTGGCTGAATAAGTAGTCCAATCAATGGGCGCTGCCAGAAACCATGTGGGCTTTAGATTGTAAATTATGCCATATGTTCTAATTCTTAGCCTTTATGTATGTTTTGGTGGTGATTCAAGAACTGTTATTTGTTGTGATGTATGAATATCAACCATATTGTATGTCCTAATTTATTCGATGCTAAATTGCTTGCTTGCATTTCACAGTTCCCAAGATTGGAAAGCACAGTTAAGGCTCCCACCAGCCGACACTCGATACAGGACAGAGGTATGTGTTTAGATGCCATGCCATTGATTTGGCAGGGCTTATATATTTATGCATGATGCATCACATGAACTGTCTAATATGATTTTACCATGGCTCTTCTATAGCTTGTGCATCGTGTGATAAATAATATTGTATGGAGATATTTGCAATCAAAAGGTCTGAGCATCTTAAATATGTGATTTTTTGTGTCTGAGAATACAAAATGAATGCAAACTGAGTTTTCTATGCAAAGGTCTTTGTGTCTGGATTTTACTGATGGTCTCATTATGCAAATTTATCGCCTAATTCGGAGGAATTGTGGCACATGTAGAGGCTCTATGCCTATGTTCATTTATAGGATTCTATATACAAATCTTGTTTTCAGTTTTATATTCTTTTTGTGTCCGAACACTTAAAAAACCATTTCTCGACACAACTAATTTTTAGTTTTCTTTCTTTTCAGGATGTGACAGCCACCAAAGGAAATGAATTTGAAGATTACTTTCTTAAGCGTGATCTGCTTATGGGAATATATGAGAAGGGTTTTGAGAGGCCATCTCCAGTTCAGGAGGAGAGTATTCCCATTGCTCTCACAGGAAGCGATATTCTTGCAAGAGCAAAAAATGGAACAGGGAAAACAGCTGCCTTTTGCATTCCTGCTTTGGAAAAAATTGATCAAGATAACAACGTTATTCAAGGTTCTAAACATATCCTGCATTATTCAAGATAACAACTGCCTTTGCTTTCCTTTTAAATGGTTTAGATATTCGATCTTGAAGCACACTGGCACTTGACACATGGATTATAAGTAAGGAATATGGCTTGAAATTACTTTTCTTGCATATCATGGTTTTTTTACTCAAGAAGAAGGAATATGGCTTGAAATTACTTTTCTTGCATATCATGGTAGTTCTTTACTCATGAAGATATCAAGGTGTCTTAAAACCTACACTGAGTATAGATATAAGGAGTCAAAAAATTTACCAAGTTAGGGTTCTTTCACATTTGGATGGCTTATGAGTTCCGCAAGGATCAGGTGTAGGATGTTTGCGTGCTTGATATTATTGTGTGAATATAGTGGACTTCTTTTTGAGCAATGTGAATTTAGTGGAGTTATTTAGGCACCGTAATTTATTTTTGATACTTATGTACATCACTCGTATCTAGCTTCTCAAATTTTACGTATCTGTATTTCTCCCTTTCACACACTTTTCACTTGGCAAGGGTCTTTTTCATGAGAACAATCCAACTTTCTAGAGTAGAGTTCGGGTCTTCATACATCTTACCCCCAGACCCCACCATTGGGTGGGATATAGTATACTGGCCTCGTTTGATTTGGTTAAGTACATCATGCATTCCCTTTTTCTGTTTTAACATTCACATCGTACTCTCTATTAAGGTGTCATGGTACTATTAGTGATTGGATTGGAGGATCATAACACTTCTGGAAATCGGTGCTTACGATAAAAGTTCATTTTACGCATATCACGTTTTCATCTATTAACTTGCACTTATCAATCTTTCATCATAAAAGTAGGTATGTTGCCGCAGTGTAGACTCTATGCATTATGCATCTTCTATTTCTTTTGATGTTCTTTAAGCAGATTTTCTCATCAGCTACTATATGCTCTTTTTGGGCATTGCTCAATTTGGAGATCTCTAAGGTTTGCCTGTTTTGCAGTCGTTATACTTGTTCCAACCCGAGAGTTGGCTCTTCAAACATCACAAGTTTGCAAAGAACTTGGAAAACACCTAAACATTCAAGTCATGGTTACCACTGGTGGAACCAGCTTAAAAGATGACATTATGAGATTGTATCAACCGGTTCATTTACTTGTCGGTACTCCTGGAAGAATATTAGACCTTGCAAGAAAGGGAATCTGCATTTTGAAAGATTGTGCAATGCTTGTCATGGATGAGGTGCAAGCCTATGTCTATTATACTCCCTCCGTCCCAAAATAAGTGTCCACATTTCTATTTTAGTTTCTCCAAAAATAAGCGACCACTTTTAAAAGCACATGTCTATTTTCCAGTTCTACCCTTAATTATGAGATGATAAATATCATTACTCCATCTATTATTAAGGGTAAAATTGTCATTTAGTTAATAAAAAAGTGTAATAATTACATATTTCTAAAATGGTGCCTTTTTCATTATGGACATTTATTTTTGGGACTGGGGGAGTAGTTAACTAGTTTCTCTTCTCATCTCTCATCTCTCATTAACAAATTTTGATGTTTTTTTATTCATGTCAGGCGGATAAGCTGTTGTCACCTGAGTTCCAGCCTTCGATTGAGCAGCTGATTCACTTTATGCCAGCAAACCGTCAAATTTTGATGTTTTCAGCAACGTTTCCGGTGACCGTTAAGGATTTTAAAGAGAGATACCTTCATAAGCCGTATATTATTAACCTCATGGATGAGCTCACACTCAAGGGAATAACACAGTTTTATGCTTTTGTTGAAGAAAGGCAGAAAGTTCACTGCCTCAACACTCTTTTCTCAAAGGTTTTAACTTCCCAAGTAAATTATATGCTATAGTTGCTACTCCTTTCGTCCCTAAATAAATGTCCACAATGAAAAGGCGCACTGTTTTAAAATTGTGTCAACTTTTTAATTAACTAAATGACAATTTTACCCTTAATGATAGAACGGAGTAATGATTTCTCCATCTCTATATCTCATAATTAAGGGTAGAATTGGAAAATAGGCACTTAGGCACACAATTTTAGAAATGTGTAGTTATTACTCTTTTAATTAACTACATGACAATTTTACTCTTAATAATAGTGGAATAATGCATTTCTTGGTCTCACGGCGAAGGGTATAATTGGAAAGTAGGCACTTACTTTTGAAAATGGGTAAGACAAACTAAAATAGAAATGTGGACACTTATTTTGGGACGGAGGGAGTATATTACAATTGGAAGTATGACCCATTTGTTTACAGCTTCAAATCAACCAATCGATCATTTTCTGCAATTCTGTGAATCGGGTTGAGCTACTGGCCAAGAAAATTACGGAGCTCGGTTACTCGTGTTTCTACATTCATGCAAAAATGCTCCAAGATCATCGTAACAGAGTATTTCATGATTTTCGTAATGGTGCATGCAGGAATCTTGTTTGTACTGGTATCACTACTCAATTTCATGAACCGATTCTGTTTCTTGCTTGCAGTTTGATTTTTATGTTAACATCCTTTTTCTTTCGAACACAATGAATCGCAGATTTATTTACAAGGGGTATTGATATCCAAGCAGTAAATGTGGTTATCAATTTCGACTTCCCGAAGAATTCAGAAACATATTTGCACAGAGTACGGTTGGATAAAATATAGTCTTCGGTTTTGATGCACATCTTGTTTACATTTTTAATATTCATGTAATTTTTATACAGGTTGGTCGATCTGGGAGGTTTGGGCACCTTGGATTAGCCGTAAATCTGATCACATATGAAGATCGCTTCAATTTGTATGCATACTGCTGCTTTACACTCGTCTATGTTCTTTGTTTCAAATGGAATTTTTGTATTTGGCTTACTTGCTTCTAAATCTCTCAGGTATAGGATCGAACAAGAGCTTGGAACTGAGATTAAGCAAATTCCTCCGTTCATTGATCAAGCTATTTATTGTCGGTGACTGAACTATTGAGAGTCCGAGAACTTGGCGTATGCTGAATGGGCGGCAACTATGTGGTGAGTTTTGACTGTCATATGTGTGCCTTTGAAATGTCGAAACTCTATCTAGGTTATCGACCATTTTTGCTAGACCATTGATGTAATTCAATAAACCCCGACCTTTTGGTACAATACTTGGGGTGCATTTTCCACAATTTGGGGTCTTTACGGAAATAGTAACTCTACTTTTTGGGGGGAAGGTTGGGTTTGCATATATCTTACCTCCCAGACCCTATTTCTGGGTGGGATATACCAAACTTGTTTGATTTTGTTTGTTTACTCACTTAGGGACCTTTTACCAACACAAATTGAGTAAGCGCTAACGGTGTAAGGGTAAGAGTGCAGTCTAGGTAAGAGGTTTGGCGTGGATAAGCGTTGACTGAAAAATTGTCGTTTACAAAGTATTTGTAGTAAGTGCATACTAATAAAAACAATTTGGGTAAGCATTGTTCGGTCAGTTAGAAATGTAGATAAACAACATTATCTCCTACCCCGTAAGGTGCGTTTGGAATGCAGACAGGACTGAACGAACAAAAGTGAGGTAGGCGGGTGAAAAAATTGTGTTAAGGTTTTAGGGTTTTAATTTGACACTGATAGTTTAGAATCTTGTCAATCTCCTAGTTTTTTGTTCCACTTATTTTGGTGAGATTAAAAAAAAAACATTTTCGTTTTATTCTGAACTTGTCCTAGTCTAATGTCGCATCAAATGCAGAACATGAAGTTTTTGTTCTAATCTGTCTTGTGTATTAAATGCACCCTTAACTAACAATCAACCATAAGGATTTGCATCATTTACAGTCTTAACCGAACCTTTTATCTTTTGCAGAATGGAGGGGTTGGCGAATATTTTTCGACACATTTGTTCTAGACTTTGAAGTACAACGCTTACCTGATTGTTTTCAAATGGAAGACAGTCGTTTCTCTAAGAAATCTATCGTATCTTAAGTACAATGCTTTACAGTTACCGATAACTTTTGATTGTTTTCAAACAGAAGACTAGGTCGTTTCTTTAAGGAAGTTCGTCATCTTCACCATGAATCTTTGCGTGGAAGTAAGTTATATTTTGAATCTTATTGAAGCTTTCGGTTCTTTTAAGTACTTTTTTTCTCGCCAAAGTATTCGCCTAATTATTCACCTAATTGGCTTTTGACTCGATTGATATGAATCGAGTTATGCCATATCCGATTAATACACTATATTTTATGTACAACACCCGTTTTACGTTGCTTTTTTCAATAAACACATCGTATTTTGCGTTATTTTGGTTTTATGAATAGTAAAACATCAAATTTGGTGTAACTTTCTTTTATTTGCACTACTTCTTGTTGGCAAATTTTGTGTAAAGAAAGAGATTTTGAATATTTTGTTTGATGTAGAAAATTGTGTTGGTAATTTGGGATGAATTATTGTTTGCACAATGAGTTATTTTTATTAGTTAAATTGTTTTTTTTTTCATCTATTGTTAAAGATATTTTAATTTTTGATGAAATTTAATTAAGAGTAAACTACAAATTTGATCCTTGTAGTTTGGCAAAATAATAACACTTTTTGTCCCTGCAGTTTGGAAATTACAAGATGGCTACTAGGGGTGTTCACGGGTTAGGTTGATCGGGTTGAAGTCTTTCAATAATTTAACCCAATGTTGACGGTTTGAGAATTTTCAACACAACCCAACTCAAATAAAAGTGCAACCCAACCCAACACAACCCGTTTGGATTGGTCGGGTTGGTTAGGTTGTGTTTTAACTAAGTAAAAATAATATTGAAAACATAAAAATAAGGAAAATTTTCTTTAAAATACGATTCATCATTCAAAATAATATACGAGATCATCAAATATTTAGGTATTACATATAACTTTGCAATAATTTTCTCTTATGAGTTTCATTGCTCATTATTGCCGAGTTGTTTTTGGTAATTTATACATATTAATGAGATATATAAATAATTTTAGAGAAATCGCTAAAACGTTTATCAGGTTGGTCGGGTTACTTTGAGTCTAACCCGATATCAACCCAATAGATTCGGGTTGTCCTAATTTTGTATCGATTATATGTCGGGTTACATCGGGTTGATTTTTTTCCGGGTTGGTCGGGTTAGTCGGTTTTTTGAGCACCCCTAATGGCTACTGTGATCTGCAAAAATGTCTGGATTCGGTTCTCTCTCTAACAATTGTTAAAAAATTCTGTTAAATGAGAGATTTTTTATATTTTTATTGATTTTTTTGTGTTTTACCTAATCAAAAGCCACATAGACCAAAATCAGTATTAATTTTGATTGGGTAATAGACAATTTTTTTTTTTGATAAAAGAACGAAAATGCCTTTTATTTAACGAAATCTTTTTGACGGTCGGTAGAGGGAAGGACTAAATCCTAAGTTTTTTTGTAAACCACGATGCCCGTGTTGTAATTTTAAACTACAAGGACAAAAAGTGTTATTCCCGACAAACCGTACGGACCAAATTTATAATTTACTCTTTCTTTGATTTATTGCTAAAAGCATTCCATTAAACCAAACGCCCTCTAAATACCTTCTTGTTTATTTTACTTTTATTTTTTCCCCTTGTAATCGTGGAATTTAACTTTTGGTTGACTAAGTGCACAACGAAACGTGGACCACCACTACTAGGGTTGACACAACGGACCCACTATGGTGCATACGGTGACATGGGTCATTGCTTTGTTTCTTTATCGTAGAATAAAGTTTTTTAGGGTCATGAAATATGTCATTGTATTATTTTGTTGGGTATATTTCTTGAAACTACAATAATAACACAAGTTTTCTCTTGGTAGAGCTGGTTTGCATGGTCTTTTCTCCCTTTCCAGGCACGTGTTCAAATCTCATTTGTATCATTTTCTTAGTTTTTAGTTTTAGGTTTATTATGTTTCTAAAAAAAATTTGAGATAAAAGACTAGAACACAGGATCTCGCATACGAAAAATAAAGAACTAACCAACAAACCATGATAATCAGGGTCGGTCGTGGCCACGTGCAGCCCGTGCCACTGCACAGGGCATCAAAGCCCAAGGGGGTATCAAGTTGTCATTATCAGTTTTTGGTTTAATAATTTGGGAATTGAACAACTCGGCTTTAACTATAAAGACAGACGGAGACCTGGTAGTGATGGATACTGAATGCACATTGTGAACCGTTGAAAGCCCAACATTTCAACAACTCAAGCTGATTTTTATTTAGCATCTTAACGAACA
This sequence comes from Arctium minus, assembly GCA_954870635.1. Classification (NCBI taxonomy): domain Eukaryota; kingdom Viridiplantae; phylum Streptophyta; class Magnoliopsida; order Asterales; family Asteraceae; genus Arctium; species Arctium minus. The sequence continues at coordinate 84,176,809 of OX941089.1, read as the reverse complement.
AACATAAACAAACAAATTTTCTTAATCAACGAATATGATCACAAAAACTTTCATGCTCTTTTACGTTCGTTCGTTTAGCATCTTAACGAACGAACATTAACAAACACATTTTCTTTACGAATGAACAAGAATACAAAAAATTCCATTTGTTTACCGTTCGTTCGTTTGTTCGCTTTAGTTAAACGAACGAACAAGAACACAAAAACTTTCATTCTTTTTACCATTCGTGTTTTGTTTACTTGTTCGGTTAAGTTAAACGAATGAACACAAACAAGCCTCCTTCGTGTTCATTCGGTTCATTTTTTTGCATATTGAAATTTGCAATTAATGCACATGAACACATTAATGTATCATTACAGTTGGAACACTTTGCACAACAATAACAACATATTGTGATATTGCCTCATTGGGCACTTGTTCTTTGTAATGTACAATAGCATAGATTACGAATTTTGTAATTTATCATTAGATTTAGACTATAGAATTTAGAACTGTAACTTTCTGAATTTTGCTCTTTGCTTACTATGGCATTAACTTCGATTTAATTTACTATTTTAGTTAAAACTAATTATAGTTTTCCTTATCTTTTGGTTTAAGTTCCATATATTGAAGTAAAAGTTCTATTGTGCTAATTTCAATTTGGGAAAAAGGAAAACTAAAAAAAGAAGGAAGCACGATCTTAATTCAGGTTTTATCCTTTTATCATTTATTTGGGGTTTTGGCTTTTATGTCCCCTGCTTGAATTTTTTTAATTATAATTAATAAAAATCAATGTGAGGATGAGTCACCTATCTTAACTAGGTTCCAAACCTTTTAAAAAATCGTATGTTTCGTCGTTTAATTGGCTTAAAAAATAGTCATAGGCGCATTTTTTAGCGTTTTCGCACAGAGCATCAAAAACCCTAGGAACGACCCTGATGATAATTTTGTAAAAGATATCTTTAGCTTCATTTCTTATAATCAAATTATGCCACCATTTGAGAAAAAATTCATAGGTCCACCTCTAGATTGTAGGGGTGTTCTGGTTCGGTTTGGACGGTTTAACCCCCCAAACCACAAACCAAATCACAAATGGCGTTTTAGAAAATTTTCAAACCGAGCGGTTTGGTAGCAACTAACCAAACCAGTCAAACCAGAACATAAAAAAGCGGTCTGGTCTGACCGATTTAGGCAGTTTGGGCCTTTTATGAACTTTAAACTAAAAAAACATAAACTCTATATCCAAAATAAAGTTTCTACCAATATAACAATATTAGAAAATAGTATATTGAATTATAAAAGAACGTTTATATATTAAACTATAAAAAAACATTGAACAAGTTGAAAAAAAGTTAAAAAAGTCCACCAACAATGGTTGGATTTTGGACAAATATTGAGAAAGTCGAAGGACGATTTGGATTTAGATTTAAATTTTTAATGGATCTTAGAACTTTGTCAATTTAGATAAAACAATCAATCGAGAAAATGAAAACTAAAGACATAATTCTTTGACGATGTTTTTAATTGAGCTATAAAAGTTGAACCTACAACATGAAAACTAAATATGGTTAAAACATGCGTACTTTTAGCGGTCGGTTCGGTCCAGACTGCTAACAAAAATGGTCAAACCGCAGACCATACCGAATCGAGCGGTTTGGCTATTTTTCAGACCGAACCGGACCGCCAGACGGCTCAAACCGCAAAAAAAACGGTCCGGTTTAACTTGGTTTGACCGGTCTAACAGGTTTTTTGAACACCCTTACTAGATTGACAATGGTGAAACTCAGCATCCCATAGAGAGGTGGTTTCAAATACAACCCACCTTCCACCCTATTGCTACAAACTCTACAAACAAGAACATCTTTATTATTTTGATTATCTTTCCGGTAAACCCCTAGTTAGATTCACGTATAGGAGGAAAGGGAAATAAGTATTTGTAGGTTACTGTTTTGTTTGTCTTTAGATTTTGTTGAATGAAGTCTTGGGGGTAGTTTGATCTTTTACTTTGTGTTTGTTAGAGGAGCGTATTATAGGAGTTGAGGGTTGGTTCTTTGGGGTCATTCATTCAGTTGTAATCTGTTTTAGAGTGTGAAAGATCTTTGGGAGAGTTTCCGGGCCTCTCGAATGCCAGTAAGTTTGTAATTCCGCTTTCAATTCTTGTGAGCAATCAAATCCATTTCCCCAGTGTATACCACTTTCCTAAATATCTAATCCGGGCACCATATTTAATGGATTTAATGCTATTTCTTAAAAACCTCATTTATAAGAAACCAATATATGGTTGTTGGCATAAAGATGTTTCATAAATAATGAAACATTTGATTGCATCATCTCTGAATAAAGAGGTTTCCTGTATGAAACATTTGGTTACACCACTTCTGAATAAATATGTATCATATATAAAACATTTGGTCGCACCACCTTTGAATAAGAGGTTTCATATATGATACATTTGGTTGTACCACTTCTGAATAAAGATGTTTCATATATGATACATTTGGTCATTGATTGAGAGTGGTGTATTTCCGTATATGATGCACCTCTAAATAAAGAGGTTTTATATATGAAACATTTGGTCATTGAGATTGGTGTATTTTCGTATATGAAACAATTGGTTGCACTTGTGATTTGACGATAGGAAGAAGATGATTGAGATAAAACCACAAGGCTTGTGGTGTAGTGGTAATCACCTGGGGAGTTCATAGTGCTCAACCCGGGTTCGATTCCCTGCATTCGCAACTTTGTGGCCACTGGGTATAACCTCAGGACTGCATGCTTTAGCAGTCGGTTTCATTGCCGAGGGATTAGTCTGGGTCAAAAGCCCAAGACATCCTTCCCAAAAAAAAAAAAAAAAGATGACTGAGATAATTATTGAATAGATAATCATATAATTAATTAATGATTAAAATTTGAATTCAAAATATTTAAAGCTCAATCCAATATTACCCTTCCTTGATTTTTTCTCCTGTAAATTTCAAATTTCCTTCATTTCTATACTTTTCATAATAACCATTGATAAAAAATAAATAAAAATAAACGGTATAGATGGGATTGTACTATTTGTAACAATGAGAAGATTTATATTTGATCTCCTCTCTCTCTCTCTCTCTCTCTCTCTCTCTCTCTCTCTCTCTCTCTTGCTCTCTCTCTATCTATATATATATATATATATATATATATATATATATACTAGGTTCGACCCCATGTATCATACGGAGTAATTTAAAAAATTAAATCATGTCAGGAAACTTATCTTACAGATATGAATAATCATGGAAAGTACGATGTCACTTTTCTAAAATTTTTCCCTTCAGAGTTGTTTTTTTGCAGTTGATTACAAAATGTCCTTGTTTTAGACATTTTTTACAAATGATGTTTTGCAAAAAATTAATAAAAAATATGAATAAATATTAAGAATTTATAAAACAAAATTTATAATAGAACGTAAATGAAATTATGGAAAAGTACATAGTTAAAATTGATATGAAATTGCAAAAACAAAATCACGACAATTTAGTGATTATTTGTATCAAAATCTCATACTAATCACGACACATTAATTCGTATATATTTATGATATTTAATAATATAATTAAATCCAAAAGTATTCAATATTAAACTCATTTCGAATGTATTGACAAAACGATTACAATAGTATAATTTATAAAAAATAAAAATGTTTTTTAATGCATTTTAGTTAATATATCTATACTACTATATAAAAATTCTAAAACGGTTATTGTACAATCTTTTGTACAATAACATTTACCACTCTTACAATTATTTATTTAATTTACTTTATATCTCTTACTTTTTCATTTTTATTTTACACCATTATTATATTAACACAAATAATCGTACATGAATAAAAATGCAATGAAAAAATACGTTCATTTTTCTACAAATTATACAATTATAATCGTCTCGTCAATACCTTCAAAACGAGCCCCAATATTGAATATTTCTTAATTTAACCGTACTATTAAATATCATGAATATTTAAGAATTAAATTGTTTTATATCCATACATTTTATTTTTTTTCACCGTTAGCATATTAAAAATACATAATCGTAAAATATATTAAAAATACATTTCATTCTTATTATAAATTACATCACTATAATCTATAATATATTATAAAAATTCTAATACAGTTTTTTACAAACCTTTGAAAACCAAAATTTTCTCCCCCATATTCCACTTCCTAATTCAATTAAATGTTACGTTTATCACCCTTACAATTAGTTATTTAATTTATTTTATACCCTTATCATGTTAACATAAATAATCGTATACGAACAAATACAATATTGAATATTTTTTTATTTAACTGTACTATTAAATATCATGAATATCTACAAATAAGATTGTTTTATATCTTTACACTTTATTTTATCATCACCTTTAGCAAATTAAAAATATGTAAACCAGCTAAAATATATTAAAAACACATTTCATCATTTCATTTAATTTTGAAAAAGTTATATTGTAACACACATAACAAATTATTGAAATAGTTCACATAAATCACCAACTAACGAATTCCGTATTGTGAATGATATTTGTTATTCTTGATTTGATAATACTATAAGCATGAAATTATTGGAATTTACACCTATCTTCAACTACCCCTTTTGCCCTTTATTTAACTTTTTAATTAAATTTGGAAGATACAAATAAACTTTTACACCCGTCGCATTGCGCGGACATATAACTATATATATATATATATATATATATATATAAATTTATAAAACTTGATAAATTATTTCATATAATTTTTTTTGATAAAATTGTTTCATATATTTGTGTTTTTTATGTGAAAATGAAAAGTTTCATCAGATTGAGAAAATGCATGAAACAATTTTATCAGAATGAGAAAATACATGAAACAATTTCATTTTTACATAAAAAACACAAATATATGAAACAATTTCATCAACAAAAGAATTATATAACACAATTTCATCAAATTAAACAATTTCATTAACTTAACCAATGAAATCGATGTTTACACGGTTTGCAAAATTAGAGTGGTTTCCATTTGATTTCTCCCATATATATATATTGGAAGGATATTTTGCAACCCTGATGTGGGTTGCAACCCTTGCAACCCACATCTTAACCGTTGGATTCATGATCGACGGTTATTTCATTTTCATTTTTTTGTTTTTTTAAATTAAAAATATTGGGCCCCATATCTAGGGGTGAGCATGGTATCGGACCGGTACCGACCGGTACCAGTACCGATTTTCCCGAATCCCGAATGTGGTCTAAAGGCGGTACCGAATACCGAACCGAGTAATCATATACGGTACCGGTATCGGTACCGGTATCGGTACCGGGTATTCGGTATTCGTCCCGAATTTCCCGAATATCTCAAAATCATTCCATCAAACCAAACGTCCTATTAGTGTATTTTTAAAATTTTACATGACTATATTCTTTTAGATCATAGATGAGATGTTTAACATCATATACATTCAAAGTTTGTTACTTTTTTTTCAGAAAGTCATATTAAAATCTCAAATATGGTCGTTTAACTAAATTATCCACACATTTGAGAATGCATTTAAATATAAATCAAGCCTCTTGGAGTTCACGAACAATGTTCATGATGAGCCTAAACTTTATGGTGAGTCTGACTTGAGTCACTTGACTCTTTGTGTTGTTTGAGCCTAAATTAGCTAACCCTTTATAGTAGCACGCATAGCTTGATGATTTTACATAGGGGTGAGCATGGTACCGAAAGTAATTAAAATGACCTTTGGTCTTACCGGGACGGTTCGGTATTAGTACCGTGTACCGAATCCCGAATCCCGAATTTCCCGAATCCCGAATCAACGACATTATAAGTACCGAGTATCGAACCGAAAAATATAATCGGTACCGGTACCGGTTCCGGTACGGTTCGGTATTTTCGGTGCCGATGCTCACCCCTACCCATATCTATTGTAACCGCCGATCATGAATCTGACGGTTAAGATGTGGGTTGCAAGGTTTGCAACCTTTTTAAGGGTTGCAAATAAAACAACCCCTATATATATATATATTAGGGGTGTGCAGAAATTTAACCGATCCAATAGGAACCGACCGATCCAATTAGAACCGACCGACCATAATTGGATATCCAATTGTAATTGGATCGGATCGGATTGAAAATCTCAACATCCAATTTGGATTGGTCGGTTCTTGGATGACAGTCCAGAACCGACCAAAACCGACCGAACCGAACCGAACCGACCAACATCCAATTACCCATCCAATTAACCATCCGATTACCATCCAGTTTTCCATCCAACTATCATCCAATTATTTTTTTTGGCAATTTGCTTAAATCTAATTTTGTTTTGTGTTGATTTTTGAATTCTTAGTCTCACTTATGTTGGTTTTAACACAAACAAAAAGTAATTAATTAGAACATTGCATTAAATTAACATATTCGATGGATCCGATCTGATCATCCATTGGATGTCGGATGGATCCAATCCAATCCAATGGATATCCAATAAGAATATCCAATCTGATCCAATGGATATCCAATAAGAACATCCAATCTGATCCAATGGATATCCAATAAGAACATCCAATGGATGGAACCAAACCGATCCAATCATCCATTAGATTGGAAAAATCCAACATCCAATGGATGATTCGATCGGTTCGGTTCCCCTCACATCCATTGGATGTCAACCGATGAACACCCCTAATATATATATATATATATATATATATATATATACTATATTATAAAACGGTTATTTGTACAAAGTGTTTCTTGTACAATGTTACGTTTACCACCCTTACACTTACTTATTTAATTTACTTTATATCCCTTGTTTTTTCATTTTTCATTTTACATCATTATCATATTAACACAAATAATCGTATATGAACAAAAATGCAATGAAAAAATACGTTTCTTTTTTATAAATTATACCATTATAACCGTCTCGCCAATACCTTCAAAACGAACCCAATATTGAATATTTTTTAATTTAACCGTACTATTAAATATCATGAATATCTACGAATTAATTTGTTTTCTATCCATACGTTTTATTTTTTTCCACCGTTAGCACATTAAAAATACATAATTGTAAAATACGTTTCATTCTTATTATAAATTATATCATTATAATTTTTTTCGTCAATAATTGTAATATAAACTAATTATTGAATATCTTTATGGGTTTAGGGTTTCATAAATTGCGATTCTTAGGTCATGGTTGATTGTTGATGACATGTCTATAAGGAAGTAACATTAATTGTTCGTTCTTAATTACATTCTACTGCATCGCGCGGGTATATGCCTAATATTATTTATGTTTATATGATAAGAGTCTAAAATGAAAAATAAAAAAGCAAGGTTAATAAAAGTAGAATATATGGTTTGGGAGTGTCGGAGGAAGAAGTTCAAAGTTGGGCAAGAAGCTTAGGGTGTGGCCCGGGCTCCCTTCCTTTTACATATTTAGGACTTCCGGTGGGAGGTTCAATGAACCGGTTGGACTATTGGGAACCGGCAATTGAAAAAGTAAAGAAAAGACTAGCATCGTGGAAAGCAAAAGTAATCTCCTTTGGCGGTCGGTTGACCTTGGTTAAGTCGGTGTTGGGAAAGTCTACCTTTGTACTTTTTTTCGTTGTATCGAGCCCCGAGCGGAGTGTTAAAAGAGTTGGAAAGGTTGAGATGTAGGTTCTTTTGGGGGGGGGGGTGTCGGAGAGAGTGAAAAGAAAGGCTTAGTATGGGTGAGATGGGAGAATTCGTTGTTGAGTTTTAGTAAAGGGGGTTTAAATATAGGTAGTATGAAATCGATCAATTGGGCGCTTTTGGGAAAGTGGTGGTGGCGTTTTCAAAATGAAAAAAAAAATGTTTTGGGTAAAAATCATTAAAAGCATATATGGGGAGGGGGAGGGCTGTTTGGTAATCATGTGTTTGGTATTGGTGCAGGTACGGTTTGGAGCAAAATAGCCCGGGTTGGAGCGGAAATGGACAATAACGGAGTCGCGTTCACAAACTCGTTCCGAAAGAAAGTTGGAGACGGGAAGAATACAAGCTTATGGAAAGAATTATGGACGGGCCCAAGGACTTTAAAAGAAGAATTCGGTAGACTTTATCGATTGGAAACGGATCAAGAAGCAAAGGTCGCGGAAAGAGGAAAGTGGTCGGAAGAGTCATGGAATTGGGAATGGAAATGGAGAAGACCATCGAGGGGGAGAGAAATCGGCGAGTTGGAGAATCTCACGAGAAGACTAGAAGAAATCAATCTTGAAAGAGGACGCGAAGAAAAAACAGAATGGTCACTTGACGAGTCAAATGGGTTCAACGTCAAGAAATTACGAGAGCTTATGGAAGAAGGAAAGACCAATCTATAACGGAGCGGTGGAACCTACGAAGTGGGTGAAAATCATCCCAAAAAAGGTATGTGTTTTCATTTGGAGAGTTAAAAGAGAAAGAATCCCATGTAGATCGGTTTTGGATCGAATGGGAATAGAGTTACACTCGGTTTTGTGTCCAAGATGTAGTGAAGAGGTTGAATCGGTGGACCACGCCCTAGTCTCGTGCCCGGAGGTAAAACAACTATGGATTTTAATTAGAAGATGGTGGAAAAGAAACTTGGAAGCAATAACATCGGTAAGGGAAATTCTCCAAGAAGGAGCGAATTCGATTAATAACAACTCTAACGATTCGCTTTGGAATGGAGTAATTTGGGCTGTCTTGTATTTGATTTGGATGCACAGAAATAGCGTGGTATTTAGGGGAGATAAAAGGAATATAGTGGATCAAATGTACGAGTTTCAAACGATCATAATGGAGTGGGTCAAAAGACGTAAAAACATCACAGCGATCGACGGTACACGATGGTTCTCAGACCTAACTCTATATCGTAATTCAGCAGAGGCGACGTCGATAAATGCGAGGTGCGAGAAGCGGTAACTGGACATCAGTCAATGGAAACGCTAGTTTGCTCCTCGCAAACTGGATTCGAGCGCTGCATCGGTTCCGTCTTTCGTAACTGAGTATTTCCTTTACTTTTGTACACTCTATTTAGACATGTGTTCTGGTTTGATCAGACCTGCGATAGTAAGATGGAACTGGGTCTGTATCTTTGGTTGTATTTGAGTAAATGCGTTTTAATGCAATCTGCCTTTCAAAAAAAAAGAAGCAAGGGATTAAAAGTAAACTACATACCTAATTATAAGGGTAGTAAATATAATATATAAATTTAAAAAATTGAATTAAGGAAAATTTAAGGAGGAATGAATGTGGATGTGCTAAATAAACTTATAATGTAAAATACGTCCAGATACATGTTTAGGCGGGAAAATGAAAAAAATGGATTCACCAGAAGGCGACACGTGTCCTTCGAGTTACTTATTTATTATATGTATATATATATATATATAGAGAGAGAGAGAGAGGTTCATTTGAGAAATGCTAAATATATGAGAAATAGATTAGTAATCCTAGCCTTTCATTCGGTCAAGATCGGTTTTGACTGGTCAAATATTGCGTCTTTGACTGGTCAACAATTACGACTTTGACCGGTCAAAAGTTGCGGCTATTTTAAAAATAGAAGGACAATTTCGTAATTTGTACAAATACACAGGACGAGTTCATATATGAACCAATGTAATTCACATATGAACTCTTTAACTGATTCATATATGAACCAATTAACTGATTCACATATGAACTAATTAATTGTAGGTTCATATGTGAATTAGTTGAACTAATTAACAGATTCATATATGAATCTTTGTGGTTCACATATGAATTAATTAACTGATTCATATATGAACGTATAGTTTATATATGAATCACAAAGTTTCATATATGAATTAGTTAAAAGAGTTCATATGTGAATTACATTGGTTCATATATGAACATATAATTCATATGTGAATCATACAGGTTCATATATGAACTTGTCCCACGTATTTTACGAAACTACCCCTCTATCTTCTACAGACCATACAAGGAACTATCCGGTACTTCACGGTCAAAGCCGTAAATGTTGACCAGATAAAGGGTTATGATCATTTCTTTATTTTTCAAATATTTATCATTTCTCAAATGAACCTAATCATATATATATATATATATATATATAGGGGTTGTTTTATTTGCAACCCTTAAAAAGGTTGCAAACCTTACAACCCATATCTTAACCGTCGGATTCATGATCGGCGGTTACAATAGATATGGGACCCAATATTTTTAATTAAAAAAATAGAAAAATAAAAATAAAATAACCATCGATCATGAATCCAACCGTTAAGATGTGGGTTGCAAGGGTTGCAACCTTTTTCAGGGTTGCAAAATATTCTTCCACTATATATATATATGGAGATGTTTAAATGAGAAATATTAAGCGTATGAGAAGTAGATAAATGATCCTAGCTCTTGGATCAAATAATTAGGAGCCATGGTCATGTCCCCCCCTCCCCCCGCTTCACGGTCAAAGTCGCAATTGTTGACCATTTTTTAAAGGAGGGCAATATGGTAAATCATTCGGGTTCATATATGAATCAATTAAATAATTCACATATGAACATATAGTTCATATGTGAATCAGTTAAATAGTTCACATATAAATTACATGGGTTCACATATGCACTTGTTTGCCGCCTATTTTGTAGAAGTTATGAAACTATCATTTATCTTTTGCATAGCTGTTACCATGCGACCAAATTATCCGGTGCTTCACAGTCACAGCCGTAATTTTTGACCATCTTTCTAAAAACTTTTTTATACATTTAGCACTTCTAATTTGAATATATATATATATATATATATATATATATAGGATTGAGTTCCGGTGAAAAGTTGAGTTAATGGTAAGAAGTGTGAGAAGTGGTTATCGACCATTGGATGAGAAATGGACACACATTAGAATGAGATGCACTGAGATACACCAGATCAATTCCCTTCTAAGTCGCAATCCATGGAAGGACTTGAGATTAAAAGAGATCAACGGTTCAAATTTACTTCTCACGTTTTTCACCGTTAACTCAATTTCTCACACAATCTTTCGCATATATATATAAGATCAAGAGAGAATTCTGAAGAAAAAAAAATACTAGAGAATCAATACAAACTGTTATATTAAAATGATTCAAAAAAAATGGTTAAAAAATGGTTATAACCATCTTCTTTTTAAACTGAACATATTTTTGCACTACTTTTTAAATAGAAAATCAATGAAATATAGCAAAAATTAGTATGAAACAAAATACTCAAAAGAAAACCGATCATTTTATTATATTTAATTTTAACATTTAATAAGTCAAAACATATAATGGATAACGGGTTAACCCTTACCCGTTACAAACCCTATTTAAGTCCTCTCATATGACTTACACATACACATAAGGTGTATAATAGTTTTTTTTCTTTTTAGGTTTCTCTCTCTCTCTCGTAACCTTCAAGAAACCTTTCTTCATCTCTCTCTCTCTCTTAAGAACACCGCCCCTCCTTCCGTCTCTCTCTCAAGACCACCGCCCCTCCCTTCTCTCTCTCTCTTTCAAGACCACCGCCCCTCTTTCTCCCCGTCATCTCCAACTATCGTGGGTTCTTCCCTCTTTCTCTCTCTCTCTCTCTCTCTCTCTCACACACACACACACTAACTCCATTCGTACGCCCCTCTTACTAACTCGAAAACGCCACTAGCCTCGATCTCTCGCTCGCCCTTCCACCACTCCGTCTACGGCATCGCTCCAACCTCTCTTCTTCGTCCTTAGCGGGTTCTCTTAACCCCGGCCCGACGCCACCATCAACGGCGATTACGTACCTCCTCTCAATTAATCTCACGTAACTAAAGAGGGTTTGGGGATTGCTTAATTAATTAATTAAACAATCGATTTAACTTAGGTTTTTTACATTGAATATGGTTCCTATTTCTCATTTGTAATTGATGACAAGTTTTAACCATATTCAATGTAAATATCTAATTAATGGGTGGTGTTTATATAAATCGCACAAATCACCTAAACTACACTGCGATCATGCGGTTTTGAATATTCGAACTGCATTTTGCACTGCACCACATGCCCGCATTTAAGATTGGTTTGTATTTGAAACTCTTACTTATTATTATCAATAAACAAGTGAAACTAGTTAATACATTATTATTGATTAGGGTTGGGTTCCGTCGTCCCGGTGAGAAGTTGAGTTAATGGTGAAGAAGCATGAGAAGTGATTATCGACCGTTAGGTGAGAATTGAACGTACATTAGGATGAGATGCACCGGATCAATTCTCTTCTAAGCCGTAATTCATGGGAGGACTTGAGATTAAAAGGCAACGGTTCAGATTCACTTCTCACCGTTAACTCAACTTCTCACACAATTCTTCGCCTTATTGATTATTTATTAGTTTTATTTTTAAGTTTTGATGAATTAGATGAGTTATTTCCTTGTCAATTCTCGGGACTCGAGAGGAAAGACAATATATGGACATGTCACACATCATCGCAGTATTAATTTTGAATTTAATTTCATATGTGTTTGCATTAATTATGGAACTCATTAGTATTTTCTAGACTATTTTAAATTACGTATTTCCGCCGTATTGAAACCTTTAATTGTATGGATATTGAGCATATCATCATCAAATTTATTTTAAAATTATCTAACTATATTATAAAGCATCTATAAAAAACTTTTAGAAACAATTGTTAAAGCTTAATGTACCGCTATTTAATGTTAATTACTTAAAATTTCTTAAAAACAATCATTAAAACTTTATGTATTACATTTAATATTAATTATTAACTTTCAATTCCTATCTCTAACCACTTTAACTCCCCTAGAATCACTCTCCACTTCAACTCTCTAAAATCACTCATCGCATAACTAAATATAGGATAAAAAATCAAAATTTAAATATAAAAAATCTAAAATATAATTAACAAAATCTAACAGAATATTTAATGTTTATTTTATAAAAAAAAATATTATATTATTAAACGTAAAATAAATTATATTATTATTAAACTAATGAATAAACTCTTAAAAACAAGCTTTTATGCATTAAGTATTGTTTATTGATATACATTAATTAAAATTCAAGATTACAAGTCATGATTCATGTAAACCACATGCACTCCGGATTAATAACAACATAATTGATGATAATTCATGTTAGCTACTTATAATTGAAGGGTTACAAGATTTCTAGGCACTTCGAGACTATCGGATGTCCCTGGCACAAAACTCACACACAAACTGATCGATCCACTTCTAACCTCCCGCTTCATTAAATTATACTACCTAAACCATATACCAATGTATTAGACACTTGTACCATAGCCTACTCTATTTGACTTGTTTACTAAAATACATAGGGTAGAACAATACCCGCACTAATCTTGCACCTTGTCCTCAAGGTGAAAAAGATCAAAAGGAATTGAAATCATCGGAGCCTTGGGCCATAAAAGCACTAGACTGGGATTGGGCCTTAATGGAATCACTAGATTGGGCTTTAATGGCTTCTCACGATCTTTGTTATGTTCGATGATGGACACAAAGGTGACAAGAACACCATCGAGATCAACCAGAATGTCGACCATGCTGGATAAGCCAACGTCCGGAGCAAGGAAAGTGGAGAAAACAGTGACGATGGTGATATAACAATGACTTGGTGAAATTTGTAGTAACGACGGTGCTTGCCCTAGATCTCGATTTGAATGATCTTCATCACTCTTGCATGTGATTTCTATTATGTATTCCTTCTCTAGATTTTCTCCATTTTTCTCCTTTACCAGATCTGGATTATTGCATATCCGAATTTTGTTGCTTCGAATTCTTGAATGTCTTCCCATACCTGAATATGGATCATCTTAAGTCGTCTTCTTCCTTTTGTCTTCTTGTAATTTGATAAGATTTTCCATCATTTTCTTCATTGTTTTTTTTTAAAGGGTGTCCTAGGCTATGCATAGACTAATCCCGGCAAATTATGTCTGCAAGAAATCAACCCTGATAAACTCAGTAGCCACAATTTTTGCGTACGTCTGAATTTGAACCCTGGGCAGATGGAATATTCCACCATATCTCCTAGAGCCTTAACCACTACGCCACAACCCTTGTGGTTTTTTCTTCATTGTTTGTATATCCTTGTTCATAGATCCTAAGTGCTACCGTATTTTCATTAATTCTGCCTCCATCTCGTCCTAAATCATGGTTGCTCTGATACCAATTGATGCACGTCGGATTGATAACAACAAAATTGGTGATATGATTTGTCTTAACTACTCACAGTGAAGGGTTACAATGTTAGAGACTCGGATTTTAGAGATGATGAAGGGACTAGATAATCTCAAGAATCGTGTAAGGAAAACACTTTCCAAATACAATAATTCAACCCTATAAGTCAGAGTTTCACGAATTTAGTATTGATATAATTCTTGAGTTTTTCTCTATTTTCATAGGTTGTGAACAATCGAGATTATATACCCATATTCTCGTTTTACATATTTATATGAGAGATCAACGGTTCTAGCGATTAACAGTTATAACCGCTAATGGATAAGATCGAGGGGTAGTTACAACCGCATCAGAGTTCTGAACATGCAGTTCCAGATCTCTAAACACACACGCCCGGAGTCATCTTTGGACACACACGTCCAAATATAGGAGTTAGCTGATAGACGGTTTATGCAACCCTCCAAATCTACCGCAAGTGTACGGTGTCAATCAAGTAATACGTACTAAGTACGAGTATCGATCCAAGGAACTACGAGTTTAAGTACCACAAAGGCTATCACAACTACTAACTGAATTGCTGATAAAAAAGGTTTGAGTATGACTAAATAACTATTTATCAAGAGAAAAAGGAAGCAAGCTCGAAAATATTATTCAAACAATAATTCAAGCACCACAAAGAGAATACTTATATGATTAGGGAAAGGCTAGGGGTTTGATCTCATTTGGATTCCACCAACAAATAAACAATACACATTCAATAAATCAATACACAAGGTTAAATTTAGAAATTCCAAATATACTCACTACTCTCTCTCGAGCAATAGCAAGAATGTATCATGCAATATATATTGAAGTCTCTCAACCAATACACATAAACATTCAACTCATTAAGCATAAGAATCACAAACACAAAACTAGGATTTACTTGGTATATCTCTATCCAATATCTCACCCTAGGTTTATCTAACTTTTATCAAGATACAAAACCAATTTCTCAAGAGGAAATATAACCAAAAGATGAACAAGATGGCCAATCTAAAAAACAATAAGAACAAGAAAGATAAACTTCAACCAACAAGTATAATGACTAAATAAATGCATATATCGTATATTCAATAGTATAAAACCAAAATCCATCCTTCCCCCAACCTCAAAATGTTTAGCTCATGTTACTAGTAGCAAATAAAACCATAGAGAAGAAGATGACAACACCCAAATACATTGTTTCTCAACGAAATACAAATAGAATGATAAAAGTCCCTCAATGATTGATACACACTACCAATTTTTGAGCTCCAAAAGTTGTTTCCACCTTCCCAATCAATAAAAGTCTTCTTTTCTGCTTCAAAAACGACCTCAACAGCTCTCCTACAAGCCTAGCCTCCAACAATCCCGAGATAACCCTAAAAATTAAGTTTCTACAGCTTTTTATACAAACAGCCCCGACCGCGAGAGTGACAAGTGTCACTTTCGCTAGGCACTTTAGCCAAGACTCCCATCCTCGCGGTACATTATGTGCGAAAGTGCCAGCGAGAGTGACACTTGTCACTTTTGCTAGGCACTTTTGCCAAGACCAAAATTGTTGATTTTCTTCGCCCGTTCACTTGGTTCGATGCTTTCCTCGTCCGGGATGTCAAAATGGAGTAATAATGTAACACCCTAAAAATAGGGATAACAAAAATCCGAAAAACGGACATGCGGTATTTAAAATTACCAAAGCAAGAGCCTCCCAACAATGGGAAAATACACAAACCTGTTTAAATACAGTCGTAAATAAACGGACAATAAATAACCACCAATTAATCTAATTTCCATAACTAGAAAAGAGATTACAAATAAGGGTGTCATTTATAAACCCAAAGGTTCTACTACCAAAAGTAAGTCCAATTGCGATATTCCCAAATCTCTCACCCAAGCAATATGCCCGCTTAGAACCGGTGCCGCTAAAACCTGAGATACACATCGATACCAAACAAGTGTTAGGCCAAAAAGCCTAGTGAGTTGAACAATAAATAACATGGTAAAACATATACAATTCTTATCAGCAGTTAACCGGTTTTCAACATGTATGGAGTCAACGGGGAAGACCCATAGCACCAATCAATTCCACTCCAAAGAGTCGATGCACCTTGATGCCCTTAACAAGGAACACCCCAAAGGCCCGACCCACCCGGAGATCAGACCGTACAGGAAACTTTCCGAGTGGCGGAGGTCTACTGGGCACATACCATCATAGTGGCGCCCCGAGACTACATCCTCCTAGTGAACTTGCCTTGGTTCGTCCAACATAATGCATATAGGAGGTCCTTAGGTATATTTCACCCTCCTAATAGCTCGAGTCTAACATAAGACTTAAATAACCACATAACCACGTTGTAGATACAATAACACCAAGAGTGTATTCCGAATGGAAATCATTATGTTATACCAAACATATATTCCATAATCATGTCAAATACCCATTGTGGGCACACATAATGTAAATCCCCAATTAATTACACAACATAGAGTAAACCATGGGATGATACTTCATATACACATATCTCACATAATCTCATGGAAATACCATCAAATACATAAACCCATAAAGATGACCATTTTGAGCAAATATGTGATACTAGCAACAATTAAGCAAATATGATGTGTATCCAGTTTTAACAAAAATTTAGTAAACTCACCTTGCTAGATTTAGACTAAATCTAGATTTTACCCACTTAGAACTTTCCTTGAAGAACTTGATTCTTCAAACCAAATCTTCCAAAACCTAGATCCACAAGGTTCCAACCATAAATATACATAATCAACCACAAAGAATCGTTTCCCCAACCTTCTACATGAATACCTCCATTGATACCGAAATCCTAACTTCCATAAATGAAGAGAATAGAAGATTACCTTAATCCAAACTTGAATCCTCCAATCAAAACACCTCTATGAAAATGATCACAAACCTTCAATCTATGAAAAGGGAGAACAAAGGGTGGATGAAACCCTAGAAAACTTTGGGGAAGAAGATGAATAGGGAGAGATGAGAAGATTACCACTACAAAATGCTCTAGTATAATTCAATAGACTTCCAATCTCTTGCTAGATCCTTGAAGAGCTCTCAAACACGAAACCGTAGCAACTTGAATCACCTAAATCGGAGCTAGGATGAAGGAGATATGAAGGAATGAAGTTTGGGTGCTGAAAATGGGTTTTAAGCTCGTCCAGGGGGTTTCGCGACTTGTCTCGCGACCTTGGGTCGCGGCATCAGTCGCCCGCTTCCTCTGGTTTTCTTCTCGATACTGTTTTGGTCATAACTTCTTCGTTATAGCTCCGTTTTTGCTCCGGAAAGAACCGTTGGACTCGTAATTGAATCATTTATCCATCAAGACTATAAAATCTAGGATTCAAGTCCAAAATCAAATATCTTATTTTTCCTTAATATATCGGTTTCAGTATAAACTTGAAATGATACCTTTCGAAAATCGGGGTGTTACAATCCTCCCAACCTTAAAAGAGATTTCGTCCTCGAAATCTGGAACCACCAAACACCCAACATTACACTTGGAAATATTGATTGATTTCCTATCCAAAAGGAATGCCTTCAAGAAACCTCACCTCATATACGAGTCTAATTACAACCCGGTCGAGGTTGTTACTGCACTTCTCGTAAAGAGTCATCACCATTCAATCTCAAGGTTTGGCATAACTCACCGATGACGGAGTGAACATCAAGTCCTCGCTTGATCATTTTCTTAATCATTAAATCTCGGTTGTCTCCCAACCTTATGTTGCTCATATTACCTCAAGAGTAACTTACGACCTTATTCTGTCATTTCTACCAAAATACCCCAAAGCAAACATTTCCCTTAGATACCTTTAAATACGACACATCAAGGTCTCCTCGATAATCGATTTGTACTTAAAGTCCACCTCGACATTCTCACCAAATGTATCCAATAAACATTACCACCAAACTCCCACCATGCACTCAAGCATCGATTTCCAAATCAACGAAAGTCCTGACAATTATCAACATACCAATGATTGATTTCTTAATTATCAACGTCTAACTTCCTTAAGATTACCACTCGTTCTACAGACGAACAGATCTAACGGAAATACATTGAAGCACACCAACAATCATTGTCCTCAAAATAGAGTGTCGACACCTATCCTCGGAATGACCATTCTGCAAACGTGGGTATACTACCAAATATTTCATTCCTGATTAACAATGTCGATTCAAAGTTGACACCTACTCTTGGAAGTAATCACCCATATCCAACATCCTTACCAGTCAACCATAACATCATCATAATTCACAAATACCCAACAATATAGTACACCACCGACACATAGCATGTCGTCGTACCAAATTTCCACAATTCCAAAACCAATCATGCCCAAACAACCGGACACGATTTTTAATCCGTAGGTTTAACGAAGCATAAAGATCGTTACTTAACTAACTGGGAGAAAGCACATGTCTAACGCCTCAAACTCCAAGGACTCTTTTAATCCTTAATATCGACTTCTAACACGAAGGGGATTACACCTATAGCCCAATGAGTTCAAGGTTTTTCACATTATTATGCCAATTTAAAATTTATAAAACTCTCAAATACATATGTTTTATAACAATTAAATGTGTGTAAAAATACACTATCGTGCATTCGATAGGTTTTAAAATTTGATCACCAATGCCACGCATATGAAACCATTTTCAAAACTCATTTGATCAGTACTTACGCTAAATAAAACGATAACGAAAGATGCGTAACAAAATTTTCAAACGGACTACCAGGGTCTTAGCATGCATCAAATTATGCTATGCGTATGAAAATAACTTTCCGTCCCAAAACATGCGTAATAAATGTTTGTACAACTCCCAAAAGAGGATTTCACAATTTCAACTTTAAAATCTTTCACTTTAACACAAAACGTCGAAAGATAAAATTTCCAATAGGACCTATATACGTCCGATCATTTCTCAAATGTAGCAACACAATAGAAATGTAAATAAATAAATATGTATATATATATGTTATTCGCGTTTCAAATTTGGGCCGTACCGATAAAACGTACCTAACCAAAATCGTAATTACAACAACATGTAAACCGGAAATTCATTTCATGCATTGCGGAAAACTCCTATTAGTAAAATCAATAACTGAAATATGTTATGGGCAAAAGTTCCATCCGAAATAACATAAATTTTTCATACGATTACTCACACCAACAGTATAATTTATGTAATGAATGAGAGATAGTTTTACGTACTAAAACAGTGTATAACAAGACTTTCATACCAAACTACATAAGGGAATTTTCACAAAATTGAACCTCAAAATTTCTGCAGTTCACCCAGAAATGTCATGAAATAAAACTTCCCATCGTGACTCGCGTACATCTGTTTATTCCCCAAAATTTAGTAAAGACATATGCATGCAATTTGAACAATTTCAAGAGTAATTCAGTTTAGTTACAACCTGTATAAATAAAATGTTTGCAAAACCCGAGACAATATGCTCATAATACCGAACTCTTAAAGTTTTCTCTCTTTTAGTCACCATGTGACACGAAATAAAATTTCACAACAAAACTTGCATGCGACCGTTTATTTCGCAAAACTAGTAGATTGATATGCGTATGCACCCGGTTAGAACATGAAATAATTTATGTCGTTTTTGAGTTCAAAGCCAAATATAAACATGCTCTCATCGTTCTGAAATATTGGTTGAAATACCATAACGGAAATTTCCAATAAAACATGCATACGTGATATATGCAACTAAACTGCTCCCACTAAACTCAAAGGGAAATAATACCACTGGATGCCAATAAAATTTCCACCACTGTTTTTAAGCCGGACAAATTTCCTCAAGACTCCATTTGGTTAAAACCGAGTCAACGACCCAATAGTTTACATGAATACCCAATGAAAGCCAATAGAGACATCGAAATACGTTTGACCACAATTATGCAAACACCACGACCCAAAAGGTAATTAACCCAAAATCTCATCGCTGGTTGAGACAAACCATTTTTCAAATGAACTCATACTTTTATGTTTTCAAAATGTCTCATAACACAATAATATGCATTTCTGAAAAGGTTCATAAAATTAAATACACAAAATGACCCTTACGTCAATTGAACTCCAATTATATATGTAAAATCATCAAAGAAACATCTCAACATCATTTATTTACCAAAATACCCAAAGATCCCAAAATGGGTGTCTCAACATGTTCATAAAACTAACATTTCAAAATAACCCAAACTTATCATCGGTTGAAACAAAATGTTTTCCAAATGAACTCTTTCTCTTCATGTTGCCAAAATGACTCATAGTTCAATGATATGCAATTTCCAACGGTTTATAAAATCGTATGCACCAAATGACAATTATATAAAATGACTTCCATTTATATATTACATCGTAAAAGAAATATATATCAAAATGAATTATTTATCAAAATGCCCAAAAATCACAAAGATGTGTGTTACATAAGTTTATAAAGTTAAATATATCCAAATAACCCAAAACTTATCAGTAGTTAACAATTTTATGTAAAACACAAACACTTTAAAATAAACATTTTGGCATGTACACCGTTTTCACAAATAAATTTGAACTCACGCTCCTCGATTTCCCTAGTTATACTATCGTCATTCAGATGCTCAACATCTTAAGGCAAAGTCACGGACTTTATAGGTTCACCTTACAATTTCTCCTCGAATACATCGATTCAAAAAGTCTATGGTTCTAATCCAACCAATTAATCCGACTCGAAACTGTCCACTTAATGCAATCACCATACTTACCGTTACTCCAAGTAACGAATAATAAAATCATCAACTTTTCTAATGGTTACCCATTCAGAAATTTTCTTACCACCCCAACGGTCGACATACCAAGGCCGTTCATACAAGTACGAGGATGGATAAAAAGGAGATTAACAGAATTGAACACGAAGGAAACGTACTACCACGTCTACCAAATATCATAAAATTAGCAAGCCAAGTACAAGAGAACGTACTACTACCTTACCAATTGTCACAGTAACGACATTTCAAGTACCATCACGTATAAATATCCTCATAATAACATTAGCTAGGTGAGATTATGAACATATAATACATAAAGGTTCTCGTTACCATCGCCACAACGCTTGCTAACCATAGTTTCCGTCGACTCTAAGACTAACCCATCTTAGAAATTCTACTCATCTCACAATCATTGCTTAACATACTCAGTCTAAGTCTAGACATCTTACGTTCATGCCTAGTTCACTTAAACTAGAGCTCTGATACCAACTTGTAACACCCTAAAAATAGGGATAACAAAAATCCGAAAAACAGACATGCGGTATTTAAAATTGCCAAAGCAAGAGCCTCCCAACAATGGGAAAATACACAAACCTGTTTAAATACAGTCATAAATAAACGGACAATAAATAACCACCAACTAATCTAATTTCTATAACTAGAAAAGAGATTACAAATAAGGGTGTCATTTATAAACCCAAAGGTTCTACTACCAAAAGTAAGTCCAATTGCGATATTCCCAAATCTCTCACCCAAGCAATATGCCCGCTTAGAACCGGTGTCGCTAAAACCTGAGATACACATCGACACCAAACAAGTGTTAGGCCAAAAAGCCTAGTGAGTTGAACAATAAATAGCATGGTAGAACATATACAATTCTTATCAGCAGTTAACCAATTTTCAACATGTATGGAGTCAACGGGGAAGACCCATAGCACCAATCAATTCCACTCCAAAGAGTCGATGCACCTTGATGCCCTTAACAAGGAACACCCCAAAGGCCCGACCCACCCGGAGATCAGACCGTACAGGAAACTTTCCGAGTGGCGGAGGTCTACTGGGCACATACCATCATAGTGGCGCCCCGAGACTACATCCTCCTAGTGAACTTGCCTTGGTTCGTCCAACATAATGCATATAGGAGGTCCTTAGGTATATTTCACCCTCCTAATAGCTCGAGTCTAACATAAGACTTAAATAACCACATAACCACGTTGTAGATACAATAACACCAAGAGTGTATTCCGAATGGAAATCATTATGTTATACCAAACATATATTCCATAATCATGTCAAATACCCATTGTGGGCACACATAATGTAAATCCCCAATTAATTACACAACATAGAGTAAACCATGGGATGATACTTCATATACACATATCTCACATAATCTCATGGAAATACCATCAAATACATAAACCCATAAAGATGACCATTTTGAGCAAATATGTGATACTAGCAACAATTAAGCAAATATGATGTGTATCCAGTTTTAACAAAAATTTAGTAAACTCACCTTGCTAGATTTAGACTAAATCTAGATTTTACCCACTTAGAACTTTCCTTGAAGAACTTGATTCTTCAAACCAAATCTTCCAAAACCTAGATCCACAAGGTTCCAACCATAAATATACATAATCAACCACAAAGAATCGTTTCCCCAACCTTCTACATGAATACCTCCATTGATACCGAAATCCTAACTTCCATAAATGAAGAGAATAGAAGATTACCTTAATCCAAACTTGAATCCTCCATTCAAAACACCTCTAGTTCACCAAAATGATCACAAACCTTCAATCTATGAAAAGGGAGAACAAAGGGTGGATGAAACCCTAGAAAACTTTGGGGAAGAAGATGAATAGGGAGAGATGAGAAGATTACCACTACAAAATGCTCTAGTATAATTTAATAGACTTCCAATCTCTTGCTAGATCCTTGAAGAGCTCTCAAAAACAAAACCGTAGCAACTTGAATCACCTAAATCGGAGCTAGGATGAAGGAGATATGAATGAATGAAGTTTGGGTGCTGAAAATGGGTTTTAAGCTCGTCCAGGGGGTTTCGCGACTTGTCTCGCGACCTTGGGTCGCGGCATAAGTCGCCCGCTTCCCCTGGTTTTCTTCTCGATACTGTTTTGGTCATAACTTCTTCGTTATAGCTCCGGATAGAACCGTTGGACTCGTAATTGAATCATTTATCCATCAAGACTATAAAATCTAGGATTCAAGTCCAAAATCAAATATCTTATTTTTCCTTAATATATCGGTTTCGGTATAAACTTGAAATGATACCTTTCGAAAATCGGGGTGTTACAATCCTCCCAACCTCAATTCTTACTTCAAGACAAGCCGTAAACTTATGATTTAGAGGGTAGAAACCAGTCAGATAATGAAGTTATCAACAACTCCAAACCTAACTTTTGCTTGTCCTCAAGCAAAAATTGGCGCAAGGAAAAGTAAAATGACATAACAAGCAAGATTACAAAAGTGATGAGTTTTCGAAAGGGAACAGTGTGAACAACCATTTTAGTAATTGAAAACGAGGGAGTACTAATACAAAGTTAATAAGTACCAACATACATTCATTAGCTTCTTGATTAAACTGAGCATAGACAAAACTATTATTGACATGAAACTACTATCAAGTGAATGCTCGTTGAGATCTATTTCATCATGTATACAACTAGCGGAGGATTTCGCTTCGACCCTAGCCTCACGGGATGCTCTCTTAACACTTGAGTCCTAGGTTCACACTCATCACAAACACATGCGGGAGAGTTAATGTACAACAAAATAGCAAGTTCATCCGCATGTGATAGTATAGAAACACGTAATGATCAAACAAGATCTCATGAAAGGAATTGAGTAGTAAGATACAAATAAAACATGTATTATTCACAGATCGCGTTTTCCAAAAGATCAATCGGAGCTTAAAGGGATGTAATACGGTTTAAGGGAGTGGAAGAAGAAGAAATGGTCAAGGTATAATTAGTACTAAGTGCATCAAAACTAATAGTGGCTCTACACTTCTCGTCTTCCCTTCTATGATTTGTGCAATTTTTTAGTAACCGCACATCTGTAACACCCCAAATTTGGTAAGAGCAACTAATTAAAATTTTCGATATAACATTAAATAAAGTACAAAACTTCATCCTACAAATCAAAACCCGATATACCTCAAATTTAAAATTCTATGTTTTAACCTCAAAATTATAAACTCCATAAATACACAAGTACTAAATCGAAGTCAAGTGTTACTTAACCCAAATAAAAGTTGCTCTTTCCGAAACAAATGCGGAAGGCTTCACTAAGATATTCACTTCTCGAGCACATAACTAGCATTCCTCTCTTCATGGTGTCACTAGAACTATTCCCAGCCGGAACCTGATGCATATGCCGACAAATAAAAAGGTTAGGCTAACGCCTAGTGAGTTCAAAAGTTTTCAACACGCATAAATATATCATTAAAAAGGAAGAATGCAATTTAAATCATAACCTTTCAAAATGATGTGCTTCAAATATGAAAACGACCCGTTTTCCAATAAAATGCGTTTTAGGCGAAGGAAATACCAATGTAAACTTTTTCCAAATCCAAACTATTTTAAGGACTAAGATTCCAATATAAAACATTCTTTCGTAAATTAAATTCAACCCAAAACTCACTCAAAAAGAGAATAGAAATCGAACTCCCAATTTATGAAACGTGGATAAAACTTTATATCCCGAGACACCCAAAACACGGGTGAGGCATAATATTCAACCCATAAATCATGGATAAAATCCATATATACAAAATGTCACCGAAAACAAGGATATCAAACTCAATACCCAAAACAACACCTTTCGGTGACGGGGGAGACCTGAATTCCATCGAATGTGGTGGGCACACAAAGTTAAGCCACTTATCAATGTTCTCGAGATTCACAAAGAGCCATGGATCCCCGTATACGGCTCCCTACCGAGCAACCACCGCAAGATACATTAATGACCATAGTATCTACTCGACCTCTATATGAGTGTCACCACAAAAGCCACAAGTCCCCGTATCCGGCTCACCATGAGCACCACCGCAAGACTTACATAAAAACATGACTTGGGGACCACTCACTAGACTACAAACGCGGACACTAAATTCCACGATGAATAACCAGACTGGATTACACAGGCATCGAGTTCAACCACCCATGATCTATACCTCGAGCCCTTCACTAAAGATTACACGACTATCGAGTTCAACCACCCACGATCTATACCTCGAGCTCCCGCTAGCCATAAATAATTTACAGTCCCAAAACAGGGATAAAGTTCCCAACTAAACCAACTGACTGAATCATATGCCTATGGATCCAATGCATTACAGTCTAAAACATTACATGACCCAAAAGAATGACTAACGCACTCAAACATGTAATTTCCACCAAACGTAATTAATATGCATCGTAAAACCAAAGCTCCTCATCGAGCCGATAAAACTAGGCAAATGCCCCAAAACTCCTTTAAGTCACAACCGAGCCAAAAGCTCCACTAATTAATTGACCATTGACTAAAAGTCATAAAATGCAATAAACACAATTGACACGTTTATGCAAACACACACTCTCCAAAATACAGGAATAAACTCCAACACTAAATTAGACCGAGACAAGTCGTTTTCCAATGAGTTTATACTTTTTATTCTTTCAAAAATGTCTCATAATCCAAGAACAAGTATTTCCCCAAAACACATGTTAAAAAATGCATTTATACTCAAAAGACCTCTTTTCATAACATAAATCATCAAAATACCACTACTTATGATTTATTCATCAAAATGCCCAAAATCCAAAATGTGGTGTTTTACAAAGCTTATAAAGTTAAACACTTCAAATAATCCAAACTCACCAAATAACCCAACAATTGATAAGTTCATGTAAGACATATAAACATTTAAAAATGGACATTTTGGCATATACACCATCTTCACAAATCAACTTATACCCACTTTGCTAGATTTAGGTTAAATATAGATTTTACCCTAACTTGAGCTTCCTTGAAGAAACTTGAATCAATAAGCAAAACGTTCCAAATTGGCATTATAGCCACCATCTTGGGTCAAAGAGCATTTTACCTGTGCGGTTAAAAGTTGAAGTCAATTTAAATTATTTTATGTTTAACCAAATTGCAAGCACTTATCGTTTTACTAAGTTTGAGAGATAAACCGATGTATGTGGGTCTTGTAGGAAACTTTATCCCATGTCATTATGTGGTTAAATAAGAAACTTTTGGGATCTGATTATGTGAATTTCCTTCTGTGGTTTTGTACAAACGTCTTGTTATACATTGTCTTAGTATGTAAAAGTGTTTTTCATTCACGGAAAAGAGATGCATGTCAGGACCATAGCGGTTCCTTTGAAAGGTTTGTTGAATGTCTTTCGTTGTCAACATTATTAGCTTGAATAATAATTAAACGATTTTCGAAAGGATTTTATACGTGCGACGTTTGTGAGCACTTTATACACCTACCGAGTAAACGGTAGTGGACTTAATTTGTGCGATTAATTGTTATAAAACTTTGCAATTAGGAGTTTTACAAAGTTTCAAATTGGCATATTAATTTGAAAAAAAAAAACATTGAACTCAATTGTGGCTATAGGTTTAAACCCTTCTGTAGAACGAGTAGTGAGTAAGGACTAGAGGGGTCCTTGGGAAGTTATGTGTCGGTGGACTGGCTGGTGGTTAGTTTTAAAATTTTGGGTTTCGGTTGTGAATAGGTGAACGCATGAATGTTTGGTATATTAGAATTATGCAATTTACCAGCTATTTGAATGGTAATCTTGCCTTGTCGGTAAATCTTCGGGATAAATCATTGGGTGGTTGCTTGATTTTGGTGGGATATGAGCCGATGAGTCGGATGTGTACCATCCGTGTGAGTCTTCCGGAATAAAGAAATTATGGCGATCTGTTTGTCGGAATTTAGTACCATGATAGGTGTCAACTTTAATTCGTCACTGCAAAACATGGAAGAAAATTTTATGGTGGTATATCCACGGCTGAGGTGAAACTATTTTGAGGATAGGTGTCGACACTCGATTGAGTACAGTGATCGTTGGGGTGCTTCTGTGCACTTTCGTTGATTTTGGTGGGACTGCAAGTTAAGTGGTAACCTTAAGGATACTAGGAGCTAACAATTAGGGGTCGATCATTGGTAACTCTTTAATCAGCAAGGTTTCCGATGATTTGCCAGTCGATGCTAGAATGCACTTTGGGAGTTGAGTAACCATGGAGTTTAGGGTGATCCATTGTCTACGGATGTTGTGTTGTGCCAGCTTGAGGAACGGATCAAATGCTGTGATTGGATCGGACCAAGCTAGTTGTTAGGGAATTTCGTCAAGGTAGGGACGATGAATCTTTCACGATATGGATTATTGGGATATTGGGTGAAAATGTCGAGGTAAACCTTAAGTAGAAGTCGATCATTGAAGATACCTTAATTTGTCGAAGGTAGGAATATCGTTTTATGACAGCAGTGGGTGACCGACCCAACAATATTATGCGGATTCCTTATCACTCGGGTAAAATCAACCTGGTTGAGGATACTTGAAATTGAAAGGAACATGGGCAAGCGATGGTTGGACACTTCTGCAAAGGTTGTTGTACTCTTGGAGGAAGGAAACGGGTGTGGAGTACCCTTGGTGGAAATGGTTAGTTAAGGTCGTGAGTTACTTATGAGGTGATAAGCGCAATCTAAGGTTGGGAGGCAACCGAGATCTTAATGCTAGGAAAATGATTAAATATATCATCGGGTGTTTGGTCGGTGCTAGATTTCGAGGACGAAATCTCTTTTAAGGTTGGGAGGATTGTAACACCTGTAACTTCCTAAAGAACATTCAATGATTGGCCAAGGAAACGTTCGGTGGCAGGCAGAGAGAAACGGTCGGGGAACGGTTTAACACGAGACGCGAGAAGGTACCATAGGTGACACGCGCGGCTTGGCCCGCGCAAGTCGCTGGGATCCATGGCTCAGGAACACGCGTGGCTTGGCCCGTGACTTGAGGTCGCGGCCAAGGCCGCGGGGATAGTCTGATCGACTTAAAACCCAATTTTTAGGGTTTTCTCTCATTCTTACTCCCACACTCTCCATTTCTCTCCATTTCTCAGATTTGGAGCACCCATGGGGGATTTATCCTAAGGAAGCATAAGGGTTCGGTATTTTGAAGCTCGGGTTGAAGAGTTGGATGGGTTACTTGGATAGCTTTAGGTGGAGAGTCTCAATATCTTGAGGTGGTAAGTTTCCTTGAATATTCCAAGCTTTAGTATAAGGATCTTTGTAGATCTAAATGTTTTTATTATTGATGGTTTATTCTAGACTTGAAGAAATGGGTTATTTGGAAACCCTGTCTTATTTTTGGTGATGACTTGAAAATGGTGGAATCTACACTATTGGAGGCTAATGGTTGGATTTGGAACCTAGGTTTAACTTAACCTAGCGAGGTGAGTTCAAGTTGATTTGTGAAAACGTTGTACATGCCAAAAATGTCTATTTTAGAGTATTTATGTGTTTTACATAATTATTATCAAATGTTGAAAGCTATGATGAGTTTTGCTACTTGAACAAGTAAGATTTTATAAATCTTAGGAAACACCATATTTGGGATTTTTGGATATCTTGAAAAAAAAAGTCATTTTAAAGTGTTTTGACGATTCATTGCATAAATGGAAAATATTTTGTAAAAAGACGCTTTTAGTGTTTGTTTGGGTAAAAGGGTTGATTTTCGCGTTATGGGACGTTTTGAAAGGATAAATAGTATAAATCTATTTGGAAAACCATTTGTTCCAACCAAAATTGTATTGGAGTCTACTCAAGTATTTTGGAGCATGTGTTTGCATGACATGGGTCGAGTGCGTTCATTGTTTGGGAATCATTAATCATTGGTCAAAAGGGATTTTGAGCACTTTAGCTCGGTGTTGACTTAAAAGAGTCTTGGGGACAATTGTCCGGTTTTAATGGCTCAATGTAGAGCCCAATTATGATGTACGTACTAATGCACCGTATTGCATATTGAGGTTGGTTACATGCTCGAGTACGTTGGTCATTCATGAGTAGTCATGTAATGTTAGACTGTGTTGCATTGGATCCATAGGCACGTAAGTCATGTTGTTTTTGATGGTCAATTGGGTGTTACGGGATTTGACTCCGGAACCCATGTTTTATGACCTTAACCTTTCAAGTGGTCACTAGGAGGGTTGAGTATGGGGTGGTGCTACCCTGTGTGGGTAGGCATAGGGACCTCCGCCATTTGGGGTAATGTCATGGTTGTAACCCTCGAATGTTGCCGAGCCTTGTGGTAAAAATCCATGAGGATAGAAATTAAGGTCAACCGTCTCTTTGGGTGAAACTTGATGAGGAGTCGCAGGGACATTGGACTTCAGGTCGAACGTGTCATGCGATTAACATTGTATGAGTGACATACTTTTGTATTCCTCCACTCTCAATGGATACAGGTCTCCCCCGTTGTCGGCTATCAGTACTTCGGATATTTAATTGTCCATGTTTTTACATTTGAATTTCATTATATTTCATGGCCGCGTGAGTATTGAATTTAGTCCCATGTTTTCGGGGGCAAATTATATTTATATGGATTGTCTTCCATAATTTATGATTTGAGTTTTATGCCCCGCCCGTGTTTTGGGTGTTTCAGGATATAAAGTTTTATTCGCATTTTTACAAATTGGGAGCCGATTTCTATTCCCCTTTTTAGCGAGCTTTGGGTTGCAACATTTTGTAAAGAATGATTTGCATTGAGGTGTTCATCTTTGAAAATGCATGTTATCGGAAAACAAGTCATTTCGTAATTAAAGTAAAGCATTTGGAAAGATCATGATTTAAATTGCATTTTTCCCTTTTAACTATGTTTATTCATGTAAAACTCTTGAACTCACTAGGCGTTAGCCTAACCTTTTATTTGTCGGCATGTGCAACAGGCTACGTTTGGGAATAGTTCTAGTGACACTATGAAGAGAGAAGTGCTAGTTGTGTGCTCGTGAAGGAGTAGCTTGGTGAAGTCTTCCGCGTTAGTTTGTGAAGAGCAACTTGTTTTGGGGTTATATAGTACCCGACGCCGGTCTAGCCCTTGTATTTTATTGGGATTTATATTTATTGAGGTTAATTATAGAATTTGTATTTGAGGCACGTTAAGTTTTGATTTGTTGAAGGAAGTTTTGTCATTTACTTGATGTTATATCGAATTTTTTTAATTAGTTGTTCTTACCAAATTTGAGGGTGTTACATGAACATATAATTCATATGTGAATCATACAAGTTCATATATGAACTCGTCCTGCGTATTTTACTAAACTACCCCTCTATCTTCTACAGACCACACAAATAATTATCTGGTGCTTCACGGTCAAAGCCGCAAATTTTGACCAGATAAAGGGCTAGGATCATTTCTTTATTTATCATATTTTTAGCATTTCTCAAATGAACCTAATTATATATATATGTGTGTGTGTGTGTGTGTGTGTGTGTGTGCGCGCGCGCACGCACGCACGCGAAGGTTTAAATGAGAACATTTTCATTTTACGAAAACACGGTAACACCTTTATCATATGTGATAATACACGTAAGGGGATCTAATGATGTGTGAACGACTTGAACCACGACCTAGGTTGCTCCGACGTCGTCAATGTCTTTGATTTAGTATCACATGTGATGGATTATAGTATCGTGTCAATAACATCCTTATCACATTTGATAATATACGTAAGGGGGCCTAGCGGCATGCATGCGACTTTGGCCCGCAACCTAGGTCGTGCCAAAGGTCATCTGCATCTTTTCTTTAGTATCACATGTGTATGATATGAGATGAGCTATAGTCTCACATGCGATTGGCTATAGTAGAATGATGTTCTCGCGTTTTCGTAAAACTAAAGTCTTCTCTTTGTACCCTTCGTGATATATACAGAGACAAGTTTCAAATACAAACTCCTAATTAATCCAAATCATATAAACCAATCTTCCGTCCATCTAGTAATGAATATTTGGATTCATAAATGTCTATCGTTTTCCGATCTAAAATATTAATAATAATAAATAAATTCTAATCATTTCTTATAAATATCCGGATGATAATAAATAAACTAGCATATCTTTTATATAAATTTCTCATCAAAGACAAATGGGGTTTGGAGGCAAGAAAACATGCAACACATTATCCATACTATTCCATAGGGTCATGGTACATGTAATAATGATGGTTTGACTGTTTGACCACATTAAATTCTTCTAATGGGTCCCACCTGCTGAATTATATTTTGACTTATGGGGCTCCCTATTATTTTAAATCCCAAATATAGGCAAAAAGTTAAAATAATTCTTGGAGGAAAAATAATTATTTAAAATATTTTTACACCAAAATTTGGTCAAAAGTTCTAAATCGGCCACTAAACTTTCTAGTTATTTTCACTTTATACCAAATTCAATGCAAAAATATTTATGATTTAAAGTTGTTTGATGATCAAAATATAAATATATATATATATATATATATATATATTTTGATAATTAAAGTTTATTGTGTTTTGTTTTCGTTCTATTCGTATCAGAGCTAACAACATATTAACACTTTGACGAGTGATCAACTTATCCATAAAACATTTTGTTATCAAAGTAAACCTCTATTCTCTGTTTCATGCAAGCTTCTATCACATCCACACTGATTTAACTAGCCTATCGTTACAACCACATAGAGTAAATGAACATAATAAATGAATGACATTAACACTCAAATTGATGGTTCTAGAAATGTTCGTTTTAACCCTAAAAGTTTAATATTAGTGATAAAAAAAACATTAACATGGGGTGAGACAAAACCGTACTCATGTATATTGATTCATCTGAACAATTAATAATCTCACCTGAAGGATGTCGATTTATATATGGAAGATAGATGTATCATATGATGTCTTTGATGGTAGAATGGATTGGACGATTCTTTATATTGAAAAGATATGCTAATCTGTATTGATTTAGAAACTATTATCGATTGTTTTGTATGAATTATTAGTATTTTTTGTATTCAACTTTTTTCTTGACTATAAAACCATTTATTGCAGTTTTTTCGTACTTATTGAGGATCATTTTCTTACAAATGCTCTGGATTTATAAAATTTCAGTAACTTGATACCCATTATCCCCGACAGTTAAAACCAACAAAAGACAACTATGTCACTATTATAAAGTGAGAAAGGTACATCCAAATGTCACACTTCAGTACAGATTTATCATAAGTGAAATTTTCACTTGCGAGTCATTCCAACTTCTTCTCTTGATCTTTGATCATAAAAACATCTAGTATAGTGCCACTTTCATCAACCGTTGATAAAAC
Organism: Arctium minus; assembly: GCA_954870635.1. NCBI lineage: Eukaryota > Viridiplantae > Streptophyta > Magnoliopsida > Asterales > Asteraceae > Arctium > Arctium minus. Next base: position 84,144,437 of record OX941089.1, on the reverse strand, counting down.
AAGGTCCCTTTGATGTCACGACAATTGGTTTTCAATCATTATGGTTTCCTGTTAGCAACTATTCCATCTCAATTCATTGTTCAAATAAACAAGAAACAATTATTAATAAAGAATGGAAAAAACAAGATGGAAATGATGTTATAACATTTATGAAAATCAATGTTACGAGTTGTCTAAAAGATATATTAATGACTTGACGGTCGTCTATGATAACACATGTCATCTCATATCCCATAAACCACTTATGTGTGGGCCGAGTAATATGTCATCCACGATGCTAAAGTTAGTTGTTAATGTCGACATTTTAAACTTTATGTGACTATATATCCTTCAATATATCATTCTTACAAGAAAAGTCTACAAAAAAATCTACAACAAAAATACATGTTTAGATGGTCATACAAAAGTACAATATGATCAAAGCCGACCTAAGACATGCATAAACACATACTAAATGAGATTATACTTGTTTAAAACTCGTGAGATAACTCTTCAAACATCACAAGTTTGCAAAGAACTTGAAAAACACCAAAACATGGTCGAATCAACTTAAAAGATGACGTAATGAAATTGTATCAACGTGTACACTCACTTGTCGATACTCCTAGAAGAATTTGCAAAAAAAAAAACAATGAAACATGGATATTAAAGATTGCGCAATGTTTTTCATGGATGAAGTGCAAACAGGTTGTTTAGTGCTAAATTACCCTTTGCACCTCATCCATGACTAGCATTGCACAATCTTTCAATATCCACCTTTCATTTTTCTTTGCAAGATCTAAATTCTTCCAGGGAGTATCGACAAGTGAATGTATGCTTAGATACAATCTCATTATGTCATCTTTTAAGTTGATTCTACCGTGTTTTTGTGTTTTCCAAGTTCTTTGCAAACTTGTGATGTTTGAAGAGCCATCTCACGAGTTTTGAACAAGTATTGTCTAGTATATGTTTGTGTAGGTATTAGACTTTGGTTGTGGTTGGATTTTTATCTGACCGTCTAAACATGTATTTTTCTTTATTTCTATAAAAAAAATAATTTTGTGTATGCATGGCAGATTCAAGTATAGTCAAGGGCGCTGAAAAAAACAAAAAAAAAGGAAAATAAAAAACTAGTTGACATACTCATAGAACTATACAAAAATCCAGGAAATGTACATATAGGTGCTGATAATAGATTCAAACTCGGTTATGTTTCGACGTTACAACAATGTAAAAAATGACTTTTGAATATAATATTAACTTTTCGCAACTAATGGTCAAAATATAATAAAATATGTTAACGTCGCATTTCGGAGATCAGAGTTTCAAATCTCATCAAAAATGAAAAGTTTATTTTAATTTAATTATTCTAATCTACGTAAATAAATAATCTTAAAATTTTGTCTAAAAGATATCTAGATGTACTTGTTCTATACTTTGTTGTCTTTTAGTAACAAATGACATCGAACAATAAGTCGTGCATGATATGATGATAAAGTTATTTGTCAGGGTCGTCATCCTAAATCTTGTATGAAATTGTACTTTTAACCATGAATTATAGATATTGTCTGCCAAAATATAATCGGTTTTGACTCTATGATCATAACTTACAAACTCCTTTGGATTCATCTGATTCCATGAGTGCGTTAATAAGTTTTGTATCTTCCTTTGTTGTCCATACGTTTTCAATATATCATATCTACAGGAAATTATATACAAAGAAATAAAGAAAAGTACATATTTAGAACTTAGAAGTTAATACAAAAGTACAACCATGATCAAAGCCAAACACATACATAAACATATACTAAATGAAATTTTATACTTGTTCTAACTCGAAAGGTAGCTCTTCAGACATCAAAAGTTTGCAAAAGAACTTCGGAAACACCAAAACATGGCGGAACTTAAAAGATGATATAATGAGACTGTATCAACATACTCATGGAAGAATATTTGAT